>CM072923.1:185936053-186536053 GCA_036971965.1 Nyctalus aviator
TTAAAAGCCAGGATGGTGATTATAGCTGGGTGAGGGGCAAAGATAATCTGGGCAGAGGGGGCCCCCACACAGGGTCTTCAGGAGAATGGCAAAGTTCCGGCTCCTGACCTAGAAGGAAGTCCATGGCACTCATGTTAGAGTTGATTAAACTGGGCGTTTCTGCTGAGTGCACTTCTTTGTATGAAGTACATCACAATCAAAATAAGTTTTTGGAAGAGCTTCTTCATCCCTCTACCTAGTTCCAGATGAGGAAAAAATCAGGCCCAGAGAGGAACAGGTTTTGGCTCAAGATAAGGAAGAGTTTCCAGTAACCAGAGATGTTTAAAGATGGAGTACCCTTTTTGGGTGGGAGGTAAATTCCTTTTTTATTCAATTAGAAGCCTCCCAGGCACACTGATGGAAACCTTGGCAAAGACCTCGGAGGACGAGTCGATATGAGGGAGGCCGGGGCCACACAAGGTTGAGGTTAACCGTCTGATCTGAGAGTCTGGGGCAACGTGGATGATCGGAGAGTTTGCCGTCAGCAAGACTTGAGGTTGGCACCTGGGCCTACCACTAATTAGCTAAGTGACCTCGGGCAAGTTACTTGACCCCGCGGAGCTTCCGTTTCCTCTGTTGAAAACGATGTTGCATATAAATTACCTAGTACAGTGCCCGGCACTAAATAAGCCTTTGATAAATGATGGCCATTATTATTAACAACAAAAAAATAGCTTCTTCCAAATTTGAGATTCTGAGATGTTCTGCATCCATGAATATGTGTCGTGTCAGTTGGGTTCTTATTGCCATAAAGATGCATAACAACCCCAAATCGCAATGGCCTACAGAAAGCAGCACGTGTTTAATGTGTGCTCATGGGTCTGTGGGCCAGTGACTACTCAGCAGGGCTAGGATCAGGTCTGCTCCACATGCACCTCACCTCAAGACCAGGCAACCTGGGGCGTGGCCTGCTCCTGATGGGGGTCAGAGAGTTTGCAAATGACACTTAGCATGACACGCAATGCCTGTTAAGCCTCAGCTCAGAATCGCCTGGCCATCACTTCCTCCCACATCCCATTGGCTCAAGCAGGTCACACGGCCACGCCCAAAGTCGATGCCCGTAGGGATGTCCCCGGTGCCATTTGACTGTGGAGTCACATGGCAAAGGGGAACACAGGTCAGTGGAGAATCAGGAGCAGCAATCCTATCTACTGCATGCATGCATGCATGCATGCCTGCGGGATATTTATAAGTGACTCCGCTCGATATGAAAAAGAATATTTCAAAAAATCTTCTTCAAGAACCATGACGCTATCAAATATAAGGTTCAAAAACCCCAGCCTCATAGTGAACGGAGAAAATGTGATTTTCCCATTTTATTGGCTTATATAATAAAAATCATTACATAGCTGATTAGTTTTATTGCTCCGTGATATGTCATTGAGGAGGTACATTTGGAGCTCTGGGGGCTGGCTTCCTAATTCCTGTTGCTCACCTGTTGGCCAGAAGACCCCTGAGGCTCACCTATTCCTGCTTAAAAAATTGGTTTCGCTTTATTTATTTTTAATTCTCGGACTCCTTGGCAAGTTGAGATTTCTATTTAAGAGCCCATTCTGTCTCCTTGTCAATCAGAGGTGTTTAGAGAGGAGGTCGACGGAGTCAGGGCTACGAGGGAGAGGAGCCAGGTGGAACGAACAGACGATGGTCCCGCTCTCCTTCCGAGCACGCTAACCAGCTCAGGCTGGTACAAACAGCGAGATCCCCTCCCTCTCTGCATCTCCTCCAGGGCACCAGCTCCCGCCCAGAGGAGGGAGGTCGCCTGCGTCCCTCCTGCTGCTGTGTCTCACCCCTGGACCACTTCGAGATGAGCCTGGGAGCGGAGCAGAGTGGGTGGGCCTGTCTCCTCACTGGGGGCCGGGTCTCAGGATAGCTAGGAGGCCTGGCCTGAGGGTGGAGCTGGGAAGAGGGATGAGAGGGCATGCAGCCTGGCACGGATCAAAGGCTGCCCCAACCGAGGGGTGAAGGAAGCTGGAACAGAACTGATGGGGAGTGGATCAGTCAGCGGGTCTTCCAACTTTCCCTGGGAGTTAGAGGTCACTTTGCCTTCTGTGCCTTGTCTCCAAATAGGGCTGGCTTCCGGGACCCCGCAGCTTCCTTTCCGAGAAGCACGTGGTGCTCAAGAGGGAAGCCATCAGGGACCGGCTTATGGAGCTCCGGTGCTGTCTCGGATGCCTACCTTCCCAATACTGCTCAACCTTGGGCCAGTTACTGAAAAGCTCCGTGCCTCAGTTTCCCCAGCAGAAAAGTATCCATGCCACCTCTCCGTCTAGAGCATCTGGGATGGTCCCCGGCCCCCTCCATCAGCATCATCTCCTATTATCATCCCGGCTTAAGATGCTAAACCACTTTGCTCCTCTTTAAAGCGTGACTGATGCTCGCAGGCGGGGAGGGCCATTAGGTTGGCTATGTGAGGGTATAATATATGGAGCAGGGAAAGCAGTAAAAGCAGCACCTCGGCCGAGGTGCCCAGCGACGTGGCAACTGGTGAGGATCCAGGCGTGAACTTCGCACATGATTAAAGGTCTGAGTGCTGCCCCTCGAGGCGGAGAGGGTGTTATTTACCGGAGCCAGTGGAGAGGTTGCAGCTCTCCCCGCGTGGTACGGTGAGAAACGGGGGGCCAGGCCTCAGCTGAGCATCCGGACGGGTATCCAGACGGGTCCAGGGGGACACGGAGAGCTGGCCGAATTCCCCCCCACCTCCCGTCGGCAGGAGGGGTGCATCATTATTTGGCCTGTAAGATGGAAGCCCACGTGTGAGATTTTTGTCTCCCAAAGCCCACTTTATGCCTTGTGCCTCCTAGATAAGACACCAAGGCAATCCCGGGGCTCTCGGAGACTGTGTTCCGGGGGAAATGCAGTGAGAGACTTCAGGAAGATCCCAGGAAGGTTAAACACAACACAGTTTGTCTCGCCTGACCTTAAAACGCTCGAGCCTCAGTTTCCTGCCTCCTAATGAGAGGATGGGATGAGAGCATAACTCATCGCCGCCGCAGAGCAGGTGGAAGGCACGCCAGGCCCCGGCTCTGAAGCCACAGTGCTTAGACCTCCATGACCTAGAAAGTAATTGCAAAAGCAAAATTCAATCAATAGATCGCCTTCTGTCTCCACGATCCCGGACAGCCCATCTGATTTTTATTTCCTGGACTGAGCAGGGGCTAGGACTCTTCAATCGATATTACCGCCTGCAGAACAAAGCAACTCGAGGACCCGGCCGTCAGACGAGGGGAGGTGGAGAGCCATCTCCGCCTGTGGGAAGTTGGGGGACAGTTTCCATTGGACCAGGGGAATTGAACCTGAGGGGCTGTGGCTCTGGGTCTGAGGCTGTGGCCCCAAAGCAGGGCCCTGTGTTGGTCCGGGAGGGCTGGGGAATGGGGCAGTGACTGTGACCCTCAGCCACAATGGCTTCCATCCCCATTGCTGCGGCAGAGGTGGGTCCCCATGTCCTCATGCACCTCCACTGTCGCCGCGGCAGAGGTAAGGGCTCCATCCCAGAGCTGACACCATCCCTTCCCCAGAGAACTCAGCAGCCCCCGCAGCCATATAAATGCAAGCCTGCACAAATCCATAAGGTGAGGACAGATGCATCTGGGGAGCAGTGACAATGACCCCATGACCCTTTCTGAGCCCCCACACCTCCTACCTCAGCCCAGCTGCCTGCTCTGTGCTGAGTGCCATCGTCCTCTCCACCTTGAGCCACATCCTGGGAGAGAGAGAGAGAGAGAGAGAGAGAGAGAGAGAGAGAGAGAGAGAGAGAGAGAGAGAAAGAGGAGAGAATGCAATCCTCAGCTCTTCCCTCAAGAAACAAATGACTCCGTGACACGCGCAGCCCATTACTGAGGTAATTCGGCCTCTGTAGTCTTTCTCATTACACGCAGACCAATGTTATTATTATTGTTTATCATTTACATGACATGGCAAGTGCGAGCTGTCCTCATTCCTGCTTAAGATCAGTCCTGCCGCCCCTCACCTCCTGCATTCTCTCCTTCGTCCTGGGGCCCCTCCCTGCTGCCCCAACTCCTGGGGTCCTCCCTCCACCCTGATCCCTCTGCCTGCCTTCCACACCCCCATCTTCAGAGCAGCCTCCATCCATGGAAAACCTCTCTTGCGTGTACCTGGCAGGTTCCCGGCCGAGACAGGAAGGGGGGAGGGAGCTTCTGCGTGTGCACCTGCTGCCTGCGCTGTGCCGGTGACTGCCTGTGTAACTGCCCTCCGATGACCTGGACATTTCCATGCACTTAGAGAAAGCTCAAGAACACATGATCTCCCTCCCCGCAGGATAACTGATCAGTGTCGGGATCTTAGAGGTGAGTGGGCTTGGAGACAGGGGCCCGTGTTTGGGGACAGATGCTGCCCATCCCCAGTATGGACCCGAGAAGGACTCTACCTGCCCACGCCTCTGTTTCCTGTGCTGGGGAGGGCCCCGCATGCCTGGGAGAGGTGGGAACTTGGAGCTCCTTTAAATGATTACGTGAAGCAGCTCTGCTTTGAGTCCCTCCAAGGGAGGGGGTTTGGGTGCCTGCCCCTTTGAAACAGCACAGACTCTGCGTGCATTAGTGTTCGGGGCCAGGTGTCCCTAAAAAGCCAACCACTCCATTTGTGGAAGGTCATGGGCAAGTCGACCAATGACCTCATCCTGAGGCTGCCCCTGGATCCATGGAATGCCATCACTCACAGCTTCATTCATCCGTCCAACAAAGAGTGACCGAATGCCCACTCCATGCCACTCTGCTGGAAGCGCGGGAACCGAGGCCACCTTCCTGGAGCTCATGACAGAGCCAGGGAGATGGACGAGAAGCAGACATGAGGTGGCATGGCACATTGGGAGAGGGGAGGGGCATGAGGACAGCAGGCTGGTGCAATGGGATGCCGCTGCCCGTTTTGCTGATCCTTATTAACTGTGTGTTCATTACCTGGCGCTCTGAGAAGCCCTGCCCGCCCCGCCTGCCATGGCCAGGACTTCACCGGAAACATCCTCCAGAAGGACACTGAGGATGCCACCGGACAGCATCCCTCCGGCCTTGAGCTCTGCCCCTCCCTTTGGACTCCGCGTCTGGATCTGGGAGCTAGCTTTTTAAGTCCTCAAAGCAACCTGGTCTGCAGGCACGGTCTCCTTCCTCCAGGTGAGGAAGCTGGGACTCAGAGAGGTGAGGTGGACCACACCCGTCTCCCTCCGAAGCCGGTGCTCTCTCTCTCCGGCCATGGGCCTCTGGTCTCCCTTGTCTGTGCTTCAGTTACTTGTGCCTCCCGCCTCCCTCGCTCTCATTCAGGGAGAGTCTGAGTCTGATTTCCTCTGAGTGTCTATAGACTGAGCTACCCAGGGCAGGCCGGTGTTTGTCTTATTCACCACCGCACCCTCCTCACTGGGAGAAGTGCAGGCATATAGTAGGTACTGAATTAATATGAATGTGAGAGAGGGAATGTGGGAGGGAAAGAGAGAGGGAAGGTGAGAAGACCTCCCCTCCAACCCCCACCTCCCCATACACACACACACAAGGAGCCCAAGGCAAAGCCTCACAACAGCAGATAACAATGCATCCATCCTGCTTTCTCCTAAATTCCTCCAGGGAGCCCATTCTCCGAGAAGTCCCAGAGGGTGGCTCTGGCTTGGGTCTGTCCCTGTGGTCATCCTCTTCCTGTCTGCCTGGAATGTGGCACCCCTTCCCCAAGACCTGAACTGGCCCTGGCCATCTGTTAGGACCGTTAGGAGCTTGTTAAAAGCCCAGAAAGGTCGTGCTAATGAGGAGGTCGGCTGACAGGCAGCGTGCACTGGGAGGGAGCACTGTGCAGAGAGTCCCAGGAGATGTCCTCACCCACTTCTGTGCTCCCCGCTGATGCCTCAAACTGGGTCTATTTTCTTCCTTTTCTAAATGGCTGCTGTCTGGCTCCCCAGAGGAGACCCTGTCAAGGGTTTGTGCGACTCGCATCCTAGGATCTCAGGCTTCTAGTCTTCAGAACTGAGAGAAATAAATGCCCGTGGTTTAAGCCGCCAGTCTGTGACACTCAGGGAGGAAGTGGGTATTGCCAGATCCCACCCTCTAGCCCTTGACCTTTATCCACTGACCTCAACTATGTATCAGAGTGTGTACCAGACCACGGGTTCTACCAAGAAGATGTGGTCCCTTTCCTTAAAGAGGGACTGGTCTAGTCAGGAGACAGATCCATGGTCAAGGGTTATACGGCATTGGGCCACAATCATGGACTAAGATGGTGCCATGAAAGTGTGGGGAAGTCATCGTGGGCCTGCTCAGCCCATGGAGCAATCAGAGAAGTCTTCTCAGAGGAGGTGACTTTGGACCCGGAACTTGATGGCTGAGTTGTTTGGGATCCTGTCCTAACCTTTGATAGTAACCTCTCCCAATGTGCCATGTGACCTCTTCTTGCACAGATGGATGTTGTCCTCTCTGTGGATAATCTTGCCAGGGAAGAGACCCTTCTTGGGATCCTTCCCACAGATGGCCAGGCCAGGGGCCACCATGAAGTCTAGGAGCATTGAAAATTCTTTGGGTGACAGACACTGGCTGAAGACCAGTGGAGACTATTAGAGCTGAGCCTTGGTCCAGAAGCACGCTTTTCCCAAGAACAGCTCTATTGTCAACCTGCCACAAAGATGTTTTAACAAGCGCTGCCCAAGGATGCTGACAAGTGTTGTTGGCTGCTGTCTGCACGTCCTGTTTGGAGGAGGATGGGCCTAGAGGGGAGGGATTCAGGCGTCATCGCCACTCAACACCATCAGCACCACTGTCACCAGGGCTGTCGTACTCTCTGTCTCTCTCGGCGTCCCCAGCTCCACCCCCAGCTCCATCACCACCTTAATTCCATCACCACGTTGTTATCGCAATTCTACATCATTGTCAACACCTTCATCATCCCTTTGGTTGTCATGACCACAGCCATTGTAGCAACTCATCCCCATCACCGAAAACTCTTCACCACGATTCATAGCCATCACCCCGTCACCACTCTGTACCCCGTCTGTCTTTACCCTCTGACTCTCCATGCCAACCTCATGCCAAACCTTCAGGTCTATTCCCTTTTCCTCTCTGTCTCATCTCTGGGGATGGGGAACCCTGGGTGGCATCTGTGCTGATGCTCTGTCACTCATGGGACACAGGGAACCATCCACAGCCCTCAGAGGAATTGGGCAAGTTGAGTACAGCCATGGGGTGATGCTCTCTCTGCTACCCAGGATATCACCCCTGAGACCCCTTGACCTTTAGGCCCTCCCCACTCAGCAAAGGGAGGAGTGGGGTCCTGGGGACGCAGATGGCCCTCCCACGTCCCCTCATCACCTCAGCACCAACTCTGTTGTTTTCCTTGCTTCTCTCTGCTTCCAGACTGCCAACCTCTCAAGGGCAGGTCTGTGTCTTTTTCATCTGCTTCCCCAGCATGAAGCTCAGAACCTGGAGCCCAGAGTCATGAGGGGGTGTCTACTGACAGGGAGGCTGAGACAGGAGAGAGCATTTGCTCATCAAACCCCCGCAGGCCCCGCTGGCACCGCGCTTCCTTCCAGGAGGAACATCTTGCCCCGCAGAGCTCCTGCTCCGTGAGGCCCTCGCGGCCGCCAGCTCCGCCGTGCCTGGCTGTGGGAGGGCTTCGTGTGCCAGCCTAGAAAATGAGGTCATTTAGGAGCCTGCCTGCGCCACCGGAGCCTCGCACACATTCCTTGTTCAATGAGATGTTGTGTTCAAATGTGCTGCCGGGGAATTGGTGCGGTGGCTTGTTCCTTTCTCCTCTCTTTCTGCCCGCCCCTGGGCATGGTTGCAGCTGCCATCGCAGCGGGCTAGAAGCAAGGTTCCGGCTGGGTAAGCAGGCCTGCCACTGAAGCGCCAGCTTCCCCGGGCTCGCCGGCTCTTGCCAATGATATGGCCAACTGTTACCGCCACTGCCCTCCACTGTCCTGTCACTGGGACCACAGCGCAGGGCCGGGCCCTCTCCTCCTCCGGGGTCCAGGGACCGTGGCTGCTGCACAGGGCAGTCCTCCCAAGCTCTGCTCTCAGCCTCGCCTGCACCTGCACCCCGGCCATTCCCTTCCTTGGGGGGCATCATTCCACCAGGAGACCCACAGGATTCGCTCTGTGTTCCTACCATCTGCCATGGGGAGCTGTGACCACCTTCTAAGCTCCCGGGGCAGATAAGGTGTCTGGTGCATGGGGCCTTTAATTAATACACGCTGAGCACCTGCCGGGTGTCAGACGCTGGAGGTGTGACGGCAGACAAGACAGACGTGGCCACTGTCCTCGAGGAGTTCCTGTCTAATTGGAGGGAAGGCGCTAGAGGAAGCACTTGAGTAATAACAGAACTGTGTGTGATGCTAACAGCTGTAAAGCAGACAAAGGGGTGTGCGGACAGAGAGCGTGAGGAAAGGGGAGGGACCTCCTGAAGGGAGAGTCTGAGAGCTACCTACAAGGCCAGGATATTTGATGTGCAGCATGAAGGATGAGGAGACGCTCATCGTGGGAAGCTGGCAGTGGGGGCAACTTGGGCAGCAGCCTGAGGCCTGCGGTGCAGCGGGAGGAGGAAGACGGATCCTGGGAGACGAGGTGGGGGCGGGGCAGGATCAGATCATGCCCAGTAAGGACTGTGCAGTGGGGACACTTGGCAGGACCGCATAGACAGAGGTCAAAGAATGCCCCGTTTTACCCTCGGTGCTCCAAGCAGGCACTCTGAGAATATCTGCTGGATAAACCAGGACGAGGCTTTGTTGGCTATTTGTACCTTTCCACTTACTCCGTGTCAGCTCTTCTGCTCCAGTAGAATGTGCATTTTGATGCGAGCTGGCAGCCGGGCCTGTCTATTCATCAGAGCCTCTGAAGTCTGGTACCTCCAAGTACAAGAAACATGGATTGGTGATGATGTGCTGTGGGACCTTCAGTCAGCGTAGTCCAGAGATCTATCTATACTTAGATTTTTCTGTCTCTCTTCCTAGCCTTCTTCCCTTCCCTTTTCCTTTTTTCTTCCTCCCTCTCTTTCCCCAAACCTGAACATTGGTGATGGTCCCTTCCGCTTCCCCCATCCCTGGAGCCCGGCAGCTCAGATGCTCATGGGAAGTCTGGCAGAGACAGACCCTTCTCTGCACAAACTGTGGTTACAGTCACAGCTGCATCTGGAATCTGAATGGAGCAGGAACTTGCAGCAGCAGGTCCAGGGCTTGGGAAACAGAGATGCCTGGCTTCAGGTCCCGATCCCCCGGCTAGCTGTGTGACTGCTGGAAAGCTGCTCAGCCTCGCTGAGCCCAGAAAGTGGGCCTCTCAGGACCTCAGCAGAGTGTCATGCTCTGGGCAAACACTCTATCAATGGCATTAATTTTCTAATTACCATGGGGTCAGGTAACCCTCCTGGCCCCCCTGCAAGGATGATACTGATATCTCCACTTTACAGATATTAAAAAAAAAAAAAAGCGGCCAAAAGACAAAGCATCCTGCCCTGGGAACTCAGAGACAGAAACGGGCTCTCCGGTCTAGGGATCTGGTACCTCTGAGTGCAGAGCTTTGTCCTATGGGCTCTGACTCCGGGGCCCTCGCCCTTCCCACAGGCCCCTGCGTCCCCTACAGTAGGAAGGCAGTCCTCTCCGGGGGATGTGAACTCCAGGTCCCAGAAGCCACTCATTCCGGAGACCCTGAAGGGAACCCACTCGGGCTGAACACTCAGAGGCCCATCTCTCCTTGGATAGTTCATGAGAAGGAGCAGGGAGGCCCAGGCAGGAGCTGGAGGAGCCGTCCTCTGACAATAGCAACACATTTTTACCAAATTGCGGACTCCTCGCATCTCCCATTAAGAAGCGATTCTTACAAGGCAGACATGCTAACAAGATGCGTCGGAACTCCCTTCCGCAGCATTTGCCGCTGCCGATGGGGGAGGCATGAAGCTAATGCTGGGGGGAGTGGTGCTCTTAATTAGAGCGAGGGAGGAGGCACTGGGGAAGAGCTTCTCCATCCCATGCGGATCTTTAATGAACCCTTTAACATGCCTAAAAACATAAATGAAGAGAAAAATTTTTTCCAAGCTCTTTTTAAAGATTTTGGCAGGTTTGATTAGTGGTTTTGAAAGCCCTAAACAGCCACTTAATTGCTGAGTCCCCCTGACAGCTGGCTTATAGAAGGTAGGAAAGCAGCGGCCTGCACTGGCCTTTTCTACCTGTGAACCTTCTCCAAGGTGGCTCGCTGGCCCCGGACTCGCTGACCCCCCATCTGCTGCCCACGGTGCTCTGCAGATGCAGCTGCGCCAAGCAGGCAGATGAACACGGAGAACTTTCGGGTTCTGGGTGCTGCAGGATGCCAAGAGCCGTCTCCAGAAAGGCAGTCCGAGCGGGTACAACGACGTGGGTGTGGAGCAGGGCTGGGGACCCACGGGGAGCCCTTTTGTGCACAGGGAAGTCCTCTCTGGGTGCTCTGGCTGCTGTACCTTTGATACAGGGCCCTGCCATTGGAGGTGATTAACATTGTCACTGTAAGAGCCTGGGCTTGGGGCCCAGGCTGTTCTGAGTTTGAATCCTGAATCTGCCCCCTTTCCAATGTGTGACTTTCGAAAGACTTGTGTGAACCTCAGTTTCAACATCTATAAACTGGGGACAATTATACCTCCTTCATAGGATTGTTAGAAGTCAATAGCTGGACGCATAGGAAGTGTTTGTACCTGGGAAGTACTCTAAGGAAGGAAATTGCTTGCATTCTCAGATGTCACTGGAGTATCGAGAGCCATATAAAATGTCAACCATACAAGAAAGGGATGGGAAAGCAATGGTAAGGATGCGTGACAAGATGAGGGTTTTAGGAAATTGTATGTTGTGGCTCTCCAATAAGATATATGAACCCAAACAATAATGGGAGGCTGGACATGTTACTAGAGGTAGAGTGTGTAGAATGTGGGAATTGATCACCTTACTGTACTGTATCCACTGCTCCCACGCCTGGTCAAGGGGCACCATAGTTTGAGCAAGATAATGGCCTAGCAGTGTTTCCCAAAGTGTGGTACGCGTACCCCCAGGAGTACGGGAAGAGTTTGGTGGGGGTACGCATTGCACCGGAGTTTGGTGGGGATATGCACTGCACCATGGCTTAGCTGCGCCTAATTCTACGTTCTCATGAGTATGAGGAGTACTCAGCGTTAAGAAAATTATAGAAGGGGTACATATATGTCAAAAGTTTGGGAAACACTGGAGGGGATTAGATCTGGAGAGAGCCTGGGGAGAGGGACTCCCAGTCTTAGTATGTGGGAGGTAGTTGAAGGAATGAGTGTGATGCAGCCTGAGGAGGGATGAGATGGAGTGCAGGTAATTGATACTTGGTTGTCTCAAATGTCTGGCCTGGAGCCCCTTGAAAATGACAAACGAGTGGTCCAAACCAGAGGGTAGAAATCCCCCAAACTGAATTTTGGTTATACCTATATATTGAAAGAGAATTTTATTTCAAGTCAGAGCCAACTGGTTGCCCATTTGGTCAACAACATGGGCCAGGCACTGTCCGTGGTCCTGGAATTACAGAAACAAGTCTTCACCCTGAAGGAGCTCTTCTCCTGGGCACAGGCTGTTCTGGAGATGGCCAGTCCCTAGTCATACAGACTGGATAACCTCTAGGAGAGGCTGCGGAGGAAAGGAGCAGCAGGTGAAGGTTGGACTGAGTGACCTTGACCTCTGTGATTTCAGTTGACCATTGCCAAGATCAGGCCCTAAAGGCAACCACCTTGCTGATGAATGTTTTCCCTGGCCTGGGATCAAGGCTGAATTACAGGTCAGCTCTGGATTCAGGGACCATGAGTGCAGTGCTAATGGGGTTTGGGCTGGAGCAGTGCCATTTAAAGTGTAAGTGTATATAAATATCCATGTAGGATTTGCCTGTCAGAATACAGACCCTGCACTCCTGGTAACAGTGCCCTGATTTCAGGAGGCGGGTGAGATTGAATCCTTCTCCTCTCTCAGTCCAAATGGTTTGAATGATGTTGTCCTCCATTTTGCTCCAGGGATAGGCATGTGACGTAGGCCTGTCCAATCCGAGCATCTCCTACTGACCACAATGATTGGTTCAGGGATGGGCCAACCAGTGTGAGCCACGTTGGGCCAATGGGAGCCCATGTAAGTTAATGCTGGACATTAACTTACAGTTAATGCTGGACATTAACTTACAGTGAAAAACAGGATTCTCACTGAGAGAGTGGAATAAAAGCGTGGAGCTATCTTGGCACCATGAGGAGAGTGGCTGAGAATACAGTCAACCTACAGGGAAGCAGAGCCAAGTGATGGTGAGAAAAAGGCCTATATTTTCCTATTAGAACATATTATATCTTATATGAATAAAATATTCCTATTTTATGTTATCCTGATGATATGTTTAGAGCCACCTGGATCCAAGCAGACCTAAAGCTCTCCCCCACACATACATGTTCTGTGGCCCAAAATATCATCTGTGGTGGTGATTTGTGAGACTGTTTGAATGAATTGTTCCTGTCACTTGTTCCCAAAAGAGTTCTCTCTGGTTCAGGGGGCTCTTCTAAGTATCATATGGCTGTTCCCTCTCTGGCCAACCTCAGAGGGCCTGATGGGAGGGAGCCCTTCCAAAAGGAACTAATGAGTTTGACAACCACTGTGCTAAGTGAAATAAGCCTTATTTCGCTTAGCACAGTGGTTGTCAAACTCATTAGTCAACAGAGCCAAATATCAACAGTACAATGATTGAAATTTCTTTGGAGAGCCAAATGTTTTAAACTTAAACTATATAGGTAGGTACATTGTTATTAACTTAATTAGGGTACTCCTAAGCTGGCCTTTGCTAAAAAGTCAAGGGGGCCAAAGAGCTGCATGTGGCTCATGAGCCACGGTTTGCCAACCATTGGCTTAGCATAATACTCTCCGGTTCCATCCATGCTGTTGCCAATAGTAAGAGTTCTTTCTTTTTTAGAGCTGCGTAGTATTCCATTGTGTAGATGTACCGCAGCTTTTTAATCCATTCATCTGCTGATAGGCACTTAGGCTGTTTCCAAATCTGATGAACAAAAATAGATCCAGAGACGTAGAAACATCGAACAGACTGTCAAATCACAGAGGGACAGCAGGGGATGTGAGGAGGATCAACCAATGAACTCATATGCATCTATGCATAACCCATAGACACCAGCAGTAGGGTGGTGATGGCCTGGGTGGGAAGGGTGTTGGAGAGGGCAATAGGGGGGGAAAGGGACATATGTAATATTTTCAAAAATAAAGATTTTTTTTTTTTTTAAGAGTCACATTCTGGCCAAAACCGGTTTGGCTCAGCGGTAGAGCGTCGGTCTGCGGACTGAAAGGTCCCAGGTTCGATTCCAGTTAAGGGCATGTACATTGGTTGCAGGCACATCCCCAATAGGGGGTATGCAGGAGGCAGCTGGTCGATGTTTCTCTCTCATCGACGTTCCTCTCCCTTCCTCTCTGTAAGAAAAATCAATAAAATATATATATTTTTTTAAAAAAGAGTCACATTCTGATCATCAAAATAAAACAACAAAATAAACATAAGCAAAGCACAAGAAATGTATTATTGGAGATTTTAAAGAGAGGTAAAGAACAGCAAGCCAATAAAACAATTTAAAAAGGAAAAGAGGGGGTCAGTGAGTATCTCAAGGAGCCCCCCAAGGATTCGTGTGGAACTCTTGTTTACATCCTTACTCCTGAGGAAATTTGAAACTGGGCAGGGGGTTCTTTGATCTCACCACCATAATTCTAGATTCAGAAAGCAGATTAAAATGTAGCCACATGTCTAGCATCCCCCTGGTGTGTGGTTATTTTGGGGCTGAATTTTTGCCCCTGTCTCCCACCTCCGGCCATGTCACTGGGCACAATTAGTCAGGTTGCTGAGGCCCCTTGGGAGGGGCTGTGGTTATGCCTAAGGAACATCATCATCTTTATCACTTTAAAAACAGACCTTCGAAGAGTATTAAAATCTCAAGCAAGGATAAGCAGGCCTGCAGACCGGGGCCCTGATGGGTCCCTGGTGTAAGCCCTGACAGGACACTGGTGTTGAATAATAATGCTAATTTGTAGATAATGAGCTCCCCTTCCATTATCAGGTCGAAAGGAGTGGATGCCGGGAGGGGCGAGGGCCTTTGGAGGCGCAGAGATCTGGAATGCTGGTCCCCATAACAGAGAGGATGGCCCAGTCCCTGCCCCCAGACACTCCCAGGACAGGCACCGCCCAGGCGCTGCCCTGGCTGGATGAGGTAGAGAAAAACCAGGAACCCGCAGCCATGAAGAAAACGTCTGGCTCTGCTTTCACCTCCAGCATCTAACAGGGCAGACCCTGTGGGCGGGGCCATCTGCAGGTACAGTGGGAGATGGGAGGTGAGAGCTGGCCGGCCAACACAACGGTCCTGTGAGCTCCCAGCACCCCTGCAGCAGAGACTGGAGGCAGGAGCCAGCATCTGATGGAGTGGAGCAGTGTGATGGTTCAGGGGAAGGAGGGGACATCAGGAGAGAAGGGAGGGAGGGGACATCAGGTTCATGGGAGGGAGGGGACTTCCGGAGAGAAGGGAGGGCGAGGCAGTGGGGGTCTGTCCCGTTTATCTGTGTGAGCTGGGAGGATCTGCAAGTGGGATTAATCCAGTGACTTTCAAATTGAGCCAAGAAGGCTCTGGGCGCCAGTGGGTAAAAGAGGAGGGAGGAAGGGGGTGAGCAGGAAGCTGGGCCAGCCCTCTCTGCCATTCTCCCAGGACTCTCTGCTCTCACTGTGAAATATGTTGGGGTTCCACCCAGGATGTCACACGGAGGAAAGAGTCCATGGCCTCAAGGAAGAAGCTTGGTAACCACTAGCGTCGTCTACACACCCTGTGGCAGATGTTTCACTGGGACTCAGAGAAAAGAGCCACATTGGGGGTACCAGGCTGTGATCAGTCCTCAACAGGACATGGGCCAAGGTGTCCAAGCTTTCCACCTTGCCAGGGCTGAGGCCAGGGAAAGGCCTGGGGGTGGGGGGTATGAAAATGGGACCCTGTGGGATGCCGCAGGGAGACACCACAGATTAAGCCAGGAAAGTGAGCCCTGAGGACTCCCAGGGGTCCGAATGGAGGCAGGAAGAAAGGGGCACATTTCCATGGGTTCTGGCCAATGCAAGCCCCAGCCAAGCATCCCGGAGGCAGAACCCCACATCTCTGGGGCTGCGAGGAGGGGGTGGCCCTAGCAGGTGCCTGGCACTCTCAGTTGAGAAACTCGTGTGGAACTATTGATCTGCGTAAGCTGGGAGGATCTCCCCTGGCAGGGCAATTAGTGGGGTCTGTGTGTTACCCATCCCCCTACAGACGCATAGTCATACATTCCAAATGGTGCCATCTCTCTGGCAGGTTCACCAGATCCTGGCTCTGTGCTCCCAGCACTATTGCGGTCCACCCTTCCAACAGCTGCCTGCACATCTGAGGCAGCTGCAGCGGGCCAAGCTGGCACCTCGGTCATTCCATCCTCTCCCTCACCCGGATGCTGAGACGGACACTGAGGTTTGGAGAAGGGACATGCTTTCCAGGGAGCTGGGCTCACAGGCAGATGTTCTGGTTCCTATGTGAGTGCCTAATGCCTTCCCCAGTGCTCCCCCCTCAGCCGAGCCCAGAAGGGGGTCGGAGATGAGGTGTTGGCCAGAAGTACCCCTTGAGTCCAGGAGAGCCCTGGATGATCCTTGTTTCCATCCCGCTGTCCCAGGCCCTCCAGCCTGGCCGTATCAAAGACCGGCCATTGGATATTCATGGGGCTCCACAGGAATGGGGAGAAGGATTACCAGTTGCCATTTGGGGGACCTTGAACTAAACCGAAGTAAACATGTTTCTTTTTTCCCCCAGAACTGCTCCTATCCCTCACCATGAAAATGTGCCCCGGAGCTCTCTGATAAATGGATCTGATATTCAGGATTCCTCGTTCTCATTGGATCATTTTCACCTGTGAGGCTAGATCCAGCTCTCCAGCAGTAACAACATGTTCAAAGATGCACATCCCAGCCACACTGTGTGCACGGAGGGTGGAGTGGGCACTGGAGGAGGCTGAGAATTCCCCAGGACCCACCCCAGCCATCAAATGCTCCTGTCTGGAAGTGATCAGGCCACATTCGCTCACAACCCATTGAACAGAACGAGTCACGTGTCCTCACCGACCAGGGGACCAGGAAGTGCACCACTGCCATGTGCCTGGAAGCACAGCGCTAGACAATGTGGGTGAGCCCCACACCAGGGGTTCCTGGTCTACAGATCCCGTGCTGACATGCTCCAGCCCCTGTGGTGGGTAGAGCCCGATGTGGAAGGCGGCTCCAGGAGTTGCATGGAGCTGGTGCCCATGGAGCCGCAGGCACAGCTGGGAGAACAAGCCCATGCCCAGCGGAGCCCCCAGAGGCCAGGCTGCTGAGGGGCAGGGTGCCCTCCCAATGGTTAGGATCAAGGGCACTGGATCAAACAGACTGGGGTGTGGCTTCAAAGAGAATGGGGCACCTCCCTGATCCGTTTCCGGATCTAAAAGTGCAGATGTTAAGAGTGTTCGATAGGCAGCAGTGGGCAGATGAGACATGACTGGAGCACACTGAATATCGCGGTTGCTGGGTGGTGCTGTTATTGTCATTAAGATAAGATGGAAGGAGGGCAGATGCAGATGGGATACAGGAGGCCTGGGCTCCAGCCCCAGCTTTGCTCCTAGCCTCCCGTCTGCCGCGGGCACTTCACCTCTCTTGGCCTTGGTCTGACCCAATATAAAAAGGGGAAACTCCTCATATCTTTAACAGGCCCCCAGAACCCCTGCCAGCTCTGCAGCAGCTGGCACCATGCCCCCAATGTTCTCCCCATTCCAGCCATTCTGGACTGTTTTCTTTCAATTGCTCAGGTTTTGTATCCGTCAGCTACAGCCCCACAAGTGCTACATAACAAACCACCCCAAAGCTTAGTGGCTTATGATAATAAGCATTTGTTCTCAAGTCCATGGGTCTGCAGGTTGGCCAAGGTTTGGCTAGTGTGGGGTAGGTGTCGCTGAATGGTTCTGCTTCAGGCTGTGGGTGGTCTGGCTTTGGCTCCAGGCTGCAGGGTGGGCTCTTTTCTGCTTCACGTGTTTTTCTCCTAAAGACCAGAGAGGATCTTCTTACAGTGGATCACCAGAACACAATACACCAAGCCAAGTCAGGTTTGTGCTCATATATCTCACCGAAGCTCTCCAGTGGCCAAGGTGGGCACCCGTGGGGCAGGGAGGTGCATACTACCCACCTGGGAGGGCAGAGGAAGTAAAGGCTGGTTGAACAGTCACCTAAACTGTCACAGGCATGCTGAGCTTTCTCTGCGCCCTTAGTCTCCCGGCCTTTGCATGTGCTGATCACATTGCTTAGAACACTCCATCGGTACCATTTGGATCTCAGCTTAGAATTCACCTTCATCAGAGAAGCTGCCGTGAACCCCACACTGTGGATTTACCCCGTCGTTTTATGCCCGCAGCACTTGGTGGGCCTTCTTTCCCAACCTCCCCAAGGCTGTGTCGTGAATTGCAAAATCGGCATAGCAACACTTCCACCGCAAGGCTGCTCTGGGGAGAAAAGCATGGGGTATCTGACATGGCTTGGGACAAGGACTCACCTATGATGGTTACTATTTCCAGTGCCAGCACTACTCACCCTGCCCCATCCTGTGCCCACGTCATCACCCTGCCCCCAGGCATCCTCAATGCCCTCTCTTCCCAGGCCCCCAAGCCCTTCTCCCAGCATTCACCGCTTCCATGATAGCCCTTGATGTGGCAGCTAATTTTAATGACTAAGATTGATTAATACCAAATTGTTGCCTTTCTTTTATGTCCCTTTTGTCATTTAGAAATGGAAACAAAAGACATTCTTGAGCTCAAGTCAAACATTTACGAAATTAATTCCCTGCAAAAATTGTTTGAGATTTCAAGGGTTGGTGGGTTTTTTAAAAAAATTTCTTTTCCTCTCCTTAACTATACGACATCATAAAGTAATTGCCTGATTAAGGGACACGCAGCTTGGAGAGCGACACATCTTTTAAAATTAGGACGCGTCTGCTAATAGTCACAGTTATGCAACTGGTTCTCTCTTTCCCAAACAGCTCGATGCTCAAGGAGAAGTGACAGGAGAGTACAAACCCCAAGGGCAAGTGCAAACACCAAGATGTGGGAAGCAGCGACCACTGGTGGACAGAACGGGTCTTTGTGCCCCAGGAGCCCGGGACCCCTCTCTTGACACCCTCAGGGGTCTGTTGCTTTCTCCCACCCCAGCTTCATTTATGCAAACTTGCTCTCACAAAGGTCTAAGATGGAGATTCCTGTTAAGACATCAGTTCACACAACGCTGACCCCACTTGTAGTGGAAACCATGATTCAGGCTGGGCACCGGGCACCCATAGGTCCCTAGGATTTGAACCCTGCTACCTAGGCCAGCAAAGGAGACACCGCTATGAACAAATACCTGCATTGTGATGGATAAATAGCAGGGGAAGATTGGGGGAAGCAAACCTTAGCTCTGCCACTGTCTCCATACTGGGATGCTCCAGCCACACTGGCCTCCCCTGCACCCCTGCCCCTCCAGACTCAGCCCCAGATCCTCTACCTTTGCATGGCTGCCTCCCTCGCACCCAAGAGCCCTGGTTTTCGTGAGCCTCTGACCACCAATCTCAGGGGACAGTCCCTCTGGACCAGTCACTCTTCACGTCCTTCTTTTACTGTGTTCACAGCACCGGATGCAACCGGACAGCTCCTTCCATATGTCTATTTCCAGGTTGATTATAGCCTCGAGTGCTGGACTTTTCTGTCTCATTGCCTGGACCAGAACCTGGTATCGTACTGGTATTTAATCAGTGTTTGCTGGTGAATGAATGGACAATGGATGGATGGATGGATGGATGGATGGATGGAACTGTTTACTGCCCCACAAATAGGAGGCATTCTTTTCTCAGCATCATCTCTAAGCTGCTCCTGACCCAGGCTTCCTGGGTGGGGGTAGGGGAAGAGGACAGGTAAGGAAGAGAGGGTCATACCTAGGCTCAGGGGCTGACCCTCTGGGGTTCGGGTTGTTTCTAAGGAGCCAAGCTGTTTGATTCTTGCTGGGCCCAGTGTGGGAGACAGAGGCCTGGGTCCAGCTCCGCGGTCCTGGCTTCAGAGAGTTCATGGCCACTGCCTTAATGAAGGGCGCTCCTGCCTGGCACAGGAGGTGAGTGGAGAGCTGAGAGGGGAGGCGTGTGCACTGTCCCAGGTGAGTCTCAGAGCCGCCTGGTGGAATAATGACCTCAGCTCCGAAAACTGAGCCCTTTAGAGGATGAGGTACCCTCTTGGGTGCAAATCCAGATGTCCCTCTCCAAACCACCTTCCTCCCTGGGTCTCACACACACACGCCTGCTTGCTGGCCAGCCACAGCACTTAGCATGCTCCTTGTCTCTCTGAGCTTCTCCTCGCAGCTAAAACTCAAAGATGATAGTATTTCCCCAGGCGGGTTGTTATGAGGACTAACTGGGAATAGTATAATCCGATATGTAGTGTAACATAACATAAATGTCACCTACTCTGAACTTTATGTAATAAATTTTAATATAATTAAACCTTATATCATAAAATAAATACAGTTGACCCTTGAGCTATATGGTGGATCCACTTAATGAGGGTATTTTCCAATTGATCACAAATTCAGTTGGCTCCTGCAGTTCAAACCAAAGTTGTTAAGGGGTCAACTCCATGGGAGGGAATCAGCAGACATGGAGAGCCATCTATACTTAGTCAATTTCAGCTGCATGGGAGGCCTGTGTCCCTAAAACCTTACTCCCCCCACTCCAGCATTGTTCAAGTGCCAACTGTATAAATATATCCTATCCTACCTAATAAAATAGTAATATGCAAACTGACCATCACTCCAAGACAAAAGATGGCTGCCCCCATGTGGTCAAAGATGGCTGCCCCCATGTGGACACAAGATGGCCACTACAAGATGGCCAGCAGGGGAGGGCAGTTGGGAGGGACCAGGCCTGCAAGGGAGGGCAGGTGGGGGCAGTCAAGCCTGCAGGGAGGACAGTTAGGGGTGACCAGGCTGGCAGAGGAGGGAAGTTGGGGGCAATTGGGCCTGCAGGGAAGGGCAGCTGGGGGGACCAGGCCTGCAGGGGAGGGCAGTTAGGGGTGACCATGTCTGTAGGGGAGAATAGTTAGGGGCAATCAGGCTGGCAGGTGAGTGGTTAGAGGGTGATCAGTTGGTAGGCAAGAGTGGTTAGGGACAATCAGGAAGGTAGGCAGGTGAGCAGTTGGGAGCCAGCAATCCTAAATTGTGAGAGAGATGTCCTAGATTGGAGAGGGTGCGGGCTCGGCTGAGGGACACCACTTCCCCGTGCATGAATTTCATGCACTGGGCCTCTAGTGTTGTAATAATATGATAACATAAAACTCCCTTCATTGGGACATAATAGAGTAAAATAGAATATACTGCTCCCTTCTAGAATGTAAACTTCATGCTACCAGACCAACAGCCAGCACTACTAAAGTAGAAGCTGTCAAATAGAAGACCTTCAAATGAGAATGAATGAATGAAAGAATGAATGAGCTATGGAAAGACATTGGCACAGAGTAGGTGCTAATTCATGGCAGCTATTGCCATTGCAATTACACCAAGAGCAAGAGCAACACCCACAGCCTATCTGGGAAGGGCTGGGCACAGGTAACCAAGTCCTTGACATTCTCCCACAGACAGGACTGTGGGGCCAATGGCAGACATCTAGGGATCTTATTGGATCTCTGAGAAGCCTTCACCACCTGCTTAGTCCATTCAGATGTGTCACTAAGAGGGTGACGCCCTCAGTCCAGCTAAGCCATGTTCATGACCAACAATCCACCTGAGGTCACCTGGCTGGTGACCAGTGAGGGCGAAGTAAATCCACTGGACAAACATGTTCCCACATACCAGCTGGGACCTTCTCAAGGTCATAGGCCTTAACCACTCCCTTCTCTGTGCTCCCCACCTCCTTCTTCCCTGGATAGCCAGAAACTAGGTCTGCGGGATATAGAGAAAGGGTGAGGTACGCAGTTATTTTGGTTAACAGGAAACAGAAGATAGAATGAAGTCCTGCCACCCTCCCTCGACCCCCCTCTCCCCTCCAGTGGACGTGGCTTAAGCATTTTGGCCAGAAGACCTCTCAGTGTGGACCTTCCAGCCCCTCCCCATGAGGCCTGGACTCCAACCCCACAGGTCAAAGTGTCCCTGGATGCCTGGGTGACTCCTAGAAGCCCAAGCAGAGGTGGCAGGGGAAGCTGACCATCTGAGAACTGGGGATGTTGCCTTATCCTGGGATTTCTGGGGGTCCAGCTGGATGTAGGGCCACAGAGAGGGAACCTGCAGGGACCAGAATAAAGCCAGGAGACTGACAGGAAGGGGAGGCAGGATTCCTCTATGAGGGGAGGGAGCAGGCGGAGGAGGAGGGGAGCAGCAGGGCCTGGCTCACTGGAAAACTCGATTTGGTGGAAATCGGGGCCTGGATGAAATGAGCCTTTGGGGATGAAATTTAATATTGTCTCGGAGCCTTTGTCTTCATTTAGGGCGATGGGACCGCGTTTATCGTGGCTTCTCCCTCCATGCCCGTTACATTTATTTGGGATTTATTCACTTAGGTGTCTTGCAACAAGAAGTTGAAATGAGTAAATGTACTTTTTTCCTGGGCTACATTAATTTCCGAGTGAGATTTATTCTGTCCGCCGCTTCCTTTATGCTTACAGATGCGCTGCGGAGGCCCCACTGGGGCCTTCAGCCAGACAGGTGAGCCGGAGAGGTGGCTGGGCCTTCCCAGCAAACCTGGGGTCTGGGGAATATTCTAGCTGAGCAGGGTCCTCAGCCCTATGACAGCATTTTCCAGCTAGGAGTGCACGTATGTGTGTGTGCGTGTGTGCGTGCATGCGTGTGTTCAGGGAGAGGTGGATGTTGAAAAGTGAATTCTTCCATTCAACAGGTATTGTCTTCCAATGCCTCTCACCTGGCCTGGCACATGGTAGGTGGTATGGGTTGCCATGAGCCCCTCCAGAAGGTATGTTGAAGTCCTAACCCCAGGCCCCGCTGAATGTGACCTGAAATCCAAATGTAATGAAGTTGAGTCGAGGTGATTGGGGGGCCCTAACCCAATATGCCCCGTGTCCTTATAAAAAGAGGGAACTTTAGACTCACAGAGAGGGCACCACCTAATGACAGAGGGGAGACTGCAGCACTGCCTGGGAGACAGGAGCAGCCAGGAGCAGCAGTCACCACCAGAAGCGAGGGAGAGGCAAGGCAGGGCTCCACCCAAAGTCCCTGAGAGAACAGGGCGGCCCTGGACACTTTGATCCGGGACTTGTAGCCTCCAGACCTGGGGGAGAGTAGATTGCTACTATTTGAAGCCACCTGGTGTGTGGTACTTTTTTACAGCAGCCCTAGCAAACTCCCTAGCAAATTAGTATAGTAGAGACATGTACTTGTTGAATGAATGAATGGATGGATGGATGAATGAATGAATAATTAAATGAATGAGTGAATTAATGAATGAGTGAGTGAGTGAATGAGTGAGAGAATGAATGTCTTCACTGTCAGGCCTTGTGCCAGGTGCTTGGCATGGAGAAGCCTAAGATACTATTCTTTTTTCATGACATGTATCTCGTGGTTACTAGGATTGTCTTCCCAAGGCTGTGGCCCTCCAGGGTCCTGGGCTAACTTAAAAGGACCCCCTGGTGTACCTGGTTTTCAGGAACATCGATGTCTGTGTTCTCCTGGGACCCAGGAACCACGCAGGAGATGGCAGTGAGTCGCCTCTCACCTCTCTCACCAGCACGTGTTTTTTGCCCTAAAGCCCGTCTCCCAGACTGGCTGTACCAGTCCTTCGTTTGGCAGATGTCACCCCCTCCCCGTACCATCCCTTGGTCCTCCATGTCCATAAGGTGCAGCACACCCCTAGGGAATCGGGAAAGCATTCAAAGGCACCAAGGGCGAGTGCCAAGACATGGTGAGCGATATCTAATGTGGGGCAGCCACAGCTCTGACCGCGGAGGCCTAGATGCCAGGAGGTTGCCCAGCGCGGCTTAGACTCAGTTGCCTGTTCTTGACCCAGTTGCTGCCCCTCCCCCACCTGCTCACCTGCCTATCCCACTCACACCTGGGCCTCTCCCAGGCCCAGCCTCCTGCTGAGGCAGCCCTAGGAATAGCCATGCCATGGCTATGGGTGCAAAGCCCTGGGCAGCCCTGGCTGTAGCTCGCAGTGACCTCACCCCACTGTCCAGCACCTGGTCACCATCCCAGTGCCCAGGTGGGGAAAGTGTGAATGTACAAATGAGAATGTGCTGCTCGAAGTAGGGAGGGATCAAACAGCTCATTCCCCCAGCACCGTGTCCTCCAGATGTGCGGTTATATAGAGCACACATCTGCAGAACCAGAATGCCTCCGACTATAGTCACCGACCAATAGGCCAGACCTAGAGAGAGGAAAGCGGAAGCAGGAAGCTGTCAGCTGCCTCATTCTGAGAAGCTGAGAACTGCTTGGCCGCCCCCTCCAGCCCTTCTCCCCTTCCCCACTGTCTTCCTTCTGCAGCTGCCAATTCCCTGGTGTCATGTGTGGTCAAGAAATGTCCATGGGGAAATGAGAAAAGGAAAAGCGAGAGCTGATGGCTTTTTGACGCCTGCCAACATAAATTCACATGTAACTGTTTTCCTGAATGAACCATTTCAACCAGAGCCAAGGATCTGGAGCTGTGCTAAGCTTTGTATCATTTAATCCTCAAGGCTGCACTACAGAGTTTTTATTATAAGAGGTACCCTTTATAAGGGAGGAAATGGAAGTACAGAGAGATTAAGCAACTTGCCCAAGGCCTTGCAGCTATGGAGGCCTGGGGACAGGCTGCTAAGCAGAGACTGACTTTGGGGTCCCAGAAGAGAATGGTGTCAGCGACCCCCAGAAATATGCCAGAGCACCAGCTCATCTCAACGACGGCCCCTGGGGACTGGATGAGGGGAGACACAGGAGGCAGGATCCTGAAGAAGCAGATCTTATTTTTATTTACATTTTTGGTATTTTGTTCATCATGGATGTTTCACCTTAAATTTGATACTTTAAAATACTGCATTGAAATGTGATTTGCCTTGATTACTAAGATTTTGGAAACCCCCATCAATTTTGCCCCCAAGGGTCATCCCCTTCCCTGCACACATACTCCAACTCAAGCCCCGCCCCCAAGGTACAGAGCCTCTCCTTTGTGTCTACGCTGGATCAAGAGTAATAATGAGCTGAAACCGGTTTGGCTCAGTAGATAGAGTGTTGGCCTGCGGAGTGAAAGGTCCCGGGTTCAGTTCCCCTCAAGGGCATGTACCTTGGTTGCGGGCACATCCCCAGTAGAGGGCGTGCAGGAGGCAGCTGATTGATGTTTCTCTTTCATGGATGTTTCTGTCTATCCCTCTCTCTTCCTCTCTGTAAAAAATCAATAAAATATATATTTTTTAAAAAGAGTAATAATGAGCATACACGCCCGCACCCCCTCTTTAGGGAGCTCATCAGATCTTGGTGAGATAAGACTTACGTAAGTGAAGTGTGCTTTGGGGAACAGCATGGCGTAGCTTTAAGAACAAGTCCTCCTGTGGGTGCTGAGTCTAGTCCTGCCTTTGGGTGCACTAACTGGGGAAGCTCGGGCAAGTTTTGTAACTTCCTAGGCCTCAGTGTTCTGCTCCTTAAAATGGGGCCAGCAGCAGTACACAGCTTGCAGCACGGGCATGCCAGATCCACACAGTGCAGGCAGAACAGGTCCCAGAGAGAGAACGCCTTGCCGTGGGCTAGCTGTCCTTATAACCCTGGTTAACATGATCTCTGAAACCTTGAGCACTGGGGAGGATGGAGACAGGAGAGCTGGAGAGACTGCGGTGTGCTGGGGAGGCAAGATGTAGGTAGAGCTTGACCAATAGTTCCATTAGAACAGGCAGGGACTGGATGATATTCTGTGTAAGGGATACAGCAGCCTCCTTGGGAAATCGGATAATGTTCTAAATTAATTCACTTGTTTTTAACTGGGGTAAAATATACACAACATACCATTTACTGTTTTAACTCTACAGTTCATGGCATTAAGTACATTCACATTGTTGTGCAACTATCACCATCACCACCTCCAGAACTTCTTCATCTTACAGAAATGAAACTCTGTCCCCATTAAACAGTGACTCCCCATTGCCTCCGCCCTCGGCCCCTGGTGACTAGGATTCTCCTTTCTGTGTCTGTGAGTGTGACTGCTCTAAGAGCCTCACAGGAGCGTAAATAGATAGTGTTTTTCCTTTTGTGGTGGCTTGTTTCACTTAGCTTAATGTCTTCAAGGTTCATCTATTTTGTAGCATGTGTCAGAGTAAATTCTAATAATTGTCAAGACTTGGGAACTACCTAGAAATGAAGGAAGGAAGGAAGGAAGGAAGGAAGGAAGGAAGGAAGGAAGGAAGGAAGGAAGGAAGAAGGAAAGAAGGAAGAAAGGAAGGAAGGGAGGAAGGAAGGAAGGAAGGAAGGAAGGAAGGAAGGAAGGAAGGAAGGAAGGAGGAAGAGAGGGAGGGAGAGGGAGAAAGGGAGGGAGAAAAGAAAGAAGGAAAAAAGGAAGGACATATGGATGCATGGATGCAGGCTAGATGGGTAAGTGGATGATTGATTGGATGATTGGATGAATGGAAGGATGGAAGGATGAATGTCAGTGCTGGTATTCAGTTATGTGGATTGAAAAAGAGAGAGTCAGTAGTATACAGTCCAGCCCTGGGTAGCTCCCAGCATAGGTAAGGAGCCAGGAGGACAAATCCTCCCTAGACAGTATCACAGGGTTCACACTGGACACTTACACAAAACCCCACTAGGAGGGCATGACGAAGCCCGCTGGAGACATTCTGGGAGCTGGCAGCTTCCGCAGCAACACTACAGCCGGGTGGTGAGGACTGCAGGACCGAGGAGCCGGGCACTCCAGCCAGAGGGCACCGCATGTGGGAAGGTCCAGGAGTGGGAAAGCACAGGACAGAGAAGCCACGCTTATTTTGAAGTCACTCTGGGAGGTCCTGAACTTGAATTCAGACTTTGCTAATCATTAATCCTGTGATGCCAGGCTCTCTGAACCCCAGTTTTTTGAGCTGTGTACTGGGGGCTATGATGGCATGAGCCTCTGAGAGAGCTTTCAAGGATTCATGGAGGACATAAAGCATGAAGCTCAAAGTAAGCCCTCAAGGCCATATCATCTCTTCTGAACTTCTGCCCCATCCTCAGACCTGCCCTTCCGGGGTGTCCAGAGAGGTTGTGGCCCGCCAGGGAAGGGCCTTGTACTGCAGGGACCAAACCCCCGGGCTGCTGGGGTGGGCCTCCCTCCTGGAACACCACCTTCACTGCTGACCGCCTGAGGATTCTCTGGCCCCTCACTCCTTTTTATTCTCTAACGTGCATCTGCCATCACTTTATTCATGAAGATTTGCATCGATCGATTTTGCCATAAACCATTATGAATTCAACTTGTGGAAAAAATAACATTGATCCTTCTGCCTGGCAATTTGTCTCTGAGCTTCAGGGCCCGCTAATGGTTTTCTCTGAGATTTACACTGGGGATCAGAGGGCATGGCTCCAGTTACCCACTCCATGCCAACATCTTCCCTCTCAGGATTTTCCTTGGCAATCGGGTCCCTTTGGTTAAAATTGGGCAAGTTCAGTGATGATGGACAGGGCACCACCAGCTATCCCTTGATCATGGCAGGGAAAGGAAGGAGAGAGGAGGACAGAGGATGGGAAGGGAGGGAAGGTGGAGATGGGAGGAAGAGGAAGCCTGGTGAACAAAGAAAGAAAGGAAAGTGATATTTTCCAAACATCCTCCATGCACCAGGCCTCTCAAACTTCCCTTTGCCTATATGAATGTCATCATAATAAAACAGATGCCACTAGCTCCTTATAATGAGGAAACCAAGCCTCAGAGAGATGGAGAAACAGGTAAAGAATTGCACAATATACAGGGGACTGAACCAGGATTATAGCCCAGATGTGGCTGAGTGACCCTGCCCAGCACCCCGTCTGCCATTGACTACTTCGGGCCAATAGAAGTTAGCAGAGGTGTTGTCCATGACTTCCAGGTCTGGTCCTTCAAAACACCCTCCATCTCCTTCTTCCCTTTGAGAACTTGGACAACCCAGCTAGAGAAGGGCTGCCTAGGGGACAGCAGCCTGTGGGAGGAGTCAGGAAGAAATCATGGTGCACAAAGCCACGAAGACGTCAGCAGTTCCCATGAATCACCTTAACACAGTAACTGGCATTGATTTAGCACTTGCTCTGTGCCGGGCACCATTGAAAGCATGTTGTGTTCTTTTGTTATCTAGACTTGAGGGAGGCATTGCTATTCCAGCTGAAGAGACTGGCCCATAGAGAGAAGTGACCTGTCTAAGGTCACACAATCATACATGGCATTTACACGTAGACTATGTGGTGCTCAAGCCCAGGTCCTAGTTCCCCTTGGTCCTGCCAGAATATTCTCCACTCCCCCCACCCACACCAGAGGAGTCAGAGTGCATGGGAGAGGAAGAGGACAGAGGCTGTGACAGGTGTCACCAGCTGGGTTCGTGATCCCTCATTTTGACGTACCATTTTCACAACATCATTTCTTTTCTTTTTTAACTGAATTTATAACAGTGTCCCACTCTGGTGCCAAAACTGGTTTTAGTTAAGATATAGACTCAGCTGCTGTAGCCAAGGCCAAAAGAATAAAAGCTTTAAGCGCAATGGAATTTCTCTCTCAGAGAACAGTGGATCCAGGGCTCCTAAGGCAGCTCCACAATGTCAGGGTCAGAGCTTCCTTCAAGGTTATGGCACATGTGGTTTCCATCTCTCAGGCCAGCCTTCTCACCAGCAGGCAGAGTGGGGCAGGCAAGTAAAGGATAGTCCCCACTCTTTCAAGGGTATGACCTGGAAGTGGTTTCCATAACCTCCTCTTAAATCTTATTGGTCGAAATATAATCACATGGACACACCTAGCAGCACAGGAGTATGGGAAATGTAGTCTTTCCCTGGTGACCATGTGCCCAGCTAAAACTCACCAACTCTATTACAAAAGAAGGGAAAGAAAGGAGGGAGGGAGGAAGACAGAGAGCAGACTAAATATTAGAGACAATCATCTGCAACAAAGCCAACCTTCCACAGATAGGGGAATGGAAACTCAGAGAAGTTAAACAAGTGGCAGAAGGTTGAACAGCTGGCAAAAGTGATAGAACCGAGCCTCAAACCTGGCAGTCTGAGCCCAGTGCCCACACACATAGCTACAACAGTGGCCTGCCTCCCCAACGCAGGTCATATCCCTAAAACGGTGCTCAAATGTGATAGTTCAGTAAAGGTTGTTTTTCCTTTGCCACGATCCATACAGCCAGGTCCTAAAAATTGGGCTGCCACCATCACTGCCTGGGCAGGGAAACTTTGAAATGTAATGATTTCTGGAACATGGTAGGAAGGTTTATCCTTGTGAACTTGACACATAACTACAGCTTTAGTGTCTCCAGCTTGCTCATCTCTAAAATGGGGGTGAAAATGCTTGCCTCACAAGTGTGTTCATATATTCAACAAATGTGCCTAGAGCACATGCTAGGCGTTAGCAGGACAGCTCAAGGCCCTGCTTTCATGGAGCTTATGTCTGAGTGAGGAGACAGGTAGTGGTCAAGAAAGACGAGTCCTAGGGGAACAGAGTCTCTCTGGTGGAACTCTCCATCCCTCACATCTCCTCTCTCACAGCTGCACTCGCCTCACTGCAGGACCCCGCCCCGTTTCCCTGATGCCCTCCAAACCCTTCTTATTAAAGACCAGTATAGTCCTGCGCACAAATCTGTGCACCAGTAGCTTGCCAATAGCTCATTGCCGCCCTCTGGTAGCTCTCTGCCCACTGCCCTGCCCTCCCGTAGCTCCCTCTGCCTCCCCTCCCCTTGTCCCCTTCATAGCTTGCTGTCCTGCCCCCTCCTATAGCTCTCCACTGCCCACTTGTAGCCAGTAGCTCACTGCTTCCCTCCTGTAGCACTCTACCCACTGCCCCACCCTCTCGTAGATCTCTCCCTCATAGCTTGCTGCCCTGCCCATTCCTATAGCTCTCCAAGTCCTCTGCTTGTAGCTCACTGCCCCACCCTCCTGCTGATCCATGATCAGGTCGTTACACAGTTGGTCATTATGCTTCATGGTGTAACAACCATTTGCACATTACATTTTTATTACATAGGATGTGCTCACAGGCCATGTCATCCACTCTCCTCCTGTTGTCTGGGAGGTGGGTGCGCTGGATGGTTTCTGAGGTACCCCCAGCTCTGAAACTCCACGGCACTCAGTCCCAGGGGAGCCCTAACTCGTTGGTTCCAGTAAAGAGCGCTGTCCAGAGACTTGTAGCAACGCGAGGTTTTGTCGCATCCCATTCTGATTTATCTACACGTCCCCTTTTATCCTCAGTTCCCACTCCATCTCTCCCCTCCCGCTGGCAGCACTCTGGTTTGCTTGATGTGCCTCCTTCCAGTTGTATGTTTTTTTGTGAAATGCCTATCGCTGGTTTGCACGTGTGCATTGTTAATGCACTTAAAGGAACTTCCATCCCAGCAGTTTTGCAATCAACCCGCATTGCTGTGGGTGCGGCTGGTGCACAGCTTCTAACTGCTGCTCCCGGCCTCCTGATGGCCATTTGCTCGCTCTGTCTATCCATTGCCCCATGGAAACTAACACTCTGAACACCTGTCACTCACCAGACACTGACCAATAAAGGCTCAGACTTAATCCTCACAGCACCCTCTGCAGTCTGCTCTGTTATCATCCCTCTGCCATGGACTGGGATGTGAGGCAAACATTAAGCGACTTCCCCAAGCTAACGGAGCCAGGCACAACTCATTCCAGAACGTTGAATTTGGAAGGGGCCCACAGAGGGCTGCTTTGCAGGGTGGTTTAAAGAGAGGACGTTGGAACCAGGCTTAGATTCAAACCCCTGCTCTGCCTCTTCAGGGAGCACCATCTACCCAGAGCACAATGTCAGTGGCTCCCCGGAACTGCACAATGGGGTGGCCACAATCCTAGAAGGCTGGAATTGATACACCTTTTATAGCCAAGGAAAGCGAGCCTCAGAGAGGTCGTGTGACCTTCCGAAAGCACACAGCCAAGGGATGGCAGAGCACAGCTCTGACCTGTCTGATGCAGACGCCAATCCCCTGAGGCCTCCGACCCCTTCCCTGCCTGGAGCTGCCATCCTCCAGTGACTCAAAGCCAGCCTCTCAAGCTGAGAGGGCCTCCGCTTTTCCGGAGGCCTGCTGCCGAGTGGAGATGCTGATAGATGGTGTGTCTGTTGCGGGGGCGGGCAGGGGGCAGGGCATGCCCGCTACACAGACACTGTGCTGCCCAGTGAGCACCTCACACCCACTCATCCTCTCCACGCTCATCACCTCACACCCACTCATCCTCTCCACACTCCCCTCACTCTGCTGCATCGCAGGCGGGGTCCCACCACCCACCAGGTGGTTGCCAAACTCATCACGGCGGAAGGCCTGGAAGAGGGGAAGTAATTCAAAGGAGGAAGCCCTGGAGGGAGCGCTGGGTGTTGTTCACAGCATTAAGACAGCTTCAGAGAAAAGCCTTTATTGCAGTCAGAAGAATATTATTCCAGCGCTATTCCCCTGGTCCATTACAGCAAAATAATAGAGCTTTAGTTTCTATATATTTGTCATGCTTAGCGCACATGTATTTCAAGTATATTTGACAGCATATAAAATTGAGATGAAATATGGCAAAATGGGCCAATTCTTGTACATTTTAAATGTATTTCCTTTATTTGTTACACTTATTTTACATATCTGCACAATCCATCTCTGGAACTGGGGAAACAATAAGTGATGAATCGATACCGAGGTTTTCCACGGTAAGAGCCACACGTTGGGTGTGAAATCTGCCTCTTGCCCGGCATCTTCTGGATCTGATGATAGGAGAGGCTGCTCCCCTTTGACTCCTGGGTGGTTACACCCCTCAAAGCAGAGAACTGCCATTGTAACTTTGAGGTATTGTCTCCAAACCCCCTTCCATCATGGTGGGGGCTGGGTACCAGATCTCTCTAATGATACCAGGAACTTTTTTGGTTTGAGCTGAAAGACTAATTACAGAAAAGTAACCTATGTCCTAAAGTTGGGGTTCTTTTTAAAATATATATATTTTATTGATTTTTTTCAAAGAGGAAGGGAGAGGGATAGAGAGTCAGAACATCAATGAGAGAGAAATATTGATCAGCTGCCTCCTGCACACCCCCCATTGGGGATGTGCCCGCCACCAAGGTACATGCCCTTGATCAGAATCAAACCCAGGACCCTTCAGTCCACAGGCAGACACTCTATCCACTGAGACAAACCGGTTTTGGCTAAAGTTGGGGTTCTTATCCAGAGACTTTAGGGGTCTCCCTAAAATCACATATCCAATCGTGAGTACCTATATATCCCTCTATAGCTGCAAAAGGTGGTTAAGCATCTATGTGGGAATCTGGGTAGGCCCTGTCCTGCTGAGGAACAGGGTCTCTCCTTTATATGGTCCTTCCTGGCCCCGCCTCCCCTCGCCCTGACAGGAAATTGGATAGTGGATGGAGCCCAGAGCCAGAGATTTGTCCACACAGCCTTTTACCTGGATCTCTCCGTTGGACCAGTGACTCTCAGGGAAAAGCCCTCTGGAATGCTGATGTGGGTAACTCACCCCGCTATCTGCCAACACAAAACAAGAGAGTTCAGGATGCTTGTTTGCATCTGACCAGGTGCTTTAGACAGCAGACCTGGGGGTCAGCACAAGGGGTCTTGCATGTACACGCATCTCTCATCACCATGGTGCTCTCTCACACAGCCTCTCGAGGGTCAGCTTCTTAAAGGCAGGAGCACAAGGAGTCAGGCTCTGATCCTCAGTCTGGCTGGGGGTTACCCTTCATACTTTAAAGGATGGAAGGCAGTTTGGGCCCCACCATCAGGACAGTGGGTTGGGCCTTCAACCCTTCAAAGAGGCAGTCACATCTTTTCTCTCGATGCTCAGCCTGAATACGGTTCCCTCTTGGGTCCTTCCTCCAGGCTCACCTGCATCCAAGACTCAGAATATCCGTGGCCTGCTTACTTATCTGCTTTGCCCTTGAGAGTTGCAGCCGAGTTTTAATCATCACTGTGTTGTCTGTCTGTCCTGGCACATAGGAGGTATTAAAAGACTGTGGATGGATGGATGGATGGATGGATGGATGGATGGATGGGATAAATTCCTTGTAAGCAGGTTTCTGCAGGTTTCAACTCATGGAAACTAGACCTGTGAGATGGCCCTATCTTTTGTGTCACCCTCGCCAGCAAGGTGCCAGCCATAAAAGCTTCATTAATATATCAAATAATGAGGACACTGGGTCAGCATGGCCCTTCCATCCATTAGGGATGAACACCCCTTGGGGATACAGAGGGGCTAATGCATCTCTCCCCGTGGCCAGTGTAGCCGCACACCATCAGGGAGCCCATTAGGGAAGGGAGGTGAAGAGCTTTCGATCCCTGATGACTGATGCCTGGGACCCCAGGACAGGCACTTCCTGGGCCCAGCAGAGGAGGGACAGGAGTAAAACCCTTCTCACTGTGATCAGCTAGAACCCAGCCTGGTCCTGGAGGCCTGACATGAGGTGGACCCTCACGGTGGCTGAACTGGCAGAATCATCTCCTGCAACCTCCTCCTTTTAGAGATGACAAAGCAGGTCCAGGCAGAGCAGATGGCTTACCCAGAGCTGCACATTAATTGCAAAAATAGCCCTACATCTTCACCCATCCTTGTAGCCATGCCCTTTGCAAGGTGACTATAGCTCTGCCCACCACAAGAAGGGACCTATTTCCTTCTTAAATCTGGACGTGGCCCATGACTTGCTTGACCCACCACAGTGGAAATGCTGATACAACAGTTTGAAGCCTCTGTCTCAGACTCTTATGCATTTGGTTTTCTACCTTTGTTAACAACACTTACCCTTTGCTTTTCTACCTTTGCTAACAACACTCCTGATCTAGTTGTTGAGGGATGAACGGGGCCCAACTCAGTTGTCTCAGCCAGGCGCCGGTCATGTGAGAGAGCCCAGCCAAGATCAGCAAAGCCACCTAGCCGACCTGCAGCTGACCAAACCCCAGAGTGTGCCCCGCCCAGGCCCCCTGTTTCAGCAGAAGCACAGAGCTAACCTGGAGCAAACATCCATGTCTACAACACTGCCACTGAGGTTTTGAGGTTGGTTGTTATGCTCTGGCGGTCGAACACTCATACATTCATCTACCACTCATTTCCTCCTTGTAATTCTCACAGCCATGCCTCGGCTCTCTCGTTGGGACAATGGCAGCCACCATGAAACAGACCTCCCTTCTCCAGTCTTCTCTCCTTTCTTCATCCCTCCTCCGCCACAGAGGCCCCAACTGGCGGCTCCTGGCCCCCGGACTTCTCTTTGTCATTGCTCTTCTTTTTCCTTTTTTCTTTTTGTTCACACAGGGTGTTTAAAAGGAAATAAAACAAAAAAAAAAGAGAGTTTGAACCAACATTTAAATATCAGAAGCCTTCACTTAGAAATCCTCCTTTTGAAAAATCAGAAGATCCTGGGCCCTGCCTTCCCCTGTGATACCGACTGTGGGAGCCTGAGAAGCGGCTGCCCCGTTCCACTGGGCATGGGCAGTCCCGTGCTTTGACCACAGTCGTCCCCCCGTTTCCCCAACACTGAGCCTGACAGCAGCCACCATCTACCGGAGGCTCTCGGTTTTCTCATTTTAGAGACATTTCTCTGAACAGGTCTCTGTCAAAGCTGGCAAGACAAAAGGTAGACCTTGAGGACCCCAGGATTCAAGGGAAATAAGGAGAGCGTGTTTCTTTGTGGAAGTGATGCATATTTCCATGCATTTAAAATGTAAACACTAGCCAAAACCGGTTTGGCTCAGTGGATAGAGTGTCGGTCTGCGGACTGAAAGGTCCCATGTTCTATTCCAGTCAAGGGCATGTGCATTGGTTGCGGGCACATCCCTGGTAGGGGGTGTGCAGGCGGCAGGTGTCGATATTTCTCTCTCATCGATGTTTCTAGGTCTCTATCCCTCTCCCTTCCTCTCTGTAAAAAAATCAATAAGATATATTTAAAAATAAAATAAAATAAAATGAAAACAATAGCCAGTTTCTCTCAATACCAGCCCCTGGAAGGCATACCAGCTCTAGACCAAACGCCTTCAGACCAGTCCTCCTTACCTTCCCAGACTTCTCTCTCCTGCTCCCACATGTGTGCAGTCTAAGTCCCAGAGCCACCTGATCACTCACTCAGCTCCTGCCCTCACACGCTTGCCCACACAGTGTGCAAACCAATGGGTGTGCCCCTCCCTACTCAGTGGCTGATATTCAGACTCACATTTTCCTCTCAAATCTTATCTCCACTCAGAAACCTCTCCACCTCACATTGGTCAGTCATGCTGTTGCTTCTTCTTGCACAGCATTCTGCCTGGCTCATAACGCACCCCTAATTTTATCTGTACTGAGTACAACTGCTCCAACACAATGTTACCTTCCCCTCTAAGGTGGACCTGAGAGTTGGGGGACAAAAAAAAAAAAAATGGTATAGTTTAGGATAGAACCTGAAGGTCTGTGGTTTGCATATATTTGCATCTCATTTGCATAGTGTTCATTTCCTGCTTCCAAAATTGCTCTCTGTTCCCCTGGCCTCTCACCTTCTGCTCACCTATGCTTGGGCTGACCACATCTGAGGAAGAAACACCTGTGTGGTCCAGGCCTGATGGGATGGGCCCTTTTCCTCTCTGCCTCCCACAATGCAACTGGGACCCTGCCTCTGGAAATCCTAGCTTGGCTTCTAGGCTTGATGTTGTGCCCACTGCCCAACAGGGGGTGAAGGTGTGCCAGGAAGAGCCTGGATGAGTGGTTAGATGCATGATTGACAGAATGAGTGAGTGAACTGGTAAGACAGAGATGAAGTGAGTGAGTGGGCTAGAGGTGGAGGCCTGGTGAAGGAATAGAAACTGGGAAACTTGAAGTGAAGGGCACACTTGGGCAAAAAAGATGCACAGAAACCATTGGCACAACTGCCATTTGCTGTAATTTTCTCACTAAGGGGCCTGGAGAGCTTGGGCTCTAATCTTGGCTCTGCCCCTAACCAGCTGTGGTCTTGGCTAAGCCACCAACCCTCCTGCAGCCTCTGTTTTCTCACTTTTAAAATGAGGGGATTGGAGTAGATACCTGGTTTTCAAGTATGGTTTAAGCAGCAGAACACATTCTTTCAATGCAATATTACAGAACAGGCCACTATGAGATAGATGGAAGTGAGGCAGCTCTGGATGAGGCAGGTTGGCAGGGGCAGAGCTCTGAAGCTTACCCTTCCCTCCCCTACTTTTACCAGTCTGAGAAATGCTGGACCGACAGCCTGGAGAACCCTCAGTTCTGGGGCACATGGCACTGGGGAAAGCAAAACACCTGGGCCTTAGAGACAGAGGGACCTCTGGGCCCAGGCTTGAACCTCAATCGCACCAACATATTGGTTAACTGCTGCTGCCTCAAAATTCAGAGACTGAATTACAGCAAAATTATCTATTACCCCTCAGGCACTCACTGGTCTGCTGGGTGTTGCTGATCTTGATTGACCACCACAGGGCTGACTCCACTCCACCCGCCTCTTGCCCTCCTCTGGTCCAGCCACAGGTGAGACTGAACCAATCTTGTCATTCTCATCAACATGCCATCAACCAAAACAACTTTCATAGCCAAACCGAGAGTCCAGGGTGAAGTCCGCTCTCTCATAATGAGGCCATGGCAAGGGGGGCCGAGGGTGAAGAGTTGAGACCAACAAGCCGCTCTATCACAACAGCCTTCTAACTGCGGGGCCTTAGGCAAGAGGATGAAACTCCCCGAGCCTCAGTGGCCTCATCGAGAAAATGGAACTAATTATACCCATCCTGTTAGGATGGTCATGAGAATGCAATGATGTTCCTAAATGATACTGTCTGCTTCCTACCAAGTTTACCCTGAGGAGACCCTGCCCAGATAACCAGCAACTCAGACATGGTTACCAGCCCATGACAGCCTGTGATGGGGAAGCCTGGTGCATGTGTGTGTGTGTGAGGTGTGACATCTCTGAGAGGCAGATGCTGCAAACCCTGCTTTCTGATGCCACTCAGAGGCTGAGCGCTTGCAGGGCCCAGCTCCCAGGCCCTGCCCACTGCAGAAACCATCATGTTATAATTACAAGTTAATTAAAGCAGGAGAGATCAAAGCCACTTTAGACAGATTAAGGATACAGGGAGCCAGAAATTTCACCATTTTATGTATTAACTACATTGTGGTTTTTTTATCCCGTTTCCCCCCCTCTTTTGTGTCTGCCAAAGAGCCTTTCATATCCTTTCTCTGCCCACCTCAATGCGCGAGGAATTTGAAGTCCTAACAGCTGCGAGGAGCTGTCTGTGGAGAAGGGGCCCATTCAAAGGATATCAGAAAAAATCAACGAGCCTTTTAGCTTCAGACTAGAATGAAGCTGCCACCCGCCTAACCCGCCTCTACCTAAAAGGGGGGAAAAAGACCTAAAAAACATCAGTCATTAAAAGCAGGCCAGCGGAAAGAAAGGACGTGGAAGCTGGACTCTCCCGCTCCCACCTCTCCAGGGAGGCAGGCGTGTTTGCATTTCAGCTTCACCATGTATTACTCTCTTCTGGCTTGCAACCAAGTGGCAAAGACTGGGTGCCTTATAGACAGCTCAGACCTATTCCCCGCCGTTCTGGAGGCTGGGAGGCTGAGGCAAGGATGCTGGCATGGTTGGCCTCCATGGTGAGGACCCTCTTCTGGCTGCAGACTGGCGACTTCCCATTCTGTCCTCACAGGGAGAGAGCAGAGGGGAAGCAAGCCGTCCCGAGATTCTTAGAGGGGCACTAATCCCATGAACGGGGGCTTCACCCTCGTGACCTCATCTAATCCTCAAAGCCTCCCCAAAACTACACCGCCTGGCACCATCACGTTGTGAGGCAGGGTTTCAACATATGAATTTGGGAGAATAAAACACTGTCCATAACCACCACCCTGCTGAGCATGACAACCGAGCCATCAAAGTTTAGCCCGAGGATAAAGCATGATCCAGATAACCCAGCAAAGAAAGAAAGACAGATCCACACACTAGTCTATTCACCAGGGGTTTACTGAACGTTCCCCTGGGTGGGTGTCCAGTTAGGGTGGGGTACAATGAAGAGCAAGTGAGATGTTACCTCTGCCCTCCTCGGGTTTATGCTCTAGGTCTGTGGTCGGCAAACTGCTGCTCTTGAGCCACATGAGGCTCTTTGCCCCTTGAGTGTGGCTCTTCCACAAAATACTATGGCCTGGGTGAGTCTATTTTGAAGAAGTGGTATTAGAAGAAGTTTAAGTTTAAAAAACTTAGCTCTCAAAAGAAATTTCAATCGTCGTACTGTTGATATGTGGCTCTGTCGACTAATGAGTTTGCCGACCATGGCTCTAGGTGGTGGGGACACACAATGCACAAGAATAATGTTACCATAATGTGCAGTGGAACCACCATGTCCCCTCAGACCTCAGTGGCTTAAAGTAAACGTTTCTTTCTCTCCTGCATAAAGATTAACCCGTGGCTGAGGGTGGAGTACCTCATCTTCAATGTAGAGCTCCCAAAGACACATCCAAAAGAGGGAGACCAAGAGAATGGAGACATAGGATGTGTTTGTCCGCCAAGACTGAACACAGTGTACATCACCTTTATCCATCATTCACTAGTCCGGACTCAGTCACCTGGCCTACTGAGTTGCAAAGGGACCTGGGAAACGTAGTCCAGCTGGTGACCACTTCCCAACAACTACACTACCATATGGAAGAGGAGAAGAATCTTGGGAGACATATTTGCAAAAGTCCTGACAGGTGAGAGAGGGTAAAGATAAGGGTGGAAAGAGTGGTGAAAGGGGATTAACTTTTATTCAATGCCAGGCACCAGAGAGAGGAGGTCCTTACAGCCAGAAGGCCGATATGACTTTACCTATTGAGGACATAGAGGATCTGAAGGATGAAGCAGTACATTAGTGCCAGAGCCAGGACTTGAACCCAGATCCATTTGAATCTAGACTCCATGCCCTTCTCCCCCTACCCTTGTTTTAAACCAGTTCCTAAGATCCTAAGAGGCCAGCCACCATCCTCGAGTATGACACTCATCAGAGGCCCAGTAAATGTTAAATTATTGAGTGAATGAATGAATGGTGAGTGAATTGGGTGAATGTGCAAACAAACTGGGAAGAGATGCATCTCAAGCTGCGCTCAGATGCTGGACCACAGAGGAAGGCCAGTGACCCCGATTCCCCGCTCCCCTGAGGGGGCCGACCCTCTCAGCCAGGTCATGAGGTGAGTTGAGCTGAGGGGCGCACACTGCTGCACGTGACCTTTGTTTCTCCTCTCATCCTGCCCCACGAAGGCTCTGCCCGACGTGAGAGGCTCCTCCTCGCCTGCAGGCTCAGGTTGGGTGGAGGAAGCAGCGCATTCTCTTCCCTCCATAGTTCCGGTTGCTCGGCAGCAGCTTAATGATATCACCAGTGGCATCGTGGACAGGCCTGCACACGCCCCAATGCATGAAGGCAAATCTCAGCCTGGGATCATGTTCTGGGTTAGCCTGGCATTCGGGAAAAGACACTAAGGATTCTTGAAGAAGGCGGGTCGGATGGGAGCTATGGCTCTTCATTATTCTTAAGGAAGACCTTCCCAATGGCTTCAAGGTGGGTGGGAGAAACACACCTGAGAGCAAATGCCTGTGGAAAAGTCAGGGAATTCTTCCGGGGGCCATTTGCATGCAAATCTGTCAGGAAATAAAGAAATTATCTAGAGTTGCTCAGAGGTCAGAGCTGGGAGGGTCTTTAGAGAGAACATTTCTTAAATCAAGTTGCCCCAGAATGCCTTGTCCTGCCTCCTGTCCCAAGCCAGACACCAGACAATCGTCCTCTCCACGCCTCTTTGCTCTGATCTTTCCCCCTTAGCTGTAGGATTTCCCCGCAGACTCATACCATTTCCCTGTATCTTATTTCATGAGATCACTTCAAATCTAGTCTACTTCTGACATGGTAAAGATTTTTGTGAAAATTTTTATGAGATTCGGTGGCACACCAATGCCATTAGACTATGAGGGAAAGATGACTTGGGGGCAGTGGGCTCCGGCTCCCATGATGCTGTGTTTTTCTAAGCTGTGAGACACTTGGGACTCTGAAGCCCAAGGATCTGGGTTCAAACCCTGATGCTGCCATTTCCCAGCAGGATGACTTTGGGCAAATTATCCTGTGACTCCATTTCCTCGTGTGTGAAACGAGGATATGGCTATTGACAACTTCCTCAGAGGTGAGATGAAATAAGTTCATACTTGTAAAGCATTCGAAAGAGAGCCCGGCATATAGCAATTGCTCAATAAATGTTAGCTACTGTGATCAGCATAGCGGGGTAGAGATGGGGGCAGGGGAGCTGGATGCACAGAGACCTGACTCTGGTGGGGAATTGCAAAGTTCTCTGAAGGCACAGTGGTCAGTGACTCTAGAAACGTAGGCTCTAGGTCCGGCTCAGTCATGTGAGGTGTGCTGTGTTGCTTTTGGTAACTCGTGTATCTCCAAGCCTCCATTTCCCCACCTGGAAACGAAGCAAGTGTACCAAGCAATCCCTAATTCCCACTCCCAGTTCTGGGGAGTCCGTGGTTGAAATCCTGGTACAGTGAAGGGCACTGAGCTCCCCACATCTGTTTTGCCTCTCACCCTAATCTGGCAGCATCTGTAAGTTCCATTCTTATAGTCCCTTCCCTTCTGGCCCATTCTTAGAGACTTTCCCATGGAGACTTGTCTGTGGGTCCACGGGCTGCCCACTCACCGGCCATCACCCTCCCCTCAGGTCCCACCGTCCATAATCTGCGACTGTCATCCCGGCCCCTGAGCCTGGTGGAGCCTGTCTAAAGCAGAGCAGAGGCTCCCCTCAGCGGTGTTTGGGGCAGCCCCTTGCCAGCTGCTTTCTGGCTCTGAGCCTCAGTGGACCTGACAGTCTGGGAGGCGAGAAGGAGGGCTGCTCCCTGCCCAGCTGGCCCAGCAGGAGATCAAGAGACAGGGCTGTCAGCGTGAGTTTGGGAAGTGCCACTCGACTGGCTCAGAAAAGAGACTTTGGGGACAAGGGGACGGATTGGGGAGCCTCTGAACATCTCTCATTCCCTCCTCCTCCTCTCTGCCTCCTTAGTTATGGGCAGCAGAGAGGGCACGGGCTGCGCATGACACAGGCCGGGCATATGCCCCTGCGGCCCCTTCCTCAGCTCTATGGTTTTTGCAAGCCATGTCTCTGCTGAGGCCTTGCTTTCTTCATCTATAACGTGGGGGACATGACAGGACCCACCTTATGGGGTTGAGGGAAAGTCCAAAGGGAGAGAACGCTGTACAGCTAATACTTGCATGCACACACAGTAAATTTTCCATAATCCATATGACAACCCTTGGAAGCAGACACAGAGGTTAAGGTCCCAGCTCAAGGGGACACAGCCATTCAGAGCAGAGCCAGTGTTCCAGCCCAAGCAATACGGCTTAGATCCTGCTCATACCCACCCTATTTTCGGAGAGAGGTTCTATGGGAGCTGGACCAATACTGCCTCCCCTCCCCCTTCCTCTCACGGATGCTGGGGAGGGGCTGTCCAGGAGGGAGACTGTGGCCACCCGGACTGCAGGAGAGAGAAGGAGCTGAGATGCCCTGGGAACTGCCTCCAGACTGGGTTTCAGTGGAGCCAAAGCAATGCCAGCAGCGACCCAAAGGCTCCTCCCGCTGCCCTGGTCTCTCCAAGGCTGATTTGGGGATAGCAACGTGTGCTCTGTGCCCTGCACCCAGTGGCCCAGCCCACTGTAGCTATGAAGCCAGGGAGCTGAGCCTCACCCCCACCCCCACCCCCTCGAGGTGGGCAGCCTGGCTGACATGCCAATGGCTGCGACATAGATCCTAGGTTCAGGTTTCCTTGTCAAGCTCCTGCCCCACGCACGCCGGCAGACCCTCCGCCTCCGGGCGGGCCAGCTATGCCACATCCTCACTTCATCATGGCTGTGCGTCCTGTCACTCAGCTCCCAGCTGGTGTCAGATGGGCGCCCGTGAGTCATCGTCTCCCCTCTCTGCTTCCCGACACCTATCCATCTCGGAGACATCCCAGAAAGCCACCTCAGGCTCTCAGGGCTGGGATGAGGGGGGACCTGAGGCTCAGGGGCGTGCTCAAGGTCACTCATCAGCAAGTGGGAGCAGAGGTCTAGCCGCCTATCCTGTCCAGGTGCTCCAGCCAAACCCCTGCCCTCCGCCTTCCTTTGTCCCTTTGAGCAGCATCTGCCCAGGAAGGCAGACACAGGAGGTGGCCCTGCTGGCCCCAGAATTTTGCCCCAGGCACCGAGTCAATACTAGGCTCTGCCATCTCACTGAGAGAGTGTGACTCAGAGGGAGGTGGGGAGGGAGTGGGGGAGGAGCCTGGACACTCAGTACACCAGCCGTCACTTACCTATTTATCTGCCTGCCTGGCAGCCTGCCTGCCTGCCTTTTCGTGGGTCTTCTATTTATTTATCTGCCAATCTATCTCTCCGTCTGTCTTTTCATCTATCACCTGTCTCTCTGTGTGTCAGAGCTGCCCACAGCTCTCCCTCCCTCCCTAGCCCACCTTCCCGCAGAATCCAAACGTGTCTGCAGCCTGGCGGGCCCTGTCCTTCCTCCCGCAGCCGGGACAGCCCTGCCCGTGTCCGGGAACCGGTGCTGGCCCTGCCAGCTGGTCACCATCTGGTCACAGGAGGCAGAGACACTGGCAAATCTCCTAGTAAAATTATTGTCCTCCATAACCACGGTGACAGGTGCCCACTCTCCACTCCTTTCTTTGCCCGGCAAGTGTTTTCTGAGCACCTACCATGTTCCAAGCGCTGAGACTAGGGCCTGATGCTGGGTCAAAGGCAGCCTGGGTCCCTGAGAAAATGAGTTTCCACTCTGGACCAAGCACACACACCACATGTCTGAGAGGCTGGGTGCCTGGCCCCGAGTCGCACAGCCAGGGAGCGGCGCAGCTGTATCTGACCCCGCTGGATGCCTCCCACGCAGGTCCCTCTTGTTTCCAAATCCGCTGTTGATGGACAGCTTTGCCCAGAGAGCCTGGGAGGGTGACAGGAGGCAGGGATGGGGAGCGGGTAGGCGCTTCAGCTGCTGAGAGATCCAGGGCCGTGCACTCCATCAGCTATTAATCCCTTCACTCAGCGTGATTCTATAGCATCGCGTTGCCCAAGTGCTGTGATGGGCATGCGATTACGACAAACAACAGCAGCTCCGACAGCTCTCCCAGAGCCGGCATCAGCCTGAGGCAGGGGCCCGGGGAAGGCGGTGTCAGAGTGTCTGGGATGGCAGGGAGACACAGAGGTCTCCTCTGCACACAACACACCCCCCGTCCTGGTGCAGGATCAAGCTGACCTCCACCTCAGAAAAGCACGAGAAGTCTTTGCTGAAACACGCCCTGAATTGGGGCAATTTGGTCGAGAGCAGAGCTCAGCAAACTTTCTGCAAAGGGCCAGGCAGTGACTGTTTTGGCTTTGCAATCATACAGTTGCAATGGTTCAGCTCTGCCCTGATAACCAGAAAGTCCCTGAAGAAGGCATGCAAAGGATGGATGTGGCTGTGCTCCCCTCCCCCCCGCCCCCATCATTCTTTCTTCACAAGTCAGGCCCCAGGCTGTAGTCTGCTGACACTTCGTCTAGGTTCTGCTCCAATAGTAAGAGCAACAAGAATGACTGCTAATGTTTACTGAGTGCTTACTGTGTCCGCTCAGATCTCACAATAACCTTAGGAGGTTGAGAATATTGTCCTCTCCAATTTACAACTGAGGAAACTGAGGCACAGAGACTTAAGTAACTCACTTGCCCAGTCAGTGGCAGTGCCAGGCAGGAAGTTCTACTGTATATCCACCCACCCAGTAGCCCAGGGGCTGCGGGTCACCTTGGATCCCCTCTTCCTCTCATGTCCCACCCCTAACTCTTTAAAATATCTTCACAAATCTGCCGAAACCGGTTTGGCTCAGTGGATAGAGCGTCAGCCTGCGGACTGAAAGGTCCCGGGTTCGATTCCGGGCAAGGGCATGTACCTTGGTTGCGGGCGCATCCCCAGTAGGGGGCATGCAGGAGGCAGCTGTTTGATGACTCTCATTGATGTTTCTAGCTTTCTATCCCTCTCTCTTCTTCTCTGTAAAAAAATCAATAAAATATATATTTTTAAAAATAAAATATCTTCATAAATCTAATGGCTGCTCAGCCCCTCCCCCCCACCCCAAAACCATCCTAGTCTGAGCCTTTGTCATCTCTCACCTGTTACTACTGCAGCCCCCTCCCTGGCTCCCCTGCAATCTGTTCTCTGTGCAGCAGCCCAAGGCACCCCACAAACAAGCTGCCTCACTATGTAATGTAGTTATACTACTGCTCCTCTGCTTGCAATGAGGATAAAAGGCAGGTCTACGACCGGCTGAAAAGCCTCACCCCTTCCATCCATCTCTCCAGCCACTGTTCCTGGAGCATGCCAGCGCCCCTGTCCCAGGGCCTTTGCACTGACTGCTCCCTCTGCCTGGCACGCTCCTCCCCAAACATCCACAAGAATGACTCCCTCACCTCCTACAAATCTTTGCTCAAATTTCAACTTCTCTCTGAGGCCCTTCCTCACCACCCCTGTAATTCCACATCTTGCCTTTTTGTTCCTCACTCCTGCTCCGCCCTACTCTGCTCTACCTTTTCCTTTTCCCTTGCTGCCTTTTACCTTTGCCACACAACATAATCCGCCTATTTATGATCTCTATTTAATTGCCTCCCTTTCTGCTCTAGACTCCAGGGCAAGCTATTCTTGTTTGCCGCTGGCATTGCTCTGCCCCTCCAGCAGCGCCAGCCCATGGCGGGTGCTCAGGGATATTTGTTGAGTGGGTGCAGGAGTCCAGCCCCAGCCTTCCTTGTCCAGCGCCTGCTCTGTCCTCAGGCTCTGGGTGCCGATGGGGAGTTGAGGGGCCCACACATCAAGGAAATCACACTTTTTCTGGAAGCCCTACAGAACATCCGCCCTCACATGGAGCTGCTGGCACCCCCACAGGAATCTTCACACTCGCTGAGCCTGGCTGAGCTCAGAGTGAGACCATATTGCTTGTGTCTTTTGATTCGAGCACACAGATCCGGCCAGTCCTCCAGGAATAGGTCACTGCTCTCCTTATCCAGCTCCTGGAACTCACACACTCCCTTTGCACCAGAGGAGGCCAGAGAAACCCAGGTGGCAGCTGAGTCTCAGCAAAAAGGGGCTCTCTCGGAAGATGTGGGGCTAAGGAGGCGGGCAGTTGACAAAGCTGGTTCGAGCCACGCTGGCCAGCCGCCCCCGACTCCTGGGACCAGCAGCATGATAAGAAGTATGTGGCTTCTTGAGCAGGCACCGTTTTGGTCTCAGGCTGCCATGGACCCAGCCCCAGGCTTGTTTAGACTGGCAAGTTCACTTAACCTCTCAGGCCTGGTCCCCCTAGGTACACCTCTGGCTGTTTCCTTATGGCCCAAGCCCTGATAATGACCCACTGGGTTGACTTGGATAAATTGCCTCATACTTTGGGGCTTCGATTTCCTCCACTCCGAAGTGCTCTTTGGAACCCCATCTAGCAAGGTCAGTCAGTGGCTCTGAGATTCCATACCTAATCCATCATAATAACCCGGTACAGGTTTTAACCCAAGTTGGTGAAAGGCAGAGGGAGAAAGCCTCTGCAGTAAGGCCTGGCTGCAGAAGTGGGGGACTGCATCTGAATTCCACTTCCATCCCTTGCCATTTGCACAACCTTGCCCTATTGGCTTCAGTTTCCACATCTGTAAAATGGGGACAACAATCCCTTTATCCTGAGGTTGTCGGGATTAGGTGGGATGATGTGTGCCAAGTGCTGAGGGTAGCTACGATTGTTACAGAGGCAGACAGGCTCAATAGAGGATGAGTGTGACCTGGAGGCTTAAGAGAGAGTGATTTTGGATCTCAGCCCGGGGAGAGAATGTTTATTACATTTACCTCCCATAGCTCTAAAAAGACACACATTTCTCGTCAGGGGATATTTTGTTTAGAAACTAAGAGAGGCAATATGGTACAGTAAGATATGGTGTCTGCAATGCTTTGTACTGTCAACTTAGTTAAGCTAGAACTACATTTCCCAGCATTCCCTTTTCTGTAGTTCTGGCAATGAACCCAAAGGATGTTGGATCAGAGTGGAGGGAAAATATAGTGTCAGATCAGGCCCAATTCAGGGACATGGTGCATTAAGCAGAGATTCTGATTCAATGCCTTAGCTCAAGCAGCTGGGGCGAGCTCTTACAGTTGGCTTGGTTGGTTGACTAAAACCTGGATACAAGGGTGGCTTATAATAGATGAAGTTCTAATGCCAAGCATTTCCTGGTAGACTGCTGACAAAGGTAACCAAATGCTCAGCGATACTAGGAGGCCAAAGTGGATTTATCATGCGCATCCACCCCCAACAGGTGCAGGCTGCCACGCAAGCCGCCCTGCCAGTTGGGTGTGTGATCCCAAAGACTCAATGATGCTTGGAGGGTCTGAGACACTCAGAGATGCTCTGTGAAGACTTAGGCGGACCATATACAGTAGGTGTCTCATGGTACAGACTCTTAAGATTTTGGAGGAAAGCACTGCCATCCTCCGAAGACAATGATTCTCCTCCCGAGAAAGAGCTCTGCATCCCTACTGCCCCTTTTAGGAACCGGAAGCTTGACCATAGGCCAGCAGTCACTACGCCTTCTGAGCTGCCCGTCCTGAACTGTGTTGTCTGAGCAAGCAAACCGTGCAATTGGACATCCGCAACAGTAATTTTATCATAAAATGGAAGTGACACATAAAACATCAGCTCAAGCTGGTCAGGAAGGCACCAGTGAGTCTGCTGAGCAAACACTGCAAATGCCCCTCCTCTACTCACGCTGCATCCCTCCCCCTCTCTCAGCCCACACCTAGGGCCTCGCGTGGAGTTCCCTGGCAAGTTGACTGGGGTTTATAGATGGTTCTGCACCGGGGACTCATGACCTTACAGCCCCACAGCACCCTCTTTGGGACAGTGATAACGAAGATCCTCCCGGTGGCAGTACTTTGAGTTGCGAGTGTGATCATTTACTTACCCTGGAAGGGGAGATGGCCAGAGGTGTGCATCCACATTGATTCATGGGCTGTGGCTAATGGTTTGGCTGAAAACTCAGACACTCAAAAGGAACATAATTGAACAATTAGTGAAAGGATGGATTGAGGAGAACCAAATGGCTGGAACTTTCTGAATTGGCAGGTCATATAAACAGTCATCAAAGAATGACCTCAGGAGAGGAGGGTCTTACTAAGTGGATAGGCAAAACGGTCCGTTCTGTGGTTTTCAGTCAACTCTTGCAAGAGTTTACTGTCACCCAGGGGACTCGTGAACAAAATGGCCATGGTGGGAAGGAGGGAGGTTATGCCTGGATTCAGCCAATTAGATGTTCGCTCATGAAAGCTGATCTGGCTACACTCAGGGCTAATTGCCCAAGTACCAACTGCCGAGCCCAACAGTGGTCCCCACCAACATGGCACCAGGAGTTGCTCTCATTCACTCGGCCTGATCTTTATTTACTCTGGGTATGGATTTGCCTTCCCTGCCCATAGTGCTTCTGCCAGAACCGCCATCTGTGGGCTTACAGATGCCTGATTCGCTATCACAGCATTCCGCACAGTTTTGCCTCTGATGGTTCACAGCACAGAGAGTGTGGCCATGGATCTATGTTCCGTTAATTCCCAGGGATTACCATGATCTCCATCACTGGGAGCAGCTGTTCTGACAAAATGATGGGACGGCCTTGCAAAGGCTCCATTTTGGCACCAGCCTTGTTGACAACACCTTATAGGGCTGAGTGAGAGCCTCCAGGAGGCAGGCCATATTCTGAAACCAGCAACCACTCGATAGTGCTATTCATCCCTTAGATTAGATTCCCAAGTCTGAGAATCAAGGGGTAGAAATGGGGGTGTCTTCTCTCACTGTTAACCTATGTAATTCACTAGCAAAAATGTTGCTTTGTGCTCCCATGACTTTAGGTTCTGTTGGGCTGGGCGTCTTAGTTCCCAAAGGAGGACTGCTTCTACCAGGAGACAGAACAATGGTCCCGTTAAACTGGAGTTGAGACGGGAGTGCTTGGGGCTCCCTGTGCCAATGAATCAATAGACATAGAAATGGGTCTCCATACTGGCTAGAGTGATGAATCCTGAATATCTAAGGGAAACTGGGTTACTGCTACTAGTATAAAATGGGATAAAACAGGAAGATGTCCTGAATTCAAGAAACCCCCTTTTATTCCCATGTCCTGATATAAAAGCCTATAAAAAAAAAATCATGATCCATCGCCAGCCAGCATAGCTCAGTGACTGAGTGCAGACCCAAGAACCAGGAGGTCGCAGTTTGATTCCTGGTCAGGGCACATGCCCGGGTTACAGGTTTGATCCCCAGTCAAGGCCTGCAGGAGGCAGCCAATCAATGATTTTCTCTCATCATTGATCTCTCTCTCTCTCTCTCTCTCCCTTCCTCTCTAAAATCAATAAAAATAAATATTTACTAGTAAAACAAAAAAAATGACTTGTTGTAGGTAAGACACTGACCTCCAGACCCTTAAAGAATGAAGGTAGAGCCACCCAATCAAGCAAGGAACTGTGATAGGCCAAGGTTCTTGATAAGGGAAAATAGAAAACAACATGGGTAGCAGGAAAAAGGAAGCAGAAATACCAGCTACAATCACATGCATGACCAGTTGAGAAAATGAGGATAATAGATTTGAGTATTCTTGATTTTGTATAAAACATTTGTGTATATGTTAATCAATTCTTTCTCCCTCTCTCACTCCTGTTACCATATAACATAAGACTTGTGGCCAATCGCTATTTTATCATCCACATTTAGGTGATAGGATGTCTAAGGAGGAGCTTGACCCAGTTAGAAAAGGTTTGACATCACCCAAAGATGGATAAAGGGACGTGATTCTCTTTTGGAAGGAAAGTTTGTGTGTTTTCACTTGTCATAGCTGCCTTATGTTAGGAGGAAGCAAGACTGTGCTATGATCTTAATTTGGAAGTTAAAAGCAGTATGTCAATACGCCACATTGACATGAGTAATCTATGGATTTATGGTAGTTTTGTACTGAGTAAACTAACCTAGGACTACATTTCCCAGAATCCCTTCCCCTTGCTGTTTCTGAGTTTGGTTGGCAGTAATTTGGGGGTGCGGTGGGGGGGAGCTGAAGTGAAGCAGCAGCCATGTCTGCATTCACAAGTTCAGTGTAGAATCTTGCACACAGCTTACCCTGTTGGGGTGGGGCAATACTGGGACCATAGCAACCCCAGCTTCTGCTCCATCTCCTCCAGCATCTCCAGATCCCCGGCTGTATGCTGTGCAGCCCCAGGGTAAAGTGTGCCAGCTGCTTCTGCAGGTCAGAAGCTTGAAGATGGTGAGAACACAGGAGTTCCAGCTCATCATTGGGTCTGGCCCTGCCAAGGCATTAGGGGTGAGTTAATTAAATGTTTGACCAAATATAGCAGGCTAATGTTTAAGTTGATAATTTTGAATGGCCTGCAAATGATGTTATAAATATCCGAATGGCCCTTGGCAGCAAACAGGTTCCCCACCCTCTTCCCTAGAACCAGTGACTATGTCACCTTACATGGCAAAAGGAACTTTGCAGGTCTTGAGATGGGAAGATTACCCTGGGTGATCCAGGTGGCCCAATGCCATGCCAAGGGAGACAGAAGATCAGTCCTTAGCAGTGGACGATGACAAAGCCAAGAGGCTGACATGATGGGAGGAAAGGGTCATCAGACAAGCAGGCAGGAAAGGGTCACCGGAAGCTAAAAAAAGACACGGAAGCACATTCTCCCTCTGAGCCTCCAGAAGGACCAGCCCCAGGGACACTGTGACAGTGCTTTCAGACCTCTGAGCTCCAGAGCTGTCGAGGAATTCATGTGCCATCTTCAGCCGCTACGTTTGTGGACGTTCACACAGCAGCATTAGGACACTAATACAGGTCCAACAGGACAATGTGTCTGGGTGTGTGACCTCCAGAACCACTCTCCACTGGAGCCACGGCCTTGGGGCCTTAGGTTGGACCATGGAACTGAGAAAACAGGTGGGCAGATCTTAGGCGATGTCATTGGCAGGTGCCACATCAGTGGAGCCAGGCGACACCCAAGCCAAGCCTGGCCGGGAACAAGACATCCACAAAGACTGTGGAGGCTCCAAAATGGCCGCAACTTGCCAAGTTCCTTCTCACCAGTTCCCTCTTCCTCTCAGCACACCGCGGGAGCCATCCACACCCACAGGACGGATTCGGGGAGCTGGGAAGAGAGCACACAGTGACCTTTCTCCAGAGACACCTTCTCTCATTGCTTTCTCTCAGGAAGTCTCCACCAAACTCCTCCAGGCCCTGGTTTCTGACCACGGAGGTCCCAGCTCCAGATTAAGTATACCAGGAGGGACAGAGGGGACAGACCTGGCCCACTCAGACCCTCTCTTCCTAGAGGCTGTAAACAGGCACATCCTGTGGCAGCATTTCGATGAACAGAGGGAATGAGATTCCATTAGCTCTACGATAACAAGGACAATGAGAGAGAATCTGAAATATGAGTCCCTGACCCTAACAGTTCATTGTCCAGAGAGAAACACTGAGACCTTGACATGCGAAAGGTTTCTCCAAGGTCACAGAGACGTGCAGCTCAGGGTGCAGAGTCAGCTGGCCCAGGTTCTGCTTCTGGCTCCGCCACTTATTAAAGTATAATCTCAGGTAAATCACCATAATCTCTCTGCATCTATTTCCTCAATATAAACAGGGAAAATAGCCACTCCTGCCTTACATTGCTACTGAGACCATAACTGGCAAGTCCCCAATAATCAGTAGCTGCTATAATTATAATAATTCTACAAATAGTGATTATTACAGTAATTCCCCAAGTGCTGCTCCCTGCTAGGTACTGAGGAAATAGTTTCTGGCCCAAAGAGTTCCCATGTCATAAAGGAGACAGACAAAAATAAGCAAATTCTGCCTGGCCAGTGTAGCTCAGTGGTTGAGCATAGGGCCATGAACCAGGAAGACATGGTTTGATTCCCATTCAGGACACATGGCCAGGTTGTGAGTAACCCCAGTGTGATGTGTGTAGGAAGCAGCTCATCAATGGTTCTCTCTCATCATTGATATCTCTAGGTCTCTTGCCCCCTCTCCTTTCCTCTCTCAAATCAATATTTTTTTAAAATTAAGCAAATTCACCATCTGAAATATTCTTTAGTAGAAGGAGTCAGAAGGGGGAGAGGGTGAATCTAACTTTGCCCCAAATGGGGAGAAAAAAAAACACAAAACTACAAAGGTTTCCCAAAGAAGGTGTAATCTGAATATAGTTCCAAATAGTATGCAGGAGGTTTTCCAGATGGCTAAGTGGGTAAAGAGATTCCTGCAGGAAAAAGAGTATGTGCAAAGGCCCTGGGGTATGAAAAGGTAGCTCAAAGTGTGTTTGGAAAGTGCAAGCAATTCAATCTCACCGGATGGCTTGATAGATAGTGACTGGAGAGGAGGGCAGGGGTCAGATGCTAGAAAGCCCAATGCCAGGTGAGGTGCTTGAATTCCTCCTACCAGCCTGCAATCTCAAACTTGCCCTCATAAGAAGCACAGAAGGCAGATGGAAGGAAATTGCCTGTAGGGGTCTAGACACTGGCATTTATTTATCTACTTCAAAGTCTCCAGTTTTATCTCAACTCTCATAAATTAGTATCTTCTTCAATATTATATTCATGTTCATTCACTTATTTAACAAATGATTATTAAGTGCCTACTGAACAGCTTTTAAAATATCAGTAAATATAACCAAGATGCTTACCCTTGTGGATCTTTTATTCTAGTGAGCAGGGAGAAATGGTGGTGGAAAAAAGCAATAAACAATAGTGGTGATAGATAATAGATGGATAGATAGATAGATAGATAGGCAACTGAGTGTGTTATAAAGTGATAAATGCTTAGAGAACAGAAAAATCAAATAGGATAAGGCACAATGTCATTAAATGAATTCATAAAGTAAGGAAGAAATTAATATGTATGGATAGATGGATGGATGGATGGTAGGTGGATGGATGGTGGATGGATGGATGGTTGGTAGATGGATGGGTGGATGAGTGGATGGATGATGGATAGATGGATGGATGGATGGGTGGATGAGTGGATGGATGATGGATAGATGGATGGATGGATGGATGGGTGGGTGGATGGATGGTAGATAGACAGATGGATGGAAGATTGATGGATGGATGGTGGATGGATGGATGGATGGGTGGATGGATGGATGGTAGATGGATGGTAGATGGATGGTAGATGGATGGTAGATGGATGGATGGATGGATGGATGGATAGTAGATGGATCGATGGATGGGTGGATGGATGGATGGATGCTTGCAAGAAAGTATAGAAGAAATGAGAAAGCTGGCTGGATGGTAGGGAACACTGAAAGGGTTTAAGGAAGGGAATGACATTACTCACATAGTTCAGTGCCCGGCCTCCCTCATGGCAGCCGGTTGCCATTCTGCAGTCACGGTCATGGAGAGGTGAAGCTGGTCAGAGCAAGTCTCCCGGATCCCACCTGACCCCCAAGCAGGCCCTCAGCTTGTTACCCACACTTCAAATGCAGCTGAATTTCCCAATGCACAGTTGATAGAAGTACCTTCTGGGCACATGGCAGTTAATGAATAACTTGGTTAAATTACAGCAAAGGGAGGGAGCTCAGAAACTGGAGGTGGGATGGAAGGCTGGGGACTACAGCCCTTGTTACTGACTGAAATCCAATCTCTGAAAAGAAGAGGGGACTGATACTTTGGGAAATGAGTGTATGCTAATCATTCCTTCTCCCAGATACACGCCGGCCTCCAGTCCCCGGTTCTGAGGGGAGGAGGAGGGAGATCTGGGCTCCCGGTGCAGCTCATGGCCAATCACTTCACGGCTCTGGGCCTCAGCCTCCTCCTCATTGAAATGAGAAGGCCATTCCCAGCCCTTCTCTCAGCATCAGATAAACAAATGGTTGGAGAAAATATGAAATTTTTTTTTCAAAAAATAACAAATGGTGCGGATCTATTAACGGAAACTAAACATTTCCACTGTGCCAAGCAAGTAGCAGTGCCAGGATGAGGAATGAATGGAAGCACACAGCTGGGTTCAGAGCCTGACTCTGCGTCTCTCAAAGAATGACTTGGGTAAGGTGACTAGACGTCCCAGTGGCCAGCAAACTCATTAGTCAACAGAGCCAAATGTCAACAGGACAAGGATTGAAATTTCTTTGGAGAGCCAAAATTTTTAAACTTAAACTTCTTCTAACGACACTTCTTCAAAATAGACTCTCCCAGGCCGTGGTATTTTGTGGAAAAGCCACACTCAAGGGGCCAAAGAGCCTCATGTGGCTCCAGGCTGCAGGGCTCCAGACATGACTGGATCAGCTTTGGGAATGGCCTTCCAGGCTATGTCTGAGTCCCACAAGGGAATCCATCTCATCTGCTGCCAGTCTGACCTTACATTTGCCCAGATGGCTTCGAGCTAGCAAGATCCCTTATTAGGATGATGGAAGGATGCGGGTTAGACCCCAGAGAGCACTTCCCAGTTTAAACGGCTGGGGCAGGGCCAACCTTGAGCCATCCAATTCTCAGAAGCTCTTCTCTTGTTTTCCAACCCCCCCTGGCCCGTGTGTCTGTTCCCAACCACTCTGCTCTGGATGCATTGCTCCCGGGGAAGGCTCCATCATATCCCAGAGCCGGAAGCCACTGTTTAGGATGATGCATGTTGGGTTTGGACCTCTGTTCTGAAGCAGGCAGCTTCAGGTCTGTCTTCTGTCTCCATCCCAGTACCTGGCATGATGCTGGCATGCAGCAGGTGCTCAATAAGTGCTTCTGGCTGGAGACCTCCAGGGCCGCAGTGCCCAGCAGTAGAGGGCACAGTGGGTGGACGAAGAGCCACACGCAGAGAACTCTGCAGCAAAATCCCACTTCCCTCCTCCTGCCAGCCCTGCCTGTGAAGTGTAACTAGCTGTTTTAAGAAAGATGAAATGGCCCTAACCGGTTTGGTTCAGTGGATAGAGTGTCGGCCTGCAGACTGAAGGGTCCCAGGTTTGATTCCGGTCAAGGACATGTACCTTGGTTGTGGGCACATCCCTAGTAGGAGGTGTGCAGGAGGCAGCTGACTGATGTTTCTAACTCTTTCTCTCCCTTCCTCTCTGTAAAAAAAAAAAAAAATCAATAATATATATATATTTTTTTAATAAAAAGATGAAATGGAGGCACAAAAAACCTCAGCTACCCCTTCACCGTTTTAGACATGAGAACAGTTGGTCAAGATGGTGGCCTCCTCTCTGGAGTCGCTTTTGACAAACACTTCAGACTCATCCTCTAAGGACAGCATCACTGTTTGGCTTCAGTCTTGTCTGAGGGCAGGGGCTGACCCAGATAAAAAATAAGAATACAAAGAGCTGGTGCCAATGGTGTACTAAGCACTGTTTTGAATGCTTCAAACATACTGACACCTTTGAGCCCTCAAGGAGGGGAGGTATTGGCTCTTTTTACAGTCAAGGAAACTGAGGCACGGGCAGTTAACCACTTGCTTGAGTTGGTACAGCCAGGAAACAGTAGAGCTGGGGAGGATGGGATGCAAGAGCACCGGCCTTTAACTGTGCCATACTGCCTGCCCTCCAGCTCTCCTCCGCCTTCGTTTCCACAGAGGCCCAGAGAACCCCGGCCAGCAGCCTGTGGCAGTAACCCACTGGCTTTAGACTAGTGGGGCCTAGTCCCACCTCCCTTGGGAGTGCCTGGCACTCTCTTTACACCGATCTCATTTCAACCTGATAATAGTCTTTTGAAGGATCCCATATGACCCCTGTGATCTCAATGAGAAAACAGAGAGATTAAGACACTTGCTCCAAGCAACTCAGTGGCCTGGCTGTCCACCTGGGAACACACTCGCTCCCCAGTGGCACGACTACCCCTAACCTTTGCTGACAGGGACGGTCTCCCTGTCCCAGAGAGGAATGAATGGGCCATCTGTCCCTTCCCTCCTCCTGGCTGCCTGGCTTCTTAATACCAGTGGTCGGGGAAACCGCGGCTCTCGAGCCACAAGCGGCTCTTTGGCCCCTTGAGTGTGGCTCTTCCACAAAATATCACGGCCTGGGCGAGTCTATGTTGAAGAAGTGGTGTTAGAAGAAGTTTAAAAAAATGTGGCTCTCCAAAGAAATTTCAATCGTTGTACTGTTGACATTTGGCTCTGTGGATTGATGAGTTTGCCGACCACTGTAAATGCTAATTTATGGGCAGCAAGCGGTGAAGGAGATGATGAAGGCGAGGTATGAAGAGGAGGGAGGAAGGAAGAAGGGGGGCGAGGCTGTTCAAACCCCGGCTGAAGGGAAGGCTGTGTGTAATTAACCCTGCCTGCGTGCTGGGGCCAGGCCCTGATTGGAAAGAGCTGCGGGGCCTCAGTTACAGGGCGGAGGCCCAGCCGCCGGGCAAGCGGAGCAGCCCAGGGATATCTGCGGTGAACTCTGAGGCGGGCCCACGGCTCCGCGCTGTCTTTCTCAGCACCCACTGCCCACGGCGCTGCTCTCCCGCCCACCCTTCACCAGGCTGCAGGCTTCCAGAGTGGCCAGCTCCCTGCCTCCGCCTCAGTCCCTCCCCTGCCTTCCCTGGCCTGCACGGACACATTCACTCATCCATCTCCAGCTGGCATTGTTCGGTGGCAGAAACCGAAGCCTCTAGCTTCACTTAAGACGATTCATTATGCGACTGCCAGGATGACTTGGGAGTCCCAGAAGCTGGAAGGCCAGCTGGGTCTCCAGGACTCAGAAATAGGAGAGAACCGGATCCAAACCAGGTTCATTCCCACCCTCCCCCACTCACCCCAGGTCATTACCATAGCTTCTTCTTAGCTCTGCTTGTTTCCGGATCTGCTCTAATCGCCTTCCTTCCATGACCTCCCACACTTCCGACATCCGGCTCTCATTCTCTAGTAAGGTAGGTTGAAATTCTTGTGAGCATGAGTCTGATTGGTCCATCCCATTGGTCAGGTGCCCATCCTCATCCAATCAGCCAAAGCTTGGGGAGATGGATCACATGACTGCCCCTTCAGGGTCAAGCAGTGGGCTGTCTGGGGGTTGGGAGGTCAGGAAAGAAGGGATGGGGGTCTCAGGACTCAAGGCCCACCCCAAAATCTCCCTTTCATAGGTACTGCCCACCTTTGATATCAACTCTTCCTCTGTTAGATGCTTCCACTGTCCTTTTTGCCATCTAACAGCTGTGTGACCTTGGACAAGTTGCTAACCCTCTCAGTGCCCCAGTTTCCTCATCTATAAAATAAAAATGACAACAGTGCTCACCTCATAGGGTTGCTGAGAATTTATTATGGAAAGAGGCAAAGCACTTCATGCAGACCCCCAGGGCACAGAGTAGTACCTAGTTATGTGAACTCTAAGTACTGTAGAGACCATTGTTTCATCTTTTATAGCATTTTTTTGCATCATTTGGAATAATGTCCCTATGCATCTGTCTCACCCACCATCCTGAGTGCCCCTCCGTGGAGAAGCCTGGCTGTGTTAGCTCTTTGCCTCTGAGCTGGGCAGAGCTCAGGGTGACTGCTCAGTAAATGCCCGGTGGGGGGTGATATGACATCACTTCCACTTACTGAGCATCTACTATGTGCCGGTGCAGGGAGACACGAGAGGGAGTGCCTTGGGGCCCTGGACCCATGGTGGGTGCTTTATAATTCCTCTCATTTACTCTCCGCCTTGGTCTTGGGAAGTACTTCTGTCCCCATTTTACAGGAGGATTGACCGCCCTTGGTGAGTCTTGGGTGGAGAGGGGGGGCAGGTCACCAGCCACTGAGGAGAGAGAGGAAGGGCTGTACCCAGTTGTTGTTGTTGTTGTTTGTTGTTTGTTGTTTTGCTTTTTTGTCAAATTGTTCAAATCTGGAGACCTCTTTATCCCTTAGCCCCTAGCTGGGATTCGGGATTCTAAATCCCAGCAGTCACATCCTTGCTGTGTGACCCGGGCAGGTCCCTGCCCCTCTCTGAGTCTCTACACAATCGTGAGGCTGAGTGAAATTATTGGGGAAAAGCCTTTCAGCTGAGAATGGTGGAGAGACGGTGTGTGTGTGTGGGGGGGGGGGGTGCCTGGCTTCAGCCCCGCCTGCAGGAAAGGCCCGGTCTGGCCCTGGGAGGGGAGGAGGCAGGGCAGAAGCCGGAGTTATTTTTAGTCTCTGATTAGGAGCCTCTTGGCCGTCTCCAAGCCCTCTGACCGCTCCTCCTCTGAAGGGGCGCCAACTGCTTAATCAGACTGCTCTCGGCACAACTGATTAATAGAGGTTCCTGCTCGAGAAAGAACAGAAAGGAAGAAAGAAAACGCTTCTGTAAATCAGCTGTTTATTTAACTTTGCCTGGCATTTAATGATTGCGAGGCTTGGGAGAAGGGGAGAGATGGAAAATTAATTTGAGTCTCGCTAGCAAAGCCAGTCGGGGAAATAATGAACTTCCCAGTCTCGTGGAGAACAGAGATGGGGGAGACGCTGGGGAGACAGAGCCCTCCAGCCTCCATGTCCTCGGCTCCAGTTGGGCTGCGCCAAGCGATGGACAGACTGCCCGCCACCCCCGAGACCCCCCTGGAACAGGGAGCGTGAGGCCAGACAGGGGTTCGGCTCCTTTCAAGATGCAAAATCCCATCACACCTCCCCACCCCCAATCTTGTTCAGGGAGGGAGGCAGAGGTACAGGATGAGCCAAGAAATTGCACAAATTGTGGTTATGTTTTTTCACGCTCATGTGCTCAGATAGTCAGCAGAACACCCCCACCCCACCCCCATCCACACCCACAGGAGATGGTGGCACCAGCTCTGGGAGGAGGTGGGCGTGACAGATGTGGAAATGCAGAGTGGATGAGCTGGTAGGGCCTCCAGGTTCATCTAGTTTGAGCTCCTTCTTCTACATGGAAACTGAGGCCGCCCGAGAGGAAGGCAGAATGTGTCCATGACCTCACTCATTTATGGATAATAAAGAACATTATAAACTGATGAACCAAAAGATAGATATAGAGACAGTAAAGCAACAAGCAGACTGTCAAATTACAGCGGGGAGGGTAGGGAGATCTGGGGGAGATAAGAGATCAACCGAAGGACTTATATACATGCACATAAGTACAACCAATGGACACAAAACTCCGGGGAAGGAGGGTGTGTATGGGGGAGGGGGGGTAAGATATGTACACAGATAATAATTTAATAAATAAATAAAAAAGGGAAAAAAAAGAAATGTGTCCAAGACTACACCTTGTGTGGGGCAGAGCAGGAGCTCAAACCAACATCCCCAGCTCCTTGTCTCCTCCCTCCCCCGGAGAGTGTGCCTGCGGTGACTCCGCTATGGACTGGATGTCCATGTCCTCCCAAATGTCACAGCCCTCCTCTCTAAGGTGATGCTACTCAGAGGTGAGGCTTTGGGAGGTGGTTGGATTTGGATCAGGTCATGGAGGTGGAGCCCCATAGTGGGACAGGTGCCTTCATGCGGGGATGAAGGGACCAGAGCTTTCTCTGCTCTCCGCCATGTGAGGACACCACAAGGGGATAGCCATCTGCAGACAGGACGGGGGCTCTCAGAACCCAGCCATGTCTGTGCCCTGATCTAGGAATTCCAGCCTCGTGAACCGTGAGAAGTAAGTTCCTGCTAAGCCCACAGTCTACCGTCTCCTGTTAGAGACGAATGTCCTTGGTGATGAGTGACAGGAGCTTCGAGGGGGTAATTTTAGCAGAAGTCCTGGCGCTGACTTCCACGGGGCATCTCGGATCCCATGCCCCTCTGGAACCAATCACGTAGCCAGGAGAGTGGACCCTCTTGACCAGGCAGATGTGGGTGAGATGGCCCAGCCTTCTTGGGCAAGCATATCTGTCTCAGTGCCCCTGCCCCAACCACGTGCCTCAACCAAATGGCGGTCTCCACTTCCTCTTCCACCTCTGGGTCTGTGTTCACACTGTCCTCTCCTCCTGGGCAGCTTGAGAAACTATAAGGCCCAGTTCAGATACCACCTCCTACAGGAAGCCTGCTGTGATTTTCCTAGTTCCAAGTGCCATCTATTCTCTCTCTCCTCTGACTCCTGCTGCCCATCCATGGTCCCTGTACAATGGCTACATCAGCTTCAGTGTGTTATGGTGGCTGGGTTCATGGGCTCCTTCAGGGCAGGGACTTAGTCTTGCTTATCACCACTTTCCCAGGTCTCAGGCAGGCATTAAGTAAGGTAAGTCAAGTTGAATGAATGAATGAACGAATGAATGAGAATTCATACGGGTGAATCTGAAGTCAGAAACAGCGACCTGCATGCAGGTATCCACACTCCTTTCTGATAATACAATTTCCTGTTTGTCAGCTGGCCGGGTCCAGACGTTCTTCTTGGTGAGGAACTTAAATGCCGCCTGCACTTTTAGGGGGTGGGGAGCTCGACAGACCCCAGCACCATCCTTCCTGTAAAAGTTTCCCTTTGTGCTTTGCTCTGACTTCTCCCCTCCCTGAGCCAAATGCCTCACTTTGGGACTCGGCGCGCACAGGCTGTGGGTGTGGGAGGTGGGATCCAGCCGGCAGCAGCCCCGCTGGTTGGCATGTTCCTAGGAGAGGCCCAAAAGCTGGTGCCTGGGAAGTGCCACCCCCGCCCTGGCTCCTCCTGGCAAGCCCAGCTCTGCACCCCTCCCTTCCCTTTCAGCAGCCTGTCAGCAGCTGAGGGACGGGAAGCTGTCACCCTCTCCCCCTCTCCCATCCCACATCACCCCCACATCCCCCGCCCTGCCCCTCCTGGCTCCAGGAAGCTGGGAAGCTATTCCTAACCAGTTGGCACGCCGCCTGGCTTTCACCACCCCAGGGAGACAGCTCCTTCCCTCTGGCTGGGATGCTGATGAAGGAAAAGAACCATCTCCCCACACAGCAGGGAGGAGCGGTCCTCCGAGCCTGGGGTTCAGCTTAGTCCCATCTGGACCCCAGTGATGAGCTGTCCCTCCATGTCCCAACCTCCTCCAAGATCAGGGGCACCCAACACCTCTGCGGGCCTCAGCTCTTCAGTAAACCCCAGGGCACGGGAGCTGGAGAGCGGTGTGGAGGTCTCTCAGAGCAAGCCAGAGGCTGGAGGGAGCAGAGGAGGGGACAAATCTGTAGGAGGCAGAGTTGCTCACCATCTAGAAATGACTCAGAGAAGCTGTCCGTCCAGGCACCCAGGACCCCGCTTTGTGAAAACTGTCATCTCCCCATGATACTGTGAGCTCCAAAGTAGCATGAATAGGTGTGTTTCTCTCGGCAGCGCAATCCTAATGCCGGGCAGTGTACCTGGTGTATCATAGGTGCTTAATAAGCGTCTGGTGAGTGAATGATCACAGAATGAGCTTCATTTATTGCGCTGCAGTCCATGTGGCTTTAATTCCAGCTAAGTCCTGGACCCCTATCCTCTTTCTGAACAGGGGAGGAAGCGCTAGGATCCTGGGCAGCCAGCCGTTGGCACCCTCAACAGTCAGGGGGCACCTGGGACAGGAAACAATGAACAAATGATCTGACCCAACGTGTATTCGTGACTTAATCCATTCATGCATCCAACCAATGCTTACTGGACACCTACTATGTGTCCAGGCACTGTTCTCGATGCTGGGGTACAACAATAAACAAGGCTGTGTGGTGGGAATTGCAACTAGTCTACACAACTGAAGAGGACTACCTAAGGTAACTCAGGGAGAGATAAATACAGTGGAGTATTGGGTACCTCCCAGCTGGTGTGGCTCAATGGTTAAGTGTTGACCTTATGAATCAGGAGGTCATGGTTTGATTCCCGGTTGGGGCACCTGTCCAGGTTGTGGACTCCATCCCCACTGTGGGGTGTGCAGGAGGCAGCCGATCCATGACTCTCTCATCATTGGTGTTTCTATCTCTCTCTCCCTCTTCATTTCTCTCAGAAATCAATAAACATATACTTTAAAAAGAATGGGGGGCGGGGGGGGGGTGCCAGGCTGCTGTTTTCACTGGGGTAGTCAGGGAGGGCTTCTCTGCAGAGGTGGTACGTGGAGAGATTTGAAGGTGAGGGAGCAAGCCGCACAGAAATAGCTTCGGGAAAGCTATTTCAGAAAGAGGAGCAATGAGAGCTCAAAGCCTGGTGCCCTCCAGGACGGGCCCATGCGGTGGGAAGATGGATGAGCAAGAGGAAAAGTGGCTGGCCAGGAGGGCCACAGCAACAAGTCTGAGCATGGCACAACCAGCTGAGCACCTACTATGTGCTGGTCACATATGGTGCCCCCACAGCCTTGTCATTTTTGTGATTCTGTGGCAGCTGTCCCCTGGCTAACTGGACCCTTAGGTTACAAGAGAATGGATGTAGCCAGGACTGAGGCACAACTCACCATATGTCTGTGACCCCTATGCTCCTCTTTAGCTCACAGATACAGGGACCTGGGAGACAGAAAGGCCTCCATACCTTAGTTGGGGTGTCACCAACATTCATCAAGCACCCCATCATGTGCTGGGCTCCTCCCATATCCTCCCACCTGTCCAGTGGAGCCATGTGAGGTGGGCGCTCCTGTATTCCTGTTTGCAGATGTCCCCTAGTGCCCCCTCATCAGGAATAGCTCCCAGCTTCCTGAGCCAAGAGGGAGCAGGGAAGGGGCGTGGAGGCAAGGTCAGGGCAGTGAGGAAGATGACAGCATCCCCTTCATCGGTCTCTGATATGCTGCTGAAAGGGGAAGGAGGGAGGGGCATTGCCAGGAAGAGCCAAGGGCCAGGTTGGCATTTCCCAGGCACCAGCCTCCTGTCTCTCCTGGGAAGACACCCACTTGGAGGTGCTGATGCCGGCTGATCCCACCTCCACCGGATAACACATTCCAGCAGCCTGTGGGTGCTGAGTCCCAGTGGAGACAAAGCTTGGGGATGGAGGGGGTCAAAGCATATCCCAGAAGGCCACCCAGTTGCCTGACTTCAAACCCAGGTCAGCCTGGACCCAAAGCCTGGTGCTTCCTGAAGCAGCCAGCATCTGCCTGCCTCCCATCTGCCCTGCCTCACAGAAAAAAGGCCTCCCTCTCCCAGGTGCCCTGGGAAGCAGCGCTCACTGGAAGGACGATGGTTTTGGAGTTAGGAAATGCAAACTGGTTTCAATGCCCATCAAAAGACAGGATCCCCTCCTCCAAGGAGAGGACTGAGCCTGCTCGCCTCCCCGGAGACTGGCGTTCTGAGAGGGGCCTCAGAAGGCAGCATCTAGGCTGGTGGGATCCAGGCACTCTGGCAGTGGGATGAGTGACTGGGATATTTTGGGCAGGGGCCCTTCTCACAGCCTTCACTCACACCATCCTGGCTGCCACCCACTCCACTGATGCATAAGGCTGGGCGTGTACATGTGTGGGTACTTGCGAACCGGTTTTAAAAAGCGTTGGTCCCGGGAGAGTCTATTCATAGGCTTTTAAAGCTGGAGGATCCTTAGAGAGCATCCTACTCCAACCTTTCCATTTTCAAATGGGGAAACTGAGGTCCAGGGAGAGCAAACTCCTTGAAGTTCACACGAGGGCAGAGCCGAAATCAGAACTCAGCTGGTGGACTCCTGCTCTGGGCTCCTCCCACATCGTCCGATTTGTGACGTTTGGTTTTGCCACGTCTTGGCTGCATGACCTTCAAGGAATGCTTTAACCTCTGACGATCGACTTCCTCATAAGGATGGAGCCAGTATCACATGCTACAGATTGCAAGTGCGCTTGTGCTTCATAGTAATTATGATGTTACCCAACCCCCTCACAGTTCGGGGCATCTTTCCATTCCTTCATCTCCCAGGACTCAAAGAGCATTGCTTCTGCTCCCAGCAAACACGAGTCCTCCATGAGAGAATCCAGGCTGCGACAGAGGAATCCAGATTTCCCCTCCTACTCCGAGCCTGGCTTCCTCTGCATGCCAGCTCCTATTGCCCTGTGCTGGGAGCCTCAAGGGGTGGCCAGGAAGGAGGAGGAGACTGGGGGTGGTTGCCCTGCCCTGCAGTGCAGACCCCTAGGGGGACGAAGAGAGTATTGAGATGCCCCAGAGCCAGGCAATAGCAGGGAACCAGACAGAAAAACAGGCAGACTCCCACCCCAGGGCCCACTGCCATGATGAGAGCCAGAGAGCCAGGGCTTAGAGCAGGTGTCGGCAACCTATGGCTCCAGAGCCGCATGTGGCTCTTTTGAAGCTTTACCACAGCTCCGACAACTTGCAAGCCTGTGTGAAAATGAAGGTAACATCTTACAGCCCTGATGTGCTGACACTGTGCGCTGAGGTTCAGGAGCAAAAAATCCCATTAACCAGGTAAATTAAATATTTTAATTAGCTATTAATTTGCAAAAATATATTTTACATTGGTAAGTGAAAAAGTCCTTTTTTTCTTCAGATTGACAGCTAACTGCACGATCCGGTATATAGCATTAAGGTAAGAAACGATATATGCAGTGTTATATTTGTTTTAAATGTCGCAATGGTTTTGCGGCTCCCAGGTTTTTTTTTTCCTTCAGAAACGGGTTCAAGTGGCTCTTTATGTCTTAAAGGTTGCAGACCCCTGAGGAAGGTAACAACGGGCATGGTGAGAGCAGAGATACCCAGTGTTCGAGGACTCTGCTCACTCTGGCAGACTTAGAGAATCTCAGCAAGGTCCCGTGGCAGTGCCAGCTGGGAAACTTTGCCTGGAGGATGGACACAGGACAGAGGCTGCCATCTGCTGGCCCCTGGGATCCATGCCTCCACCCCCAGAGGCCCAGCAAGGCCCCAAAGCTGGCCAGAGTCCAGCAAGCCACCCGATTACTTTACAGATGAGAAAAGAGTATCCCTGGCCAGCGAGGAAGGCCCTACTCTGTTTGTACATGCAGCTGTTGAAGGTAGACTCAAGATTCGAATGTCCCTCTCACTGGCTCCTTCAGTCCTTTTTCTACTGTCCATGGGAACAAGACAGATAACCCGAGCACCGTTGGTCTCTGAGCATTGAGGGCCCTTAGCTTCCCAGGAGGCCTGGGAGGTGAGCATGGGACGGAGTGTGTGTGATTTGTTGTCCTTTGGAGGAAAAGATAGAGTGTGGTGATGGGGGATGGTGGGAGCTGTCCCTGATGCTGACTCCCCTTCTTCAATGCCAGTCTACTGACTACTCTCCAGGTGATCTGCCTGGTGGGACATCTATGGCCGCCTTTTTGTTTTTGTTTTTGTTTTTTTGTTTGTTTTTTGTTTTTAATATATTTTATTGATTTTTCACAGAGAGAAAGAGGGAGGGATAGAGAGTTAGAAACATCGGTGAAAGAGAAATATCGATCAGCTGCCTCTTGCACAACCCCTACTGGGGACGTGCCCGCAATCAAGGTACATGCCCTTGACCGGAATTGAACCTGGGACCTTTCAGTCTACAGGATGATGCTCTATCCACTGAGCCAAACCGGTTTCGGCTATGGCCACCCTTTAAAGTCAGAACATAACCCTAACTGGTTTGGCTCAGTGGATAGAGCGTTGTCAACCTGTGGACTCAAGGGTCCCAGGTTTGATTCCGATCAAGGGCATGTTTTTAACTCTCTATCCCTCTCCCATCCCCTCTGTAAAAAAACAATAAAATATATCTTAAAAATTAAAAATAAAGTCAGGACATCTTCTCCTGCATGGCAGCTCTTCTGGGCTAACCCCAATTAGGTGAGGCTGACACTAGGTAACAAATACGTTTTAACAAAACTCTCTTACCAAACATTGCCATAAGGTGAATTACTGTTTGCCAGGAACTTGTTCTAAGGACATGGAGTGTAATGATGCATCCAACACTGACAACAGTTTTATGAGATAGGTAGCATTTTTAAATCTTCCTTATTACTGATCAGGAAACTGAGGCACAGGAGGGTTGAGCACCTTTCTCAGGGATTGGACAGCAAGCAAGTGGCAGGGTTGAGATGCACTCAGGTGGACACACTTCATCCCATCACACCTTCACACCTTTCCCATCCCCTTGTCACCACATAATGTAACTGAAGCTGGATGTAAATGATTGTGCATTCTTTGCTATTTTGCATGATTGGTGACATGGCTCCTTTCCATAAGTGCACAAATCCAGGAGCTGGCTGATGAAGAAAGGGCTTACGTCCTTCCTTTAAGCAATGACTATTCCCTGAGGTCAAGGTGAAGCCCAGAGGCTAAGGCAGGAAAACCCTGAAAACTTAGAAGCTACTTCTGGTTGCCAGTTTGGGTCTGAGGTAAGCAATCAGGGGATAAAAGATACAGCAAACAAGTGGGGCCTGAAGGCTCATGATGGACAGGTCAGGGCTAGGCTACAGGAGATGTTCTGGGAGCCTCCCAGATAGTCCTTCAGGAAGAGACAAAGGGCTCAGTGTCCCAGCTGCTGGGGAGCTACCCACTGACCAACCTTGATGGGCAGTCCCCTTTAGGCCTCAGCTGAAGCATCATCTCTCCCAAGTCTCGCCCCTTCCCAGCGCAGCCTGCATCCATTGACTGATTGGCCCAAGGGTATGAAGGTCCAGCCAATCACCTCCAACTTGACATGCTCAGAAAAGCCACTCCAGCCCTTTTCCGGTTCTGTGTCCCACCTCCGATTCTCCCTCTTCCCACTCCTGCTTCCTCCCTGTCCTCCCCCATCGGTGCTGGTCCCATGAACACTTCCTAATAAACATCCTGCAGGCCCTGTCTTGGAGTTAGCTTCTTCCCACGGGACCCAACCTGCAACAGCCTGGACACCCGGCGTCACAGGAGGCAGGTGCCCAGCCAGCTCCTCTATTAGCCACCTCTCTGCTCGCACTTTAAATCATCTACTTGTTAATAAGATGGTTTTTCATGTTGGTAAAAGAGCATAGAAAAGGTTTTTCAAGGGCATTATTGAAAGGCAAGAATCTTCCCTCTGGGGCCCACGTCGCCCACGTGGAGCACCGCAGAGGGGCAGGGAGAGGAGTGGGTGGGTAGAAGCAGACGGTAGCGGCAGCTTGAGAGGCCTGTCTAAGCCAAATGCTCCCCTCTTCACGGACAGTTCCTAGGAAAGTGGCACAAAGGCATGAGACGGATCATGTATGTGACAAAAATATAATTAAAATGAATAATCATACAACAGTAGTTGACAATGGAAATTCGCTCGTGCACACACACTCACTGTGCTATGCTGAAGCCTGCGCTGTTATTACACTATTTTGCATAAAAAGATAATGGGCATTCCATCACCCAATTGGCCAAGGCTACACAGACTGGGTTTCAGGGTGGCAACATCCAAGTTCATTCTACCACACCAGAAGGAGGCAAAGTCAGAGGCAGGGAAAGAGGAAAGAGAAAAGCAAGGAGGAGAGTGGAGGCAGCAACCAGCTGGTGGGGAGGACCCCAGCCCCAGCTCCCTGAGCCACTCCGCACCTCCATGGCCAGCCTCACTGGACAGAGGGGAGGGGACGGAGACCCAGGTGCCTTTACTTCCCGAAGCTGGAGCTCCAGGAGGACTTTCAAACTTCACTGGGCTGCCCTGGCCCGGACTCACCACTGACAAATGCAGAACAAATGAGACCATTTAGCCAGTAATTAAGCAATAATGGCCTACTCAGAGGTCTCCACTAGGCGGGAAGCAGCCAAAGAAAGGACCTAGAGGTTGCAGGGAGGAGCAGGGCAGGGAGGAGCCATCTATCAGATTATTACAGGGAGAGAGAGGCTCCTTAACCCCACACCGGCCCCCGGCTTCCTCTCCACAGCATGGAGAGAGGGAGTCCCTAGAACTCTGTGCTCTCACACGGGGGGAGCCCAGCCTCCAAACCAAGCCTCTTTCTTGGAGCTGACTCAGGGCGTGAGACACCCCATTCGCTTTGTACGTACCTGCCAGGGCATAAAGGGGGATCGGAGGGAGAAGGATTTAAGTGAGGTCATTGTTGATGACCTTCAAGTTAACCTCTATGGCAGGGGACACACTCCGAGTGGTCCCTCTGTCCTGGCACAAGCTACAACTCAATTTGACAAATAGACATTAACATCCCTCATGGCGCTAATACTCGTAGCAACAGTAATAGTGGCAACACCACTCATTAAATGCCTACTAGGTGCCATGCACTCTGCTGAGCTGTTCATGTGAAAACACTGCACACGGGTGTACTGTTGTCCCATGCTGAAGGTGAGGAGGCTGATACACATGGGGCTCAGATAAGTTCAAGGTCCCCCAGTTCATAGGAGGGACCAGGACTCACACTTGCATCCTGCTCAAAGTTCATCTCAAGCACCATGACACCAGTGCCTGCTCCAGGCTCACTCACCACATCCCTGACATGAAGGTTCCTAGAAGGGAGAGATGGTTTCTGGCAAAAGGAATGGAGAACGACTTCCTGGGAAGGGAGGCATCCAATGGGGCCATGAAGGGTGAGTTGAATTCTTAGGCAAAGGTGGGGTGATTTGACTGAGTGAGACTGGGTGTGGCTACTGAACTGTTCCACATCAAGGTCTTCCCTTGTCTTTGGGATGTTAACTAAGTTGCAAAAAACAAACAAACAAACAAAACAAAAACAAAAACAAAACAACACATATATTTGGAGAATGTTGGATTCAACAAAATTATATCAGTTTGCTTACCTGGGCATTTCTCAAGATGCAGGGTTTCCCTGAATCTTTTGGCCAATGAATTCCGTTGTAGAGGACACACTTGCAGAGCTTGGGTTATTGGAACACTCATCAGCAAACTGCTCTATGAGATGGCAAAGCCCTCCCCATTCATCTGTGTTTTGGAGACGCCCAGCCAGAGAGCCATGCCGGCCCCGTGTACATTCTGATGAATGTATGCACCTGTGGAGGTATCAGCCATAGCATGTTGAAAAAGGGAGCAGGACAAGTGAGTCCCAGGAGAATGTCATGGCATCTTGGAACGAGTGACCTCAAGAAGCAGCAGAAGGGGCAGAGGTCAAGGTCAGGGCCAGGGTCAGGGTCAGGGCCAGGACCTAGAGAGAGGCCTGTTTGGAAAGCTCTTCAGTTTGAGAGAGGGCACCTCTAGAGATCCTGGAGGGCACCTCTAGAGATCCTTCACCCCAACCGCAGGGAAGACTTGACAGAGGCATTGAATCCTCCCAGACCTGCTGCATTTTTCAGGGGAGGAATCTGAGGCACTGGGAACACATCACTTGCTCAAGATTGGGCTGGCTCAGCACACCTCCTGCCCACTCGCTGGGCCTGGCTGAGACGCTGGGGGAAGAGACAAGAGGACTGTATCCTACAAATGTGGAGAAGCAGTATTGAAGGGTGAGGGGACCACAACTGGGACCAGTGGGAGTAGCAAGATGGGGGAGTTAGTGACCAGCAGCTCTCAGGGGTTCCTGGTTAGGACTCCCCCCAGGTTAACCGTGGGCGGCTACACCGAGGGGTCCCTAAGGGGGGCCTAGCTGGATGCTGAGGCTCTGTGTGGACCCACAAGGCCTGGCTGTGGAGTTGGAACCCAGGTGTTCTCAGCAGGGGAGGCTTGCTTGGGCCTGGCACTACAGGGCTCGTGCCCTGTTTAAGGGCAGAGTAAAAAGTGGGCTCTGTGCCAAGGTCATAGGCCATGGATAGCCATGTACCTAAGAAGAGCCAGGTCAAGCAAAGGGTCAAAGGGGAGCCTCTCTTAGGGCAATTTCCTGGGGCTTTGACATACCACACTCCGGGATTCTCAGAGCATCCAGCCAGAAGCTTTATTTAAAGCCAGAGCGGCCAGTGTGACCGGGGGAAGAAGTAGGACCCGCCAGCACTGCCCACAGAAGGCTGAGCGCTTTCCTTCCCCAGCCATCTGGATGCCTGGTGGCCAAACACAGTGGCTTCTCTGGCTGGCCCCTCAATTGCCTTCTTTGTCTCCTATCCACCATGGCGGGTCTTTCAAAGGATGGGACATCCCTCTCCCCCCCAGTATCGTGCCGGTCCTAACAGCATTCCCCCAAGGTGACAGCAAGAACAGCAGAGAAATGAGCACTAACTCGGAGCTGCCTTCTCCAGCTGTGTGACCCTGAGGACGGCAGCTCACCCCTCTGGTGACTCCGCTTATCCAACCGGAAAACAAGATGTTGGCATGATCTTCAAGGACCCTTCCAGCTGAGGCACCTTCAACGCTAGGAAATTGTTAGCTCCTCCATGAAAGGGATCGTGTTTATCTTTTGTGTGGATGCCTTCGCGGGGTGCCCAGAACATAAGGGGACCCCCAAAGCTATTGGAATAAGGGAGGCGGGCAATGGGGGAGGACAGAAAAGAAAAAATGACTGGGGGAGGGGAGGAAGGAAGGTGGGAGGGCTCGTGGAAGGGAAGGAAAGAGAGTAAGGAAGGAAGGCAAGAGGTCTCTCAAGACCAGAAGTTTTTAGCCGAAACCGGTTTGGCTCAGTGGATAGAGCGTCGGCCTGTGGATTGAAAGGTCCCAGGTTCGATTCCAGTAGAGGGCATGTATGTACCTTGGTTGTGGGCACATCCCCAGTAGGGAGTGTGCAAGAAGCAGCTAATCGATGTTTCTCTCTCATCGATCTTTCTAGCTCTTTATTCCTCTTCCTTCCTCTCTGTAAAAAGTCAATAAAATATATATTTTTAAAAAGACAGAAGTTTTATTTCTCTTCGTGTCCACCCCACCTCCACCCAGCTTTGGGCCTTGCACTTAGTAGGTCTATTGCTAGTAATGAGTGGAGCCTGAACGAAGGGAAAATCGACGTCAGTATGTGGACTCCCAACCAGCTTGGGCAGAAGGCCTCCTAGAATGCTGCTCCAGTCTCCTCAGCTCTGAGTAATGGAGTGGTTGTTTTAAATACAGCCTGGCCCGCTATTCCCATAATTCAAAGTCATGTGCATTTGTATGTCTGCTTCACAAATAATCACATTAGGACCTGCAGGGAGGAATAAAAGCTCTGTGCTCTCTTTAGAAGAAAAGGCAGGAGAATTAGAAGGAATCACAGTGATATTTTCAGTTGATCCATGTGGTTGACCAGGCAGATGACGGAGGCAGGGCTCCCCACTGGGAAACGCAGGAGTCAGAGGTGCCGGGGAAAGGGCAGCGAGAGACACAGAGCTGGCGTCCCTGCAGACTCAGGCAGTCACCATCAGACCACAGTGAAGCTGGTCCCTTCTCTGGCCTCAGTTTCCCCATAGAGGGATTGGAACCAGCTGAGGTAAACAAGCGCCAGGGTTTTGACTGTTGGCTCTGGGGTCTGACAAGCCTAAGTTCCATCCCAGGTGTGATAAAACTCAGGCGCCTAGGATCTTGAGAATGGGACTTGACATCTCTGAGCCTCAATTTCTTTCTGAAAAAATGAGGTTGATACAAGTACTATCCCATGGGATTGTTGTAAGGATTAAGGTCACGTAAAGCACTTTAAAGTCTAACATTTAGTAAATACTTAAAAAATACTATATATAATATACAATGTATCATATAACATTGTACACACGTGTTCACACACACACACACACACACACACAAACTGAAGCATATTTCCCCCAAATCCAGCCAAATGTGGCATCAAGTAGACAAATATTCACCAGCGTCAGTAACAGCAGGAAAACTATGTCATTAAGTCATCACTGTTGACACAGATGAGAGGTAAGTTGTAACTATTTATAAGTAACTGTTCGTAACTTAATCATCAAAATGATGTTTTTAAAAAACAAACTTCAGCTCAAAGTCACTGATCATCAGAGAGATGCAAATTAAAGCCACAATGAGGTATCATCCCACACCTGTCAGAATGATACCATCAATAAATCAACAAACAACAAGTGTTGGCAAGGGTGTGGAGAAAAGAGAATCCCTGTGCTCTGTTGGGAATGCAGATTGGTGTGGCCACTGTGGAAAGCAGGACGGGATTTCCTTAGGACACAGGGAGTCCACTCCTGGGAATATATCCAAAGAAACCCGAAACGCTGATTCAAAAGAATATGCACCTTTTTGTTCCTTGCAGGATTATGCACAACAGTCAAACCTTGGAAGAACCCCATGTGCCCATCAGTAGATGAATGGGCAAGAATGCTATGGTACATGTACACAATGGAATACTACTGGGCCATAAGAAGAAGGAAAATCTTACCTTTTCTGACGGCCTGGCTGGACCTGGAGAGGATTAGGCTCGATGAGATGAGCCAGTCAGAGGAAGACAAATACCGTATGATTTCACTTATCCCTGGTGTCTATTAATCATAAGCCAACAAGCATGAGCTATCTCGGCCCTTATTCAATGAATAAAGTAGGTACAGGGCTCACTCGTGTCTGGGATGTTGGTTTAATTCATCCAAGAAGGCAGAGGATCTGAGCATTCACTTACTTCCTGGAAGATGGCAAAGCTTTAAGAAGTGTAAACAGCCGAAACCGGTTTGGCTCAGTAGATAGAGCGTCAGCCTGTGGACTAAAAGATCCCGGGTTCGATTCTGGTCAAGGGCATGTACCTTGGTTGCAGGCACATCCCCAGTAGGTGGTGTGCAGGAGGCAGCTGATCGATGTTTCTCTCTCGTCGATGTTTCTAACTCTCTATCTCTCTCCCTTCCTCTCTGTTAAAAATCAATAAAAATATATATTTTAAATAAATAAAAGAAAAAAAGAAAAAGAAAAGAAGTGTAAACAGTGGCCGAATGGTACCTAAGAACCCAGCAAGCGTGGGAGAATGCTGACGGAACTTTAGAGATTAACGGAGCAGGGGGAAAGGAAGCCCTACCGTGAGTCCCCCAGCGTGCTGCCTGCCCTCTCTCTGGGGTGACAGTGTTATTGAGGTTCCAGGAGGAAAGAGAAACAACATTGGTGATACTGATCACACCAAATCACACAGGTGAGAGCTCGCCCCTCTCCCGTCTACGTCGCCCTGAGGAGAAAGCCGGCCCTTGCTCTTCTCCACGCCTCTCCTTCCTCCTTGTAACGTTTCCCGTCTTAACAAAGAGCCTCCTGCTCCAGGCCTCTGCCAAGGCGAGAGGATCTCGCCAGAATGTAATTAACACTGATTTTGTTTTATGGTATTTATTTATATCGATGGCCCACGGTGCCGAGATTCTATTTACAGCTGTGATATGAAGTTTTCTTCATAACTAGATGTATTCATGTGTTCCAAAATAGAGTGGAAAAGGGGAAGAACAATGGTGTAAGCAGCGCGCAGGCACGGCGAGAGTCCGGAGGGCGGTTTAAAGGGAGCCCCAGGTATGGAAACATCGAGAAAGGGGGCCAGGGAATGTCTGTAGCTGGGAAACCGTCTACGCCTCTGTGACCACAAAGAAGAGAAAATATCGAACCGAGAAAGGATTAGCCACTTAGGACTAATTCAGTACAAGCCAAACGCAAATCACAAACAAGTGGCAAAGCCTGTGGATACAGCTCTCACCAGGGTGGGCATGACAATGAACGTGGATTCTGTGCAAAGTCTCATCCCCTGAGGCAGGCATGCTCTCACAGCCCCAAGGGGTTTAGTCTGGTCACGGACCATCAGAGGGACTCCTATCTCCTGACCCATGTGACCCATTCGCCCTTCTCTCACTTCCTCACTGTGCCCAGGTTCAAGTCCAGACAGCAGAGGGCCAAGTACTGCAGACTGAGTTCTAGAGATGCCGTGGGAACGGGCTTCTGGCTGGGTTTGGCCCAGAGGAGGCACTGTAACAAAATGAAAGGACAGAGAAAGAGAGAAGCCCAGGTGTTTCTCCCCTCGCTTCCTGCTGAAGGGACTCGCCAGGCAATTGCCTCTCCTCAGACCTGCTGCGAATGCACTGCGTAGGGCTGCAGGCTCCAGATACCCCTAGACCGGGACCCTGGGCTACAGTCACCCCACCTCCCTCTCCTCCGGCCAGGGGGTGGTGGCAGCTTCTGGTTTGATTTCTCAGCTCTTCCATCACCTGTAAATGCCTATGCCTCCTCCTATGGAGGCCACACCTCCCATTGTGACTACGGAGAGCAGTTCCAGGTTTCTGAGCCGTGACCTGGCTGGTGGACTCCCCAAACCTTTATTCGGTCAGAAGCAATCCGACGCTGCTCCATGAAGAGCCTGCTCATTAGACTCATGAAATGAATTTTGGAAGAATTAGCCAGTTCATTCATTGCATTCACAACAAAATGGATCAGGGCTCAGCCAACATTTCCTGGGAAAAGCCAGAGAGTAATGTTGGGCTTCTTAGGCCACGTGATCTCTACTACGGTAGTATAGCATAGTCTTTTATTTTCCTTTTTTATTAGACCCTTGACAAAAAATGTAAACACTATTCTGAGCTTGTGGGTAGCTTGGAAACGAGCCCTGGGTCAGCTGTGGCTGTGAGCAGTCGCTGCTGACCCCTGTGATAACTGGTAAGTATGCACACATACCCCCACCCACTTTCTCCCAAAAAAGCTGGAATATGGCCCCCTCCTCCCTCCAGGGCCAGAAGGTCATGTGACCCGAGTCTGGCCAATCAGCATGTTCCACTTTCCAGGCCCTGGTTTGCTTCTGAACATCAAATCAGTGCTTTGAGAAGGGTACCCTCAAAGAGGAGCAGCATTGGAGTAAGTTGACCTCCTGGCCAGGCACTGTACCAGGCACTGGCACACGTCCCCTCTAGTAACGCTCTCACCGGGGCACGTTGCCTAAGGCTGTGCCAGGTCTGGGAAGCAGGTGATCTGGGGCTTCCAATCCTCTCCCTCTCTGTGCCATCCTAGAATGAAGCATGGGGCTAGCGAGAGGGGAGGGGAACGCAACAAGCCTTCCCTGACACATTGTCGGGAGGCCCAAGGCGAAGAATAAATGCATGGGAGCCATCGATGTAATCATCGCTCATATTTACAAAGCGCTTTATGGTTCCCCAAGGCACTTCCACGCATGTAATTTCATTCCATCCTCACGGCAATCTGCAGAGGAGGCAGAGCAGCCATCCCGTCTCCCAGTCTATGGATGGAAACCCTGAGTTCAGAGCGGCGAAGCGCCTCGCCCGAGGTCATACAGCTCACCGGCGGCAGAGCTGAGATTTGAACCAGGCTGTGGGAGATCTTGTGAGGTTCTGGGGAGCTTTTCTAAGCCCCAGCATGGCAGAGCCCCTCGTTTGCCTGGGGAGCGCCCTCAGACCCAGGTGGAGGCCCCTGCCCTTCCTCTCTGCCTTCTACAAAGCCTCCTGCCCTTCAGGCCCCAGTTCAGAGTCTCTCTCTTACAGAAACGCCTTCCTGACTGCAGCCCATGGTTTGCTCTCTCCTCTGAACTCCTCCAGCAATTACTGTCTGCACCACTCATTTAGCAATTAATCACCCCCAGCCTCCTGACAGCCCTCCTGCAGCTGCCTGCACCTATTGTGCAAACACCCATTGTTTTTTTCTTAACTCTGGTTTCTCCAGGTAGATGGCACAGGCCCCGGTGGTCGGGGCTAGGTCTCCTGCTTCTCTCTGAAGCCTTGCACATAGTAGGTGCTCAATAATATTTCATCCATTCAACTTCACTGAGTCCCAGTCCTCTCAATACTCACTAGAGTGAGTCTACATGAGCTGCCCACAGCCACTTGGACAGTCATTCGTCCTTCCTGACTCTTTGTGTCCTCATCTATAAAATGCAGAGCGTCTTCGTGCCTTTCTTCTGGGGTTGTGGGAGAGGCGGTTGCACTGACCTGGGCATATGAAGTCTTTCCTTTGCACAGCATTAATAATTCAGTGGGACTGCCCTCACCACACCCTCAAGGAGAGGGGTTGTAGCATGTGGTGTGTACAGATCCCATTATCCTGGAAATACCGCCGGGGGGGTGGGGGGGCTTATGCTACAGAGGAGAACCAATCAAAGACCTGCCCTGGAGTGACTATACACATACAGAGTGAGAGGTGGTCTCTGTCCCACTGGGGTGACTAAGCCTGGAGAATGGGGATGGGGTGGGGGCAGCCACATGGAGTAAGCCCCACTCCAGCAGGAGAGAATGCTGCTGTCCCGTTAGGGGGATGGAATTGAGCAGAGAGGAATGGAGGAAACAGGAGATCGCATTTGGCCCCCAGGTCTGGCAGATAGCCAGCCCGGACTTGCCTATTTTGTGAGCCAATAAATACCATTTTACCTAAGCCAGTTTGAGTGGGATTTCTTCACTTGCAAATAAAAAGGTCTTCGCTGAGACAGACACTTTTATTGCACATAAAATCTCCGGGGATAATGCTTGACAGGCAGTAGATGCCCCAGAATGGCAGTTGTGAGGTTTAACAGCAGCAGCAGCAACAACAGCAAGAGAACTAAATGGTTTTCCTTAGGACACTGTGTGGGTTGGTGGCTGGAGGAGGGCTCTGGGTTCAAGTCTTGCGTCCGCACCTTAGCAGCTCTGTGTCTGGGCGAGTTAGCTCACCGCTAACCTCTCAGAGCCTCTGTTTCTTCATTTGTAAAGCAGAGGCATGGGTGCAAGCAAGTATGTGTGCTGCTTGGCTTGCCTGGTTGCAAAGCACATAGTAGGTGCTTAATAAAAGTGAGGCAGTCACTGCACTGCAGAAGGAGAGACAACAGCGTGTGTGTGCAGTCCACCCCCTGTACCCCTCTCCATGGGGAAAGCCAAGACGCAGAGTGAGGAATTACTTTTGCAGGAAGGAGCCCAGGGCCAGAACCCGGCTCACAACTGCTCTCAGGTTCTGGCTGAGGGCTGGGGCAGCTAGTTTTCCTCGTGGATGGAACCCATCATCGCAGAGCCTCACTCCCTCTGTCTCTCTGTCTCTGTCTCTGTCTCTCTCTCTCTTTCTCTGTGTGTGTGTGTGAGAACGGAAACAAGCATGCAGCCCCATGAATTTGGGCGAGTCTCTTTATCTCTCTGGGCTTCACTTCCTCCATCTGTAAAATGGAAACAATCTTGATCATGTTTACAAATAAGGAATGTGTGAGAGTTGACATTTGTGATGTACGTGATGTACGTGTGTGTGTGTGTGTGTGTGTGAGGAAGGGGAGGAGGAGATGCTTAGGCCATGTGGCCGCAGATCTAAAACGCTCTTCTCAAACCAGCACGACATTTCCAGCCCAGAGAAAGGTGTCCAGGTTCCAGGTGGCGAAATGCCTTCAAGGTGTATGATTTTCCTGCCAGACTCCAGGGGGCGGGATTATTTGTCTAGCAAAACGATGCCAGGAAGAAAAGGCTTCTGGTCTCTCCCTCTGCTCCCAATTCTGACTTGTGCTGGAGCGAGCCAGCCAGCCAGAGGTGCTGCAGACAGCTCTCTCTCTCTCTCTCTTTCTCTCTCTAGGCATCTCTGCTTCCTCTCCTCCTTCGGAGTGGGGCCAAGATGATGGAGTGGAGCTGAGTGAGGGGCCGCTCACTCAGAGGGGACCCTGCAAGGACTTGGAGTGAGGCCATCAGTGCATCTGTCTCCCCCAGTGGTGCCTGGGCCGCCGGAACTGCCCTAGTGGACCAGGAGGGTGGCTTCTGCACGGTTCATCTGTTCATGCCCTGCTCGCTGACTCCATCCACCCTCAATTGCTCATTTCTGCACTGGCCTGTTTAGTGTATCCGACTCCTCTCGGGCACCCACTTCACACCCACTCAGCCTCCCAACTCTTTGTTACTCCAGCCACTGCCGTGGTGACAGTTCTAGGTAGATGTCAATCTGCCTCTTGTGGGTGTTACCTGGAGATGCCGAGGTGGGTCAGGTAAGCCTGGCCCTAAACCTGGGGCTCAGGCCAATAGCACCCGAGTTGGGGGGTGAGCCTCTGGGGCTGGAGCTCCTCGAGGCCGTCTGGGGGTTCCGGGTCCCAGCATTGCACCAGGGAGGCTGGGTTCACCCAGGCAGGAAGGGCACTCATTTGTTGCCTCTGACTCTGGATTGAGCTTCACCTTGGGGCTGGGACCAAAAAGATGCATTTCTCTCTTGGGCAAAAGACATCCGTTTCTGTTTCATGAAATGAATTTCCAGTATTGATTTTTGGGGTGTTCTAGGAAACTCTGCTAGGAGAGCTGGGAATGAACCTGAACCCAAGCAGTGATTTCAGTGATGCCAGATGGTCCAGCCAGGAGGCAAAAGCATGAAGTGATTTAAGAGCAGAAAGCAGGGCCTGGAGTGCCGGGCAGGGCATTTGTTTGTGGCCTCTCAGCCAGCCACCAGCCTTACGGTCAAGCCCAGGCTGCTTCTGCAGTGGCTCACGGCCCCATTTACGGATGGAGACATGGAGGCCAAGACGGGAGAAGGACCTTGGTCGAGGTCACGCACAGTCAGCGGCTGTGGAACTGAGATTGGAGAGCAGGTCCTTGTGCACCACGCAGAGGGCAGCCTGCAGCCAGGAGGGAGAGGTTGTCTAGAGGCGATTTCATTTGCTCCTCCATGCCCTTCCACACCCCCCAAGGCCAGCCTCCATCAGCCCCAGAGCTGCCAGCAGCAGAGACAGCCGACAGAGCAGGAGGTGATAAACACATCCCCTGACTTCCGTGAACTCCCATCCAATTTGCCGTTCCCGGGCTCATGCCAAGAGTGTTTGTGTTAATAAACCAAATGGACGTTTCTGAGTCCACCGAGAGTGACGGATGGAGGAGGCAGGAGAATCCTGGCGGTTCCGCGGCCTCCTTCCCACTGAGCCCGAGGCGGGGGGAGTGCAGGGCACAAACTTCCAGTCACAGCCTCCGGGCCTTTCCCACCCCGGGCCCCTCCCAGCACCCTCAGTGTCAGGCGAGGAAACCGAGGCAGCGATCGCCGGGACCCCCAGGACTCCCAGGTCTCAGGCTGGGTGTGGGTAAGGCCTGGGATCTGGGGCGGGCAGTGATGTTTTGATGAGCCAGAGACCATAGGGTAGGCGGAAGGAGAGGTAAAAGGGGTCCCAGTGGCTCAAGCATTTATCACAGGAGGAAGGACTGCTGATCCCACTTTAGGGGGATCTGGGTCACCCTCCAAAACGACCTTCCTCAGAGCAACCTGAGCCCTTGAAGGGACTGTGACCTGCGGCACCTCTCTGACCCCACCTCTCACTGAGCCCGCCGCTCTGATGGCCCCGAGTGAGACCCCCGCCCCTCAGAGGCCAGCCTCTCCACTGAGGCCTTGGGCTCCATTCTGGGATGTGTCCTCCATCCGCAGGACCAAGGGACATGGACTGCAGTGACGGCCCAGGGGACAGAGGGTGAAAACCCCCAGGCCTGGGAGGTGTCAGCCCCTCCCTAGGCCAGATCCCCAGCCCTCTCTCTGCCCAGCTCTGGCCCCTCACCTCCAGGCCACGCCCCAGCCTCCCTGCCACTCCCCAGCCTAGCCCAGCTCTCTCAGCTGCCACAGACTCTGCGTGACATCCATCAGAGGGTCAGAGGTCAGGCAGTAACTCCAGCTGCCTCTGCATGGTCCCTCCAGAGGAGGTAGCTGGAGGGAGCTCCGTCCCAATAACCCACAGGCCCTGGGTTAGGTAGGGAGGGGCAGAGGGTGACACTCATGTGTGACCTCATTCTGGTCCTGCCTGGGAAACCTGTGGGGCCCAGGTCCCCTCCAGCTGGGGGTGGGGGGGGAGGAGGGGCCTTTGAAATTGCAGGTCACCACAACCCTCCGAGTGACCTCAAGTAGCCACCCCTGCATTCCTGAGGGTGAGCCCGGATCCCTGCTGAGTCCCCACAGAGCCTTGCCTGCCGGGCGGGAGGGAGAGGAGTGGGGGAGACCCCGCGAACCCCCTGCCCACCCACCCCACTCCAGCTTCAATCAGATCCACTCTGCTCTTATCTGCTTTCCACGGAGAGAGTCCCTGTAAGGCTTTGTTTGAACAAAGCTCCTCTCCACTACAAACATTTTGCAAACCTCTGATCCAGCCGGGCACCTGTGTTCTGGCAGCCAGCACAAGTTTGCAGGCAGCGGCCTCAGGCTAAATCTTATTTATAAACCGCAAGAGCAAGAGCCGGGATGCGGGGAAGGTTTGGGGCGGGGGGAGGGGGTGGGGGTCTCTTTTCCTCTCTGAGCCCCAGTTTCTAAAATGGAAAACTCTCCAGCTTGTTCTGAGAATCTGAAACCATGTCAGGAAGGCGCCTGGTGCATAGTAGGCTTTCTGTGACATTCACGAAATTATTTGTATTTCCAAATGAGGAACCTGAGGATGTGCTGGGCTGTCAGTTATTTGCAAGGTCACATAAGGGCTGGCAGCAGCGACACTCCTCCCCCTCCCCCTTCACCGGCCACTGGCCACTAACCCCCCATCCCTCTAGCTCCCTGGAAGAACTGCAGCTGCTCAACCCCCACTCCCCTTCAGCCCCTGTATTTGGGCAGCTTTGGCTCTGACAGAGTGTGACCACTAACGGGCCCGACAGGCCTTCTAGAACAAGAACAGCATCGGGAGCAGGAGGAGGGAGGCAGGAGACGGCCCATAAGCCCGCGCATTGTTCATGGAGCTCATCCCGGCTGTTGCTGCTATTTAGCATTTAGATAACACTGTATTTCCGCAGGGTCTGCTGCCTGGGCCTCCGGTAACCAGCCAAGAGAACGAGGTGCTGACTCCAAGCAAGAAGAAGGAATTGGGGGAAGCAGCCGATCTGCCCAGGGCCTCGCGTCAGCTCATTCATTCATACATTTATTCATTCAGTAGCGAAGCCCCTGGAACCGCCCATGTCCTGCGCTGGGAGGGCACATTCTAGAGGAGACTCTAAGCCTGGGAAACAGGGGCTCAGAGCCCGGTGTCTCCGGGAAGCTTCCCTCCCACACACATTAGGACAAACACGTGTGCACACCAAGGGTTGCCCCCTTAGCGCTTTGGGGAGGTCAGAGGGCAAAGCGATCACCAAGAGGTGATCCCCTTCAAATTCTTGCTGGAGGCTGTGGAAACAGACATGGAGGGCGGTTCCTGCAGCAGTGGGCATGCACGATAGTGAGGTACCCAGACTTCCTCACCCTCCTCTTCACCTGCTAACAGCAGCAGTGGTGCCATGCATTTGGTGAAGGCAATGATCTGCATTGGACAGACTTCTCCGGAGGATCAGGCTGCAGGTCTCATCTATGACCAAGACTGGGGGTCAGGATTAGGGTCAGTCAAATGGGGGATGCCCACTAAAACAGAAGCTCCCAGGACCAAATACCATCTGTCCTGTTTTCCACTGTAATCCCCAGTGCAGAGGACAATGCCTGGTATTCAAGAAGTTGACAGTGAGTGAGTGAATGAATGAATGAATGAATGAAAGTTAATCTGCACTGGAGAGCTGGGGCCCTGGATCAGAGACAGTCTGTCTGTTTAGGGTCACGTCAGTCTGGTAAGAGCGTTGAAGCCTTTCTTAGCAAGTATCAGGGTCAAGGAACTGAACAGAAACCAAAGGACCAACTTGGTGATCAAGCCTTCCTCTTGGGTTTCCAGTCCCAAGTCCTACAGGTCTCGGGTCCTCCACCAGCTCCACCAGCATTCCAGCCCCTGAAGACCCATCACAGGACCATATCCATTCTCTCTGGGTCTCTGGCCCATCTAACCCTCTCACCATCATCATCACTACCACTACCACTACCACCACCACCACCCCACATACCCAAGAGCTGATACCAAGAGCTGTCTCTAGAAGACCTAACACCAGTGGATCTGATTGTGCTGTGTCAGGACTTCACCATCCCTGTAAGAACCAGCCAAATCCCTTGGCTTGGTATTCAATGCCCTGCCCACGTCTCCAGCCCATGCCCAGGCTTTACGCTACACCAGGGAGCACCTGCCATTTCATGCTTTCAAGCCACTGCACATACAGCTTTCCCTCTAGGCATTGTCTTCTACTTCCTTAAGAAGATAGTAAATAATTGATTTTTTTAAAGTGTTTTCTTAAAGAGTTGAATAGTTCAGTTTGACAGTCTTCTGTGACTTCCTTGTTAACACAAAATATGGGAATTACCAATTATATATTTATCTTTCCTACCTTTTTTAAAACAATTGGAACTCCAGGCCTAGAACTATATCCTATCACTACCACAACCACCACCACCACCACCATCTCAACCACCACCCTTATTTCTACAACCACTATCATCTCCATCATTACCACCACCATCACCACCACCGTCACGACACCACCATCACTAAACCAACATCATCACCACCACCACCATTACCGTCATCTTCACCATTATCACCGTTATCTCCACCATCATCACTATCATCACCACCATCACAATCACCACCATCACCATCACCACTACTAGACATGCCATCACTAACATTCACTAAGCATTACTATGTGCCAGGCAATGTGCTCAGGTATCACATGATTTTCTTCACTACTCCTCATCTCATCCCCAGTGGGAGAGGGTATTCCACTATTACCTCCGTTGTATGGATGAAGAGACTGAGGCTCAAAGGGATTCAGTAACTTACTCAAGGATTCCAATTCAAGCTGTTTTGGATTGTCCATCACCTGCAAAATCCAAAAGCCTTCATAACACAACACTAGTTCGGTTTGACTTTAGAAGGTCTTGAGAGGTCAACCACACAGAGGGCCACTAATTCCCATGGGTTCCAGTACAGCCTAGGCCACCACATCCAGGATGGAAACCTTTGGGACCAGGATCTGGCTTGCCATCTGCCTCCCCAACCTTCATACCACCCCCGGGCTCAGGGGCAGCACCAGACCAGTTGACCTGCAGAACCAGGTACCAGGGGCCCACACCTGGCTTTGCACAGTGGCGCCAGGAGGCACTCAGCAACGGGAGGATCGATGCCAGGCAGGAGCCAACACCTCTGCAGTGTGATGGATTCTCACAGGAGAAGCAAACCTCCCAGCCAGCCAGCCAGTCAGTACCTTCTCCTTCCCTGTCTCTCCCTCACCCTCTTGGCCGGAGAGAGATGGGGAGAGAACTTTCCAGGTGATGTCATCCTCCTGCCCAGCGTCCCGTAGCCCCTGTCTTACCTTCTCCAGGTCCACAGCCTGCCCTCCCATGACCCTCCCCAAAGCCCAGCTCAGATGCCAGGCGAAGGCCTTTGCTCCAGCATTTTGTGAGCATGGAGACAGGGGAGGGGGCGCTCACAATGACACCAGAGATCCCTTCACCTCGGATGGCGCTCTGCCATGGATCACTCACTGCCAGGTGCAGTCACTCAAGAAGCTTGAGGGTGGGTGGGGTGGGGTGCCTATGCCCCACCCCCTTCCCAATCAGGCTGAACCCAGAAGCATCGGGATAATATTTAGATTCCCGTGCCCTTCCACTGATCCTGAGATTGCACCGACGTGACAAGGAGGGTAATAAAAGTAGAAGCCCATATTAATTAAGCTCTTGCTTCGAGAGGCACTGTTCCAAGTACTCCACAGGCATTCAATCATTTCATTCACGCACGGGCCTAAGCGTGAGAGTCTCTCATGAGCTGCAGAGGCTCAGAGTGGCTGCGTCTCTTGCTAAAGCTCTCCCAGCTGGAAGGTGGCAGCGCCCGGGTTACTGTTATATACCTACTAGGGAATGTGCTTCTCTGGCTCCGTCTTCTGTAAATGCCTCGCTCCCTCTGCCCCATCTCACTTTCCCCTTCCCCACCTCCTGGTGGCCTGCCACCCCCAGCCCTCTGATTGGTGGGTGAGGGAGCAGGCACTGAGCATGCGTGGTACGCTCCACCCTTCTCCTCCACCCTCCCTGCAGAGGGCGCTCTCAGGCCTCGGCAAAGGGGTAGGACTGGAGCTGTTTGCTCTGCCAGGGCCTGGGCAGCTCTGCCAGTGGGCTGAGCAGTAGGAAGCAGGCTGGAGACCAAGCCACATCCCCCAGACAGCTCCCTCAGCAATCAGGGTGACCTCTGACCTTCTGTCTGACTCCGGTGTCTGTTTCACAGTTGGCTCCAAACTTGGGCACAGAGCGAAGCGTTATTTGCTATCCTTGCTTAAACCCCAGTAATGATAAACACCTAAATAAACAAACAGCTTTTGTTCATTGTTTTTATAATTTATCACCTAAATATATCCGCTTCTAAATATAAACACGGACTCCCTTCCACATTCACTCCTCATTTCATTTAATAACAGAAATAATAGTAACACGAAGCAACGCGGCTGTGTTTGGTGTCTGCGGAATGCCAGGTGCACCGGTGCCATCGTTACACTTAATTTCACAATTCCCGCACGAGTACACCCTGTTGGCCTCATACTTGCAAATGAGAACATTTTGGCTCCCACAAGGTTAGCTTTTCCAAGGACACACAGCGGGCCATGATGCATTAGAAACTCTACAGGGTCCCCCCCAAATGCATATCTGCCCAGAACCTCAGAATGTGGCTTTTATATGTGCTGACAGGGTCTTTGCGGGTATAATTAGTTCAGATCAGATCCTACTGGATTAGGGCGGGCCCTAAATCCAAGGACTAATTCTTGTAAGGATGCACAGACATGCAGGACACACAAGGACAAGGAGGAGCTACTGGGGGATACAGCCCTGTGATGACACAGGTGGAGGTGGAGGTGAAGCAATAACCAAAGAAGCATCCTAGGAGGAGACAAGAAAAATCCTTCTGCCAGGCCGGTGTGGCTCAGTGATGGAGCATTGACCTATGAACCAGGAAGTCATGGTCAGGGTACATGCCTGGATTGTGGGCTCGATCTCCAGTGTGGGGGGTGCAGAAGGCAGCCGATCAATGATTCTCTCTCCTCATTGATGTTTCTGTCTCTCTCTCCCTCTCCCTTCCTCTCTGAAACCAATAGAAATATATTAATAAATTAAAAAAAAAAAAAGAAAGGTCCTTCTCCAGAGCCTTCAGAGGATGCATGGCCCCGCGCACACCTTGGCTTTGGACTCCTAGACTCCGGATGGCAAGAGCATGACTTCCTGTTGTTTCAAGCCACCCAGCTTGTGGTGCTTGGGTACGGCAGCCCCAAGAACCTCGTGTGGAATATGAGAGTGGTTCACTCTCATCATCACGGTCAAGTATTTACCAAGAGCCAGGGGGTGCCGGGCACAGAGGACATGGAGGAGACACGGCCCCTGGCTCACAGGACTCACACACAGACAATGACAGCGCACATCCTGGTTGCTTTGGCTGCTGGTGGGGAGCGAGGAAGGGCTGAGGATGTGGGCAAATCTTGCTCTTTGGGCCCCATCACTTCCTGACTTTGTGACCAAAGGCAGGTCGAAGCCCACCTCTCTGAACCTCAGTTTCCCCATCTGGAGGATGGGGGTACTTAGACCAACTTGCCTTCTTCCAGTTAGGTAAGGGATGTGTCTGGCTGCAGGATGGGCAGTGGCTGTTGTTGGGGTGAAGGGAGCACAGGGTGTCATGCCCAAGCATACAGACACGCACCTCCACCTTTGAAACAGGAGATAAACACCCAGTGGTTAGTCAACAGGATTTGGTTCATGTTCTCCTTCACGCCTGTCTGTGTGGGGAAATATTTCACACTCGATTGAAAAGAGAAAGAAAGAGGCTATAGCTATGGAGGTCACCGGGCAGCGAGGTTCTGCCCTGGATCTGTGTCCTCAGGCGCCAGTGTCCCTGGGGAGCAGAGTACTCTTCAAAGGGCAGCTCTGATCGCAAACACTCAGAGCCACAAAGAAAAGAAAAGGCCCAGTGAGGGCCCTAGCGGGTTTGGCTCAGTGGATAGAGCGTCACCCTGTGGACTGAAGGGTCCCGGGTTCAATTCCGGTCAAGGGCACATGCCTGGGTTTCAGACTTGATCACCAGTAGGGGGCGGGCGTGCAGGAGGCAGTCAATCAATGATTCCCTCTCATCCTTGATGTTTCCATTTCTCTCTTCCTGTCCCTTCCTCTCTGAAGTCAATAAAAATATATTTAGAAAATAAATAATAAAAGGTCCCACGAGGGAAGAAGGCGCAGTTGCGTCAGTCCCCAAACCCTGACACCGCACCCCCAGCGGCCAGCTGGCCCACTTCCCTTCCTCCTCCCTGCTGCCAGCACCAGCCGTGCCAGGGACTGTGCAGTGACCCTGGGATTTCTCAGATGCGAGAGGCGGCATCTGATTGCTGCCAGTCAAGTAGTGGCAGAAAGAGACCCACACGATCAAAACCACTCTGAGCAAGGAGAGCCTCGGAGTGCAGGCACCAGAGGGCGAGCCTGCAGGCTGCCTCGAGGCAGGAGCGTTTTCCCTGCCGATTCGGGGAGGATGGAGAGAATGGGGGACTGGGGGCTGGGGAGCTGGGGGGCTGGGGGGCTGGGGGTCTGGAGGGCTGAGGGGCTGGGGGGCTGAGGGGCTGGAGGGCTGGTGGTCCAGTCAGCAGCTGGACCCATCAGCCCAGGTCTAAGCAGAGCATCACACTTAGGAGCCCTGGACCACACACCAGGCAGCCCAGCCTCCAGGATGGCCTCAAGGGCAGCTTTAAGGGGCCACCTTGGCTGCCCTGTCTGCTTGGAACCTGGCCAGGGCTCCCTCGTGGGAGTGTGACTTCACTCCCCAAATCAGAGTTCCAGAGAAAGATGGATGTGGTTGACTCGGCCCCACTGGGACTCACAAAAACTCACCCCCAAGCAAGACTGGCAAAAATCATTCTGGTGATTTAATTCAATCCAACTCAGCCCTATTTATTAAATAAACAGACAGCTGAGCCCAGAGGCTAAGAGCAGGGCTGCTGGAGCCAGGATGACTGCGTTTAAATCCAGCTCTAATGCTTGGACCAGTCTCTGAGCCGCTCTGAGCCTCAGTTTCCTCCTTTGTAAAATAGCAATGATAATCATAGCATTACCTCCTAGGGCTGTATGAGCATCGGATGCGTTAATACGTGCAATGCACTTAAAATCATCTCAGGTATACAGTAAGTGCTAAATAAGTGCTGTGGAAGGGGTTAGTAAATGAAGTGATGGGGAGCAGAGGGATAAACGGAGGCCCTGGACATCCTACAGTGTCCCCACACACAGACCCCTGGTACTGGGGAGAGGACATGCCTCATTTGAACCCTCAAAGCCCGACTTCAGAGACACACACACACACACACACACACCCCACCTTAACCTCTAAATTATAGAGAATTCTGTTCAGCTCATTATTCCCCCCCAGGAGTCTGGCCGAAGCATGCCCCTGCAGAGACATAAACACTGAATGAATGCCAGTGCCCTGTCTTTGAATCATCATCCCTTCGCTTACTCTTTCTATGACCTTGGGCATGTGACACAGTCTGTCTTAAGCGTCAGTTTCTCCGCGTGTAAAAATATCCGTCCGAATAACCAATTCACAGGGCATCGTGAAGAGCAAATGACAGAGAGCTCCGGTGCAAACACGCCCCGTGGGGTGTCTGACAGTGAGTCCGTGTTAAATAAATGTCATCTTAATCTTCTCTCCTTTCCTTGACTCCGTGCTCAGTTCTGCCAAGAGCCCATGGGGCACACGAGAGGAGAGAATATATTCTTGTCCTGAAGGACTACACACAAGATGAAAAGGCAGGAAGCTGTTCATTTAAAGGACAAAACTACAATTAGGCTCCAGAGCAGAAGTCGCCCAGGAGTTCAGAGAGCACTGCATAGACCGGGCAGTCTGGAGGGCCTCCGGAAGGAGGTGTTTGAAAAGAGCCATCCGCCTCATTATCTGCCACACAACGTGCCTCACGGTCCGTGTTCCCATTAGGCGAGCCTGGGCCAGCTAAGAGGGCGAGGACATGAAAATACTGCCTCGAGATTTGAAAACCGCTGCCTCTGATGGGGAGAAACATGCTCTGATCAATCCTTTCTGATCAAAGGTTGGGTCTGGCAGCAGAACCAACTGGAATGCTGGCAGCGGGCTAGACTGAGTGAGTGATGTTCAAAACCGCACACTTTGGGCCCAGACATTGATGTCCTTCCAGAAAGTGCCCCGCGTGGATGTGAGGAAGAACAAAAGGATGGAGGAGACAGAAAATATTCAGTTGAGCCAATCAACCCACAACTCAAATGAGCCAATTCCACAATGTTCCAACTGGGAGGAAACTTGAGCATCAGCAAGTTATATATTTCAAGGCTAGGATGACTCTCCAAGGTCATTCCATCCCAATAATCCCTCCATCACACTCCGATATCCAGCACCATCATTGACTAGAAAAGGACACCAAAGTTCAAGGAGTTGAGGAGCACTGCCCAAGTTCATGGTGACAGATAAATGCCCAGCATCCAGTTCCCTCCCCCAACTTCAGGCCATGTCCAGTTCACTTCAGGAATGGACATGCACTAGGCTGCTAACCCACGCCCTGCAACCTCCTGAGCACCATAATTCATTTTGGGACAAGCTCACACAAATTTAAGCAAGGGGATACAAGGCCTAAAACTTTGTTCAAGCTATTAAGAGAACCTTGAAACTGGGATGTGGAGGTCTAGACTTGCTGGCCCCATATTGCCACTCCATGGAGCTTAAGAGTGATGCAAACGAAGAAGAAAGCAGAGAGAGTAGAACTTCTGAGGATATTTATTAGAGAAATGAAGCTGCTGAAGCAAATAAACCCCCAAATCTCAAAGGCTTAGCCCAATAAAAATGTAGTTCATGCTCTGAAGTGGGTCTTTCTGGTGATTCAAGATCCAACATTTTTCTACCTTGTGCAACATCCTCCCCTCCTGCCTTAGGGTTCTCTGTCCTCTGCCCTTGGAGGAATTTGAAGCATATCTGTTTCTTAAGCAACTAATGTGTTTAAGAAACACATGCAACTTAGAACCCATCCAATTGGTGGGAGTCAGTCTTGTGGCCACAGCCGAATGTAAGGGATCCTGGGAAGTGTAGTTCTTATCTGGAAGGGCAAGCTTCTCAGCCACAAGTCTGCACTAAGCGAAGAAGCTGAACTTTGGTGACCAGATGGCCTCCTCCACCACTATATCATGTGACTTCTGAGGCCTGATCTGCCTTGGGTCTTTTTCACTTGTATATGCTACTAAATATCCTATATCTGCATAAGCCAGTTCAGGCTGGAACCTTATGCTATTAAGGTTCAGAGAGTTCTGACTATTTTTGTTATTGTTAATCTTCACCCAAGGATATTTTTCCCCCATAGACTTTTGGAGAGAGTGAAAGGAAGTGGGGAGAGAGAGAGAGAGAGAGAAACATCAATGTGAGAGAGACACATCAATTGGTTGCCTCCTGCACACACCTTAACCTGTTCCCAGGTCAGGGATCGAGCCTGCAACCGAGATATGCACCCTTGACTGGGGATGGAATCAAACCTGTGACTCTTCAGTCCTTGGGCTGGCATTCTAACCTCAAAGCCAAGCTGGCTAGGGCAAGTTCTGACTATTTAATAGAGTCCTACAGCCTATTTGTGCAGCTCAAAATAAAGCTCAGTCCTTCCTTTCCCCAGTCCAGTGTCTATCCCACATTTGCCCTAGGTCAGATAACTTCCCCTCCCCAAAGTTCCATGACCATGCCCCAGGGAATCAGCTAGTAAAACAGTCTCCCCCAAGGAAGAAGGGGGCTGGTCTGCCTGGAGACTGTCATGTCCTCCACTGTGTCCCCACGTAGGAGAGGCACATAGGAGGAGGATCAATAGGCTTTTCTTCTTTGTAGTGAAAGAACAGTTGCCCAGAGAGAAATGTTAAAGGTGGCCAGCAAAAGGACAAAGCTTCACAAAAAACACCTGGCAGCTTCTCCCAACTGTGTACTTCCAGCATCGAGGCCAGGCCTGAATGGCGGCATTAAAACAGGCCCACACATTCTTTAGCATCCCTCCCTTCCCCTGTGGGGGCTGCACTCAGAGGCTAGCTTCCAATGAGCAAAATGCAGAGAAAACAGCAATGTGTGGCTTCCGGGGGAAGATTATAAAGGGCACCATGGTTTCCACCTTTCCTCCTCAGGGTCACTGCTCTGGAGGAAACTCAAACAGTCCTGGGAAGAGATCCACATGGTAAGGAATTGATGCTTCCTGCCAACAGCTGTGTAAGCACATCTTCTCAGAAGCAGATTCCCAGCTCCAGTTGAGCCATCGGATGATGACAGCCTTGTCAGACATCTTGACTACAACTCCATGGGAGACCCTGAGCCAAGACCACCCAGCCAAGTTGCTGCTGAATCCCTGACCCATAAAAACTGGGAGATAATAAATGCTTGTTGCCTTAAGTCACTAGGTTTTGGGGTCATTTGTTACACAGCAACAGATAACTATTATGGCTAAGCAAGGGGACAGTAAGGCTTTCTGCTTTGAAAACAGTCAAGAGCCCATTGATATATGTTGGCTGAGCCACAGTAACTGTTGTGAAGTGTAAGACTTATGGAAATGAAGGCTGACATATAAATATTCATGTCCCTCATCAAAACAGAAGCTGATGATTCAACTGAAAGTAAATTACCGGTAAGAGGGTTACAACATGGTAGATGGGTTTATTGCCATTAGACAATGTTTAAGTTATCTGACCTAGGACAAATGATTAAGTTGAATCACAGGAAATAGCCAATACACAACCACTTTTGAATATATAAAAATGACAACTTCATATAGTTCAACTGGATTCTTCAATCTCTGAGCCTCAGTTTCTCTTTTTTTGTGAACTGGAGGTAATGACCCCCATTGTGGGGGTTAAACCAATAACCAAAGTGGCTTTGCACTGCACAAGCAGGCTGCCTCAGAGCACACAGGATGGTCCTTGATCATTGAATGACCTACCGACAGCATAAGGATCTAAAGCCAGTGGGACTTAGAGAATGAAAATAAGAACCTCTCCCCCCACTTGCTCCCATTGGAAACTTGAGATCAATACTTGGTCTCCTAAAGCATGAGAGAGACTTGGGACCTGGAGATCCTTGCCTCCATCTTCCCACCTGTATAATGGCACCAGCACCAACATGGTGCCCTTCCTGGGCCAGCCTTGCCTTCCAGCCCCATTCAGGCCTCTGGAAGAGGAAGACAGAGGGCAGGAGGCTGTGCCTCCATGGCCCGTCCTCCATCCCAGCCAGCGGGAGGAAGGAAGGGTGGGGAGAGGGCCCCCATTTGCTGAGGCAGGCCTTACCCAAGAGGCTGGTTTCTGCAGGATTATTCCAGCCAATAGCTCAATTCCCTCTGGTTTTTGTAGTACAAACAATCACAGACAAGTCTTAGAGGGAGGGGGGGAAAAAAGAGCAATTCCTGTGTCCTAAAATCCAAAGCATTGAGCATGGCCTTACAAGGCATTTGTATTTCTAAACAAGCAGCAATGCTGAGTGTGGCTGCCACTTAGTTACCTTGTTAACTTCCTCCTGGCCCCGAGGGCCCCTGGTGTTGTGAGGCAGAAGGATCCCAGGCCCCACAGTGAGGGCTTGGAAGGGGCAGGTGGCTGCCCTGAAGTCCGGAGTTCGAGTCCAGACTTTCCACTAAGTCCGGAGGTGTCCTCGTGCAGTCTCCTCTCTGGCCTTCCGTTGCTCCTCCTTTCTGTAACACGGACAGGTTGGACTGCATGGTTTCTCGGGGGCTTGGAAATGACAGGTAGCCCATGGTTATAAAATCTGGGAGTCCGGAGGCCTGGATTCAAGTTGTGGCCCTGGCATCAACAGACCAAGTGACCTTGGGCTCCAGGCTGGAAGGAATTCCTGGTTGAGACCTGGTTCAGCGTCTCAACCCCTCCCCAGCATCCCTGAGAGATCACCTTTCAGCTTCTAGGTCAGACTTCCAGCGGTGGAGAGCTCCCTTCCCTTGATCATCCAAAGGAGAACATCCATTCCATGCCGGACAGCCCCACAATTTACCAAGTTTGCTCAAACCAATTTGAGTGAGACCTCTGCCCCACAGGAGATCCAGGAGCATCTGGTGGGCAGCTCACGGTCAGGCAGCTCTGTGCTCCGGCCCCAGCGGGAGATCTGAAGGGACCTTGCCGCTCCTGCCTTGATTTCCTTGTCTGGAATGGAGATGATAAGTCAGCCCACCTCCTCAGGCTGCCATGAGGACTGATCAGGCTGGTCACTGAGCACAGTGTTGGCCACGTGGTAGGCGGCTTGATGACGTTACCATAGCCATGACGGTTATGCATCATGCTTCTCCCCCTCTCCCTGCACTGGCACCTAGAGCACGTGGTGCTCATGCGTGCAATGCCCAGCCTAGACTAGCAGCTCAGGGAAGACGATGTGGGCTTGCAGGTGATGCCCAAGAGTCCGTCAGATATGAGCTGGCATTCGCAGTGCAGGTAGCTCCTGACCTTTCCCATCAAAATGTTTTATTTTTAAGACAAATCATTTCCACACTTTGGTGCCTGAGATGAATTGCACATTATTCACAATCCTCCACACCCTCCCCTGTGAAAAGTGTGCATCCCCAGCCTTAGTCAGGTGCTCCTTCAGAACCGCCCACAGAAAGAGCTGTGGGTTCCCTCATCCTGGGTGTCCGCTGTGGCCAGGTGACTTGGCCTGGCTGATGTGATGTGGACAGGAGCCCTAGGGTGGCAGCTGCAGGACGAAGCCTCAGTCGCACCACGTGTTTCTCCTGGCTCCCTTGCACTCCGGGGGCCCCGCCTGGCAGCGGCTGCTCTTGCCTGAGCCCCAGGAAGTACACGTGGGCAGACCTGAGCCCAGCTCACAGCCTGGAGCCCAGCCCATCTGACCTGCAGGCAGACACGGAGCCATTGGACCGACCCCTCCAAATCACCTGAACCACACAGCCCTGGGAGTTTGAGAAGGAACGCTGGTAGCTGCAATATAACCAATTTCTTGGATGATTTGTTACGTGGCCCTATTGTAGCAATAGCTGGCATTTTATTGCAGTAGTCCTCCCTTATTCCGTTTTGCTTTCCAAGATATGATATCAGTTATCCGTGGTCAACAGTGGTCCAAATATATTAAATGGAAAGATCCAGAAATAAACTATTCATAAGGTTGAAATTACATGCTGTTCTGAGTCCAGTGATGAAATCTCATGGCATCCCGCTCCATCTGCCCAGGATGTGAATCACCCTTTGTCCATGGTGTCCACACTGTGCACCCTACCTGCCCAACAGTCACTTATAGCCAGCTAGGTTATGACAGAGAGAGAGACAGAGAGAGAGAGAGACAGAGAGAGAGAGAGAGAGAGAGAGAGAGAGAGAGAGAGAGAGATCACATTCACATAATTTCTGTTACAGTATTTTGTTACAATTATTCTATTTTAGGATTGTTGTTCTTAGTCTCTTTCTGGGCCTGATTTGTAAATTAAACCTCATCATAGGTATATGTGTAGGAAAAACATAGTGTATAAGGGGTTTGGAACTATCATGATTTCAGGCAGCTACTGGGAGTCTTAGAACACCTTCCCTGTGGATAAAAGGGGGCTGTATTTATCAGTAGCAAGTCACTATGGCACCCCACCTGATTGACACACCCTGTGAGCCACACCCCCACTGCTGAAGGCAGGGCTTTCCCTGACCATCCTTTGGAGATGCCAAACAATTGCTCATAAGGAGTTCCCAGTCTGGTGGGAGAGGACAGAGACCCCTTTGAAATGTCCAGGCCCACCAAGCGAACTAGAATTTCCATGGCATTCCGGCTTCCTGTCATTTCCTGTGGGCTTGCGGGTGCACCCCCACCCTGCCCCCTGAACCTCCACTTCTCTGTCCATAACATCAGAGAGAAGAGCTTGAGGATGCGGATGGGTGGCCTGGGGGGTCAGTGGTAGTGCTTCTCGATGGCCTAAGCCTTCCCGTCTCCAGTGAACATTCACTGGAGAAGTCAGAAGTCAGGCTGCAGGATGGGCCCAGAATTCTCACCTCCTGGGATTCAGGCCTCCGTGTGATTGCCTCCCACACTGGGCCGGGGCTGGTCTGTGTAACTGAACAAACATGACAGAATTCATGGCATGACACTTTGGAGAACAGGCTATAAAAGACATTGTCATTCCGATTTAGGTCCTCACAGGCCTTTTTGTGGAAATTGACAAATGGATCCCAACATTTATATGGAAATGCAAAGGAGCTAGAAAAAAGAAAACTATTCTGAAAATGAAGCGCAGAATTGAAGGACTTTCACAACCCAGCTTCCAAACTTACTTTAGGGCCGTGGTTAACAAGACAGCGTGGTCTCGGCACAGAGACAGGCAGATAGATGAGCAGAACAGAATTAAGAGTCCAGAAATGAATCCTTACATTCATGGTCAACTGATTTTCAACAAAGGTCCTAAGATGCCAATGAAGAAACAATTATCTTTGCAGCAATTGTTGCCAGGACAGTTAGATAACCACACACACAAAATATATATATATAAATAAAAAATAAATTTGACTTATACTTTACAACATACGGAAAAATTAACTCAAAATGGGTCATAGATCTAAATGCAAGAACCCAAACTATAAGACTTTCAGAAAAAGATTACAGAAGAAAACCTTCATGACTTCAGGTTAAAGAAAGCGTTCTTATATATGACAGTAACAGCATGATCAAAAAAAGGAAAAAAATGGTAATTTGAGTTTCATCATAATTGGATAAACCACATACTGGGAGAAAACTTTTGCAAATCATATATCTGATAATGGACTTGCATTCAGAATATATGAAGAACTTTTAGAACTTAGCCTAAGACAAAGGCCCATCAGTCAGAAGACCAGAGTAGGCATTTCATCAAAGAAGATATATGAATCTTCTAACAAGTTCATGAGGAGAAACACAACACAATTAACCACGAGGGAAATGCAAATGAAAACCACAGTGAGATTCCACTACATATTCACCAGCATAACTTTAATCAAAAAGACAGATAACATCAAGTGTGGACAAGGCTGCTGAGGAATTGGAACCCATGTGTATTACTGGTGAGAAGTGAAAATGGTACAGCCACCTTGGAAAACAGTTTGGCAGTTCTTATAAAAGATAATCATAAAGTTATTGTGACTCAGCAACTCCACTCCTAGGAATCTACCCAAGAGGAAAGAAAACATGTATCTACACAAAGACATGTATGAAAATTCTTTATCACAGGCAAAAACTGGACACAATCCAAATGTCTATCCATATCTGAATGCATAAACGGATAAACAAATGTGGTATTCCCATGCAATGGAATTCTCCTCAACAACAGCAGAGAATGGATTCTGAATCCCCTCCGCAACATGGATGATCCTCAAAAACGTTTTGTTAGGTGAAAGAATCCAGACAGAAAACACCTCATTTTCTGTGGTTCTATTTGTATGAAATGCACATTGATACAATCAGAAAGCAGAATCGTGGTTGCCTAGGGCTAAGAGTGCGAGCAGAAATTAACTGCGAATGAGTGTAAGGTAACTTTGAGGGAGGATGGAAATGTTCTCAAACTGGATTGTGGTGATGCCTGCAAGCTCTGCAAAGTTATTATGCCATTGTGTTGGGGGTGGGGGGGAGAAGGGGGACACTGTGGCAGCTGTTTGGATCATCAGCAGCCCACTCCATGTCATGAGCCTCTGAAAAGGTTCATGTCATAAGGACAGGAGGCATCCTGGGTGGATCTACACTTGCATGAGCTTCATGGAAGCAGGTCCTCCAGCCCCAGGTGAGCCTTCAGATGACCACAGGCCCGGCTGACATCATGACTGAAAGAAACCTCATGAGGGGCCTTGAGCCAGAATCACCCAGCTAAGCTACTCCCAGATCCCCTGCCCTCAGACACTATGTGAAATAATAATCATTTGTTGTTTTAAACTGCTAACGTTTGGGATCATTTGTTACACAGCCATAACTAACTAATGCACAGGATTTCATGGGAATCCTTAGAGAGAGTCTTTGGTAGACAATAGTATCCCCATGACAGAGGTTACAGAGACTGAGGCTCAAGGGTCTGGCCCAAGGTTCTGCAGCTTCCAAAAGGTAGAGCTAGGATTTAAACCAGGCCAGCCTGACTCCAGAGATGCATTCAACCACAATACCACCCTTAGCATCCTGAGCAAGGCACCATGGGAGGGAGAAAGAGTCCGATTCCCCCCACACACACACACAGGACCTCCCAGTCCGATGGGGGAGGCAGGGCAGCAGCAGGCCCTCTTATCTATGTTCAGCAACTGTCCCTCATCCTGTGGCTCCTTGTGGCGTTCCATTCAGCACCACAGCTGCCAAACCCATTTCATTCAATCCTGCAAAGAGCTCAGAGCACCCTGAGTGGGGGGTCCCTGCCTCTCCCTCAAAGCGCTGAGCAGCGAAATTGGACAGTAATGTGTTGTCGTTCAAATATTTCAGCTGCAGCCGGGGTAAATTATGATGCCGTCCCCCTTCATTCAGTGCAGCATCTTTCATAAGAGCCGTGTCTCAGAAACACTTTGGAGAAGGAAATAATAAATAATTGCCCGGGGGACAAAGCATGAGATGAAAAGCTCCTAGCTGGTGGGGAGGAGGAGGGGAGACTGTCTCCAGGAGGCTCTGTGTGTCCGGGAAGCTCGGGCTGGGCAGCTGGACCCCGGCAAGCAGAGCCTTGGGCTTGAGTGCTGGGTTCCAGCTGCTTCTGGGGCTCCCTGGAGAGGTGACTGCAGGAGGCCCACACCCCTGCACCAGACCTCTCCACAGGGGAACCCGAGGAGGAGCCCTGCAGCTCCTTTGTCTGAGATGGGCCCCTGGGTGTGCTGCTCTGAGGATGCAGAACCCTCCATGGCTCCCACCTCCTTCAGAGCCAAGGCCCAGTTCCTTCCCTGCCCCTCAGAGCCCTGCACAATCTCCTTCTCGTTGCTCCTCTGACCGTCTCTGACCTCTAAAACTCTTTATTTTATTTTATTTTATTTTATTATTTTATTGATTTTGTACAGAGAGGAAGAGAGAGGGATAAAGAGTTAGAAACATCGATGAGAGAGATTCACTGGGGATGTGCCCGCAACTAAGGTACATGCCCTTGACCGGAATCGAACCTGGGACCTTTCAGTCCACAGGCTGATGCTCTATCCACTGAGCCAAACCGGTTTCAGCACCTTTAAAACTCTTGTTCATCCTGCTCCAGCCACACTAATCTCCTTGTTATTCTCTCAACACACCAAGCACGTACCTGCCTCGGGGCCTTTGCCTGAGCTGTTCCCTCTGCCTGCACCATTCTTCTCCCAAATACCCACACGGTCTTTGCTAACAACCTCCAAGTGTTTGCAAAAATAAAATCTCCCTATTGAAAACGGCCCTTCCCTGTTCCTCACTCCTGGTCTTTGCTCTGCTCATTGGTCCCCACCCCTGGACCCCTCACCTGCGCATGCTCTGTAATGCATGCCTTACTGTGAGGATCATCTGCCTCCTCCTGCTAGATTGTCAGCCCATGAGGCAGTGCTGTTGTGCCCATATGGTGCCCAGCACAGTCTAGGTGCTCAACGAACCTGTGGTAAGTGAACTCGGAAGGGCTTCCGTGCGTAGGAGCACCCTGACGTGCCTGCCCATGGCGCCCCCTACAGGCTTGCACACACATGTGCCCCAGGGGCAAATCCACAATTTGCTCCTCCCGGAGGCCTGCGGAAGAATGTTCTCCCATTTGGCAGACCGTGACCCCAGAGGGGTAGGAAGTTAGACGCTGGCCCCAGCACACCTGGGCTTACTCCCTGCTCTCCCATCCGCTATTATGTAACCTTGGGCAAGGCGTGAGCCTCTCTTTACTTTGGAGGCCTCATCGACAGAAGGAAAATAACAATGACTCTCCTTACTCCATTAGGGGGGAGCTATCTGTTATGTCCTTGGTGCATTGGGGGAAACTGAGGCATGGGGAGGCCAAAGGAGGGTGAAATAAGATACTCAATTGCAAAATGACTACCGTCGCTCAAGTCTTTGCTGAGCCTGGAAATTACAGCTGAGAGGGCGCAGGAGGGAGAAGCAGCCCGAGTGAAAACCTCACACACAGACATTCAGGCTGAGCTGGAAGTGTTTGCCCCGGCCGCTGTGCAATGGAAAGTGGATTCGCTGGGACAAAGGAACGCGAGCAGTGCCAATGCCAGCCGCGGGGACTAAAAATAGCCCTCAAATGCCAGAGCAGGAAGGATCTCAGAGCCAATCAGCCCACGTTCCCACTTCCCAAGCCAGAGAGTGGGGTCCAGAGAAGGATAAAGCCCCACAGTCTGATCACATCACCTCGCAGACATGGTGCAGAATCTGGGGTGCGGAGCAGCTCTGACACCCAGCTTGTTCTACCCGTGTTTCCCCGAAAATAAGACATCCTCTGAAAATAAGACCTACTTACAGGTTTCCTTCTGAGTGAAATATAAGGCATCCCCCCGAAAATAAGGCCCCCCTAGGCTAAACATGAGAGATTTGGTCCACTGATTCTGAAAGAAATGGAGTCACAAGAAATTCACCAGGAAATTCAGGAATTGGATTGTTATGATGATGTTCCAGAAGATGATGACATGATTGTCATTGAATAAATGAGTAAATTCTTGATACTGTAGGATTCACAGTTTGTCTGGTTTGTGTTGACAACTACCGTACTACCGTACCGTATACAGGTAATAAATTTCCTTTATTTTCATTTAACAATAAATGTGTACCGTATTCTTCTTCATGGAAAAATAAGACATCCCCTGAAAATAAGACCTAGCACATCTTTGGGAGCAAAAATTAATATAAGACACTGTCTTATTTTCGGGGAAACAAGGTATCTGTATTTTCACTCATTCAACCGCCAGCCAGCTCTTGCCCAGCTTCTGCGTCAGCCAGAAGGACCCTGGGAGGCGCTCTCTGCAGGCCCTGAAAATCCCTGATTCTGGGTCTGTGCTGAAGAAAACAGAACTGCCAGGGCCAGGAGAAGGGGTCAGAGGGGAATGGGCAGCGTGTCCGCGGGCCTCCCCTTCAGACTCACAGCCACTGGCAACGGGAGAGGGAGACAGAGGCCAGCAGACCAGGAACAGGCAGATTGAGGCTCTTGAGAAACATGTGTCCTCACTTGCTCAGAAGCAGTCATTTCTCCTGGAAAAGTGAGAGAGGTGTCTCAGCACAGGGCGAGGCTGAAACGATCAAGGACAGCATGCCTTTCAGGACCCGGTGGGAAATGCAAGCCAGGGACCTGGGAGTGGGCTTTGCATGCCAAAGGGAAGGGGGAAACAAAGGACCCTCTATCCTTTTCTTCAGTTTCACCCCACAAAACTGTCCTGTGCTGGGTGGGACAAGGAGGGACCAGGCCAGATGCTGGGGGCCCAGGATGAATGGGGCACGGCCTAGCCTCTGTGGAAAGAGGACAATCCCACAGTGTCCGTGTCGGAGTCCAGCCAGCCGCAGTCCCTCCAGCCCAGTGGTTCTCAGCCGGGCGATCTTACCCCTCAGGGGACATTTGGCAATGCCCGGGGTGGGGGGGGAGGGGGGAACTGTTGGTTGTCATGAACTGTCAGGGCATGTTCCTGGTTGTCATGAACTGTCAGGGCATGTTCCTGGCATCAAATGAAGCCAGGGATGCTGCTAAAATGTCCTACCATGCGTTCAATGGCCCTTCAATAAAGGCTTAGCCAACCCAAAATGTCAATTGTCCTGAGGTTGAAAGACCCTGCTCTAAAGAAGGGTGTTTAGTCAGAGTCCTAGGGCCCTGAGAAGGCCCGGAGTGTTCATCCAGAAATCCAGGCAGCTCCCTGAGATCAGAAGCAGAATTTGGGATCTGAATTTGTCCAGCATGATAAGCCTCGGTCCAGTATCGAGGCCGGGCAAGATGTTAAATTGTTGGTCTGTTTTAGGCTCAGTGCCCCACATGGGGCATGGCACACACAGTGACGCTTGGTACCTACTGTGTGGATGAATGGCAAGTGGTCCTTAACGAGACCCAAAATAGTTCTCTTCTCCACCCAAGTTCTGAACACGGCGGGAGACAAGACCAAGGAGCAGCCGACGGAGGCCAGCATGTCACCTTTGGCGGAGAACGGCTAATTTGTAGGACAGAGCACAGCTCTGTGTGAAAGCCAAACGCGCCTGTTTGAGGAACCCCGGAATTAAGCAGACCAGCCCACCTTGTCACAGAAACTCTGGGTGAGTCAGGCCACCCTCTCCCAGCCCCCATCACAGGTGCAAAGCCCTAGCCAGCCTGGCACTGTCCAATAGAGATACGTGTAACACAAACCACAAACACAATCCTAAATTTAGTAGCCATCCTCTATAATAAAGAGCTCATACGCAAATGGTCGTCATACTCTGGTGCCAGGGGACCCGAGGCTGCACCCCCCGCCCAGTGGGGCTTGATGGGGAACTGAGGCTGCAACCCTCTGCTCTGTGGGGCTTGACAGGGGTGGGGTCAGCTGGGTCTGGGTCTCACACAATTTCAAGGTGCATGTGAGTGGGTGGCGGGGGGGGGCTTGACTCTGAGTTTGGTAGCATGCCCCAGACTCTGACAGAAGGGAGATTTTCATATACATTTTACTAATTTTCTTTCATCTCTGAAACTTCTATTATAGAGAAAGGGCAAATAGCAGTATAAAAATATTTCTTCTAATTAATTCCCTTTTAATGTGCATGAATTTCATGTACCGGGCCACTAGTATCTATATAATAAAAGCCTAAGTGAACATCACGGTGGAACAATCAGAACCGGTTGCTATGATGCACACTGACCATGAGGGGGCAGATGCTCAATACAGGAGCTTCCCCTAATGATCAATGCTCTCCCACAGGGGCAGCACTGCTCAGCCAGAAGCGGGGCTCACAGCTGGCGAGCGCGGTGGTGGTGGTGGGAGCCTCTCCCACCTCCACAGCAGCACTAAGGAGAAGTAAACCCAGTGGTAAGGAATAGCAAGTGGGCAGGTGGTAAGGAATAAGGGGTCCTGGATTGCAAGAAGGCACAGGCCAGCTGAGGGAGCCCCCTCACCCCAGTGCACGAATTTTGTGCATTGGGCCTCTAGTTTTAAAATTTTAAAAAGTGATATTAATTTAATAATGTATTTTATTCAACCCAACTATTTCCAAAATATGATGTACATAATTTAAAAATTTTTGAAGATATTTTGTACTCTTTTCTTTTCATACTAACTCTTGAAATTCTAGTGTGTTTTCCACTAAGAGCATGTCCCAATTCAGAGTGGCCACATTTCAAATGCTAATAGCCCATGTGGTGTGTGGCTGCCATATTGGGAAGTGAGGGTCTCTGAGGATGTGGGGATTATTGCTATTCCCCAAGGAAGGACTACGTCCCATGAGCCAAATCCACTGATCAGAGACATTACTCCACCTCCCCTGGAACACAGTGGGGAGAGGACAAGATTTATACTAATTGAGCTACCTGTGCCTGGAAGGAAATATTGGAATTGGAGATACATCCCTCCTGGATAGACAGATGGATGGATGGATCAATGGATGATTAATGAACAGATGATGTGAAATCCAGGTAAGACATACCCCACTAGAGCAGGGAGTCAATTCAACTTTTCTACAAATGTCAAACCCCTTTGGAAGAGAATATTGTGCTTTTGGTAGCAATAGGTCCTTGGTTTGAAAAAAACAAAAGCAGAATTCCATCCACTGTCACGTCATCCAAACTTTGCAGTCTGAGGGAACAGCAATCCTAAATAATAAACCCTAATATGCAAAATGACTGAACAGCAGAACTACTGGCCGCCATGACGCGCACCTCCCCATCCCCAGAGGGAGGTGACCAGCAGCGGCAGGGGGTGGGGCTGGCCAGTGGACAGCGCCAGGCCTCCAGCCAAGGCAGGTGCTGGCAGGGGCCCCCCCAATCACCCCACCCACCAGTTGCCCCATAGATGGGCTCTGATCGCCAGCCAGACCTAAGGATCCTACTCTATATATTAAAAACAGTCTCTTAGATTTAAAAATTAAAACCTGGCAATGCTACTCTAACACTGAAAAAATAGGATGATGCAGCAATGACATGCATTGACTCTGGCTTGCACATTTTGTGGTCAGCTCTGATTCTGACAGTTATAACTGTGTGACAAAGGCAATTATTTAACTTCTCTGCTTCAGTTTTTCCCCCCATAAGATGGGGGAAATGGTACTACTGCCTCGGAAGGATCATGTTATGTACTACTTTTTATAATCAGGGGCAAAAAAAAAAACATAGCTGCCCATACAACAGCAAGATGCCTGTCACCTGTATGAAAAGTATGGTCACTGGTGCATGCAGCATCCCGGATTGGGCCTAAACTGGCAGTCAGACATCCCCAAGCTATACTGGATTGTGAGAGGGTACAGGCCAGAGTGAGGGACATCCCCTCTCCCCCAAACACAAAGTTTGTGCACTGGGCCTCTAGTGTCTAAATAATAAATCTAAATAATATCAATAGTACATAAGTAATAAAATCCATGTATCTGGTGTATGACAATTGAATACTATGTCCAGAAGAATATAAACTATAGCCCTAGCCCATTTGGCTCAGTGGATAGAGCATGAGCCTGCAAACTAAAGGGTCCTGGGTTCAATTCCAGTCAGGGTTGTGGGCTCAATCCCCAGTATGGTGTGTGCAGGAGGCAGCCAATCAATGATTCACTATCGTCATTGATGTTTTAATCTCCCTATTCCTCTCCCTTCCTCTCTGAAATCAATAAAATATAGAGTATTTTAAAAGAATATAAACTGTAAGCACAGATGAATTTTTGTCTGATGGTTTACTGATCTATTTCTAGTGCCTGGCATATATTAGGTGCTCAATAAATATTTTTTGAATTAATAAACAACTTAATATACTCAAGAGGCTCAAAGAGTTTGAGTAACTTACTCAAAGTCGCATTGCTATTAAATGGTAAAACCTGATTTTAAGCCCAGGTCTAGTGGAGGCCATAGCCGGTTCCATCCCCTGCCTCTCATGTGAATGATGCAGAAAGTCACATCTGTCCTTCATGCATACAGCGCTGGGTCAACCCCGTAGATGACTCCCCCTGGAGAGGACCCAGGCAAGAGTTCACAGCTGAGGTGGCTCCACGCTTCTCCAGCTCAGACTTTGCAGGTGCTCTCCCACCCCCTGGAAGCAGAAAGAGCTGGGAAAACCAATCCGTTTGGGCTGGGATAAGTGGGGCCAGATCACGACAGCTCTCCAGAGCCATGGCTATGTTTTCAGGAATGTTATGAGTCAGTTGTTAACACAGCCATTACCAAACATGAAATTAAAAAGTATATGAACTTACCGTTAAATAAGTTTAACACTAAAAACAAAGATAATAAATGCTCCAAATTCTTCACTTCATCATTATTTTACTGCCTTGTGCCATCTATGCTCTTAAAGTTATGTATGACATGATCTCACTCATCTAGTGGAAATGGTGAACAACATAGACTGATGAACAAGAACAGACCCAGAAATAAGGAGCCATGGGTCAGACTGTTGGACCTCAGAGGGAGGGTGGGGATAAAAGGGAGAGATCAACCAAAGGACTTATGTGCACACATATGAGCCTAACCAGTGGTCGAAGACAATAGGGGGGGTGGGGGCAGGAGTGGGGGGGATTGGAATGGGGGGTTGAAGACAAATATGTGATACCTTAATCAATAAAGAAAAATTTTTTAAAAAGTGATTTATGTTCCTGGTGTCTCTATGATGAACATACTCTGAGGATGTTCCCCTAGACATCTCTTCCCAGCTCCACACTCAGTGATGCCACGTTGGCAGCTTGGAATCAGCCATGGTGGGAGTATTCACATTAGAGAAATCGGCAAATGCTGTGAACCAGGCCTTGTTTCTGTATAAATGGCCCAGAATAAAACATTGACCTGCATATAAAACATTTATCAGCACACTGTGGCTGGATTACAACCTAGAATATAGTCACAAATCATACAGAATGGTTTTATGATCACCCACTACACCTCTGGATAATTAAGAGAAAGCCAACTTCACTCAAAAAAGACATCTCACTTAAAACAAAAAAACAAAAACAAACAAACAAAAAAAACCACAGCACCAACTTGGCCCAGCTGGTGTGGCTCAGTGGTTGAGCACTGATCTATGAACCAGGAGGTCACAGTTTGATTCCTGGTTGAACACACACCCAAGTATGGGCTCGATCCCCAGTAGGGAGCATGCAGGAGGTAGCTGTTCAGTGATCTCTCTCTCCCCCTCTCTCCCTTCCTCTCTGAAATCAATAAAATAATATTTAAACACACACACACACACACACAGATCCAGCTTTAGATTTTCCAAGCCTCTCTGAGGAAGCGACCCAGTGGGAGGTAAAAAATTCAGGGCGCATTCCCTGTGGGGTCCAGCCAGCGCATCTGAGCAGGGGCTTCCATGACCACAGGGCTCGGTGGAGTGGCTTTCCCACAGACACCCAGCTCCCTTTGGAACTACCAACCCCGAGCCCTCTGAGCCATTGCCATGCATGTCAGAGCGGTCCCTTGTTGCTAATGAGCAGTTGGCCTGTTGCCCACAGATTCATCCTGGGCCCCTGCTGAGATGGAGTTGATTTAACCATGCCCTGCTGTCCACCCTGCCCACCCTTTGTCTCTGCCGCTCACACCTCCGGCGGGTGTCTCCGGGGTTAGCGTGGAGTCCATGAAAGGCAGAGGAGAGAAGCGGGGAAGCCCGCCTCAGGGGGCACGGCTGTCCCAGCTGGCCATCTCATTGACGCACCTCCAGAGTCGAGAGGATCCTTAATTAGCTCTGCATTCCCTCCTGGTGGAGGGGACATTGTGGAGAAGCCCCGGGTGCCATGCCTGCGGCTGGGCACCTGAGACATGATCTGATTTAACACTTTCCCTGCTTCACAGAGCAGGTATCACCACCCTTCTGCGTGTGGAGAAACCCAGCCTCATGCTGGGTGAGAGCCCTTCCCGAGGTCTGGAACTGCAGCCCTTATGTCTCCGGCTACAGAGTCTCGTGTTTTCACTGTGCTGTGCTTGCTGGAATAGATGCCCAGAAGAAGGCCTAGGACTGGGTGTGGCTCCAGCTGTCAGCTGAGGAGGGGACACTGGGGCCTGGGGAGGAGCATAGACAACACAGGGAGCAGGAAATGATGGGGCTGTCAGAGCAGTAAACAGGCTATAGGTTCCATGGGAAAGGAATGAACTCCTCTGGATGGAAGGATGTGCACAGAGAGAGGTGCTAAGAAGGAGGGTGGGAGGGTAAGGGCATAGCTGGCTAGGGGCAGAGGTAACTGTGAAGTTTGGGGGGGCGGAGGGATGGAAGGGTGGAGGGTGAATAGTGGACGGTAGATGGGTGGAAGGGTGATGGGTGAGTGGGTGGACAGTGAATGGTGGTGGGTGGACAGGAGAAGATGAATGGATGGGCAAAAAGGAAGAAAAGGAGAGACGAGGAAAGGGAAAAAGAAGAGGAGAGGAGAAGAAAGGAGAGGAGAGGAGAGGAGAGGAGAGGAGAGGAGAGGAGAGGAGAGGAGAGGAGAGGAGAGGAGAGGAGAGGAGAGGAGAGGAGAGGAGAGGAGAGGAGAGGGAGTAGGTGGCTAGGTGGCAGGGTGGCTAGTAAAGATGGGTGGATGGGGAGAAAAGTAGACTGAGACGTGGGCAAGTGGAACTGGCCGTGTGGATGAGCATGAATATGCACGCATGGAAGGTGATGGACGGCCATGTGGACAGCGGAAGGTGAACACATGGGAAGGCGGAGGATGGAAAGTGAACGTGGATGCAGAGGAAGGGGTGATTGGGTGGGTAGGAGTGGGGAAGAGAGGGAAAGGGTTTGGCTAGTCGGTGGTGAGGTGATTAGGCGGCAGAGCAGGTGAGCGGGCATGTGACAGTGTAAGGATGGAAACACTGAGAAGGCAGGGACGGAAGAGAGAACGAGGGGAAGGACCAGAGGGAAGGGCTCCTCCCAGCCGGTGTGCGCTACAGAGGCGCACCCTAAGGACCGCGGAGAAAGAGCACCCTCCCCCCGGCCAAGAAGCCACCACAGCCGGGCTCCTGGGCGGCCCAGGCACTGACAGCTCAGCTTTGGGCAGGAGCCCAGCCCCTGGCAGCCCCTCTGTGTCCCTGGTCAGAGCTCAGCTTCCTCCACCTCTCCTCCTCCCGCCTCCCACTTCCTGCCTCCCGCCTCTCCCTCCTCCTTCTTCCACACACAGCAACTTCTCTTGGCAAGAGGCTCGCTGGAGTTGAGCAGTGGGACCAGTTGCTTTGACCTTCTCTGTTCTTGGGCATAATTACTGTTATCCCAGATAATCGCTTTGAAATAACTCTGTGTCATTACGCACCTTCGCGCTATTTTGCCCATTTATCTGTGAGCAGCCCTGTCCCAGGGTGCAGGGATTTGGGCAGAGCAACCTGCTGAGCTGTTTTCCTCTCCTCTTCCCCTCCTCCTTCTCCTCCTCCCCCTTCCCCTCCTCCTTCTCCTCCTTCTCCCCCTCCCCCTCCTCCTTCTCCTTCTCCTCCCCCTCCTCCTTCTCCTCCTCCTCCCCCTCCTCCTTCTCCTCCTCCTCCTCTCCCTCCTTTCCCTCCTCCTCCTCCTTTTTCCTTCCTCCCCCTCCTCCTCCTCTCTCTTCTCACATGGACCATGCACCATGGCTGCCTTAACCCTTCCCGTCACTGCTCTAGTCACCATGGAATTCAAAAACTATGACAAGCAACCCCTCCAAGGGCGGGGGGAGGGGCAGGCACCTCCAGAGCCACAAGGAGCCAGTGGGCCCAGGCAAGGACCCTGGTACCATGTCAGGCAGGATACAAGTTCGTCAAAATGCCTCTCCTGCCACCCTGGACCCTGGGCTCTGATCCTCCACCTTCTAGTTGGCTCCCATTGGGCTCCACCTATTCCAAGACCTCAAAGTTCAGCCTCCAGGCTCTCCTCCTACAGGAAGCCCTCCATGATTTGCACCTGCCCAAATAAGATTAGTCAGAGTAGCCACCATGATTTGGGTGCTCACAGCCAAGTACTATACTTCAACTCACTTAAATAATGTCTCTTTGTCTACTCCTAAAAAAAAAAAAAAAAAAAAAAAAAAGGCTCCGAGAGGTCACATAGCTTGGAGGCAGTGGGGCGGGAATTCCAACCAAGTCCACGTGACTGTGAAGCCCGTGCTCTTCCTACTGAGCCACACTGCCCACCGTGTGTCTCAGAGGTGTAAGCAGGTTTCTGAGTGACTGAAAAATGATGCCAAGGCTTTCTAATCTTTTTCTATCATCTTCTCTGTGATACCAGGAGGTTCCGAGGGCCGGGATGTCACTACCTCCTCACTAGACCGGGGTCTCCTTGTGGGCGGAAGTGGAGCCTCTCCTGGGAGAGCTGTAGTTCTGTGGATGGGAACTGTGTCTCTTCCCTGCCAGCTCTCTCTCCTCCCCCTGCTATCCTCCTCCCCGCCCGCTCGGCCTGCCTTCCTCTGCTCTCCATCTGTCAGCTACTGGATGAAGGAGGGAGCGGGCACCAACTTCCCCTTCCCAGCGTATGGCCCCAGCGCTGGCCCTTCCCAGGGTCCCCTCTGGCGCCTCCTTCTCTTTGAGGCAAAGAGCACATCCATCATCTCACTAATGGGCGCTGTGCACTTGCGGGCGCTGTGCCCCAGCCTCTCCCACTGGCAGCTGGAGAGACGGACTCTGCACGCCCGTCCGTGTGGGCCGGGAGGGCGGGCGGTGGGGCAGCGGGCTCAGTCCTCGCTCCCACGGCTTCTCCATGCCCACAGCTGGGCCAGGCCCTGGGCGGAGTGGAGGAGGTTTTATCTGTCTCCAGTTCCAGTCATAAGGGGGGGGGGGGGAGGGAGAGAGAGAGAGAGAGAGAGAGAGCGCTCTCAGCCACACACACACACACACACACACACACCCCGCACAAATACTGATCCAAAAGCCCTGCCTGGGATTCTCCCACATCTAACCAACTAGCTGCCTGGCTTCAGTAAGTCTCCTCCCTGCGCCAGCCCAGCAATCTCTGCCCCAGCCTGGCCCTGCTGTTCCCTGAGTTCCCCCATCTGCAAAATGGGACAACCCTCCTGAGGAGGGACCAGCCGAGCTTCTGGAGTCTCCGTGTCCGGAAGGGGCTGGTTAGGGCCGTAGCGCATGGCCAGAGGCACTGCCAGGCCAGGGGGACAGGAGCCTTGGAGGCCAGGATGCACCCGGGTGGGATCTTTCTTGTGTGTTGGAGGGAGACGTATTGAGATTCAAATCCTGTCTCTGGTATCTATGAAAACATCAAGTGTTTGAAACCCTTGACCCACAGGCCCGCTCCTAGAATTGATCCTTGGACATAAAAAGCACCATTGCCTAGGGATGTCCCTCTTGCTGTTGTAAGAGCAGAAACCTTGAGGAATGGGGGGACTGGGGGAGGGGGGGTCGGCCATCACAGGGGCTGATGGAAGGCGCTATGGTGATCCATCCTATCGGCTACCAGAAAACCAAAAGAGAAATAACTTACGTCTGTCCTATTGACCCGAGATGCACAGAATATATTGTCAAGCAAAAATGATATTGCTAAGGAAAACATAAAGAAAAGCAAAGTTAGGGGGTGGCATGGATAGAGCCCCCACATCTCCCCCAGTGCCTCTAAGTGTGCGTGGATACGTGCATGTGTTTATAGATATGGGAGGATATTGGTTACCTCTGCGGGAGGCAACGCCGGGGACAGGAAATGAAAGGAAGTTGAGAAAGCCCTATCCTATTTATGTACTTCAGTATATTGTTCCAATTGTGTGAATGAGCGACTATTTAAAACATAAAGCAACAGCAACTTTTAAAACTCCCATCTCTGTCACCGATGTGCGGTAGGATTGGATATATCACTTCCCTGAGCCTCAGTTTCTTCATCTGTAAAATGGAAATAGCAATACCAGACTGCAGAGTCACTGTGTGGATTGGAGAGACCGTGGCACAGAGAGGGGAAAGAGGAGAAAGAGAGGCCATGCCCCCGTAACCAGTGCCCCTGCTCCCCTGGGGCAATCATTCTTATATGGGGATGATTCTGCCTTCATTCCCACCCACAGATGCTACCCACCCTCCCTGCCTTTCGCTTAGCATAGGGGATGCTCAGCTGGCCTCCATCAATTTGCTGCCCAATAATCTAGACCAGTGGTGGGTAAACTGTGGCTCTCGAGCCACACGCGGTTCTTTAGCCCCTTGAGTGTGGCTCTTCCACAAAATACCACGGCCTGGGCGAGTCTATTTTGAAGAAGTGACGTTAGAAGAAGTTTAAGTTTAAAACATTTGGCTCTCAAAAGAAATTTCTATCGTTGTACTGTTGATATTTGGCTCTGTTGACGAATGAGTTTGCCGACCACCGGGATAGGGGCTTAATCACAAGGAACAACAACAGCCTGTAATTATTAGAATCGGGAGTCGAGGTCAGTGGTCGGGCAACTCATTAGTCAAGAGAGCGGCAAACTGCATGTGGCTCGAGAACCGCAGTTTGCCAACCACTGACCTAGACAAATGCCCATCCCTCTCCGACCTCACGTGGCCCCACCAGGTGAAGGCAGATGTCTCCGGCTGACCTCCTCAGTGTGGTGCGCCCCGTGGGCCTGCCTTCCCCAGTGTACCTGCCAGGCTGGCCTGACTCAGGTGGAGGCAGGCTCTGTGGGAGCTGAGGATGGAGCATGAGGGAGGGAGAGGACAGAGTTCTTGAGTCAACATTAGCGGAAGCTCAGAGCGCTGCCCCACTAAGCTTACCAGAGACTCCTGACCGCAGCGGAGGAAGCCGGAGCGCTGTGCAAACACAGCCTGTGCGGCCATCCCCGGGGACGGGGGTTAAATTCTGGGCTTCTTCCTGGAGGAGCTCAGAGATTAGCTGGATCTCACTGAGGAGGGAAGGCAGAGAGGAAAGGATAGGAAGAGGAGGAAGATGGAAGCAGGAGGAAGGAGAAGAGAGGAGGAAGGAGAGGAGAGACCCCTCCTCCATGTCCTCTCCCTGGAGAGCCAGAGAAACACCCACTTCCGTGAGATCAGGTAGGAATGTGGACACCCAGGAGTGCCTTCTGGGAGCAGGGACCCTGCCCAGCACCAGGGTGGACACAGAGGCTGATGCTGAGGCGCTGGACGAGGTCCGGTGAGTCTCTGATGGCCCCAGAGCTTGGACGGAGCCCTGAGGCTCCAGAAGGGAGGGCAGCACTGCGTCCACTGAGCTTAAGGCCAAAATGACCGAGATGACCTGGAACTGCCCACGATTACATTTTCTGCCCTCCGGCAGAAAGGGAGCTGGGGACCGAAATCCGGTTCTGCAGAAGGAAGATAGAGTTGTTTATGTAGCTTGAAAATGTAGACCCACGATATGCACAGCCCCCAGATCTGAAAATAATACACAGAACTTCTGGGTGAAGAGTGGCCCCAAACCCTCACCCCCTCAGCCTCCCTCTTGCCCCTCACGGAGGCTCTGTCAACACCAGGCCACAGGGGGATCCCTGCTCCGGGCCGGCTGTCTTTCCCCAAGTCTGAGCTGTCACCACAGATCAGAGCAGCTTCCATCCCCAGGGCCTGCGCCAGGGGCGGGACTAGGGGAGCACACATCCATTCAGAACCCCAGGGCTGTCCCCCCCCATTGGGAGCGGTCCCTGCCGGGGTCCCTCAGCCTCGGCACTGTCACACTCTGCGGGCTCGTTCTCTGTTGTGGGGTTGTTCTGTGAGTCCTCGAATGTTTAGCAGCATCTCTGGCCTCCATTCACCAGGACCAGGGGCTGCTGTCAGGGCACCTGGCCACATGGGCCTCCCCCAGGGCTGCTGCGCATGGCAGCTTCCTTCCCTCAAAGCCACTGATGCAAGAGCCACAGAGCCATGGGACCTAGCCCCCGAGTGGGATGCCATCACTTCTGCCGTTTTCTATCGGTCACCCCGACCAACTGTTACACCATTTTGGAATCCGGCTCCCACATCCCTCCAAGCCACATCTTCCCCCACCGCACAGCTTCAGGCAACACTCCTGGAATGCACGACGACTACAGTTCCCAGCAGCCCCTGCATGCCTCTGTGCCTCTGCACACGCTATTCCCTCTGCCTAGAATGTTTTTCCCTCACATCTCAGCCCAGCCACATATATAAAGACTCAGACAATTACTGGATTTCCAGGAAGCTTGTCTGACATTTCGAGGCCAGCTTAGGTATCTTTCCTTTGCTTATTCAACCGTCATAGCAATTAAATGGCCACTGGTGAGAATGATAGTAACTAACATTTATTGAACATTTACTATATTCCAGACACTATATTAAAGGCTTTTAGGTAACAACTCATTTGGTCTCCCACCTGTTCCAGGAGGTCGATGCTGTTTTACAGAGGAGGAAACTGAGGCTCAGAGAACGGAATTTGCCCAAGGTCACACAGCTGTTAAACAGCGGAGTCCAAAGTTGAACCCCAGCTGTCTGACTCTTATCCACACAATGCTAGGTCTCTCTCCTTGACCATGAACCCCAGGCAGATGGGGTTTTAACTAAATTATCCCTGTGCATTGTGCCCAGGCCATGCTGGGCCTACACTAAAAAGAGGAGGAAAGGTTTAAGAGAAAGGAAAGGAAAGAAGGTGGAGGAGGGAGACAGGCTTTGACCCAGGTCTGATGGGTGGGGACTCAGACAGGATTCTAAGCAGGCAGCCTGGGTCCACCCACCCTTGTCAGCCCATCCTCCTCTCAGAAAACGGAGATTCCCATGGTCCCAGCCTATTCACCAAGCCTTCCCCGTGGCGGGAGGCAGAAAAGCACTCTGTGTCGCTACGCTGTATTCCTACAGACTTTTGTTACTGGTTCTTAATTTTTATGTTTGCTTAGCCACTTGTCCTATTACAGGAATAATTTAATTGACTCCAAGAAATGTAATTAATTTTAATTTTTCATTGTAATTCATTGTTGAATGCTGTGTTAATAATTATTGAGTATCCTAATGCCCAGTCGCTGTCCTATAATCGGATAATTAAACGCGTGCACGGAGACACTTCATCTTCAAGTGCTTCCCATCACTCTGGTCTCCGGAGCGGGGCCTCCCTCACTCTCCAGCAGTGCGCACACAGGGGCTTTTCCTTCTTGAAGCTTCTCTCCCTTCTGAGAAGGATGGGGTGGTGCAGACGTTGGCAAAGAGCTTTGCAGCGGGAAGAGAAGAGGGCACTGCAGCCCTGGAGGTGGGAGAAATCCCTGGAGAGGTACCCTGTGCCCTCCCTCTGCCCTCCCCTGGCCACATGGCTTCTCTGTGACCTGGGACAAGCAGGTTACATTTCTGAGCATTTGCCATACCCACTGCCTGCCATGATTCTTGATGGTGGGGGTCATGTTAGTGATCAAGACAGATAAAATGAAACCCTGATGGGGCTTAAATTCTAGGAGAGTTAGACCCTGATGGGTGGGTGGGTGGATGGATGGATGGATAAATAGGTACATGAATGGGTGAATGGGTGGGTGGATGGATGGATGGATGACTGGGTGGGTGGATAGATGGATGGATGGATGGATGGATGGATGATTGGATGGATGGATGGATGGATGGATGGACGGACAGACTGACAGATGAGTGAATGGACATATGGACAGATGGGCAAGTAAACAAATGAATAAGTAAATTCAAAGAGTATCAGTGCTCAGAAGAAAATAAAACAAGATATGGCAAGCACAGTTACAAAAGGCTGCTTTTCAGCTAGACTGTCCAGAAAAGGCTTTTAACCAGTTAACTGCCCCACGTCCAAAATGAAAACCATCTCTATATGCCACAATATTTTGAATTTAATTTTAAAAAATCACTTTGCAATGAACATTATAAAATAAATATATTACTCACAATTAGGGTATTCTTGAATATTTTCGGTTGAAAGTTCTCACGAAAAATGATTTTAAGTTGGTCAGGACTGCCAGTTAGGAAAACCATTTTTTTTTATAGTGGTATGTGGGGAAGGTCTGATGCTTCTGTCGTTCAATGGGTGAAGCTCAGAGGAGGTGCCATTTGCCCTGAGGTCTGTATTTCCACTTGATGACGGTCCCTGCATCCATCCTCTCTCCTGTCCACCCCAGGCTCTGGGAGAGAATGGCATGTTTGCATCCTTGAAAGGGACAAGAGTGGGAGGGTCTTTGAACTTCTCACCCCATCCCTGCCCGTGTCTAACAGGCAACAGGTCTGGGGACATGGCACCGAGGGCCTCCTCCCTCCTCTGCAGATGGGCTCCTACCTCCTCCACCTGCAGGTGGAGTCTGAACCTGATCTAGGAGTTGGGGTGGGGGTTAGGGTGCAGGGAAGGAGCCTAGCCCACAGGGAGAGCACTATGACATGTGGTCCCCGAGGGCTGTAATGTGACCGGCTCACCACCCCAACCCAGAGGCTGTATGGCTGAAGCAGAGCTAAGAAAATCAAGGGGATACCGGATCTACTGTGTTTCCCGAAAATAAGACATCCTCCGAAAATAAGACCTACTTACAGGTTTCCTTCTGAGTGAAATATAAGGCATCCCCCCAAAAATAAGGCCCCCCCTAGGCAAAAACATGAGAGATTTGGTCCACTGATTCTGAAAGAAATGGAGTCAAGAAATTCACCAGGAAATTCAGGAATTGGATTGTTATGATGATGTTCCAGAAGATGATGACATGATTATCATTGAATAAATGAGTAAATTATTGATACTGTAGGATTCACAGTTTGTCTGTTGACAACTACCATACTACCGTACTGCCATACCGTATACAGGTAATAAATTTCCTTTATTCTCATTTAACAATAAGTGTGTACCATATTCTTCTTCATGGAAAAATAAGACATCCCCTGAAAATAAGACCTAGCACATCTTTGGGAGCAAAAAATTAATATAAGATACTGTCTTATTTGGGGGGAAACAGGGTACCATCTCCTGAAGACCTACTATGTGCCCAGTGCTGCCCTGGTAGTCTGTGGGTACCCCCTCCATGAATCTCCTTCAAAACCCCTTAAGTGAGCACTACCCTCTCCATTCCACATACGAAGAAAGGAAACCAGGGGGCCGAACATTTAAATAACATGTCCCCAAAAGGCCAGGGAGCTCGCATTACAGCCCTAGTCAGCTGGGCCTCACTGCTCCCCTTCTCCTAGTGCATTCGTTCAACGCACACTTATTGAGCGCCTGCTGTGTATCTCTGAAAAAGCCAGGTGGGGCCCCTGCCCTCCTGGAGTCCCACAAATTCTCTGAGGATGTGGGGTTCAGGGTTCGTGAGGATCCAGAGCCCCCAGGAGACTTGGGAGGTGCTCCCCTGCCTTTGATCCCTCCACCCTGAGCTGGCCTTTGGGGTCAGGCACCACCCTCTCAGGGGAGGGCATGGGGCAGACCCTGTCTTGCCTCAGATCCTATAGGGAATGCCATCTGTCCCCACATTCCCGGGGGGGGGGGGGCTGAGACCCATCCCCACCCCAACAGGTGCTCCACATACGAGGGCCCAGCATCTTCCTCATTTGCACATGTAAGCAGGCACCTGCTGCATCCACACCCCGTGCACTTAAATACACAATTTACTGGGAGGAATTATATGCTGCTGACTGCTTCTAGGCTCCAGAAAGGCCCCCCACAGGACCGCTTCCTCTCCTCAAGTGGTGTCATCTCTGCGGAGACGCAGTCCAATCTTCTAATTGCAGCATCTGTGCTGGGAGGGCCGGCTCCAGGCTCTCCCCGCCCCCACCCCCCCCCCCTCTGCAATCCGGTTTTTAACTCCACATCCCCACCTGCAGGGCTCCTGCTGGGCGGCCCTCCCACTCTCCTCCCACAGCTGCTGCCCTCCGCCTGGCTAGACACCTCCTTCCTCCACTCTCTCCGCTTTAATACACATGGTGTTAACCACTCACCCCCTGAGGGGGGCTGAGCCCTGGATTGGGGTCAGTGAGGGCTCTTTGGAATCCTGCCTATTAGAGAATCTTCTTCTCCTTTCTCCCAGCCACCTTCCTTAGTTCCCCTCAAAGACAAGAATTCGGGTATAGATCAGTTATGATGGAGGCCCACCGTCCCCGTCCCTGCTGGCTGAAGGTCACTCCTAGAGCACTGACCGCTGGGCACATCTGGTGGTCTGCGCTGGGAGTGTCTGCAGGCACCTCCCCCCACACCCACCTTACCTCCCTGCAAGGTGGTGGCTGATGTGGCACCTAGCACATAGTAGCTGTTCAATGAACAACTGCAGAGCTGCCCCATCCCACATCCTGTCCATGGCCTCCTTTAAGGTTTTGATCTCATTAGGAATCGGACAAAGGGAAATATCTGAGTTTGAGGTGGTTTCCTCCCCTGAACTGTGAGGGTCTAGAGCTGAGGCTGGCTGTGCGTGACCTTCCGTGTCCCAAGGGTATGACAGCGCGCTTGGAACCTGGGTACATGGAAGGAGGCACAGAAGGAAGGAATATGGGGAGGCCTAGACCCTCCTCCCCAAAATGCACGCTCACAGGAGCTCCTTGCAGACTGAGCCGGTGGGGACCTTGGAGACCAGCTGCTCTGCTCCTGGGGAAGCTGAGGCCCAGGAAGGGGAGCGGCTGGCCACGGTCACAGAGGTCAGAAGCCCCTGGGGTCCCAGGCCCCCGTCTCCCAGCCCAGTGCTCCCCGCACGGTGTTGTGCTCTCACCAGCCCCCTCAGCCCCCTTGACAAGTGGAGTTTAATTATTTACGACGGCGCTTTACAGCTGCGGGTGAACCCACCAGAACATATTTTGTAAAAGTAATGAAGGCTCAGTAATGCGAGACCTCGCTCCCGCTCCCGTCACTAAATCTTGGCCCAGGAGTCCGCCAGCCTGCGCAAGCATTTCCCCCCTCTCCTCTCTCCCGGAGAGTTACCGGGTTCGCAGATGAGGGGTGGCTGCGGCACGAGGCACAGCGGAGGCATTTTCTCTCATTTTGGGGGGAAAGAACCGGGCTTCGTGGAACCAGACTCTCCTCCTGAGGGATGATCACAATGGCGTGTCAGCGACAGGAGTGTCACACGAGGCAGGCGGGACACCATCACATGCTGTGTCACTCGTCCTGGGCAGAAGAGACTCGGTGACAGTGGAACTGCAGAGAAAGGCAGGCCTGGGAGTCTGCAACACATGTCTCTGCTCCGCCTCTCTGGGCCTCAGTTTCCCCCTCTGTGAGGGAGCCGGAAGAGACGTTGCCTCTCCTAGTCCCTTCCACAGCATTCTACCCTTTCTTCTTCTTTTTTTTCTTCATATACTAGAGGCCCGATGCAAGGAATTCGTGCAAGGGGCTTGGCCCTTGCAGTCTTGGTGGCTTGCCTCGATCCTCAAACTCCCGACTTTGTCCGGAAGATCTTCTGGAAGGAGGTCCGGAAGGTCGTTTGGCTGTCCCGTCTAATTAGCATATTACACTTTTATTATTATAGACTTTTATTGGTTTCAGAGAGGAAGGGGGAGGGAGAGAGAAAAACATCAATTATGAGAGAGAAGTGCACGCCCCCTCCTGGTTCACAGATGGATGCTCAATCCCTGAGCCAAACTGGCGGGGCTCCACCCTTTTTTCTATAGAGAGAGTGAGACAACATGTTTATTCTAGGGAGGCACGTGTGCTTTGGGCTTCCCGCAGGCCCTCACCAAACGCTTCCCACAGTCCCATCAGGCAGACTTGGCTCCAGTTTGCAGACAAGGCAGAGAAAGATTAAATGGCCCGTCCAAGGTCGCAGTGCTGGAGGGTGGCAGTCAGGATTTGAACCCAGGCTCCCAGACCCCAGAGGACAGGCCTTTTCTGCCTCTGCAAGCCTAGTAGTGGCCCTTTAGAACAGGCCCAGCGCTGTGATGGGCACCGCTCCGTCTTCCCAGTAACGGCGAGGTGCGTCCCCTCATCCTCGCTGATGAATGACAACACCGAGGCTCACGGTGAACCCAGATGTGGGACCTTGGTTTCCCGTCTAACGAGATTGAGCTGGGCAGGTGATGGTGTTTGGAGCCAGACTGAAGAGGAAGGGAGAGAGTGGACCAGTAGAACGTTGTGTGAGATGGAGGGAGGTGATGGAGGCATTTAAATGGAGTTTGAGTTTGGACCATTCCAGCATTTGGGAGGAAGGATGCGAGTCTTAAAAAATGGGGTCTGAGATGGGAAGCTCTGATAGCGAGCCCCTTGTGGGCAGGAGCCATTCTCCTGTGAATCTCCACTGCCCAGCACATATGGTAGCAGGTGCTCAATACATGGAAGCAAGGGCTGTCAAATAAGGGGGCCCGATTTGGCCCTTGTTCTGCTACTGATAAGTGGGCGACCTTGAGTGTCCTCGGTCACCTCTCTGGCCTTCTTCGTTACCTCTTTAATCAGGCCCATCTGCCTACGGCAGGCAGTTCTGCCAGGCAGCTCCCTAATACATAATCCTGCCGGTGAGAGGCTCTCAAATCTCCAAGAAAGCCAGTTCGATCAATGCGCTCACAAGACCATGCCCTTGCACTCACTCAATGCCAGAAAATCCTGCAGGCAGCTAACCTCCATGCGTCCTGCCGGATGACCGAGTCATATACTTCCGCTCAGTCCTCAGGACTGAAGGAAGAGCTGGCTGGCCCTTCTCTGTAAATTGCAGTATTCTGGGGGAAAGACTCAATCCTTCATTCATTCAACGAACACTGATTGAACAGGCACTATGTGCTGGCACCGTTCTAGGCACTGGGGACCCAGCAGGGAACAACACAAAGTCTTATCTTCACGGAGCTTCCGTCCCCGTGGAGAGACAAGCTGATATTTTATTTTATTTATTTTTATTTTTAAGAACCAAAGCTTATATTGATAATAGAAGAAGACCAATGTGTGGCTAACAAAGCATTAATTTCACTACCATTCCTAATAATCAGAACATCATTGTGTAGTAGGTAGGAAAGATTAGCAGGTATCCAAGTTAAATTTTTCATATCTAATAAAGGAAGAGGTCTGGGAAGTAGATATTATTTCCACTAGGAAACCGCAAGCTGATATTTTAGAAAGTGAAGCAGGGAGTGGGAAGAGAGGAGGTGTGGGCTGTTCGTTTTGGACGTGGAGTGTGGGGTCAGGAAAGTCCTTTCTAGTAGGTGGCACTTGACGAGAGTCAAAGAATCAAGGGAGTGAGCCGCTGATGTCTGGGGAAGGTGTTCCAGGCAGAGGGAACAGCAAGGACAAAGGCCTGGACTCCAGCACACCTGGCACCAGGGGGACCCCTGGGAGGCCAGTGGGGTGGGAGGGCAGTGAGGGAGGGAGAGGGGAGGTCAGAGTGTGGCAGGAGCCCCGAGCAGGGCCTTCTGGGATGCAGGGGGGACTTCAGCTTTTACTCTGAGGGAGAGGAGGGGCCTGTCTAAGCTACGTGTCATGTGACATCACCTTTCAGGGGCCAGCACAGGCAATGAGAATAAATTGCAGGGGAGGCAAAGCTGGAAGCCTGTGGGCTGGTAGGAGTTTCTTGCAGGGACCCAGGTGAGAGCTGACAGCCTGCAGTGGTGGCTGCGGAAAGGGTGAGATGTGGCTATTGCTTGGATGTATTTTGAAGTCAGAGACAGAAGGAGGATTATTTATTGCCACTCCAGCTTATCCAAGGTGAATCTGACTTTCAAGGTCTTGGTCACCAGGTCAATAGTTGTGTTGAGAGGCATTCTTGGCTGACATTGACATCCTCTCTCTCTCTATTACATATTTTTATTGATTTCAGAGAGGAAGGGAGAGGGAGAGAGAGACAGAAACATCAGTGATGAGGATCATTGATCTGCTGCCTCCTGCACACACACCCGCCCCCAGGGGAAATCAAGCCCGCACCCAGGCATGAGCCCTGACCAGGAATCAAACCATGACCTCCTGATTCATAGGTTGATGCTCAACCACTGAGCCACACAGGCCAGGCATCATCCCCTCTTTTGACTCTAATCCACTGGAAACTATAAGAAGGGAAACTGCTCCCCACCTTGGCATGTGCCAGAGAAGAAAGGCCAGCTCTGCTGAGCCCGGTCAGAGATGTTCTGGGCAACTCTTGGGACATCTGGCCTTCCCCTGGGGTCCGTCCACGCCGGGCAAGACCTACACTGCAGCAAACCCAGCCTCCGGTGAGGCCAGTAGCCCCAGAGCAACTGTGGCTGTCGATGCCAACAACCTTACCCCAACCCCAATAGGCCAGCGGAAAAGATTAATAATAATTACCACAATCACAGCAATAATAGCAGCCAACATTCATTGGGCATCGATTAAGTGCCGGGATCTGTGCTAAGCATTTTGCGCATGTTAGCGCGCGTAACCCTCTACACACCATGAGACAGGCACTAGCCACAGTCCCATTGTACATATGAGGAGTTTGAAGCTCGGAGATACTAAATAATCATCCTGCGGCCACACAGCGAGAAAGAGACAGGAATTCGAGTCTCCGTAACTGCTCCTTCGGCCCTTACAGTTCCTTGCTGACCACGTCTCGTTCCCTGGATGGTCCCTCCCAGGCTCATGATGCAGACCTACTGCTCCCCACTTCTCCTCTGAGGCAGGCCCAGCCCTCCACACCCACCCCCTTCATCCACATCCCCCGCTGACTCCCTGCAGCGAAGCCACCACAGGACCCCCATTCTTACCTGGAGTGAGACCTCCTTAACTCCAGGTGGAGGGCCAGGCCTTTAGAAACAGGCGCTGTTTTTAGACATGAAAACCAATGCTTGTTTATTCCAAAGACAATAGACCGATACCTTTGGCAAGGCCCTCAGGGAACGTTTTTGGTGACTATGTAATGACTACGATGGTAGCTAAAACGAGGAAACCATAGGGGATTTCCGCCCCTCCCCCCCACCACCCCCCCCGCCCCCGCCCCCAGCCCTGGAGGGTCTCCTGATGGGCCAGGCCCTTTGCTAAGTGGACACTCTCACAAAACCCTGTAGTACTCACAGGGCTGAAGGCTTCTCAGCACCGTTTAGCTGGGGAAACTGAGGCGCAGAAAGGCTAAGCAAATTGCCTAGGGCTGCACAGCTATAAGGGGGAGCAGCGATTGACACACAGATTCCTGCCTGCACAGCCCCCGCTCCCAGCCACAGCTACACCGGTCGGTCGGGTGAGGGAACGCGCTCTGAGTCCCACTCCCTTCAGCAGGCGAACACCACACCTGCGATCCTGCGCTATTTACTTTCCACAAACCCATTCCTTTCCTCCTAAATCGCACAGCGTCCCCGCCCTTGTCAGAATCATCCAAGGCCCAATTAACCCTGAATTCCGTGGCCCTGTCCCTGCATACTTCCCCCCAAACCCACGGCTTTGCGGGCCGGGAATATTACAAATCTGGTAGAAAACCAGCCCAGCAAGCAAGCGTTTATTCTATGGCAGCCCTGTCGGGGGAAGGGGAGAAATCCACATGCCCAAAAGAGCCACCCACGGCAGCTAAATTCTAGCTGCCAAGCCTTTATTAGTGGTGATAAAAGGCAGCAAAAAACGCACAGGGCTCTCTGCGCTCAGGTGGGGGCAGCCGTCCTCGGAATTAGTCATGTTTTGGCTGGTAGAGTTATAGGATTTATAAAGGAGGCCCTGGAGAAATTAAACACGATTGCAGCCAACCCCCTCCCCCAGATAAATGTCTCCAGCGGGAACAGTGCACAGGGCTCCCTGGGGCCCTCAGGAGCCTGGCTTGCTGGCCCCGAGATCTGGACGAAGATGATGACCCCACAATACAGAGGAGGCGGCCGGGCCAGTCCACTCCTCATCGAATCTGGGCATCAGGACTCAGGTCTGTCCTCTGAGTCCCGGGCAGCACCGCATCCCCCAGCAGGATTCAGGGACGCTCTCCTAATGAATCTGCGTCTTCCCCCAAGGTCATCCTTCCTGGGTTCGGCATCAGTCTCTCTCTCTGGACCATCGGGGGAAGTGGCCTGAATGTAGGCAAGTCCAGTGAACTCTACCTTCATTAGAGAGTCAGGTCAACCTCTCACACTCTGATATTAGGGCCTTTTTTAAAACACCAAAAGCCCCCGAGAGCGCCTGCATATCAAGGGGGCTGAGACCTCCGTGGAAAAGTTCATCAAAAGAGCGGGATGAAAAGGAATCTTTGCAGGCAGCCTGTGAAAGCTTTGGGGCCGTGCTTTGTGAGTCTGTGCGGCTGATTGCACAAGTCTTTAATCCTGGCTTGTTGCTAAAGAGTGGCTCCGGGAGAATATTAACCCTTATTGAGCACCTACTATAGGTCAGGCACAGTGCTAAGCAACTTTACAAACATGCTTCAACGTAACAGAGCCCAGAAAGGGGCTCAGCACAGAGTAGGTGCCCAATAAGATCCACGGCGTGGATCAGTGACTTTAAGCCCTGTAGCAGCCGTGGGAGGTCGGTGGGCATTATTAATGAACACTTTGCAGATGATGAGGCAAGAGAACCAGAAAGGGGTGGTTCTTTGCCTCGTGCAACACAGCGTGCAAAGTGGAGAGCAGAGTCCAAGCCCCCAGGTGTCTGATTCTGACACCAGAACTCTGTCCTGTCAGCCATGGCTCCTCCTTTCTCTGCAGGATAGGCTTCCTGGAACAGGTGGCCTTGCATGGGGCAGAAGGAAGTGAGAAGCCCGGGAGCTGTCCAGGACTTGCAGTGCTGAAAGGAAGAGCACAGACTCCCAGCCGGGGCAGAGCAGGACTTGCCCTGGCCACTAAGTCATTTCACTCTCTCACTTGGCGAGCCCTCTCCCCAAGTCCTGCATTCCCAGCTGCCTCTCCTGCCACCACCCAGGCCAGGTGATCTAAAACTGACAGTTACCGGACAGCTGCTAGATGACAGAAAGGTAGATCTGTTTGTCTCTCAACCCCACCACAACCCCTAGTATCACCAACACCAAATCTCCAGTCTAAGGCGTCAGAGAGGCACAGATCCCAGACAATGCAGACTATTTAGCCTGGAATCTTAATGGAATGTATGTTTTCATGATTTATGCTATTGCTCTGGCCTGGTCCCTCTCTGGGCCATTCTCCAAGCTATGCCCAGAGCTCCAATTCTTCATGTGATGTCATGATTCTCCTTACAATTCCAAGAGGCCTCCCCATCACCTTCAGGATGCAGCCTTCACTTCTTGGCATGACACTCGATGTCCTTCCAGAACCGGCCCTGCTTGCCTCCACCTTCATCTGTCCCCTCTCCTACCTGCTCTCACTCTCCCGACATTCTAAATGCCCCGTCTACTTAACACCCCCATACGGGGTTGTTAAAAGCAGCTGTGGGGCTGGGGACAAGGACAAGCATTTCAAAGAAAAGGAACAGCATGTGCGAAGTCCTGGGCCTCTGGCCCGGGTCATTCAGGCATCACTTCCTAAGGAAGACTTCCGGTTGACCACCTCCCCTAGAGCCAGTCAACTCTCCATCCCTGAGCTAGCTCTGAAAACAGAATGTGCTTCAGCCCCATCACTCAGACAAGGAAAGAAATGACCCTGCAATGCTTCATCCTGGACAGTAAAGCTAGCACTTCATGATATTTTATTCGTTTTGAATCACTAGTACTAATCTGCGTGTGAGCAGGTCAAAATAAACAGAAGAGCCAGGCTTTTGCCACAGAATTTGTTCAACGGAGGCTGATGTATACAGAAATAATAATAGCGAGCACCTACTATATGACGGAATCTTACATATTTGGCACTTGCTAAGTATTTTTTAGATGTTAGCTCACCAAAGCCATAGGGTAATCATCAAACCCATTATGAGATAGGCATCTTTATTAGCCCCGTTTTACAGATGGGAAAACTGAGGCACAAGAGGTTAAGCAGCCTCTCCCCAAGGCAAAAGAGCCAGAAAGCGGCACAGCAAGCATGATCATCCAGGCAATCTGGCTTCAGTCCCTGTCACCACCTGCCTCTCTTAGGATAGGGGACCTAATAGTACGAGAGGCAATGAAAGTCTCTTCTAGAGCCAGGAGGTTCTAGTGTTAACGTTGACTTTGTTCTCTGCATCAGCAGAACCTAGCACTTCTACCAGAGTTCTCTCGGGGCACTTGGGCATTCAAAGCCAGCCCAAACACAAGGACAAGGGTGCCAAGCCCCCTTGTGGCAACAGAAACTGGCAGGACTTGGGAATGGCCTAGTTAAGGGCCCTTCCGTTTGTCCCTTCTGTCAGCCCCACCCAGCCCTCTATCCCCAGCTGCCAAGACCCTGCCTACCCCCAGCCCTGCACCTGGCTGACCCTGGCAGGCAGCCCCGGACCCCTCGTGGAGGGAAAGCTTCCCCCAGCTCCGAGCAGCTGCCAGGCCTGGCGTGCCAGAAGTTCCGCCTTGGGTTGATGGCCCCGTACAGCCCCATGGAGCTGCTATTTTTAATTTAATTGGAGAGTGGAAGGAGGGAGATGATACCCAGTGAGAGAGTTTTAAAAAGCGTTCGGCGTAGGGAAGGAGGGAGAGAAGGCGAAGGAAAGTTCGTAATTATACACCAGGAAGCCAGATTTGATGCTTGGACTGAAAGGTTAAATGTTAGATTCAGAACGAAATGAGAAAGAGAGTTCTGATGACAGTTGCCCAGAGCTAAATAAGGGGGGGAAACTACCCCTTGCCCAGCTCCCTCTGCTCCCTCAGACCCAGTTCTGTGCTTCCCCGCTTCTGCTTTAAAGCCTGTTTAAAGCCCAGGAGTACACAAATCAACCGGTGAGGAGCACAAAGATTACGGCTCTCTATATCAACACCTGCTTGCCACCCAAAAGCAGCTCTCTTTAGAGTTTAGGAAAAATCATAGGTTTCGCCTCTCAGGCCAACAGATCTAACAGCATCCAGGTCACTAGGAAGGGACTCTAGCATTGTAGGTAACAATATGGACTTAACTATGGATGGACCTAGGTTCAAATCTCTCCTCTTCCAAGGGACAGATGTGGTGGGTCAGCTCACCCAACATCCATGTGCCTCTTATTGCTTCCTTTAAAAAAAAAAATTCTTACCCAAGGAAATACTTATTGATTTTATGGGAACCACTGTTGGCTCAGGTCTGGGGACAAACCTGTGGCCAAGAGAATCTAGTTCCCATGTCAAAGACAAGGTGAGCTAGTCTCTGGCTTCCAAATTCCTCCCCCGTCCCTGAAACATCAGGGTTCCTTGGGCTTCAGTCCTCCACCTGTGTTACTCTATCCCGGTTCCCAACATTGGACCCAAAGCCCCTTTTAGAAGCAACCGGACAACACAGGAGTGGAGGCCCAGACTAGATGTGAACCCCACTTTCATCACTTACCAGAAAAAAATATTTGTTAAACAAATAGTACATCATTGCTCCTCTCTCTGGATTAGTCAGAGTAAGTAAGACAGCTGCTGTAACAAGCAACCCCCACATCTCAGTGGCTGAACATACTGTCGTACTCTTCCTTATGTGCCAGGGCAGTGTAGGTTGGGGAAGGGGCTTGGTCCCACCCAGTCATGCAGGCTACTTCCATCTGCAGCTCTACTGTCCCCTCCCCCTTTGGATCCTCTGAATCCCATAGGCCGAGAGGGCTATTTTAAGGATCAGGCATACATACACTGGCCAGCACTTTATGGTATGGTCCCATGGCTCTACCTACCTGTCAGGGACCTGGGAAATGTAACCTCACAGTTTGCCGAGGAAGGGGGCTAGGGCACAGGCCCCAACAGTCCCCAGTGGTCTCCATCTCAGTCTAACCCATCGAAAGCAGGCATTCCTCCAATCCCCGGACCACATGACTGTTACTTGTGATTTGTCTCACTCTTCATCCTCAAAAATGCAGTAATCTTGAAACCAGAAACCTCATGCATCTCTTTCACCTCCAAGTCCCCGGTGCCTAGTGTAGTACGTGCAATTGTAGATCCTCAACTGCTTGTGAACTATTACAGGTCTGAGGACTCAGCTTTAACAGAATACTGGAACATCTGGCCCTAACCTGTTTGGCTCAGTGGATAGAGCATCGGCCTGTGGACTGAAAGGTTCCAGGTTTGATTCTTGGTTGCAGACACATACCCAGTAGGAGGTGTGCAGGAAGCAGCGGATCGATGTTTCTCTCTCATCGATGTTTCTAACTTTCCCTCTCTTCTCTGTAAAAAAAAAATCAATAAAATATGTATTTTTTAAATGAATATTGGAACATCTGGAGCTGGCTGGCGTGGCTCAGTGGTCAAGTATCAACCTATGAACCAGGAGGTCACAGTTCAATCCCCGGTCAGGGCACATGCCCTGGTTGCAGGCTTGGTCCCCAGTGTGGGGCGTGCAGGAGGCAGCCAATCGATGATTCTCTCATCACTGATGTTTCTATCCCTCTCCCTTCCTCTCTGAAATCAGTACAAATGTATTTAAAATAATAATAATATTGGAACATCTGGGATGAACGGAGAGAACGAACATGGCAGAGGAAGAACAAGAGGCTCCAGGCTCTTGCCCATTCTGCTCAGGGGTAACCACTGGCCACAGGCCCCGAGTTCCCCAACAGCTGCCCTGGCCCCACCCTGGTTCTCACAGACTCCTACTCCCCAGGTCTCCCCACCGAACTGCCCACCTGACCCCCATTCTTCACAGAAGCGATCACCGGTTCCAAACAAGTGGTTTATTTGCGTTTAGAAAACAAGACCCAGGCCGCGGGGAAGGGCACCCACTCACTCCTCCTGGCCAGAGTGTGAAGGACTAGAAACTTCCCCTCTCCCCAGCCGAACCCTCCCGCCCCGCTGCTACAGAAGACTCCTCTCTTGCCCCCGTTAAAACCTACTCAACTAAAAGAACGGACAACCCAGGGAGCTGCCCGTGAACAGTAAGTGGCTAACACTAAGTAACTGGCCGCTCCCTTCCTGGTAACAAACAGCCCACCCCTGGAGAAGCTGCCCCTGGAGCGCTCCCCGGGATGACACCCTGTGCTCCCATGGGTCGGATCCCATGTTTGAAGCAAGATAAAACCCCAGAACTCACTTAAAAACATCCCCCACGAGCTCAGAATTCCAATGCCAGCTCACCCCACCCTGGCCCAGTCCCTTTCACTGGAATTAATTCACCAGTGCCCATCTGGCTCATCCCCCCTCCAGAATCCTACCCCCCACCCCTTACCCCCTCACCCCCGGGGCAAGCCAACAGGCCGCAGCTTCTACTTCTCATCATACTCCTTCCTGGTCATCCACTCAGACTTGTACGTAGACAGATGAGCCACGATAGACGCTCCCAGCCAGACGCTGAAGTTCCTCTTGTTGCTACTGCACAGGGCGGCGTTGGGGCAGGAGGCATACTGGGAGGCCAGCTCCATGAACAGGCGCCGGTTGAAGCCCGGGTAGAGGGTGTTCCCCCCGCAGGCTATCACGTGCGGCAGGAGCTGGGGGTGCAGGGCGGCGTCGCAGCCTTTGATGGAGTCCAGCACCGCCTGGGAGATGCTGGGCCGCTCCTGGTCGAACACCTGAGGGCTGAAGAACATCTCGGGGGCCAGGAGCTGCATGGGGGTCAGCTCCACGGAGGTGCCGTCCGGGAGCAGGTAGCTGTTGTCCTCGTCGTGGCCGCTGGGCAGGCTCTGGCGGTAGTCCAGCGCCTCCGCCAGGTTCTGTGGCACGTAGCATTTCTTCATCTTGATGGCGTCGACGGTCTGCAGCTGGAACAGCTTGTTCACCGTGCTGTCTTCCTTGAAGAGGCTCCTGGAGAGGTAGTCGGAGATATCCTGGCCGGCGAACTCCAGCGTCCTGCCGGTGTGCCGGATGGGGTGGCCCAGGTGGAAAGGCTGGACGCGGGTGAGGCCGCAGCCGGAATCCACCACCACGCCCGTCAGGATGCCCGAGGCATACAGGGACATCTCCATCTGGCCAGCCAGGAGGAGGGCCGGGACATCCAGTAGCTCAAACATAATCTGCAAGGAGGGAGGAGACAGGCACATGAGGTGTTTCCCCGGAACGAGGGTCTGACCCGCTTCCACGCCCAGCTCTCAAACACAAAGTCGGCACACAGACAGACGTAAGTCCTCAAGCGACTAGCGGCTGCCCCCCAGAACGCCGAGCCCAGAGGCCCTGGGGCTCCTCCTGTGGTAATGTAACTCCCCCACTTAACACTCAGGAGCTTCCTGTCCAAGGAGAGCAGGGGTTGGCAAGCACCTTCTGTAAAGGGAGAGCGGGGTTGCTGGGTGTAGCAAATAAAAATGTAGGGTGCCCAGTTCAATGTGCATCTCAGATAAACAACAAAGGATGATTCAGGATAAGTATGTCCCGCGCAATATTTGGGGCATACGTTGTTAATGCTGAAGCATTCGTCACTGTTTATCTGAGATCTCAATCTAACGAGGTATCGTGTATTTTATCTAGCAAACCTACAGTAGTGAGTATTTTACGGGAGCCACCGTCTCTGATGCAACTACTCAACTCTGCTGCTGTCATAAAGGCAGCCATAGATGATATGTAAATGAGTGGGCATGGGCATGTGTACCAATAAAACTTTATCAAAACAGATGCTGGGCCAGATTTGGCCCACCAGCAGTAGGTAGTTTGTCAACCCTTGATTCAAAGTAAAATTCAAGTGCTTCTTCCCGCAGCTTACCAAGCCCACCAGCACCGTTCCTGCCAACCTCACCTTTCTGTCTCCCTCTTACCACTCTCACATCCCTGCCCCGTTCACTGGGCTCCAGCCTCACTAGCTGAAACCTCCTCCTGAGAGAAGCCCTCCCCGAATACCCTCTTCAAAGGGGGTTCCCGATCCTCACCAGTTCATCCTCAGCACATTTAAATTTGTTTCTAGAACTGATCACTCTCTGGAATTCTATTTTGTTAACAAAATTCTATTTTGCTCATAGTCAAATCCTCCTCCAGAAGGTAAGCTCCTCGAGGGCCAGGATCTTATCTGTGACCATGACCGAATGTCCAGTGTCTCCCAGACACGCCCCTTCTAGAGCATTTTTCCTGCCGTGTCTCTCTCTGTGGGAAAGAGCTTCCGTGAGTCCCCGGTGCCCAATGCCGGGCACACGTGAGATCTCAGAAAACATTCCTGGGGCAAATGATTAAGAAAGAAGAGCTCCCAGCTCGATGGTTTGGCTCAGTGGATAGAGCGTCAGCCTGCAGACTGAAGAATCCCAGGTTCAATTCTGGTCAAGGGCATGTACCTTGGTTGCAGGCACATCCCCAATAGGAGGTGTGCAGGAGGCAGCTGATCGATGTTTCTCTTTCATCTATGTTTCCGACTATCTCCCTTCCTCTCGAGGAAAAATAAAAAATAAAATAAATATATATATATATGGGCATACATTGTTTTATATATATATATATATATATATATATATATATATATTTATAGGCATACATTGTTGTGTGTGTGTGTGTGTATATATATATATATATATATATATATATTTTTTTTTTTTTTTTTTTTTTTAAGGAAGGAAGAGAGAAGAGCTCCTGGTAGCCAATCCTGTCCAAACACCACGTGCAGGCTGCCCCGCCCCGCCCCGGCTTCTGGGGAGCGCAGCCCCGAGAAGGCCTTACCTCCAGGGTCTTCTTTCGGAACACAGGGTCCTTCAGGGGGGTCTCTGTGACCAGGACGGGGGTGTCCTCGTGCTCCATTCTCAGTTTCTCCAGGACAAAGGACCAGATGTGTTCCACGCCCTCCCAGTTGAGGACGCGGCCCCGCTGGATGGGGTAGCTGAAGGTCTCAGGGTTCAGGATGTCGATGCCGAGACCCAGGCGCCGCCGGGCGGAGCTGGGCCCGGGGTTCTCCTGGCACGGCCGGTAGTTCACGATGCTCGGCAGGATCAGCTGCGGCTCGTTCCAGCCCGAGAAGCCGGACTTCATGTAGCCAGAGCCGTGGTCGATGACGATGGTGTTCTCGGTCATGGCAGAGGAACCGCTGGGAGGGCTCTTCTGAACTTGGCTCCCGGGGGGGTCTGGCACAGGCGGGCCACCTGGGGAGGGGAAGGTGGGGGTTCCCTGTGAAGCCATTCTGGCCGCCGCAGGCCGCCTCCCGCTCCCCACCCAGCGTCCAGCCTCAGGCCCCCCGAAGCCTGTCCATTCCCGCGTCCAAGCCTTTGTGTCAGCTGCCACCTGCGCCTGGAAGGTTCTTCCCATCCCAGATTCCATTCATCCAACAAGCCCCCCGCCCCGGGCCGTCTGAGAACACGGGCAGTGATGCCAGGCGGGCACTGCCACTCCACGGGAGCGGAGGTGGGGCCCTCTGAAGTGTGTGTCACCAGGGAGTGCTCGGCGGCGGTTGGCTGCCTGGTTTGAGGACACACAGACGCTGACCAGCAGCCTGAGGGGCCACCGCCCTCCCCGGGACTGGTGCGGCAGGAGCCATGGTGACAACGCCAGCGGTGACGGCAAGGACAGCTCCAGCTCCCATCCCATCCCATCGCCCTCTCTAGCACTAGCAGAACCATCTGGCGCATTAGGTCGAAATGGGTAAAGCTGCCATCTGTATCAGTCAAAAACGGCCCACATCAGCAACTCCGTGTGTTCTGAACTTAATCCTCACCGCCATCTCCAAAGCAGGTACCACTGTCACACTCACCTTACAGATGGGGAAACTGAGGCGCGGGGGGCGGGTGTTACAGTTCCTTTCCCTGGGCCACACAACTAATAAAAGCAGAGCTGAGAGCTGACCCCACATCAGACTCTGAACGCTGGGCGAGGCAGAAGAGGCAGGTCTGGAGTGTGAGCTGAGTGGCTCACTGATAAGGGAGGCTGTGAGGGAGGCATGGCTAGGACTGTGGTCAGTTTCCCTGTGTATGGAACACGGGGAGAATAATAAGCTCCATGCTGAAAAAGTTAGGTGTGCTCATTTCCTGATTTCCAGGCTTCCCATAGAACGACAGCACTGGGGACATAGATCGGCGGAGTAACCGGCCCACACCAGAAAGATCTTCGATCTTTGACCAGGTGCTAAAACAATGAGGTGAAGGGAGAACCGTCTTTACAACTGTCTTCACAACCACTCGTGGGAACAACTGGATATCAGGAGGAGGAGGAAGATGGAGGAGGAGGGGAAGGAGGAAGAAGAGGAGGAGGAGGAAGAGGAAGAAAAGGAGGAGGAGGAGGAGGAACAAAAGGAGGAGGAGGAGGAGGAGAAGGAGGAAGAGGAAAAAGAAGAAGAGCAACAACAACAACTTAACAACTTTAAGGAATGGAATACCTCACACCTTATAAATAATTAAGTCAAAAGAGACTGTTTGTAAAACTTAAAACTATAAACCCTTTTTAAAAAAAGAACAGGAGAAAATCATTATGACCTTAGGTCAGGTAAAGTTTTCTTAGATGTAACATCAATAGCTAGATACAGAAGAGGACAAACGAATGGATTGGAGTTCATCAAATGTGAGACCTTTTGCTCTTCAAAAGACACTGTGAAGAGAAGAAAAAGATGAGCCACGGACTAGGAGGCAATGTGTACAAAGCATATATCTCATAAAGACCTTGTATCCCGAAAACATAAAGAACTCTCAAAACCCAACAATAAGAAAAACAACTCCACTTGTTTTAAATGGGCAAGAGGTTTACACACTTCAAAAGAGAAGACACGTGATGACAAACACATGACAGATGCTCACCATCCTCAGCTGTGAGGAAAATGAACATGAAAACCACAACGAGATATTAACAGGCACCCATGAGAAAGGCTGGAGTTCAAGATCGACTGTGCCAAGTGCTGGCGAGGAGGTAGCAGGACTGGAACCCTCACACCCGGGGTCTGGGAAGGGGCACAGCCACTGGGAAACAGCTTGGATGAAAACGTACATCCACACAAAAGTCTTTATGTTCGTGTTTAGAGTAGCTTTAGTCATGGTCACCGAAAACTAGAAACAGCCTAAAATGCTTCAACTCAGGAGCAGATGAGCACATCTGCATTCAATGGCACAACACTCACAATAAAGAAGGCTCAAGAACCAATAACGTGCCCTAGCCGGTTTGGCTCAGTGGATAGAGCGTCAGCCTGTGGACTGAAGGGTCCCAGGTTTGATTCGGTCAAGGGCATGTGCCTTGGTTGTGGGCACATCCCCAGTAGGAGGTGTGCAGGAGGCTGCTGATGGATGCTTCTCTCTCATCGATGTTTCTAACTCTCTCCCTCTCCCTTCCTCCCTGTAAAAAAAATCAATAATATATATAATAGATAGATAGATATAGATATAGATATATATAGATATAGATATATAGATATATTTTTTTAAGAACCAATAATGTGAGCAAATCTCAATGCATTAATCTGAGAGGAGCCAGACTCAATGTTTCTCTGTGTGTGTGTGTTCTCTCTTTGATTCATTCTCTCTCTCTCTCTCTCTCTCTCTCTCTCTCTCTCTCTCTCTTTTTCTCTCTCTCTCTCTCTCTCTCTGACTCCCACTCCCCTACTTTCTCTAAATCAAAAAATCAATGCAAAAAATATCCTTACATGAGGATTAACAAAAAAAAGGAAGAAAGGTTTTTTTAAAAAAGAAAAAGAAACATAGACACGTTCAAAAATGTTTTTAAAAATAGAAGAGAGAAATTGGTTGTGCTATGTAGCCTCTCCCAGACTCCAGACTGGCCCCTACTCCCGAGGACATCAGTAGTCACAAAACAAACCATGTGAGGAAGGCTCAGAAGTGAAAGGCCTGGCCACCAACACAATGTACCTCTTCTGATCCTGGATCCAAAAAAAATTACCCGAAAGAACAATATTTATCCAAAAGATGAACTACAATGGAATACTAAACAATCTTCAAATAATCTAACCTGTGGCAGGAAAGATGGAACACAGAACAACAGAAGAAATGGGGAGACAACGGTAGTAGACCTATATCCAATAATATCAACAAGCACATTAAAATAAAATGACCCAAGACACACCAACTGGAAGACTGAGATTGTTGGACTGGAATAACAACAGAAAGACCTAACTCCAGGCTTTAAATAAAACAACAAAGAGCAGCTGAAAGTAAAAGGAGAGGGAAAGATACCCTATGCAAAAAATGGATCTAATGGGAGCTGGCGCAGCTATCTTAAATGAGACAAAGTAGATTCCAGAACAAGGACAGTTACCAGGAGCAAAGGCAGACATTGAATAATAAAAGGGTGAATTACCCTAAGGACAGAACAATCCTAAATACATATGCTTCTAAAAACAGATATCCAAAAAAACAGATATTCAAAAACACTTCTTTACCTTTCTGCAGAAATAGTAAATGCCACCATTCTGCCTATAGGCTTCAATCCATTTTTCAGAAATCAACAGGAAAAGGTAGATGAGTCAAGTTGGTTGTTCAGAAATTCTTTGCCAATTTTCTAACTGATAATTATAGAACACTTCATCAAACAATAGAATACAGATTCATTCCCCAAACACATGAAATGCTCTCAAAGACAAGCCACATTCTAAGCCACAACACAAATCTAGACAAACTTAGAATTAAAATCAAATAAAACATGTTCTCTGAACATAAAGGAACTAAGCTAGAAATCAAAAGTGGAGGGATAGCTGGGGAAATCCTTAAATATATAGAAATTAATGCAAGTCGTACATGGCTCAAAGAAAAAAAATAGCAAATAATTTGAACTGAATGAAAATAAAAAAATACAGCCTGTCAAAATGTGTGAGATGCAGCTAAAGCAGTGCTCAGAGGGAATTTATAGCATTAAAGGTTTGTATTAGAAATAGGTTTCAAGTCAATAACTTAAACTTCCACCTTAAGAAAGTAGAAAAAGAACATGTTAAACCCAAAGCAAGCAGAGGCTGAAAATAAGGAACAAAATTAATGAAACTGGAAACGAAACCAACAGAGAAAAGTCAATAAAACCAAAAGCTGGTTCTTTTGAGAAGATCGATAAATTGATAAACCTCTAGGCAGACTAAGAAAAAGGACATGAGGCACAAAGGATTGATTTCAGGAATGAGGTGACATTACTTTGACTTTACAGACATGAGGAAAATAGCAAGAAAATATTATGAACAACTTTTTGCCTATTGATTTGACAACTTAGGTGAAATGGACAAATTCCTTCAAAGACATAATCTATCCAACTTCACTCAAGAAGAAATATATAACCTGAGTAACCCTATAACTATTAATTAGTTAAAAACCTCCAACAAAGAAAACGTCAGGCCCAAATAGCATCACTGGTAAATTCTACTGAACATCTAAGGAAGAAATGACACTGATTGTTCCCAATCCCTTCCAGAGAGCAGAAGAGGAAGGGACACACCCCAACTCGTTCTGTGAGGACAGCATTAGCTTGATACCAAAAGGTGCTATCACAAAAGAAAACTATAAACCAAAATCTCTCATGAACACAGATATAAAAAAAATCCTATCTAATCAGAGTAATATGCAAATTGAACATCACTCCAACACACAAGATGGCTGCCCCCATGTGGTCAAAGATACTGCCCCCATGTGGACACAAAATGGCCACCACAACATGGCAGGCAGGGAAGGGCAGTTGGAAGGGACCCAGGCCTGCAGGGGAGAGCAGTTGAGGGGGACCAGACCTGCAGGAGAGGGCAGTTAGGGGCAATCAGGCTGGCAGGGGAGCAGTTAGGCATCAATCAGGCTGACAGGGGAGTGGTTAGGGGGTGATCAAGCTGGCAGGCAGAAGCTGTTAGGGGCAATCAAGCAAGCAGTTGGGAGCCAGGAGTCCTAGGTTGTGAGAGGGATGTCCCAGATTGGTGCAGGCGGGGCTGAGGGACACTCCCCCCATGCATGAATTTTGTGCACTGGGCCTCTAGTTATCAATGAAATCACAGCACACGCGGCAATATATAAAAAGGATAGTGTGGTTCAGTGGGTTGGAGCATCATACTGAAAAGCTGCGGGTTCCATTCCCGCTCAGGGCATGTATTTGGGTTGTGGATTCAATCCCTGGCCAGGACAAGTATGGGAAGTAACTGATCAATGCTGCTTTCTCACATCAATGTTTCTCTCCCGCCCCACCACCACCACCACCATCCTGAACGCTCTCTAAAATCAGTAAATACATTCTTAGGTGAGGATTAAAATAAATTAATTAATTTATTTTAAAAAAAAAGATAAACTACATCACTTAAGTGATACTTATCCCAGAAATGGAGGGCTGGCTCAACATTTTTAAATCAATGTAATTCAAACACATGTAACCATCTCAATAGGTGAAAAGCAAGCACTGGATAAAATGCAATGTGTATTTACAATAAAAATCTCAACAATTAGGAAGAGAAGGGAATCCCCTTAACCTGACAAAGGGCATCTACAAAAAGCCCACAGGTAAGATCATACCTAATGGCAAAGGGCTGAAGGTTGTCCCGCTAAGACTGGGAGCAAGTAAGCAGGTCGCCTCTCACCCTTTCAACAATTAACTCAACGTGCTAGCCAGTTCAATAAGGCAAGAAAAAGAAATAAAGGGCACAGAAACTGGCAAGGAAGAAATAAAACCACACCTACTTGCAGAAGAGACCATTGCCTATATAGAAAATAAATTTAAAAAATTAAAAAACATACAAAAAAGATCCTAGAACTAGTAAGTGAGCTTGGCCAACTCACGTGATACAAGCTCAACATTTTAAAAGTCAATTCTATTTTAAAGTTTTATTTATTTATGTAATCCTCTCCTGAGGACAGGCTTGCAGGAAGAGACATCAATGTGAGAGAGAAACATCTATCAGTTGCCTCTCTTACAAGCCCCAACCTGGGATCAAACCTGCAACCCAGCAACATGCCCCGACTGAGAATCAAATCAGCAACCTTTTGGTGCACAGGATGATACTCAATGAACTTAGCCAGTCTGGCTGGGCAAAATCAATTCTATTTTCTATACTAGTAACAAACAGCTGGAAATCAAAAAATTTAAAAACAGTGCCATTCATAATAATATCAAAAACCATAAGATACTTTCATGTAAATCTAGCAAAATGTTATAAAGTATGTTAAAACCTACAAGTTTGGATTAAAGAAATCAAAGGATACCTAAGTAAGTAATTACACTGTGTTCATGGATTAGAAAATTCAATATTACTGGGATGTTAATTCTCCCTAAATTGATGTATATGTTTAATCCCAATCAAAGGGATTTCCTTTTAGTATCAACAAGATGATTCTAAAAATTTATATAGGAAGGCGAAGGAATTAGAACCACCAAAATAATTTTGAAAAAGAACAAAGTTGAAAGACTCATACAATCTGATTTCAAGACCCACTATACACTTCCAGGAATCGTGGCAATGTGGAATTGAGTGAAAGGATAGCCACAGAGACCAGCGAGGAAACCAGGACCCAGGAACAGGCTCAGACAAACAAAGTCAATTGCTTTTGACCAATGCAAGGACACTTTTGCGAAGGATAGCCTTTTCAACAAATGGTACTGGGGAGGGGTGGAGGGGAATTTTAACCCTCTCTGTGGGAGTAAAAAAAAACATACAAATGAACTACAACCCAATCCTCCCCTCTTACACAAAAAAATAACTCCAAATGGATTTTGTAAACAATAATCATAAGACAGAAATCTGTATGACTGAGAGAAGAAAATGTAAGAGAAAAAACCCTTGTGGCCTTACCTAAGAATATCTAAGTGTGCTTAGGGACAATCCTCAAAGTACAATCCATCAAAGGGAAAGCATGTGTACTGGACTTCATCAAAGTTAAAAACGTTTGCTCTTTGGAAGACACTATTATTATGGGAATGAAAAAAATACTCCACAAACTGGTAGACAGAAAATACTTGCAAATCACATTTCTGGTTTAGGCTCATATTCAGAACATAGAAAGAACTATCAAAAATCAATAAGAAAACAAACATGTTAAAAATGAGCAAAGGATTTAGACGTTTCATCCAAGAAGCTAGAAAGATGGTAAAACAGCACGTGAAACGATGCTAACATATCATTAGTCATTAGGGAAATAGCAAAGTCAAACCATAGTAAAATACTACCACATACCTCTTAGGAAGACTAAAAAAAATTTTTTTAAAGAAAGAAAAAGGACAAGGCCAACAGCTGGGAAGGATGTGAATGAACTGAAACGCTCATACACGACTGATGGGAACACAAGAGGATGTAATCGGGAAAACAGCTTATTAGAAGTTTCTTACACAGTTAAATACGCACTTACCATTTAACCTAGCAATCCTCTCCTTAGGAGAAATAAGAACTTATATTCACACAAAAGCCTTTCCACAATGTAAAAATGTAAAAATCACCTTATACCAATTAATTACCCCAACCTGGCAACAACCTACATGTTCCAATGATGGGTGGACATCAGTGGTCCATCCACAGGACGGTATATGACTCAGCCGTGAAAAGGAAAAACTCCTGAAAGAAGCAATAACAACATGAATGCGTTCCAGAGTCAGCGCGCTGAGTGAGAGAAGCCAGACCTGCATATGTGTGCTTCCATTTCTCTTGACACCCTGGTGAAGGCAGAATGCTGAGGACAGAAAACAGATCAGCGGTTGCCAAGGCTGGGGTGGTGTGAAGGGCTGAGGACTCGGGGAGGACGTGGGGAGGGTGGCTGGTGATGGAACTGTGTTACATTCTTGATTATAATAGTGATTACATGACTGTACGAATTTGTCAAAACTTGGAACGACACATCCGAAAGAGCGCATCACGCCGCATACAGAATTTTTAAGTGAATTTTTTAAAAAGAACATTTCGGGAGCTACTGGTGGAATTTGAATATGGGTTGTATTTCCGATGTTACATTGCCTGCATTTGATCACCACATTGCGGATCTGAAAGAGAATATCGTTGAATAAGTATTTACAGGTAAAATGTCATGCAATTTACTTTCAAAGAGATTAGGAAGAAAAAAGGGGGGTGGGGAAGAATGTATGTCCATATAGACAAAGACTCAAAGCAAATGTGGTCCAAGAGAAGAGCCACCGCCTATAAGAGAGTGGGTGGAGCTGTGTTTGCACTTTCTCTAAGTACGAACAGTTCTTAAAATTAAAAGGTTTTTAAAAGAGAAGGAGGGGGGCAGAGAAATGGGAGACAGCGAGTCTGTACAAACGATGTTGATGGGTTCTGCTATGAAAGGAAGCACAGACATACAACCAACGATGTGGAGAGATGTGGGAGCCCGGAAGAGGTGTTTTTTTGTTATTTTTAAGATGAGAAATAATACGTTAAGGTTTTGTGCTGATGGAAATAACCCAGCAGAGAAAGGAGCTGAATAAAATCAGAGCGAACCAGTTAAACCTGGATTCTACTTGCTTCTCCCGAATCGCCTGTCGTCCCCCCCCCAAGATCAAGGGCCTCGAGCCCCACTGACCTTTCTGTCCCTGGACCACAGCCTGCTCCCTCCTGCCTGGGGACCTGGCATGGCTTTCCCCTCTGTCATCTTCCCAGTCTCCAGTGTCACCCCCTTAGAGAAGCCTCTCCTGGCCACTGCCGCCCCCAGGCCTCAACCAGTATCACAGCGACCACTTCCATGATTTTCACATCGCTAATCCGGTCCATCCTCACGGTGTGCGTTTCCCGGCTTCTGGTCCCCCTCCCTCCAAAAGGGCCGCCTGAAGGTAGGTTCTAGCGTGGACTTGTGTGTGTGTGTGTGTGTGTGTGTGTGTCTTTTGCTCCCGCATCCCCATCACACAATTGGCACAGTTCGGTGAAATCAATTCGTGTTGAATGCATCAATTTTTGAAAACACATTGCTTTGCTGGCAGCGTGATGGCTCCATATGGACTCCATGCCTGTGTCCCTAAAATATCCGTTGCTTCTGTAGGCTGCTGGTTACGCTCCTGCTCAAAACCCTTCCCCAGCTCCCACCGCAAACAAAATAAAGTCTCGTTCAGCTTGGCATGGGGTAGGCGCCAGGCTCCAGACCCGACTAGCCTCACCCCTCTCTCCTCTCCGCACACCCAAAGCTGGAGCCGCGCTGGGATATCTGCAGCTACAGAGACGTGTCTTCTCCATCTCTCCTCCACCCAAAGCTCCCTTCCATGAAACCTTTCGGGGCCTTCAGACCCAAGCCAAGCGTTCCTCCAGGAAGCGCGCCTTCCTCCACCGGCCACCACACAACAGCACCTACTGTGTGCTTGCTCTGGGCCGGGCGCTGGGCCAGGCGCTTTCCGCACAGTGTCTCCTTGAATCGGCACCAGAGCCCAAGGGCAAGGGGACAGCAGCAGTTCCAGGGTGTGGACGGAGCAATCTGAGCTCAGAGACTGAAGGGATGGGCACTAAGACAGCCCGTGAGCAGGGCAGTCAGGGCTCAGAGCCATGCCTGCGGGTTCCAGAGCCCGAGCTTGTAGCCACCACCCCGTGGAACCACACGGCCTGGGGTTGGTCAGTTCTCTAGGCCTCCGTCTGCAGAGAATAACTGCCTTGCATGGGTGCTCTGTGGACTAGCAATGTCATTTGAAGGAGACGGGGTGCAAAACCCTAACGCCTTAGCTCGTCGGGCGGTGGAGCCCCTCGCTGCTGTCGGCTCCTGTGAACGGTCTCCCTGGGGTCTCCTCTCCCTCCGGCTGTCACCCCCTCGAGGTGCGCACAGTGTGTGATCACAAGGGACACTCCTGGGTTTGTCCGGCAAGTCCCCGCCTGGGGCCCCTGTGAGTCGCCCTGCGGTTGTGAACGTTTTGCAAGGAACCTTCCCCTGACTTGGTTTGCATCCCAGTTCCTACGCATCGGCGCTTTACTGCCGCTGTCGACACAGAGCATGCGTCCTGCCATCCAGGTACCACGCCGGCTCTCCCGTCTGCACTTCCCCGGCACAGCCACTCCATCACCGTTGGTTGTAGGCGTCAGGAAACTGAGGCACAGCTTCCCACAGCGATTGGGGGGCTGGGCTAGGATTTAAACGGATCCTCTGGCCCCAGAGTCTGTGCCTCTCACCAGGCCGCCTCGTTGCCTCTCGTTCTATCAGCTGAGCACAAAGGCAGCCTGCTTCCCAATCCTGCAACCCGCGAACATGATAGGTTGCCTGGCAAAGCGGAGTGAGGTCACTAATTCCGAGCTGGGGCAGGGAGAGTGTCCTGGATCATGCAAGGTGCGCCCCGTGGCATCGCAAGGCTCCTTTAAATGGGGGAGAGGAGGCAGGAGGTCAGAATCAGACAAAGACCGGAGTTGTAACACCAGTGACTGTGCCGATGGGGGGGTGAGCGCCAGCCAAGGGATGCAATTGGCCCAAAAGCTGGGGAAGGCAAAGCAATGGAGGCTCCCAAGGGAGCGCAGCCCTGACAGCACCTCAATGCCAGCCCAGTGAGATCGGTTTTGTGCTTCTGCGTCCAGAACTGTAAGATAACTCTGTGCGGTTTTAAGCACGAGGTTTGGGGTCTGTCGTCATAGCAGCAGTAAGAGACTCATACAGATGCAAAAGCAAAACGAGCTCACGTGTCCTTCCTCTCAAAGCTGACCAGCCTCCATCCCAAACCCCCTCGCCATGTCCCCTGAGGGGGAGACTAGCTTTGTCTCAGGTGAAACTAGGCATTTCACCCCACTGCCAAGCAGGCCCCAGCTTCCCGGCAAGTCAGGAAGCCAGCTGGGCAGGACAGAAGCCAGGGACTCTGCAAGAGGCCTTCTGGGCTTCCACGCCCCCTCCCTGAGCCCCCACTTCCCAGGGCAGGGGCTGCACCTCGTTACAGGGACGCCCAAGGACAGAGGCGGAGAAGGTAATTCCAAGGAGCATCTGGGCTCAGGGAGTGCCCTCATTACGGAAGGGGCCGGGAGGCAGAATTAGAGAGTGCGAGAGGGAAACAGAGAGACATCAAATCTGCATCGGAGAAAGACAGGACTTTAGTTACTCCTTTTCTTAACCTCGGCGGACCTTGAGGTATTTTAACATTACTCTCGCTGGCAGGAAGGATTGATTGATTGTCTCTTGGCATTCAGAAACCCTGATTAATGTAAAACTAACCAGTCGCTCTGAACTCTGGGGAATTAATCACTTAAATGTGGGAATTACTCAATAAACCGTTCAAACATGCAATAAACCAAGCCATTAAAAATTAATCGCTCGACATCCCGGCCGTGTAAATAGGGCTAATAAGATCCTGGCAGCCGAGAGCGAGGAGGACGAGGAATGGGGGGAAGCAACGCCTCTAACCAGCTGCCCCCCCAAGAATCAGCGTGGACCCACCCATGTCCAAGCCACATGTCACAGGTCATCAGGGCCGGGGTCATGTGCTTCTGGAACCTCCCGCGCTTGGACAAGGGGAGGAAGGCAGGTGAGAGCAGGGGAGCCCTCACTAGGCCTCTAGGACAGGGTGGCAGGCTTTAAGCTATAACCTTCAACAAGCATTTATTGACCACGTACTACGTGTCAGGCAGCGTGCTAGCCCAGTGGTTGGCAAACTCATTAGTCACCAGAACCAAATACCAACAGTGCAACGATTGAGATTCCTTTGGAGAGCCACATTATTTAAACTTAAACTTCTTCTAACGCCACACCTTCAACATAGACTCGCCCAGGCCGTGGCATTTTGTGGAAGAGCCACACGCAAGGGGCCAAAGAGCTGCCTGTGGCTTGCGAGCCGCAGTTTGCCAATCAGTGCTAGGCTCTGTCTGTAGATGCAGCTGTGAAGAAGACAACTGTGGACCTGCCATGAGTGCATTGGGGGTGGGAAGAGGGGCAAGTGCTCGAACACATATTTGTTTTATAAAACACTGGCAACAAAGGAAAATAAAGCGAGGTGCAGGGATGAAAACATTACGGGGGAAGAAAAACGTCCTATTTCAGTTAGATTGAGCAGAAAAGGCCTCTCTCTGACGAGGTGCCATTGGACCAAGATCGACAAGAAGCTATGACATAAAGCATATGTAACGATTTGGGGAAGAGAGTTCCAGGCAGAGGCCTCAGCACGTGCAAAGGTCCTGGGGTGCGAGTGTACCCAGTGGCTGGAAGGGAGTGACCCAGAGAAGTGTTTTTGGGGGGGCAGGGGGGCGAGCACAGGATGCAGAGCATCTCGGGCCCTGTCAGAACATCGTAAAGATCCCCCAGCTACCCCATAGAGACGGTGCCATTGAACGTCTCTGAGAGGGTTTAACCTCTCAGGTGAGGACAGATGGTGGGCAAAGTCAGAAACAGTAAGACCAGTGAGAGGCAGTTGATGCCATCAAGGACGGCCCTTTGTTGCCTCCTGTGCCTGCCACCCTCCCCGGTCAACAGCATCCACATCAACTCTCAGCTCAGGAGTGACGAGGCTCATCCCTACGCCTCCGACCACGGTGGCTGATCCCGGGAGGAACACGTGGCCTAATTTAAGCCAATTCACGCCAAGCTTCTGGTAACGCACCGTTTTCCCCCTGATCACAGGAGGCCCTCACAGAGCCCTTTTCTCCTGCTCAGCACGTGGGTGGCAGGTCTGACACGGCCGCAGCCCCTTCTGTGAATGACGACAGCCAGAGGAGGACACAGTCCCGTGGGGAAGGGCAGAGCCAGGAATGTCCCGGAGAAGCAGGACTGGAGTGTGATATCATGAGCTGCTGGATCAAACTGCTCCTGAAGCCAGACCGACCTCTGGGGTGTCCAGCTCTTCAAGTGGGTCCATGTCCTTGTTTTGTGTAAGTCCATTTGGGCAGGCTACAGTCCTAAGTGACACAGAACTCTTAGGCCTTACAAGTAACCCTTTGAGGTGTGTCCAGTTCTCCAGTTTACAGATAAGAAAACTGAGGCTCAGAAAAAAATAAATTGCCTGATGACATATCGCTAGAATTTGGGAAAAGCTTTACGCTGATACTCTCACATTCTCCTCTTCCATCAGAAATTATAGGGACTTTCAGCTGAGCTGACGACTTCATTTGGGAACAACGGTGCAGTACACACTGCCTCTCCCACCCTCCCCCCTTTTGCAGGCATCATCGTTAACAGACATCACTATAACCGTTTGAAAGGCTTCCCTGCAGGGCCTCGACACACCGTGAAATCTCTTCACACTTCAGTCACTAGCCGTTTCCACGTGAGATAATAACGAAGCACGGGCCTGGCAAGACTGAGAAGGAACAGGACTGCCGATCTAGGGCACCCAGGCCAAAGAGAGCCACCCGCTGCTCCCGGATCCTGTCCTGCTGCGGCCGTAAAAGGTGGACGCGGATGCTGCCAGCTAGGAGAAGCCACCAGGAAACGGACTGGACGGTGGCTGGACCACCAGAGGAGAGGACCAGGCGCCGCCCACAGGGGACAGCCAGAGGACAGCATTGTGTGTGGGATCCTTTCCCCACCCCACCCCTGCCCCCTGTGGCTAAGTCCCAAATGTGAAACCTGACAAAAGTTCCCAGAGAAATACAAAATAATCAACATTGGTAAAAGAAGAAACAGAAAAATGGAGCAGTCCAAACCATTAAATAAATTAAAATTATGATTAAAGATAAGCCCACCCAAAGAGCCAGACCCCAGATGGTTATATGGATGAGTTCCACCTGGATGATTATCCCCCAATTGTAGAAAATAGGAAAAAAGGAAAGGTACCACAGTTGAACAAGCATAGTACTATATAAGCAAAGGAGAACACAGGCCTATTTTACTTATGAACATACTAGAGACCTGGTGCACAAAATTTGTGCATGGGAGTTGGGGGTGGGGTAGGTGGTCCCCTCAGCCCAGCCTGCACCCTCTCCAATCCAAGACCCCTCGGTTATGTCTGACTGCCTGGGAATCGGGCCTAAACCGGCAGTCAGACATCCCTCTCACAATCTGGGACCACTGGCTCCTAACTGCTCACCTGCCTGACTGCCTGATCACCCCTAACTGCCCTCCTACCAGCCTGGTCACCCCACACAGTCTGTTCAGTCAACCATTCAGTTGTTTTTATTGCTACGGTCACTTAGGCATATATATATATATATATATATATATATATATATTTGCAAAAATCCAAAATAGAGGATCAGCAAATCCAGTGTAAGAGTCGATGTGAAGCAATGTGGCTGAGAGGCAGTACAGCATCATGGTTAGGAGCATGGACTTGAGTCGGCCCGGGTTCAAGTCCCAATTCTTCCACTCCATACTCACTGCTGTGACTTCCTTACACGCGGGTAAGACGGATCTGGCCCTGGGCCACCTACAGTAAGCATGAATGCACACACAGCATGCACACACCCTGTCACTCAGCGCCAACACAACACAGCCCCTCACTCAACATCCATTCCCCTGACCCACTCATCCAGTCTCCGAGAAACGCTTCGCAGGTCTTGCTCGGACCCTGAGCGCAGGCGTCCTGGTGCCGTGGGAGCGCGTTGTCTGTGTTGCAGACGCCAGAGGACACAGCCTGACGTGGGCAGCAGCAGAAGCACTTTGGTGAGAGAGAGACACACAACCCCTGCTTGTCCAGGCTTCACGCCACAGGTCCCTGCACCTGAAGCAGCCTTCCCTGGTCATGTAGGACATCGGCTTCCTGGCTTCCCTTCAAGCTCCAATCTGGGGGGCTGGGGGACCCCGTGAGTGAGCTGGTTTAGGACGGTGTCCCCAGCAGCCGCACAGGGCAGCTCCGGGACATGGTGAATCCTGAACAATTCCTATGACTCTCAGACCTGTACGTGCCTCAATCTAGATGTAACGAGGGTGAAAATATGACTCCAATTATTTATTTCTATTGGTAGCTACATGGGAAGTGAATGCCAGAACCATATTTTCAAGGAGTAAATAAACGTAAGCCTTAAAGAATTTTGAATTTAAAAACCGTATTGAGTCATTATTTGGCCTTTTAATGTTGGCAGCTCATTTTGAATTTTAAATAAAAAATTTGGATCACTTAAGAAATTATTTTTAACATTAATTTAACTGATGGCTGACAGAAGTTTAATTTTGTAGACTTCTAACCTCATTATGACTTTTTTTAAATAGATTTCATTAATTTTTTACAGAGAGGAAGAGAGAGGGATGGAGAGTTAGAAACATCAATGAGAGAATCATCAATCAGCTGCCTCTTGCACACTCTCTACTGGGAATATGCCTGCAACCAAGGTACATGCCCTTGACCAGAATTGAACGTGGGACCTTTCAGTCCACAGGCTGACACTCTATCCACTGAGCCAAACTGGTTTCAGCTATGATTTCTTTGTTAATCTTTTATATCACTATTAATAGAACATGTGATTATTACAAAATTTAGTTATTTATTGAATTGGCGATAAGGAAAAGCAAGTTTTATGGGATAAATATATAATTTACGAATTATGTTTAACCTGATTACTCATCAGACTTGTCAACAGAATACCAAAATGTGCAATAATAATTAAATTCGGCTATCTTGATCTCCTGTAGAGTTGATCTTTATCAAGGTCTACTTCTCAAATAAGAGGAAAGAATATATTTTATTTAACAGTGTGTTAGCTCGTTTTATAACCTGCGATATTCATGTATTAAATATCCATTTATACACTTCGCTTGGCCCTGAAAATTAGGGCTGGTAAGCTGTGTGACTTTGGGCAAATTACTTGGCCTTCCTGTGCCTACGCTGTCTCATCTAAGAAGGGGATAATAAATAGAGCCGAGCTCACAGAATCGCCGCAAGGATTGGGTGAGTTAATATTTATAAAGCTCCCGTGACACAGTCTGACATGCAGTCAGAACTTGGTAAGGACCCTTAGACAAGGCAGGATTTAGCACAGAAGTACAACACTCATTTCAATAGGTTGACAAAAGCATTTGATAAAATTTAACATCTTTATTTTTTTTTAAACTCAAACAAGAAATGGAAGAGAATTTCCTTAACTGGATCAACTCTCTGTAGTAAAACCTACAGCAAATGTCATCCTCAGCTGAGAAGCTTAAACTTTTTCAGGACTCGGAACCAAGCGGGGGAACTGTCAAGCTATATGATTCAACATCGCACTGGAGGCCCCCGGCACAGGCCGCAGGACGAGAAGAAATAAAACATCGAACTACGGGAAGAAGAGAGAAGAAATGACCACCAGTCACACGTAAGATTATGTCGGCATTTACAGGGGGGGGAAATCCAACAGAATCTGAACATAGTCAGAACCATCGGCTCAGCCACTAGAAATAGAACAGAGATTGCGGTACCATTCACATCATCAATTAAAATGGATAAACTATTTCAGAATTGACCTAAATACTCAAGACTCATATGGGGGAGTGCATTACATTATGAAATGATGGGGGTGGGAAGGGAACCTAAATGTCACGTTCACGTTGTTAATAGGTCAACTCCCCCAAGGAAATCATAATAAAGTTCAATAAAAATGAGAGCGGGGCTTTTAAAGAATTTGATCCACGAATCCTGAAATTATCGGGAAGGAGAAAAGGCTCACCAATCTTGAAAAACAAGAGCTAAGCCTCAGGCCCCTGGGGGATTAACAGATGTCCCAGAGCTACAGCAATAAAAACAGCTGTGATGCTCAGATAAGCACAGACAGACACGTGGAAGAGGAGCGAGAGCCCAGACATAGACCCTCCATGCGTGCAAAGTGGAAGCGTGATAAGAAACCGGTGGAGAAAGGAAGGAAGAAAGGAAGGAGGGGCAGGGGCAGGAACTGATTGGCAGGATGAAGAGAACTAAAACTGCCTGCTGGCCATGCAGGGAGCGCAGTCCCGCATCCAGATGGACTCAAGTCCTAAATTCTCCAAAGGACAACCATAAAGGTAAGGGAAGCCCTGCTGGTGTGGCTCACGGGGTCGACCCGTGCACCCAAAGGTTGCCAGTTTGATTCCCGGTTAAGCGTGCGGTCAAAGGTGAGTACCTGAGTTACAGGTTTGATCCCCAGCCCTGGGCAGCGTATGTTCAGGAGGCAACCAATTGATGTGTCTCTCTCACATCAATGTTTACCTCTCTCTCTTTCCCCGCCCCCTCCTCCTCCCACACTGCCTTTCACTCTCTCTCTAAAAAAAATTGTATTGAGTATAAATGGTTAAGATATAAAAGGAGCCCTAACTGGTTTGGCTCAGTGGATAGAGCATCGGCCTGCGGACTGAAGGTCCCAGGTTCGATTCTGGTCAAGGGCATGTACCCTAGTTGCGGACACACTCCTAGTAGGGGGTGTGCAGGAGGCAGCTGGTCGATGTTTCTTTCTCATCGATGTGTCTAACTCTCTACTCCTCTCCCTTCCTCTCTGTAAAAAAAAAAAAAAAAAAATCAATAAAAAATAGATATATATATTTTAAGAAAGATATAAAAGGAGCTCTTCAATAGCATGCAGGTGATGAACTAACACAAAAGCCTACAAAAAAAAGAAACACAAAAAATCCTACACATTTTACATGGATGCACACATACCTCAGGACAGACAACAAGCACGTGTTCCCGCGGGGAGGGTATAGGACCAGAAACCGGGAAGGAAGGTTTGTAAAGAGTGAGACCCGACCCAAGAGGGGCCTGGACTGGACAAATGGTAGAATGACGTGAACCTGCCTCCCCTGTGAGGGCGGAGAGACAAAAATGGAAAGATTAAAACATAAAAAGTGATGTTGGGCATTTGACAAGCACAGAGAATGAATCCAAGGCAATCGCACGAGTCTCAGTCTTCCTGGCAGAAATAACGGCACGACTCAGACAAAGGAATCCCGAGACCAGAATGCTGAGGAAACTCCACGGGCCTCTGAAATCAATCTCTCCGTCTCTCCCTCCTCCTCTCTCCCTCTAGCTAAAGCACCTACGAGGTGAGCCCTTAGTCTTCCTCTGAGAGCCAGCACCCCTCCACATGCCGCCCAGGTCCTGCCCCCAGGACCCCAGAGCCCCGCCCCGGCTGCACAGGCTCTGCCCTGCTCCACCCCCAGGTGACCCACCCCGCTCTGGCTCCCGGCCCCTCCAGGGCAGCCCAGTCTGTGGACCAGCCTGAGGGCCTGTGCCAGGCCCAGAGCTACAGCAATAAAAACAGCTGTTGGCATTTTTTGGGAGCCAACAGCATCTTCACTGCATCAGTGAGGATGAGACAGAGGGAAGGCAGAGCTGGGCTGACGAGGCCACCCCACTGCTGACCTCACCGCCATGCAACCTGGTGGGAACCTGGGGACAGCAGCCTTCCCAGCAGCCGCCACACAGCAGACACCGCCTGGTGGGCTCCCGCACTCACTATCTCAGCTTTTAAAGGCCCCCGAGGGGTGCCTGGGGGTTCAGCTCTGGCAGGACGGAGGTGTCAGGGGAGTGAGATGCTGCACCCCTTGGTGGGCAGGCTTGGAATTGCCTGAGCTCAACTTAGGATGGAAAACCGCCAACGTGCAAATATCAGGCACAGGCAGGTAAGGGGTCAAAGGACAGGTGAGATCCTCCAGGTCATCGGTCCCCACCCCATTTCTATACACGTCTAACCTCTAGTGATTGACAAAGGAGCAGGGACCAGCCCTGCTTTCCAGTTTCAGTTTTATGGCCTCATGGATGGCAGTCCAGGGGCGTCTGCTCACCCACTGTGCCAGCGTGGGCCCCGCATCCCCTCTCAAAGCCTGCTCTTTCCTCTCTGCTCCTGAGTCTCTCCCCCTCAGCCCAAGTCACAGAGGGAAGGGGGAACTGAAAATAGAAGGAAATCTGCCTTTGTGGAACACCTGTTCTCTCATAGTTAATCCCCCCCCCCCCAGAAGCCCAGCAAGGTGGCCGTGTGTGTGGTGGGGGAGATGGGCTCAGAGGAGCCCAAGTCTGCATGGGAGGAGGGCTTCCTTTACCGCCTTGGACTCATCCCATGTGCTTGTCCAATGCCCAAACTCACTTTCTGTTTTTATTTTTATTTTTTGAATTCTTCCATTTTTGCTCCCCGGGGTGAGGCAAGTTCACATCATTCTACCATTTGTCCAGTCAAGGCCCCTCTGGGGTCTCGCTCTTTACCAACTTTTCATTCCCAGTTTCTGCTCCTGTACCTTCCCCGGGGGAACACACATGTCCGTCCTGAGGTCCGTGTGCATCCATGTAAAATACGCAGGGTTTTGGGTAGGCTTTTGTGTTAGCTCCTCACCTGCATGCTACCGGAGGGGAAGGCTCCATGAGCAACTCTCAGGAAGCATCCTTACTGCGAGAAAACGCCCTTCCCAGCACCTCCCTTTCGTGGCTGGAACGCAGACAGTAGCCGTGCTGGGACACGGGCGACAGGAGAATGGGAGCTATTCCGCAGCACAGACAGAGAGAAAGGAAGGCTGTGGGGCCCCAGGCCACGCCAGGATGGACCCACCGCTACACTATCTGAATGCGAGAGCAAAATCAACGCCTCTATGGTCTGAGCCTCTTATTTGGGGGTTTTCCTGCGTTAATCCAATACTGCATTTGTCCTACATTGATCCTACACTTGATACCGGGACTGGCCAGGTAATCCTCCTTTTGTGAACTTTATCAGCAAATTGTCCTACTGCCTCCGAATTGAAAGGATTAGAGGGAATGTCTAGCATGATTAACCCAGAGAGCCAACCGATTTCCAGAGATGCTCTGCTTCCAGGGGGAGAACTAGGCACTGTCTGGAAGAGCAACTCAACTCTCTAGGGTCTCTGCATTGCCCCAGATTTCCCCTCCGAGGGCAAAATCCGTTCGTGACCAGCACACAGAAATTTAGAAAATGGTACACAACTTCAACAGAATAGGAAATCAGGCACAGTGAAGTGGGGGGGAAACGACGGCAAAAAGAAAAGCATGACAAACGAGACCAGGAAGGCCCATATATTTGCAGCAATTTGGCTGAGCTTCCTAGCAGCCAAAGCAAAGAAGGAAACACAACCGACCTATGAACCAGGAGGTCATGGTTCCATTCCCAGTCAGAGCACATGCCCGCGTTGCAGGCTTAATCCTCAATAGAGGGCTTGCAAGAGGCAGCCGATCCATGTTTCTCTCTCATCACTGATGTTGCTCTCTCTCTATCCCTCTTGCTTCCTCTGGTGGAAGGCCTGGTGCATGGATTCGTGCACCGGTGAGGCCCCTCGGCGTGGCCTGCAGGGGTCCGGGGAGGAGCCGCTCCCACTCATCCCAGCCCCAGTCAACCTGGTCAGCTGTGGGAGCACACTGGCCACAGGGGACAGCTCCTGCATTGAGCATCTGCCCCCTGGTGGTCAGTGTGTATCATAGCGAAGGGTCAAGGAGTAGAGTGGTCAATCAGTCCACTGGTCGCTTAGGCTTTTATATAGAGAGATAAAAACGTCGCCTCTAGGAGAGTTAGGGTGATGAGGATAAGGTAGGAAGGCACCAGGTGGGGACATCTACCTACAGCAGAGTCCTAATAGGTGCTGGGTTTGCCATTTCTTGAGTTCCACCTGAGGCAGCTGTCCTCTTGGCTGAACTCACACTGCTCTGACGTAGAGAAGAGGGGGTCCCGAGGCACCAAGAGGGGTTCCTCGGGGTGGCAGGCCCCGGCTGCAGCCCAGCAACAAAGAGGGAGTCCAGCCTCAGGAAGCCTGCGTCACGAGCCGCACAGATGGCGGAGGGAAGGGCGCTGCGAACATGCGTCTCATCTCCTCTCCAGTCTGGGGAAGCAGGCTTGGGAGTGAGCTCTTACTTTCTTCCCTCTCCATTCCTTCTGTGATGTGTTTCTGACACTAATCAGGGATCCATCCCCCGGGAGCCAACAATAATGATTAATGGTGTTAAATATAGCCAGAGACTGCCAGGGCAAAATTAGGCGCCATGCATAAAACATCACCACCTTGTCAGGCAGGCAAATCAGCCAGAGTTGGGGGCCAGTGCGTGTGGACCAGCACCCACCACTGGGGCAGCCCCATCCAGTCACCTCTTCACCAGGGTGTGGGCCAGGGTGCCCGCCATCTAGCCTGTGCCCATGCGTGCCCCCTCTGGACCTCAGAGTCACCATCAGACTCCTGAATTAACTCAGAATAAAGGAATCACTGTGGAGATGGTAGAAAGAAAATGTGCTGGGGACCCAAATAGACTTGAGTTCAAATCCCAGCTCTTCTGCTGCCTAGCTGAGTGGCCTTGGGCAAGTCACTTCCCATCTCTGAGCCTCAGTTGACTCTCCTGTGAACAGGCCTCTTGCATGGTCCATGAGGTAAACTAGTAGTGAGAGCCAGGCATCTGGTAGGCACTCAGGATATGTTACTTCCCTTCCTCCCACTCCTGTACCCAAATAGCTGTGTGACCTAGAGCAAATGACTCAGCCTCTCTGAAACCAAGTTTCTCACCTACAGGACGGAGACAGTGATGTCTACCTTCATAGGCATGGAACACACCTAACATGGGCTAGCCTACCCATTCACTGTGCCTTCGGTAGACATGCAACCAACTATGCACAGGGCACTGTGCAGGGCTCTGGGGATATTCCAAAGACAGACATTCAGTCCTTACTCTCAGGGAGCTGACAGTCTAGGGGAGAAATAGGTAAAAAATTAAAGCAACTACACATTACAAGATATTTTCAAAAGGGGGGGGCGGGGGAAAAGGCTAAAAGGAAATGTAGGAGGGAGGGGAAGGGGGCCTTTCCATGGAGGTAGTATATGAGACACAGCCAGCCTTCGTAGGGCAAAGTTATTTCCTTTCCCGTAATCACTCTCCCAGCCCCCCCCCCACCCCCCAAACCCATGCAAATGTCCCTCCTTCCATGACATGGTCCCCTTGCCCTCAGGGTGGCTGGGAGCCCAAGTAGCTCAGCCACGAAGATCAATGGTCCCCGCATTCTGGATTATGCGCACGTCCCAGCATGCATTTGTTTATGATCAGCAGCATGCAATGCCTTCCTAATTTTATGTACATCATTAAACAGACATAAAAATACACCTTTAGAGGAGATGAGGACATAAATAGAAATGAAGCTCTAATTCCGCCTGCCGCGCTCTGTGGTGCTTTTCTCGCTCTCCCGGGAGCCACACGGCCCACTTTGGTGACCACAGATCACGAGCAGCCGCAGCCCCAGAGACGGCCGGCCGAGGCAGGCAGGCGCAGCCCTCCCACACAGACGCATCAGAGAGGGTCCAAGTTCCCAAGCCCACCAGCCCAACCCTCTCCCCGGTCATATCCCCTGGTGGTGGGCATCAGCTCTCGGTCTCTTTATGTTTTACATCTGACCTGCAGGCTGGTGACACACCTCCCCACCCTCCTGCCTCTCCCTATTCCCAGCCAGGGCTCTCAGCAGGACAAGCCCTCCTTCCACACCTCCTGCTGTTCCTTCCCCCTGATACCCCTCCCCCCAGCCTCCTTCCTCCCCTGGCCAACTCAGCCACCACCCCTATAGCATCAGCTGAGGCAGGCTCACGCCATGGGCCACAGAGAAGTGATTGCTGGGGGGGGGGGGGTGGGGGGGGGGAGAGCGGGATGGGTGAGGCCACCTATGTCAGGTGGTGACTTTCCTGGGGGCTTGGGCCACCCAGGCCCCACCTGTCTGTGCTGGGGGCATCAGGCCTTGAACCTTCTATATTCTGACTGGGTGTCTCTGCGCTCAGAGAGCAGCCACCCCCCTCCCAGCCCCTAGCCACCCGCACGCCATCCTATTGGTTGCAATTACCCATGTGACACTGAGCCCCTTGAGGATAGGACCACCTCTTATCAACCCATGTTGGTGGCGTGTGGCTCACGGTCTGGCACAAATTGGACATCTGGCAGATGTTTATTCCACGGAACTGCTGATGTGGAAAGAAAGCAAACATGTGCAGGTGAGGAAGTCTTCTCAACCATCACGGAGACCCAGAAGCCATGGGAGAAACGGCAGGAATCGGCCTATGTAACACTTCAGAACGTCTGCACGGCACAAATACACACACACACACACACACACACACACACACCAACAAAGTTAACGGATAGCTCGGCATCGCTGGCAAAACCACTGCTGTGCAGAGGCTAACAGAGGGTTAAAATCTATCCTCCACAGAGCTGGCAAGCTGGCAAGAAGGGTGCCATGGACCCTGCGAAGAAATGAGCAAAGGCTTCACAGGGGCGGCTGGCAGGTGAGAGTGTCCAAAGGGCCAAACAGACCAGACGCTGCTCAGGCTCTCTGCTAGTCAGTGGAATGCAAATTAAAAGTAGCAGTGAGATATCGCTTTATACCTCTCAACCTGGTCAAAATTAACAAGGCCCATCGCAAGGGTGCTGGCGGGATACAGGGGCAAGATGGCTCTCCAATTACTAGGGCGACAGGAAGTGCCACAGCCTCCGGGGAAATCAAGTGGCAACTGCTATGAAAATTAAAGGTACACCGACCTGTGACCCAGCAATCCCACGCCTGGGAGAATACCCCAGAGAGATCAACTCTGTGGATGTGCCAAGGATGTGGGCGTGCATGGAGTTTATCTGCACGCTTCTTACTGAGAAAACAAACAGGAAATAAATGGCAATCAATAGGGGAATGGTCGGTGAGATGACAGGACACTCGCACTCTGGAATATTAGGCAGTTGTTAAAAAGAGTGCACTAGCGCGATAGCTATCCGCAGAGACGGGTTTCCATGGGGCATTGTTGAGTGGTGATGATTCAGACGTAAAAGCATGAATATGTGTCTGTGTATGGTTATAAGAATATGGAGACACATGGAAAGATCTAGACTAGATCATTGCCAGGTTTTCAGAGTGGGTATCGGGGGGCATGACGTCACTAAAGGGGGGTTAGGGGACAGGTAAAACAAGTCAAATTACCCTAGCTTGTGTCATGTGCCATTTATGCATTTAGATGAAATTGTCTATGAAAGGCATTTACATTAAGAAAGTTCCTTCCCTCCTTTATCCCTCTTGGGCTCGTGCTCACTTTCATCCCTATTTTCCTCACTCTTCCTCTCGTTTCAAACAGTTCAGACAAGAAAAGCAAGTTGATTCTGAAGCAGCAGCAGCTAAATGCCTTGTTTATCTGGCACCTTTAACTCTCCAGGACACAGCCTGGGACTACAAAGCAAACTAGGGATCCAATATCCAAAAGAGATAACACGTTCTTTACTCTGGACGAAGGGCTTTGAGCTAATTATTCTTATTTTACATGATTGTAATAAGCTTATGAAGCTCATTGTGGCAGCCAGACCTACAGGGATCCCCAGTGAACCACATTATTGCGTTATCCCCTCCCCTTGCATGTGGGCAGGACCTGCGGCTATCTGCTAACCAATAAGATGCTGGGAAGGTGATGGCTGTCACCCCTGTTTTATTACCCAAGACTCAGACTTCACAGGAGAATGAGAGAAGACACTTTCCTGCCAGCCTAGAAGCAGGTTTCATGCTGTGAACTGTGCCTGGAGGGGTCAGATGGAAGAGGTGGAGGGTGGCCTGCAGGACCTGAGGGCAGCCCCAGCCAACAGCAGAAAAGAGCTGGGGCCCATGGCCATGCAACTAGCCTGAATGAGATTGGAAGTGATCCTTCCCCAATCAAGCCTCCAAGTGAGAACACAGCCCAGCCCACGCCGTGACTGCAGCCTTGTCAGACCCCAAGCAGAGGACCCAGCTAAGCTTTGCCCAGGCTCCTGACCCCAATAAACGGTGAGATGGCACCCGTGTGTTGTTTTCCACCTCTGAATCTGTATCATTTGTTACACATACTCATCAAACTCAGAAATAAAAGGGAAAATTGAAAAAAAATATATACTAAGAGTTGTCAGAAATGACCACTAGGGTGAAGAATGACAGGTATAAATGAGTGAACTGCTGTTCGGGGCGGTGGTGACTTAGGGCAAAGGAATCCTGCAAGCATCCGTCTCAGCAGGGGATGGCGATCTAAGGCCCGGAGGGACCAGGAAGGGGCGAGGAGATGAAGGGAGCAGCGAACATTTGAACTCTCAGCCATCACTGTAACAACCTAGCTGTCCCTGGATCAGAAAGGGACAGTCCGAGTCCTCTCCTCTGGAACCCAAGACTCAGTAGCAGGCTGGAGATGGAACCCTTTCCAGTGACAGTGACGGCCACGTGTTTGTCAGCACACGCTGAGCATGCAGCGCCGGGCGTGGCTGAGCACACAGATCCAGGAGCTGACGTGGTACTGACAGACCCACCAACACAGGTGCTACTTCCCTTCCAGATGTGAGAACATGGGTTCAAAGGTCACAGGACCAGCAAAGGGCACAATGAGCCTTCAAACAGGAGCTGCCGGGCCCCAAGACCGTGCTGTGTCTCATCTAACTCCACAGCCACGCTCTTGCCCCTCGCTGGGCCTCAGTCTCCTCCATGTGTAAGATGGGAGGCACAAGAGGAGAAAATGGCGTCGTGCATGTATAGCACCTGACAGGGAGCAGGCCCTGAATCGTTTTCCTCGTGTTCTATGCTGCTCGCAAGAAAAAGTGGCACCAAAAAGAATGAGCCCCATTTCTGAGCAGTAACAACTCCTGGGAAAACGGGTTATTACAAATCGTTCTTGCAAGCACACGGCCCACAGGAATGCATGGCACCAGCTTTCCATCATCCCTATGAGGCTTGTAAGGAAGGGGCCATTTTTTCATAAAAGAGACAAGACAATGGAGGCCTGGAATGGTTGAGCATCTGCAGAGAGACAGGATGGAAGGCCGACTCTGTGTAGACCCAGCGGGTGACCCTGGGTGTCCCATGACCCCTGTCCTAGTGCCATGTGCCTGCCAGAGTGCTGGTAGGGCACCTTAGGGCCTCTGGCTGGTCAAAGGGGGCTACACGTCTTCCTGGGGGCAATGTCCCCCCTGAGGTTTAGGATGCGTGTACGGGCTTTGACCCTCCTGAAGCCACCCATGTAGCAGGTTGAATAGTGTCCCCCTAAAATTCATGTCCACCCAGAACGCAAAAGAGGAAATTGGGTCTTTGAGGATGTCATCAGTTAAGGATCCTGGGATGAAATCATCCTGGATTTCGGCTGGGCCCTAAATCCAATGACTCGTAAGTTCCTGGTGTCCTGATACGAAGAGGGGAAGACACAGGAACCCCCGGGAAGTGGGCCATGTGAGGACGGAGGCGGACGGCAGAGAGAGGCTGCCTCAAGCCAAGGAACGCTGGGAGCTCCAGAAGCTAACAGAGGCGAGGAAGACCCTCCCCGTAGCCTACGGAAGGAGTGTGGGCCCGCCGACCGACACCCTGATGTCAGTACAGCTGTGCCTACTGCAGACTTCGGGGCTCCCGGATGTGAGAGAATCACCTCCTGTTGTTTTATTTTTATTTTTAAATATATTTTATTGATTTTTTTACAGAGAGGAAAAGAGAGGGAGAGAGAGAGTCAGAAACATTGATGAGAGAGAAACATCGATCAGCTGCCTCCTACACACCCGCTACTGGGGATGTGCCCACAACCAAGATACATGCCCTTGACCGGAATCGAACTTGGGACCCTTCAGTCTGCAGGCCGATGCTCTACTCACTGAGCCAAACCGGTTCTGGCTCTTTCTGTTGTTTTAAGCCAGCAAGTCTGTGAACTCGATAGGGCGCCCCCGAGACGCTGATGCAGACTCCAGCCCCAGAGAGCCTGGAGGCCTGGGTACAGACCCTCATCAGTATAAGCCGATAATTCCCAAATAGGGTCTGCAGGCCAGAGCCCCCCGGACCCTCTCTGCGGCTGTCTAGTCCGCCTCATGGCACTCCCACCCCTGCTCTTCTCCAACGTTCAGATCCCGTCACCCTTGGCTCCGAAGCCGAAGCCGGCACCCTCACCGCCATTCACAACCTCCTCTCACCTTCCACATCCTGTTCATAAAACAAAGTAAAAATTAAATTGCTGCTAACACACCCCCGGTCTGCTTTCAAAAGGGCTGGCTGGTTTAAGTTCCAATTTGCTTTCCAAGGTCTTAAAATGATGTCACCAGAGCCCCGGGAACACCGCCCCTGCCCCCACCTGCATGGCACGGCAGGCTGGAGGAAAGGGCAGGGCACAAGAGACCTGGGCCTGCTGCCGGCCCCTCAGACGAGAGCCCAGCCCTCTTTGTACCTCCGTTCTCCCCTCGTGTCTCGATGATGACACGGGAGGTTTTGCGGGGTCTGCTGGGGTGCACTGCCACCGCTGGGCCTCAACGCCCAACACGCAGCTGCACCCAGACAGCCCGTTTCCTCCGTTAGAACAGGAAAGGCTCTCAGACCTCCAGCCATCCCCCTTCGCTGTAAGTGAAGAAAGATGGGCACAGAGTGGGAAGGCAACTTGCCTAAAGCCACACAGCAAACCCACAGCACAGCTCAGTGACTAGAATGCAGACGGGACCCAAGCGTGCTGTTCTTTCTTTCACTGCTCTGCTCCTTGGGAACTCAGGGTCCTGAAACTCCTGACTGGCCATGCCTGACAACACCCTTCCAGCTGGACAGGCTTCAGTTTGAGTTTTTAGCAGGAAGGAAGGGAAGGCAGGCCCAGGCACTCAGTGGGGACAGCTGAGCCTGGGCCCCTTCATGGGTTCTGGTGGAGACCCTCGTCCCGTGCTCCTTCCCCCATCCCCAGCGGCCTGAAAGGTATTCTGGGGCAAGGCTGGGGCAGGCTTCGGCCTTGCAGTCCCTCTGCCCAGTAAGACTCCCCTGAGGAAGTACAAGCCCTTCGCATCGAGGCTCGAAGAATTCGAGGCTTGGTGCCTGGATGCAACCTCCCTATTCACCCCAGTCTCTCAGAGATGCCCAGCTCATCACATCCTAGAGGGCACCCATGGCTTGTTGTTGGAAAAGCACCAGCCTTGGAGAAACCAGCAATTCCCAGCTGCTTCACAAACCAGCTGGGCCTAACTTGCCTCCCATTCAGCCCTCAAAGCAGCCAACCACCCGCACGATGCCAGCTTCCAGAGCACACGGGGTGGCGAGGGAGGAAAAGGTGAGGGGAAAGGGCCCTAGCCAAATGGCACACTGCAGCACCCCCCCCACTCTGCTCCTTCACAGCCATGGCAGACATCACTAATCAATCACCGGCTTCCTTCCCACCGAGCGGAAGCACAGCTTGGAGCCTCCGCCCTGTACTCTGCCCATCAGAGATGTGCATCAGAGGGAAGCCACTTCCCACGCCTGCTATCACCCGCCAGGACCTCAGGTACGGGGCCACCGCCCACCTCTGGGCACGCAGTTATCCAGGGGCATGAGCGAAAGAATCAGGACACACTCAGAAGTGGGCATGACATGTGCCGGGGGCCCTGGGATAAAGTTCGAAGCCGGGCACAGAAGGCCCTGGCGGGGACAGGTGGCATTTCTGTGATGCACACACCAGTGGGCCCTCTGGAGAGGCCAGGCGGTTCCTCGAGGGCCGGGACGTGGACTCTCGGGCCTCCTGGAAGCTGGGACGCAGCGCAACAAGCACCTTCGCTGCCTCCTTCAGGCGGTGGGGTGTCCCGCTGTGGGTGGGTGACTCGCTGGCTTAACCATAGGGGCACAGCGTCCCCTCTGGAAGGCCAGCTGTGAGAGGCGAGGCTGGCCCGGGACCGGGGCTAAAAGCAGTCTCACTTTAAAGCCCTTGCCACTGAGCTGGGCCAGAGAACGTGCGCAAGGCTGCCAAGCGTGCAGATAGCATTCGCTCTGCCTGCCTGCGAGGGGAAATGAGGCCACTGGGGACATGTGGCGGGGACGGGGACGGGGGCGGCAGGGAAGGGAAGCCGAGTCTGGTCTGGAGAGACGGGGCTAAGAGAAAGCAGCTGACCATGCTCCTCGGAGCCTCCCGCCCAAGCCCTGGGGCTGCCCAAGCACCCGGAGGGAGCAGGAGGGCCCCACCGGAGCCAGGCGAGTTCGGTGCCAGCACACAACCCTCCTGCCTGCTCCAGGCACCGCAGGCCCCAGAGCGGCTGCGCGGGAGCTGGTTCCAGTCCCTGATCTTCACTAACATCTTCCAGGGCCCAGCAGTGCCTCTCAGAGGGGACCGCTCTCGCCAGAGCCGGCGGAAGGGCAGGCTGCCCCCACCACAGGCTGTTGGCCATGGTTCTCAAGTCTTCTGTGGCTCCCTGTGGCCCTCGGGGACAGGCCAGGATTCCTGGTTGGGAAGAAGAGGCTAAAGAATGCAAATCCTGGCCGAAACTGTTTTTGGCTCAGTGGATAGAGCGTCGGCCTTCAGACTGAGAGGTCCCGGGTTCGATTCCGGTCAGGGGCATGTGCCTTGGTTGCAGGCGCGTCCCCAGTGTAGGGGGGGTGGTGCAGGGGGCAGCTGATCGATATCTCTCTCTCATCGATGTTTCTGGCTCTCTGTCCCTCTCCCTTCCTCTCTGTAAAAAAAATCAATAAAATATATTTAAAAAAAAAAAAAAAAAAGAATGCAAATTCTGTGCCTGCCAAGAACCCTGCCCCCCTCTCTTCCCCCCTCCCCCCCCCCCACCCTGCAGATAATGACAGCGACTCCCAGCCCTGAGGACAAGAGAAGCCCAGACTTTAACTCCTGCTTTTCTGTCCGCAGGGAACACTGCCGATGGTCCCTGTGGAGTGAAGAGACGTCTCCAAGGCCCTTGTGAGCCCGAGAGACCACGGCAGTGATGTCATCTCTGAGCGCTCCCGATCAACACAAGCGCTCCCACCGCCCCTTCGGTGACCCTGAACAGGCAGCTCCCCCTTTCATAAAACAGGAAACAGAAGCTTGGAAACCCTCCCAATACCCAGCATCTGCCCAGCATAGGCCCAGCACTGCCCGGCACACTCCGCATGGATGCCCTCTTTTCTGGTGTGAGTAGCAGGAGGTTGGGGGTCTGCACTTTATGTATCTCTCCACCGGGCAATCCCTTCCCCCCCTCCTCAGCCCCAGGAGAGAGCTCCCCTTACCATCCCCTTTCAGAGGCATGGAGGTCTGGGCACAGAGAGGTCAGAGCGGTGCCAAAGTCACACAGCCCATGGAAAGGCAGGAAAGCTCCCTCCAGGTGTGAAACCGCTGGGACACCGAAGCACCATAAATACCTGCATGGGGTGGGGCTTAGCGACCACTGCCCCTTTACCCGGCCATTTCTGAAACAGCCAGCGTGCATTCGCACTTGCTATGAGCTGTGGCCAGTTTGGCTCAGTGGATAGAGCATTGGCCTGCGGACTGAAAGGTCCCAGGTTCAATTCCAGTCAAGGGCATGTACCTTGGTTGCAGGCACAGCCCCAGTGGGAGGTGTGCTGGAGGCAGTTGATCGATGTTTCTCTCTCATCGATGTTTCTGACTCTATCCCTCTCCCTTCCTCTCTATAAAAAAATCAATAAAATATATTTTATAAAAAATAAAAAATAAATAAATAAAAGGCTTGCTATGAGCTAAGACAGTGCTTCCCTGCCTTCTCATGTCCCTGGCATTCCCTGTGTGCTCTCATGTCACACCGCGAGGCGCAGTGGGCGGGGAGTCCCGACTTCAGAGGGGCATCAGTGGGCACTCGGCGGGCGGCTGCCAGCGGCCTGAACAAAGAGCCTCCCGCTTCTCCTGAGCACGCAGCACAAGCCCCCGGTCCCAGCTATTAATGTAAATAATATTCCAGCTGAGAAAGCAAGCTCCCTGCCTCCCCCAGGGCTTCAGGAATTACGTCCGCAGGGTCCGACCCAACAAGGACAATAAGCAGTTGACTCTTATTAAAACTCCAATAACGCCGGTGTGATTGTGGCTTTGATAAGCACGCTGCTGTGAGCGGGAGTCAACCGCATTAGGAAAATGTAATTAGACTAATAAATTCCGGGCAATCCCTTCCCCCCACACCCCCACCCGCTTTGCTCCAAGGAAGAGCTGCTCACAGACCTCACTACCCACAGGCAGCCCCACAGTGGGTTCTGTGCAAAGAAGGCAGAGTCCTAGGTCTCCTGGGCCTGCTGACCAGAGAAAGGGCCTCGCCCGCAGCTCTGCACGCAGCATGGAGGACCCCATGGCCAAAGGGCAGAGGCTCCGGGGAGCTGGGGACGTGTGGGTACCACTCCTGCTCTCCTCTCGCTCTAGACTCTAGAGGGACCCCCCTCCTCGCACCCCTCCTGGCCCCTCTCCCAGGTCAGGCAATATTCCACATGAGCACTTCTTGGTGAGTCTGTGGGCTCAGAGCCCTGACCCCTCCCTGTTTCTCTCGCCCCAAAAACGGGTGGGTGGAGATATCACAGGCCCTGAGGTCCCAAAGCCCAGCTGCTGGAGTCAGCGAAGGGACAGACGTCGGGGGAGGGCCGACCTCACCCAAGCTCGGGGGCCATCGTAGGCCCTGAATGCCGGAGTACACTCCCATCTTCGGGGCGATGCAATCCGATCCTTACAGGCAGGCCTGTTAAAGAGGCACCCCCACCTCTCAGGACTCCTGCCCTTGAACCCTGCTACAGCACTTGCTCCGGAAACACAGCTCTGGTCCAGGGCAGCCAGTACACCCGGGGACAATCAAGAGCAGCACGCGGATGTCGTGTGATCGAAGAATTCAACCATGAGACGTACCTGGTACCCGAACACCACACCAGAGCCGCTAGGGATGCACCACACACCCCTCCCAGGGACGGCGAGGCCCGCCATCCACACCCGGGCTCCATCCGTGCACCTGCCCACCTGCTGCCCCAGAGCCTTCCTTCCTGCCGCCACTTCACAGGGCAAACTCACACCCTCCCTCTCCTCCCCTCAGCCGATTCTGTCCTCTTCCTCCCCGTCCTCCTGTCCGTCTCTATCTTTCTTTGCCCACCCCCCTCCTCCCTCCTCTCCCCTTTGCACAGAGAGTGGCAGGTGTGGGGACCGGGCGGGCAGCCAGCAGGTGGGGCGGGCACACACTCCCACAAGCGAACGTCAGGTTTTCCTCCAAGACAAATACCAAAATGAAGATGGCACTTTATGTATCTCTCCACCATTAACCACGCATAAAACCCGGCTGCCGTTTTATTTCATCCCTCTTTTGTTTATGTGTCGCTGACAAAGAACTTGGCGGTGGCGCCGCGACCCCGTGTTCCCATTCATCCTGGGGTCTGCGTGGCCCCACGTGGCACTGCACGGGGATGCGGAGGCTCACGCCTGTGGCGTGACACGGAGGGGACTGTTCTCCCGACACATACACCCCCCGCAGGGCCAGGGCAACATGGCTGGAGGGTCACCCAGAAGGGAGCATAGCACCCGGAGTGGGTGCAGACCCCCAACCTCCTGCTACTCACACCAGCCCCTGCCCCCAGCCGCCTGAAGCCCCAGGAACCCCGTGCCCGAGCACCCAGGCAGCCAGGCAGCCAGCCTCTGTCACGGCAGGTGCCAGGCCTCTGGCCTCCGCTGAGCCCTTCTAGTGACAGGCCCTCACTATGCCCACGGCAGTCTGTTCCAGCGTTAGCTGCCAGAGGCCTCGGAGCCAAAGGCCATCTCCCTGCCGATTCTGCCCGCCAGCGCCGGAGGCCCGGCCCTGTTTGGGGTAATAGGACAAACCCCATTTTCCCTTCTGATAGCATGTTAGGACGCACCCTCCCTCCCTTGGCCCAGCCCAGCCTCCCAGGATGAAAAGGAGGAGGATGAAGATGAAGGCAATTTTAAATGTTTCACAAACACGGAATAGTAAGGTGACCAGACGTCCCATTTTAAAAATCGCCAAAAGCAGGACGTCTGGTCACCTTAGGGCACAGGCATTATTCAACATCGGGAGTCACTCAGCAATGGCCCATGGGCCGAATCCAATTCGCTCCCTGTCTCTATACGGTCTGCAAGCCAGGGACCGTTTATGCATTTTTACATGTTTGGGGCGGGGGTGGAAAAGTCAGGGGGAAAAAAATGAGACTCTTTTTGTGACACAAGAGAGTTCAAATTCCTGTGTCCATAAATAAGGTTCCATTGGCACACAGACCCATCCACCACTTATATATAGTCTCTGGCTGCTTTCAAGTTATGGCAGAGGAGTTGGGGCGTTTGGCAGAGACTCCACGGCACACAAAGCCTAAAAGGCGAGCGATCCGGTCCTTTCCAGAAAGCGCGCAGGGACTCCTGCCTGTGTGCTTACACAATCACCTCAATCCTTACAATCACCCGCGAGGAGATCGCTGTCATCATCTTCATTTTGCAGACGAGGAAGCCGGAGCTCGGAGATGTTCTGTGCATCGCCAAGCCCCACAGCCTCCCCGTGGGGGAGCCAGGACTGGGAACCAGGCAGCGACGCCCATGCCTGTGTCCCGCCCACGGCCCTGTCCTTCCCGTCAGAGCCCAGGGCTGACAGTCTTCCCGCCACAGCCCCAGGGGAGCCGCCGGCTTCTCCCTGCAAACGGGCCCTCTTGACTTCACACTAGGCGGTGGAATCACCCCGAGTTCCTGGTCAGCTCCCCAGCCACTGTGACCCCCAGATCTTCTTCTAACCCTATCTCCTCCCCACCCTGAAAAGGGCCTATAAACCCACTGCTCTCTGGGCCCTGTAGAAACCGACCCACGGCACCCTCCGGACTGCGATAAAGCCGGTAGCTCGAGCCAGAGCTCTCAAAACCTATACGAGAGCCAATAAATCTTGCTCTTGGGCTGCCCGCTGGCTCCAGATAAACCCGTCCTGGCCACAGTCTTGCAGAGCTGGAGAGGCGAAGGGCCTGCCGTCCAGGTTACAGAGACCTCAAGGCCACGCTCCCAGTTTTTCTCTCTGAACATCCAACAATGAGGGGAGAAGGTCACCTGCTCGGTTACCATAGAAACGAGGCCACGCTACGTGAGCAGCAGAATGGCTTCAAGATAGACCTGGGAGGCGGGAGGAACCCAGAAGGAGAGGGGCAGGCTCATGACACCCAGTCTGTGACCAAAGTTTCTATAAGCGGTTTCCACCCGTTGCTAACTTCGAGCTTAGATGCGCGTTAGAAACCGCAGAGCTCATCAATAGATACAAATCAATACACCATATCTAGAAGGCAGATATCTGACTTTTATTTATCTGCATATTAAATGTCGCCATCTCTCATTTGCCTGGAAGAAACCCAAATAATCGAGTCCAGGCATTGCACCCCGGTGACCCATGGGCCTTTTCAGCCCATGAAGCTGCTTTATTGGCCTATACAACCTTTCCAAAAACCTACATATATAAAAGCCTAAGCAACTGTTCCCAAGGAACGACCGGAAGGACCGGTTGCTATGACACACAATGGCCACCAGGGGGCAGACGCTCAACACAGGAGCTGCCCCCAGATTGTAGGCCCCTATTGCAGGTGGTGTCTGCCGGCCGGCCAACCTCCAGTTCTCCTCTCCCCCCCAACCCCCACACCACCCCACCCTGAACCCCAGCCTGTGTCCCCCATAGGCCCCAATTGCCAATGGTGCCTGTTGGCGAATCTCCCAGTCTCCCTGCCCACCCACCCCCCGGCCCCTGGCTGGCAGGCCCCGATTGCCTGATCAGGGCCCAGCCTCTGGGATAGGGAACTGGGGGTGGGTGGCAGCAGACGTGGCCCCTTTCCCAGGGGGGCCGAGGGCCAGCTCCCTCCTCAGGGCCAGCAGGCCCACCTCCCAGGTCCCTGTCCCAGTCCCTCCCCCAGGTCCCGGGCTGGCACAGGGAACCAGGTGGATGGCGAGGGAAGGAGGAGGTGGGGAGGCAGGGAAACTGATTGGCCATGATCACCCACCAAGCCCAGGGACCCCAGCCTTACATGAATTCCATGCACTGGGACTCCAGTTTCTAATTAGATGGCTAACATTTGAAACCTGAACGATTTTATAGCACGATTAATATGCCTGGCTTTTCTTGAACACGATCCAAAGATCTGGCAATGGCAGCCCTACGGAGCAGCAGCTGGGGGCCCTGGCCCGGGGATGCCCCAGAGGCCGGTGACATGTCTCCAGGCCCTCCATCCCCACGCCAGCTTCTCTCCTGCACCTGGTCCATTTCACACCTGTCACTCCTGGGGGCCTCCTCGAGGCATCTGAATTTGTGACACCCAAGCCCAGGCGCTACCCCACCCCACCCCCATTGTACTGGGGGATACACGGAGGCCTCCAGAGGAGAAATGTCTGCCAAAAAGGTGCCCGTGAGCCTGATGTAGCCGATCTCCCAACGTCCAGAGCAGGGCTTAGCTCAGCCCCGCCTGAGCGGAAAGTCTGGAGGCTGGGTTATCTGTCAGCCACAGACGTGTCTAAGGTGAAAATTAGATTTTTCTGCTGACACCGATTCTGCCAGCTTTGTTCCAGCTCTTTGGAGGGAGGAGGAGAGAGGAGGGGAAGCTCTGCAGGGACAAGGAGGAAGTCTCCCCGAGCCCTCTCCTGCTCTCCGCCTCCTCTGCCCACCCACCACCCTGCTCAGTCTAGCCTGGGAGCACCCAGGGAGGAAAAGGCTGAAGGAGAGGGCATGGGGCAAAAGCTCAGGACAGGTCAGCCGCTGCCCCTGACGTCACAGCTGATGATCCTGTTACAAAGGCGAGTGGAGAATGTCGGCCAGACCTGGGTTCAAATCCCCTCCCTGCTATTTGCTCCCGGGGTAGCCTTCGCCAAGTCACCCAACCTCTCTGAGCACCTTCTCTCCGTCTGTGGAGTAGAGACAGTAGCAGCACGATGGGTTAAGCTAGGTAAAGTCACAATGAGGCCCTGCACAGACTGTCTGGCACACAGTAGGTGCTCCACCGAAGCAGCGTGTCCTATTACTCCTCCAACACAGCTTCCAGCCCGGCACCGCTCTGCCCCAGCCAGACAGCCCCGCTCCTCCACCTGGCGTGCAATGGCGTCTCCAGCCTGAGTTCTGGCCGCACGCCCCGTTCCCTGCCAGGGAAGCGCCAGCTGGTCTCTCCACCTCCACGAAGCCCAGTAGGCACGTCCCAGCCTCCGTGACTTTGCCCAAATAATGAACCTCATCTGAGCAAGGCTCCCTCCCCTCCTACTCAAGCCCAACCAGGCCCACCCAGAGTTCCCACAACCTCCCACAGGCCCGGGAGCCTCTGTCCACGCTGGACTCAAAGGAATTGGGTCCTGCTTGCCAACATTCCGTAGCTGGTATCGCCTGCCCTCAGCATCCTGAAGGTCCAGGACACAGCACACACATCACGGACATCCTTTTAGGGGACATGGGGTGTGTGTAGCAGCTAAGTGCCCATCCCCTCTGCCTTTGGTACCAGCTCCCCAAATTCCTTCCCGGGGCCGATCCTCCCTACCAAGTTCAGTCTTGGCAGGACTATGGGATCATGAGGCCCTAATATCCACCGAGCCAGGACTGGTCACGTGGCCGAAGCCCCATCTGTCCGATCCCCTCTCCCAGGACACGAATTCCATCTGGCAAGATCCTTCAAAGCCACTGGGCTCACCCATCCTGGGGGGATCCCAGGGGGCTTGGCTTCCCGGACTTTTCAAGGCCAGTCATTCAGGTGGACAAAAGGCTGAGGCATTCCTTTTCTGTGGAAACTGGGAGCCCAGTGTGAGTTTCGAAATCTCAAGGTGCCCCCCAACCTCAAGTCGCCGGTCCGGCCCTAGCTCACTCCCCAGGCCCTGCCCTGCAGCAGCCGCAGCTGCTCCTGGTCCAGCCCTGCCTCCCTCTCCAGCCTTTAAAGCAGCCATGTCCACTGCTGATCAGGCCCTCCCCCAGCACAGGCATTTGGAGGCCCCTGCTACCCCGTCCCCGATGCTGTGTGCAACCTCCTCCTGTCCAGTTGACCCGTTACAACTTCCCGGTTAATTAGCATATTTTTATATTTATAGATATAGATATACATATAGATATAGATATATAGATATACAGATAGATAGATAGGCTGTTGTTTGCAAAAAGCCCCTGATTCTCTAGACCCCACATCACATAGACATATACCTGCTCACGCCCGCTCGCCCCCTCCCAGAACCAAACCCACGGACACCCAGTCCTGCTGGAGGGACACGTAGCCCTAGAGGCCGAGAACCTCGAGCCTCTGGGAAAAAGCCAGGCTCACAACTGCTTACGTAACACAGCTTCACTCTTCCCCCGGGTCAGCGAATGGAGCCCCAGTGAGCCGAGAAGCCAAGCCAGGTGGTGCCTCTTGCTTAAAAACAAGTGAGTAAATAAACAAACAAATGTACCAGCGAGATGTAATCGGACAGATTACATGTCAAGCAGGCATTTCTGCAGATGCCAAAGATAAAAGGTGAGCACTCCCTAAGTGTGCACAGACCTTCACTCAGTACCCAAGGAGTCCAGGTGGTCCACGTGCCAAGGCACTGATGGACAGCCCAGCCCGGTGGGTACACAGCAGCAGCACCAGGGGCCATGGGCATAAAAGCAGCCAAACTCACCCACGGAGAGCAGGAAGGCCTCAGCCAGGAGGGAAGGATGCTCAGAAGTCAGCGGGGCCAGGAGAGGCAGCAGGAGAGATTTCTAAGAACCAATTTGGGGGAACGCACAAAATCTCTGCCGGATCAAGTCCGCGCCCAGCACCCCTCCCAGCTCCGGGAGGGGAGGGAGGGGGGGGCTGCCACGAGACTCTAAATTGGGCCAGGGATGGGTGCACAACCCTGGGGGAACGGTGCACTGACGCGTCCCACCCACTAGTCATTATTGCATTTGTACGGCCACCAAGCCACCAAGCCAGAGTTCAAAGGTGACGCCTCCAACACATGCACTGAGCACCCGCTCCCACTCGAAGCCTCAATTACAAGGGCAGGCTTCTCACACGCCGGTCACAATATCACCCCGGCGCTGAGCGTTCTGCAGAGGAAATTACAGTAATTACCCGCGGGAGGGCTGGCTGCATGCACTTCAGCTGATCTAAAACCTGGGGTGAGACTTCACTCCCTGGGTGTTGAGGATAAGGGGGGATGCTCCAGGAGGAACCTCCAACCTCACATCAGGGTCCCCAGGAAAGGACACTCATGTCACTGAATGAACTCACACTACGCCAAGAGGCAGGAAAGCCTAGTGGCTGAGAGCACAGGTGTCAAACGCTGGATCAGCTGGCTCCGCCCTCCCTGGGATCTGCCCGCCAGGGGGCAGAGGCTGGCCTCAGAGGCTGCGTTCCAGAGACGAGAGATGATCGGGAACGCACAACAAACAAGACATGTGCAGCTGCTATGAAGGAAGCAAGAAGCGTGATGGCCAGTGTCCTTTGGGATGGGCCCATGGTAATCAACTGTCCCGTTTTAAAGACAAAGGCACCAAGGCCCAGCGTGGACCGATTACACAGAGTCTGACAGCAAGAACCTGGCCCGGAGACGGCCGCCTCTGTCTGGGGCCTGGCTGGGTCCCCAGAGCGAGGCAGGGGAGGAGACAGAGAAAGCAGATACAGCATGCACTCAGCACCTGCAGGGTGCCAGGCACGAGGCCCTTGGCGTCCAGGACCTTTCTAAATGCCGGTGGCCCCCCAGGTTTGAGCACAGCAGCCCCTCGTCTTCCTCCCTCCGCAGTGAAGGACCGGCCCCCCCAGCCCAGCCCCCTCCGGCCCAGGCCGCGCTGGGCACCTGGCCCACCCAATGAGGACACGTGCACCTTCTTTAAAACTCACCACTGCACTCCGTCAGAGGCGCTGACCCCGTCTGGTCCACCCCTCTCCAATGGTCGGTGTTATAGCCAGCAATAACTCATCGATTCCTCAACAGACGGGAACTTTACTTAACTAGTTATAGCCGTCTGACGGGCTGGGGTGCGCGGCCCAGGGCCCACGGAGGTGGCTGTCAGGGGGCCAGGCAGGGAGCCCAGAACTCGAGGGTCCACTCCTCAGAGAGAAGGCACAGGCTGTGGGGATGCGCCCGGCGCTAGGCAACATGGGCAGCTGTGCCCCCCGCCTTCCCCGGGTCCAGAGGTGCTGCTGGGCAGGGCGAGAGACCCTTCCCAGCCCTCTAGACACATGATGGCTGGTGCCAGGGAGACACGGAGACACTTGGCTTAAACACATAATAACAGCATGCTGGGTGCCAGCCCAGACCACATTCCCCCTCAGGCATTTTCCGTGTTGTCCTGTCAGTAATCCTACGGACACACGTGAACATCTCCAGTTCACAGATTCAGAAACAGCTGGTGGAGCGAAGTCACATGCCCTGAATTACCGGGCCAGGCTGCCACCCTCCCCTGGGGACATGCAAGCTGGTGTCCGTACACCCACGGACAGACTCACATGGAGTCCCTTCCCATAAAGACAGGCCCACGGAACTCCCAGGACTCCTCAGCACCTCTAGACACGTCCGAGCCCCTCAGCCAGGCCCGCACAAAGGAAGCCCATTAAGGATCTATCCAAGATCTAGGAAATTATGGAATACACAAAGGCTTCTTTGTTTGAAATATCATAGCAGATGATTCGTAACAGCCCCAAATTGGAGCGATCGACATGAAAACGGATAAAACACACTATGACCTATGCATTCATCATGAGTCACGTTGCAACCAATGGGGAGAAGGAGCCACGGAGTGATTTGAAAGGAAAAGTTTCCTACATAGAGAATGATTAACTATAACAGGAGATTGAATTAACAGGGGCCTGGTTAAAAGAAGAATTAACGAGGGACTGGTTAGGAAGAAGAACTAACAAGGGACTGGTTAGAAAAAAGTGTGGAGAACCTAGTGCAGCGATTTTCAACCTTTTTCATCTCACGGCACACACAAGCTAGTTGCTAACGTTCAGTGGCACACCAAAAAAATATATACGTTTTGCAAATCGGACCAAAAACTAATTTTGATTCGTTCGACCCGGACGGCTATTGTTGTGGTGATTGTTGTCATTTTTTTTTTTTTTAATTGGACAATTGGAAGAAAAAGAGGCCAGAGCCCCTGACTCCGCAGGCAGGCCTTGCCTCTGCTGCGGATTCGCGCAGCACACCGGTTGGAAATCGCTGCTCGAGAGAAGAACCTCCGCAGGGCTGCCATCCAGGCCCTGCAGAAAGAGCAGGCGCTCCCAATGGGGGCTGAATAGAGCGCCCCAAGAACGCAGCCCCCGTACCCCAGGCTGAGTGAATGCCCGAGGGAGAGCCACCTCGCCCAGGGCTGAAGTAGGACCCCCAAGGAAGCGCCCCCACCCACGCACACCCTCCAGGGGTGACGTCCAGGCCTTGCGCGGCCAAAATGCTGGTCTGGCGCCAAACGGGCGAACTCGCTAGAAATTCAACCTGTGGAACTTACCAGAAATCGATCAGGCCTGGGCCGCCCACAGGTGTCTCACCGGACACACCCCACTACAGAGCTGCCTGGAAAGGGGGTGCTGAGGCTACGGACTGCAGGAGCCTGGGAGCACGTGGGAGCCCGGGAGCACGTGGGAGCCCGGAAGTGGGGGGGCTTCTCTGCCGCGTGGACTCCGCAGCGCCCTCTGCTGGCGAAGCCTAGCGGGCCAGCCGAACTGGGGAAAACTTAAAGGGCCCAGATCCATTTTCACCCAGCAGGCAAGAAGGGTGGATTTGGAGCTGAGAGGCAATCCATACCCAGCAACTCCGTCCCTTTAACGACCCAGCTTCCTTAGGAGCCCTTATCCCATTATTGAAAACCTGTGCAACCACACAACTCTGGATTGCTACCTAAGAACCCACCGCTATCATTCCTACGAAACTTCTCACCCTTTCCACGAGGGAAACCAGCAGTTCCACGAGTCATCGCTGACTGTATTTTATTAACCTTCTGATGCAGTTACAGTTTCACAGAACAGTCTGTCACCTACGTATTAAATTGTGACCTTAACATCCAAACATTTGCATAGGAAATAAAAACAGAAAGCGAGAGAAGAAAAGGGTTCGTTGCTAAGTGTGCATGTTCTAATTATTCATCCCAGAACTGGGGAAATAACTCACAGCTGGGCGGCTGTGAGTCAGACCGGAGCTGGGACCCGTTCTATCACCTGACTGTCTCAAGTCCTCCCTGTGACATATGGGCCGGAGTGGCACTGTGGGTCCCTGGGGGTTTGTGCTTATCCCGGGCCAGTGTCAGGAACCCCAGAACCATGGGGGGGGGGGGATTTCCTTTCCCCGGGGCACAATCGCTCTGGCAAACGGCCACAGGTCCCCGTCCGGGAGGCCTGGACGAAGGATTATGGTCATTATTGCAGCAATGATGCGGGCTCCTTCTCCGCCGGCACCTGGCCTCCCAAGGGCTTCTGGGCCTGGGAATTGACGGAGGTCTGCACACCGAAGGAGAGGCCCAGACTGTATCTAGTGGTGATGCAAGTCAGGTTTTGACCAGCAGACCCAGAAGTTATTATGTTCTCTATATCGAGCAATGCTCCTGTGGGCTGCCCACTTATTTCATTCCCGGGGACACTGTGACCCATCAGCCGTCCTCTAACTCCCCACGGCCGAGGCTTTCTGATTGCCTCGGCATCCCTACGGCCTTCCGGCACGTGTGCCTGCTTTGTTCCTGGCAGGGAGGGGCTCGCCCTTGGTCTCTGCTGCTCTGGGATGTTCTTATCCCCGCTGCAATCAGGGAGCCCATCCCTCTGCTTTCCATCCCACCGACAAGAGGGCACTTCGGGGAAACGCTTGCTCCTTCTTCTGGTGGAATATGGCTGCGGGGGGAGCAGCGTGCGGATTGCACAGTCCAGTCCAACCAGCCTGTCTCCCCGAGCCTCTGGAGGCCCTCTACCATCTCATGCCATGGCAACCGCATTAACCGTGGGCCACGGATGGATCCAAACTCTAGACAATCGATCAAGCAAGCTGTTAGCGCCGCCTCCAGCTGCACATGCTAATAACCAAACCCAGGATGTCTCTACACGCATCCACACGATGAGTTCAGCCCAATCTAGGGTTACTTCCTCCCCATTCGGCACCCGCTCTCACGTATGTTTCCAGGTTGATACGCACTGAGTGGCCAGATTATTATGATCTCTGAACTAGAGGCCCGGTGAATGAATTCGTGCATGGGTGGGTGGGGTGCGGCTAGCCTGGCCAGGGGGAGGGGACGTGGGTGGTTGGCCAGCCTGCCTGCTAGTCGAACTCCTGGTCGAGGGGACAACTGGCATGTTAGCCTTTTATTACATAGGATATACACTGAGTGGCCACTTATATGCAAATAATATTAGCAAAGTCTTGCAAGATTTTGGGGGGGGCCCCGGTCACCAAGGAGCATTTGATCCTAGTTAGCATTCGTGATGACAGGGGTGGTCTCTGTGAGTCTTGAGAAGAATGTGTCTCCCCTCCTCAGGGGAGGTGATAATGGGTTTTTGTGTGTATTTTTTAACAGAAGGAATTATCTCCTTGGACACTGGGTGACAAGCTACCAGCCCCTACAAGGGAGACTCAGAGTCACTTGGGGTTTAAGAACATCTCATCCGGGTCCAACGGATGTGTCCCCCTCCACGTTTCAGGGCCCTTTCGTTCCCAATTACTGTCCTCGTTTTCACATGAGAAATCTGTCAGGATGTAAATTCAACTGTAGTTGTCATTCCGCAACCAACACAATAAAAGCAAAATTAAATTTTGTGTTTGCTTTTCAGCATTGTCAGCACCAGGGCTGGAAGAAATACCGCCTTGACGGGCTGTCGGAGCTGGAGGCTCCCTGGCTCTCAGACCGGAGCAAGAGCCAGTGGCCCGGCCTGGTTGCTCCTCCTCTGGGCATGCCGAGCCCCTGAGAAAACACACCCCAGCCCACAGGCCTCACGCGCCGGCCAGTGCAGCCTCACTCCGGCTCCCAGCGGATGTGCCTTAATGGCACTTCCTCTCGATCACCCGCGGTGACCGCTGGATTAACTGGAAGGCCGAGACACGTCCCAGGTCGCGAGCATCTCATTTCCCAAGGTGCTCGGCACCACACGCAAGCCCAGAGGCACGAGAAAACCCCACAAATCCTATCGCCACGGCGGCCCATCTCCCAGCATCACTCCCGACAACTCAGTGTCCGTCCGGGTCCCCGAAGAAACAGACCAGCCCCGGCTCAGTTGGAGGGGGCCTTCCGCTGCACCCAAAGGTTCCGGCCCGATCCCGGGTGCGAGTGCGGGAGGCAGCCAACTGATGTTCCACTCTCACATGGCGGTTCCCTCTCCCTCTCCCTTCCTCTCTGGAAAAATCAATAAAATCCTTTTTTTTTTTTTCTTTTTTTTTTAAGAAAAAGAAACCAGGCTCTGGCTGAGTGGCTCAATTGGGTAGAGCATCATCCTGATACGCCAATGTTGTGCTGTGTGTGTGTTGTGTGTTTTTTTGTTTGTGTTTTGTTTTTTTATTTCAGAAAGGGAGAGAGAAATAGAAATATCAATGATGAGAGAAATAGAAATATCACTGATCGACTGCTTTCTGCACAGCCCATACCGGGGATCAAGTCCGCAACTTGTGGGCCTGTCTCTTAACCAGAATTGAACCCAGGATCCTTCAGTCCGCAGATCGACGCTATATCCACTGAGCCAAGCCGGCCAGGGCAATTTGCGGTCGTGGTGTTGATCCCCAGTCAGGGCACACAAAAGAAGCAACCAATAGTGCATAAATTCGTGGAACAGCAAGTCGTTATTTCTTTCTCTCTCTCTCTCTCTCTCTCTCTCATAAATAAAAAAGAAAAAGAGACCATACAGTAATTATTTTAAAGGAGAGAGTTTCCTGTGGAGAATTAAGAGCTGATAATAGAGGACTGGATGAACGAGGTGTTGCCTAATAAAGAAAACAGAGGACTGACACAATGTGAGAACAGTCGTTAAGGAGCAGAGCCTAGAGAGAGCCCCCAAGAATCCCCTCCCCCAGGGCTAAAAGGATCTCCTGGGAAGGGCTCCTGAGGGGTTTGGGAAGCCGCCCCCTAACCCTCCCCCCCCACCCCACCCCCCCGCAAAGGATGGATCCCCCAGGAATGAAATAAAGACCCTAAGAAAAATCCCCCCAAGGAGGAGGCAGGGCTCCCAAGGAACAGCGCCCTCCACTCAAGGACTGAGACAGAGAGTGACCCGAAGAACCCCCCCCACACACACACACACACACCCCCAGGGCTAAAGTAGGTCCCCCAAGAAGAGCCTCCAGAAAGACACCCCAATCCGGCGGAGGTGAAGTCCCCAACAAAGAGTGTCCTCAGGCTGAGACAGAGCCCCCAGGGAGGGTCCCCCAAGGAAAATCCCCTCCCCCCACACGTGCACACACACCCTCCAGGTCTGACATCCGCCCAGACCTCATGGTAGATATGGCTGGGGCTCCCTGCGCGGCCAGATGCTGGTCTGGTGCCAACCCAGCAGAACTTGTTAGAAATCCAACCTGTGGAACTTACCAGAAGTCTTCCCGGGAGGACACAGCCAAAGCTGCTCCCACTACAAAACTGCCTGCAAGGGGAGCTGAGGAAGCTGCTGTCCGCTGGGCGCCACTGACCACCCGGGGAGCCGGCGGCGTTGAGACTGCAGGAGCCTGTGAGCACGTGGGAGCCAGGGGGCGGGGCTTCGCTGCCACGTGCGCTCCCCAGCGCCCTCTGCTGGCGACGCTTAGCGGCCCAGCCAAACTGGGGAAAACTTAAAGGGCCCAGATCCATTTTCATCCCGCAGGCAAGAAGGGTGGATTTGGAGCAGTGGATAATGGAAACATTCTCTATTGTGATTGGGCTGGTGGTAACGCAGGGGTACACATTTGTAAAAATCCTTCAAACTGCGCTGGCTGGTTTGGCTCAATGGATAGAGTATTGGCCTGCAGGTCGAAGGGTTCTGGGTTTGATTCTGGTCAAGGGCATGTACCACGGTTATAGGCCCTTCCTTGGCCTGGGTCCTGGTCAGGGTTCACGCAGGAGGTAACCAATGGATGTGTTTCTCTCACATTGATGTTTCTCTCTATCTTTCCCTCTCTCTTCCACTTTCTCTAAAAATGAGTGGAAAAATACCCTCGGGTGAGGATTTTAACAACAAAAAAAAATCCTTCAAACTGAACATTTAAAATCTGTGCATTTTGCTGTGGATGAATTACATCTCAATTTTTAAACTTCATCATGTAAGTTTGGGTTTTAAATCCAGTCACTCTGTGCTGCTTGCACACAGTAAGTAAAGAAATACTTTTAAAATATTTTTATTGATTTGTAGAGCGAGGGGAAAGGAGAGAGAAAGAGAAACATCGATATATGAGAGAGAAACATTGATCGGCTACCTCCTCCATGCTCAAGCCTGAAACCTTGGCATGTACACCAACTGGGGATCAACCAGCAACCTTTTGATGCATGATGGCACCCAACCAACTGAGCCACACTGGCCAGAGTGGTAAAGAAATATTTTTGAATAAATAAATGCGTGCATAAATCACACACTCTGTTTTGCTTTCCTCACATCATACTTATCACAGTTCCTGAAAATCATTAAGCTACTGGCCTACTTTTCTGGGCTCCCATAACCCTCTGCTCTGGGCTCGGCCACTACTTTCATTACACTGGTGTTAGTTCCAGAGCGGCACAAAGTATCCGGTACAACCAGAGGGACCAGCCTGCGTGCTCTACGCCTGACACTGTTTTCAAAACTCTGGCATACACAGCAACCCGTGCAGTAATTGCTTCCAGCATTCCCATTTTATCGACGTGGTAACCAAGGTACAGTTCTTCAGAGTGTCCACACGCTTAACCACTTTGTCTCTGGAGTCAGACTGTCCTGGTTTCAAATCCTAGTTCTTCCCCTTGCCAACTGTGGGTCTTGGGCAAGACCACTGATCACGCTGAGCCTCACTCTATTCATCTCTAAAATGGGGATAATGATATTTCCCCTTTGAGCTGCCATGAGGCAGAAGTGGGCTTATTATCCACATAGAACGTTCAGCACAGTGTCCATCTCAGAGCAAGGGCATTCTTCACCATAAATTAAAACACGGATGTCATCAATACAACACGCATTTTAACATATCTGGAAGCAGAACATGTCTGCCAGTCAACAGCATCTCACAATCTCCGTGGACAGTGGCAGCTGTGACGCGGCTGTCACTGCCTATACGTGAGCAAACCTGGCCAGAATGGCCCCTATTGCTGTCACTTCCGTGTCTGAGCCAGTATCCAGTAGCTCTTCCCGTAAGAATAAAAACACGACGATGAGCTGAGACAGCACCATGTTATACTTTAGTTGGCAGCCGCTTTTCTCTCTTTGAGGCACACAGATTAATGGTGTGTCTTACAATTGATGGTTTCTTAGATTTGATAAAATGCACCACAATGTTATCATCACCAGCCTGTCTCTCCTGCTGCAGATAATTGGATTATTGCTCCCTGTTCTTCCTGCCTCCCGGTTAGAGCGTTAGACGTTCAGGCCTTTTCCGTGTGACTTTGCGATGGCGAGAGGGGGCGGAGGACACGTCCTCGCTCCACCAATGTTGGGCGTGGCCGTGTCACTTCCCTTGGGATGCAAGCAGTAGGACAGATGTGGCCTTGGGACATGTATGTGTCTGCCCAACCAGGAAAACGGAGCCTGGACCCAACCTTCAGCCTGCTGCACAGCCACCCCAGCCGACCCACCGTGAGCAAGAGGAGTAATTGCCTATAGTTATAAGCCACGGGGGGCTATTTGTTACTCAGCCTTAGCATGATGACAATAGCTAATACACTCACTAAACTAGGAGTGCTTCGAGGCCAAGGCCTATAGCTCACTCGCCTCTATTTACGTCTTCAGAATCTAGCTTACTTCTGGGTTTAGGGGGCACTCAGAGAGGTGCTCAGCGATGGGAAAAGGCAGGCCTTGGAATCAGACAGACGCGGATTGAAATCTCAGCTCTGCCACTCAAAAGTTGGGTGACCTTGGGGAGTCATGTAGAGCTCCCCATATGTAAAATAGGAGGGATAAGAAGGGAAGCGGGCGATGTGTGGGGTTCTTACTCCGGGCCTGGCATTAGTAGGCGTTCCAGACACCCCAGTTCCCTTTCCTTGATAGATGTGTGTGACTGTGTACATGACTGAGACCCCTGTGACCCATTTCCGCACCCAGAACCAGCCAGAAAAATCTCCTCCAGATGCTCCTGGCACGCGGCAGGAAGGATCTGGCGGAAGGAGGCATCCTTGGCACAGAAGGTCTGGCAGGACCCAGAGGAAGCGGCGGCCAAGCTGCTCCCAGCAGTTCAGCACCCCAGGGACCCCCTTCACCAATCCATCCCCAACCCACCTGGCATCCCGGGGCCTGGGCCCGTGCCAGGCCCGCACTTGGCAGACTATGTGCTGCCCCAGAATTTTCTGCCCCAGTTACTCCCTGAGAAAAGTCAAGGCGGAGAAGACAGGGTTAATGGGGCTGCCCATATGGTCCAATCATGGAACAGGGGTGGGCCAGTGCCCCTGTCAGCCACAGGGGCCCCTGCACAGAAGCCCTGGGACCACAGTGTCCCAGAACACCCACTGCAGGCCCCACTCTGGGACAGAGCATTCAGCAGGGAGGCCCGGGTGCCAGCCCTGACTTTGCCATAGCCTGCAATGTGGCCTGAGGCAGGACCCCTAACTTCTCTGTGCCTCCATTTCCCTTGTCTCTACCATGAATAATCCCTGAGAAGTCTCCATGGTTTGTATCACAGACCCATCTGAGATCCAGGGAGAGGCCACAGACAGCTCCACACGAACAATGCCTCTAATCTCAGCAGCCCAGGACCGGGGAGCAGATGACCTCAGAGCGGCTGCCTGACGGCCCAGAGAGCCCCGTGCTGCGGAATGCTGGGGCTGGAGGTCCAGGGGCTTCTCTCCCACTTTGCCCCTCTGACCTCTCTGACCAAAGCCTCTGCTCATGGCCAGGGAGGCAAGCCCCGGGGGGCCTTCTCTGAGCTTCTCTCCATGACCTCAGAGACACCCAGGTTTCTGGCCTCCTCGGCCCCTACTCATTAGCTTTCCCTTTGTTGCCATGGTTTTTCTGAGTCTTTCACAGAGTGCAGGCCCAGAAACAATCAGCGAATCAGATAATCAGCTATTCTTAGGCTGGAGGGTCTTCAGAGATGACCTACATGCTCATGTGTGCACATGCATGAACACACATGTGTGCATGTGTGCACTAGTACATACTAGTACACACATCTACACATCAGGTGCCTCAGCCCTCTGCTCCTCACTGTGGCTGCCCCTGTCCCAGAGGCCCAGTGACTGTCAGCACCAGCATCCCATCTCCTGCCCTGCCATGTCCTTTCTGGTGAAGCCTTCAGAGCCCACCAAGGTCAGGAAGACTGAGGAGGCACCAATGGTTACAACTGCCCTCGCCAGTTTGGCTCAGTGGCTAGAGCGCTGGCCTGCTGACTGAAGGATCCTGGGTTCAATTCCGGTCAAGGGCACATACCAAGGCTGCAGGCTCCTCCCCGGCCCGGGCCCCGGTTGGGGCTCATGCAGGAGGCAACCAGTCGGTGTGTTTCTCTCACATTAATGTTTCTCTCTGTCTTTCCCTCTCTCTTCCACTCTCTCTAAAAATCAATGGGAAAATATCCTCCAGGGAGGATTTTTTAAAAATGATTAAAACCGAGCATCAGGGAAGTAGGATCACCGCCCTGTCGCACCCTCGCTGAGAACCCTGGGGGTTGTCAATGACAGTATGAGTTATGCTGTCAACGGGTAGTTACATTTCGTGCAGCCTTCAGTGTACATCATGTACTATGCAAAGTGCTTTCATGAATTTCATCCTCACAACAAACCCACAAGGTAGATGTTATGAGCCCCATGTGTTTTTTACCCCTACTGTGTACCAAATTCCCCCCACACTTAGCAGCTCAAGTGGAATTTATTATCTCATTCAGCTTTGGAGGGTCAGGAATCTGGCAGTGGCTTAGCAGGACCCTGGGCCTCCCACGAGGTTGAGGTCAGGCTGATGGTAAGGGCTGCGGTCTCATCTCAAGGCACAACTGGAGCAGGAGAATTCATGTCCAAGTTCATCCACGTGGCGGTTAATAGGCCTCAGCTCCTCACTGGCTGTTGGACAGAGATCTCAGTTCCTTGACACATGGGACCCTCCTCAGACTGCCTACATGGCCTCAGGACATGACAGCTGGCTTCCCATAGAGGAGTGAGGAGAGAGAGGGAGGGGGAGAGAGAGAGAGAGAGAGAGAGAGAGAGAGAGAGAGAGAGAGAGAGACCAAAGACAAGAGCCACTGAATCTTTTATAACCCAGCCTCTTTGGGTTGGAAGTGAACACCATTTCCTCTGCCATATTATATTGATCACACAGAACAAGCCCAGTATAAGGAGACTGACAAAGGGTATAAATACCAGGAGGCCATTTTGGAAACTGGCTATCACATCCCATTTTACAAATGACTAAACTGAGACTCAGAGAGATGAATTGACCTGCCCAAGGTCACAAAACCAGCAAGTGATGGAATAGAGACTTCCATGCAGGACTATCCAACTCCAACATCTATACCTTTAACTATATGTCTTCTCTATAAGACGACGACGACGATGATGATGATGATGATGACGATGATAAATGATGAGGATGAAATAAAGATGACGATGATGGTGGTGGTGGTGATTTTGATGAGGAGGAGGACAGTAGTGATGATGACAAGTACTATGTATTTTGAGCACTTCCCATGATGCTGAAAACTTACATGTCATTTCATCTTCACAAGCTTTGCTATTTCAAATACGGTACATTGACATCACCTAAGCACTATTATTAAAGCAAAGTCTGTCTCTCTCCCTGACCCCAGGGGATTGGCATGCACAGTTGAGTCTGAAAGGTGCTCAAACTTCTCAGAATCAAGAGATTACACAACTTGCCCAACCGGTGTGGCTCAGTGGCTGAGTATGGACCTATGAAGGTCATAGTTCAATTCCAAGTAGTGGCACATGCCAGTAATGAGGGCTCGATCCCAGTGTGGGTGTGCTAGAGGCAACCGATCAATGATTGTCTCTCATCTTTGATGTTTCTATCTCTCTTTCTCCCTTCCTGTCTGAAATTAATTTTAAAAAATTTAAAGAATCTCTTGAAAGAAAGAAAGAAAGAAAGAAAGAAAGAAAGAAAGAAAGAAAGAAAAGGGAAGAAGGAGAGAGCGAGAGAGAGAGCGAGAGAGCGAGAGCGAGAGCGAGAGAGAGAGAGAGAGAGAGAGAAAGAGAGAAAAGAAGGAAGGAAGGAAGGAAGGAAGGAAGGAAGGAAGGAAGGAAGGAAGGAAGGAAGGAAGGAGGGAAGGAAGGGGAAAGAAAGAAAGAGAGAGAGAGAGAGAGAGAGAGAGAGAGAGAGAGAGAGAGAGAGAGAGAAAGAAAGAAAGAAAGAAAGAAAGAAAGAAAGAAAGAAAGAAAGAAAGAAAGAAAAGAAAGAGACCTCTAGCCAGGTGGAAGTAATATTCCTGTTTCTACTTTGCAGGTGAAGAAGCTGAGACTCGGACCCTTTCTTGGCTGAGAATAGAATAAAGATCTTGATCCCCACCCCAGACCCTGCCACTCCTACCTCCTGGGCTAGAACTCTGCCTGCCCCTGGAGGGGGTGAGGCTCCAGCCAGCAAGGACTCGGCCCTCAAAGCATCAGGCCTGGGACCCTCACCACCGCCACCAGGCCTGGTCCCCTCGCCTCCCCGCTCCTGCTGCCTCCTGCTGCGCGTGCCCCTCCGCCTCACAGGCTGTTTGTGGGTGGATCAGAGGCCACGCAGCCCTCCTGGTGAAGAGTGACCTCGTTCCAAATTACTCCGGGGGAAGGACATTCGGAATCAAGAGACAGCACTCAGCACAGCGACACACAAACATTTCTGAAAGAGGGGGAAATTATGTCTTTGAAATCACATTAATCATGATAATGCTCTTGCTCCTTCCCTGCCTGGGTGTTTGCTGGATGATTTTGCCGGGATTAACCCTGGGCAGCCGGGGCTCTCACAGAGTCCTCCGAGATACATGCTCTCCCTCCCTCGGCCAAGATGCTCACCCGGTTCCAGAAGCACTAGGAGCACATATTTCCCGTCTCCCATCAGCCTTCCTGGTTCAGGGGTCACTCCAACCCAAGGTCAAAACCCAGGGGCTGGGCAAGTAAGATAAATGAAGGACTCGAGTGCCAGGCAAAGGGGTTGCCTCCTTTTAAAACTGAAAGTCTGGCATCCCAGGGAAACCCTGAAGGGTGGTCACGTTAGTGGGGACTGTCATAAACAGAAAAGAAAAAAAAATCCTGCTGAAACCAGTTTGGCTCAGTGGATAGAGCATCGGCCTGCGGACTGAAAGGTCCCAGGTTCAATTCTGGTCATTGGCTGCGGGCACATCCCCAGTAGGGGATGTGCAGGAAGCAGCTGATCGATGTTTCTCTCTCATTGATGTTTCTAGCTCTCTGTCCCTCTACCTTCCTCTCTGTAAAAAATCAACTATATATATATATATATATATATATATATATATATTTTAAATCCTATCCTGTGAGAGCAGCTATTACTCACCTTGGCAGATTGCTACCACGCAGTGTTATAACCTGAACTCAAACACTGAAAACCTAACCCCCATGGGATGCTATTGGAGAGAGTTTGAAGGCCATTAGGATTAAATGAAGTCCTGGGGGTGGAGCCCTATTGTAATGGGACTGGTGTCCTTACAAAAGAGAGAGAGGAGCACGAGGGATGCACGTGCAGAGAGAAGAGCCCCTGTGATGACATGGCAAGAAGGTGGCTGTTGGCAAGCCGAGCAGAGGGGCCTTAGGAGAAACCAACCCTGCTGGCACCTTCGTCTTGGACTTCGCGCTCCAGAACCATGGGAAAATAACTGTCTGTTGTTTAAGGCCCCCAGTCTGTGCTATCTCTACTAATAAAAGGTAATATGCAGCAGGCTGTGTGGGGTGACAAGGAGGACAAGGGAGGATTAGCAAGGGACGACCAAACAACTGAACAGCATGCTGCATGGGGCAACCAGGACAGTGAGGGGTGACTAGGCTGGCAGAGGGGCAGTTAGGAGCGATCAGGCAGGCAGGCAGGGGAGCAGTTATGAGCCGAAACTGGCAGTCAGACATCCCCCAAGGGGTCCCAGATTGGAAAGAGTGCAAACTGGGCTGAGGGGACCCCTCCTCCCGTGCACAAATTTTATGCACCGGGCCTCTAGTTCTGTTATAACAGCCCTGCACAGACTAACCTACATGGGTTAGAGGGATAATAGTAACAAAAGCCAGCACTTCCGCAGCGCTCACTGAGTCCCAGGAACTATTCTAAAGCTCTATATGGATTACTTCATTCAATCCTCACAAGACCCTCTGGAGTGAGAACCATTATCATCCCCATTTTATAGATGAGGAAACTGATGTCCAGCGAGCGGAAGTAACTCCCCCCAAAGACTCACAGCTGGAAAACGTCAGCGCTGGGTGCAAAGCTGGCTCTTCATTACTACGAGGGAGTGACAACCCCTGTTGCCCAACCTTTCCGTTTTCCAAGTGAAATTGAGAAGTACCCCGGTGTTTTGTTTTAATGCTAGCTGCTAATTAAGAAATCAAAATCATATCTATGGGCATCCACAAAAGCTACCTGTGTCTAACTCTCAACTGCCGGCTTCTCGTTGCCGCTCTTAGAAAACTTCAGCGAGTCGGATCCGTGTGGGGCTTACCCTGTAGGGTGTATAGACTTAGGAAATCAGAGGATGTTGGAGCCCAGTGGGACATAGAGAATGTGGAGTTCAAGCCCGCATTTGACAAATGGCGTCACTAGCAAGCAAGGCCAGGGCCAGTGAGAGCCCTCCCTGGCCACCCATCAAATCAAGGACAAGAGGGGTCCATGTCTTTGGGGTTTGTTCTCTACCCCCTTTCTTTACTTGTTTCCTTATTTTTCTTTCTATCTCCGAATTTGGATTTCTATCCATTTGTCCATCTCTCTGTCCATCCCATCCATCCATTTGTTCATCTACCCATCTTCTCATTTATTAGTCTATCCATCCATCCACCCATCCATGTATCCACTCAGCCAGCCCGTCAGCCAGCTTCAAGACCTGCCCTGACTGTGAACGCCTTGAAACCAGGGCTCTCCGTTACCTATTTGTATTCTCAGCTGTTGCAAGCACCGTGCTTAGCACAGCCTTACCAGCTTTGCCCTTCCTGGGTGTTATCCTTGGATAAGACTCTTCATCTCTCCAAGCCTCCGTTTCTCCATCTGTAAGAGTTGGGACATCACAGTTCACAGTGTCATAGGAGAAGTAGGTGATATAGGCGCATAGTAGGTGCACAGTAACAGCCAGCTGCGGTCACGAGCTATCACGAAGGGCTGGAGCCCATGCTCTTCAGACCCTAGAGCTCCACTCTGCTGGCTCTGTGCTCCCCTAGGGGGGTGGGAATATAGGTGAGGATGGGTAAGAGGGAGCACAGGGAACAAGGCTGCAGAACACGGAACAGGAGATTCGGAATCGCAGAAGACAAAGAAGGAAGGACAATGCTCATCCTGGCCGTGAGGGGTGCAAGGTCTGTCCTAGGAGTGGGGGAGCATAGGGATGGGGGGGAAGGGGGAGACCCCAGCCTCAGGGGTCCCGCCTGGAATTGCACTGCACAGACAGTCTGGGAGGCGGGGCCCGCCCGCCTGCTCCCTCCTCACAGCCCCCAGAGCCTGGCAGGGCTGCACCAGCGTCCCCGTCATCAGCTCCTGTGAAAAATCATCTGTGATAGCTGAACTTCTGTTCCATTGTTGTTATTGTCTTTTAATTACACCTTCTTCTTTTTTTAACTTGGGAACCGAATTAAACCCAGCCAACCTGAAATTAATTTGTGGTGTAATACGGCGGCGTGGAAACTGGGCCATTGGCTCTGGGGCCTGCAGGGAAGCAGCGGCCAGAGGGGAGGCAGGGACTTCTGCCTCTGACCCTGTCCGTGGGAGAAAGCCCTCCTGGTCACCAGGCCCTGGCCAGTCATTGGGAATTTAGCCACCAACAAGATGGTCAAGGTTCTCGCCCCAGAGTTTGCTGTCCAACTGAGTCATTGAGAATCATGACATTCTGGGGATAATAATAATAATAATAATAATAACATAGCTGAAACAGGTTTGGCTCAGTGGATAAGTGTCGGCCTGCGGACTGAAAGGTCCCAGGTTCGATTCCAGTCAGGGGCATGTACCAGGGTTGCTGGCACATCCCCAGTAGGGGGTGTGCAAGAGCAGCTGATAGTTTCTCTCTCATCCATGTTTCTCTCTATCCCTCTCCCCTCCGCTCTGTAAAAAATCAATAAAATATTTTTTTAAAAAAAACACAATAATAATAATAATAATAATAATAAAAGGTGGGACAGCTCACAGAGTTTTCTCCAGACCTCCTATCAGCCTGAGATTTAGTACCAATTATGTTAATGTCCCTACTTGCATTTCATTGAAAGGATAAAAGATCACTCCCATAGCTGTCATGGGGGCAGGCACTTGGCATGGATCACCTCATGTGCTCTGAGGGTGCTAGCATGCCCATTGTACAGATGAGAAAACTGAGGTTCAAGGGGCCAAATTTTGTCTATGATGAGGAAGTGACGAAGCTGGGACTTGAACCCAGACCTGAATGCTCTCTAAACCTGTTCTTATAATTAACTACTCAGACATTCCACCTGTCACAGAAAGCTGTGGCCCCCTGGGCACTTCCTGTGCTAGGGTCAGACCTGAGCGTGACCCTAGAATGCCAGCAACCGGAAATGAGGGGGTGAAGGCCTACGTGTGTGCCCAGCAGCATCAGGGACTGGTGGCCACAAGCCTGGCAGGGGCAGTGCCCACCCAAGGGCAGTGGCAGTGCCCACCCAGCACAGCTGGCCTCGGCAGGGGCAGTGCCCACCCAGCACAGCTGGCCCCGGTGGCATTTCGCTCCCTTCTTTCCTCTCCGTTCTGTCATCCTTGGGAAAGGACATATTCTCCTCCGTGGAACTGAGGCTAAAGAAAAGCAACTGTTTGGGGGTTGGGGCTTCCGTTTCCGGGCAAAGACGGTGTTAGGACCCACGGAGAGTCAGGCTCTCCGTCCCCCACTTCCAAGGAGCATGGGACCACGGGGTGGGGGGGTTATGGGAGCCCTTTGTCATCATTAGAATTCTCTCTTCTTTGTGCCCTCTTTTCCCACTGTTGTCATGTACTTTTAATCAAGGTGAAGGAATAAGGACACCTTGCTCCAGCACTGCAGGGCTTTTCGGGAATGGCCCTCCCTGCTCCTCCAGAGAGGGGCAGGGGAATTAGCCCCAGTGCCCGAGCTGGGACACCCCGGGGCAGCCAAACCTCTGGAACCTGTGTGGCTCCCGTTCCTCTCCCGCAGCCAAGAACATCGGGGTTCAGCATGTTTCCCCAGGGAGGTCTGACCTCCCACGGGCGGGAGGAGCTGCCTGGACCTCTTCCCCCCACTCCTCCACCCACCACTCTCCGCTCCGCTCAGCACACAGCAGACATCATTGCCAAAGGCAGCCAGCAGCTCCCTGGCCAGGAACAGGCCCAGGAAAGAAGGTCCACGTCTCCTCTCACCCTGGGCTCAACTTCCCAGCGGCCATCGCCAGTTTTCCTTTCAACCCAGCTCCACGTGGGACTCGGAATCTCACAGCCTCGGTGAGGATGGTCTGCGGAAGATGACCTTTAAAAAGATACAGCTTTAGGACCAAAATAAACACAGACTGTGCACGGCGGTTCTCCGAGGAGGGGGAGGGTTCCCAATGGCTTTTCATTTCTGTATTGTTTTAATTTTTCACTCTAAGAAAACGTTATTTTTCTAATCAGGAAAACATAATAGAGTTTTTCTAAAACAGACCAAAGCCAGAAAGCCCTGGCTCAGTCTCCGTTGGATAACAAGATCTAGAACTGTGAACAGTGACAGGGGCCAAACCCGGCCCACCACCTGCTTTTATAAATAAAGCTTTATGGAACACAGACATGCCCATCATTTACATATTGTCGAAAGCCCTTTTACCCTTAACCTTAGAGTTCAGTGGTTGTGACAGAAACTGTATGGCCTGCCAAAATGGAAATACGTACTATTTGGCTCCTTACAGAAAACGCTTGGCCTGGTCTGCAAGAGCATAAATTTGTGAAGGGAAAATGAGTCAGTGCCCAGGGCCAAGGCAGGCGTCTCTAATACAGTGGTTTTCAACCTTCCCAATGCCGCGACCTTTAATACAGTTCCTCAGGCTGTGGTGACCCCCAACCATAAAATTATTGTCGTTGCTACTTCATAACTGTAATTTTGCTACGGTTATGAATCGTAATGTAAATATCTGCATTTTCCGATGGTCTTGGGTGACCCTGCTAGCGGTTCTCAACCTGTGGGTTGCGGCATTTGGAAGGCTGAGAACCGCTGCTCTCATGCATTCACAGGTTGGTAATCCGGGCATCACAGAACCCTAGGTCATTTGGGATTTGGAGGCCGCTCCTCCGTCCCCTACCTGTGTTCCCCACAGCTCCTTTGTTCTGACCTCTTGCCTCGCGAGAGCAATCCCACGCAGGCAGGGAAAGTCCTTCCTCAAGTCTCGCTTCAATCCAGCACCCCTAATCCTCTCACCTCCCAGCTCAGACCCGTGGCCCAGCCCCGAGCTCCTGGTTGCGTCTCACACTGTTAGTGACTGGGCCTTGGATCTTGCCCAACACCCCACGAGCCAGAGAGACAATAACCGTTGGGAGGGAAATGGCGCCGTGGACTGCTGCCCCGCCTCCCCTTCCTGGGCACCGGGGCCCAGAGCTGCCGGGGCTGAGCAGTGGGGTCCGCCGCGCCAGCATTAAGGGGGAGCTGATGGCTCGGGGAGCAATTGTTACCACTTCGGGAAGAGCGATTATGCTAACGCTGCATAAACACGCACCCAGACCCTCCTCGGGGGCAAATGAAAATACAAGAGCATCTGGGCTGATTTATCTTGCCCAGAGGAAGCCGGAGAAATTCATTTCCCTTCCAAACGATCTGCTCTGGGTCCTAAATATTCAATAATTTCCTAGCTTGGAAATGGATTTCCTCCCCTTCCCCGTGGCAGGCAGCTAGCATTCTTATGCACGACATCATCAAGGTATGAAGGGGCACTCTTTATAGCGGGCTCTGGGCTGCATGCCCCACCCCACCTTGAAAATATTTCTCTCATCTCCGGGAGCCTTCTTAGGATGCCAGGACCACGGGCCCCTCCGAATGGATCCTGGCAGCCCCATCCCTTCCCTGACCCAGGCCTGGACCGAGGGCACCAGTGACTGCCCCAGCCCACCTCACCCACCAGCATATCAGTGCAAGAAGAGGCCTGGGTGCCCAGGCCCAGAACCTGGCAAGAGCTCAGAGCTCAGAGCCCCTTCGTCGTCCATGTACGTGTCTGTGTTCCGCAGGGAGAGGTGACTTTGACGGCAGGGATGGCCTGTGTGTCTGTGGTCTGGTCGGTGTTCGCTATTCATCGGCTGAGGGGACGGATAGACAAAGGGATGCGTGAATGATGAGAGAATAGAGGGTAGATGGATGGCACTTTGAATGTTATTCACTTGACTCCGTAGGGTATGGGATGTGATTAATTTCTCTCTCCACCTCGGTGCCTGAACACCAGAGAGAGAGAGAGACAATAAACGTTCGCTGAATGGATGTGTCAGAGATGAACTAGTGTGGCCGCCCCAACCAGTCCTGAGGATGCTCCCACCTGCCCTGCAGGGCCATGACCAGGCGGGAGGTTGGCACCCACTGGCAGGAGAGGAACCAGCCAAGGTGCCCAAGGGGTCGTGGACCTCCGGGCTTGGAATATGTTCTTGAAAGAATGGGGTCGCGGCCAGAGAAGAGAAGTCCATTCGGTGGGGTCACCCGGTCCACCCCCGGCCTCCAGCGAAGATGAGAGCAGGTGTCCCTGGGGCCGGAGCCACAGTGGTGGGTCTGAGAGCCTGTCTATCTCAGCCTCTGCCACGCTCTGCTCCTTCTTTGGTCGTGTGCGCCTCTCTTTTTATTCACTGTCTTCGTCTCCTGCTTCTCTCTCTCCCTTTCTCCACTGCTGGCCCGTCTCCATCCCTCAGGCACAGCCAGACCCCTGGCCACCTTGGGATGCTGGGCAGCATCTGTCCCAACAGATATTTCTCTCTATGTCCTGGGGCAGTGGTCGGCAAACTCATTAGTCCACAGAGCTACCTTAAATGTCAACAGGACAATGATTGAAATTTCTTTTGAGAGCCCAATTTTTTTAACTCAAACTTCTTCTAACGCCACTTCTTCAACATAGACTCGCCCAGGCTGTGGTATTTTGTGGAAGAGCCACACTCAAGGGGCCAAAGAGCCACATGTGGCTCTGGAGCCGCGGTTTGCCAACCATGGTCCTGGGGGATCCCTCCCCGTTTTTCCACTCCACTTCCCTGAGATTGGGGGAGATGAGGGTGCTGAGGAAACGGGCCCAACTAAGTCAGATCCCGCATCCAAAGACACCGGCTTCCAGTGGCAGCGCCGGAGCCCCAGAGGTCCGTCTGACTCTGGACTCCAGGCTCTCTCTGCCGCCCGAGCCGCCTGGAAGAACATGGGAGGTTGGAGCCCACGTGAGAGGATTTACATGTGCCTCTCCCTCTAGGACCTGGCTAAAATCTGGTTCCCTTCACCATAGCACGGTGCCCACACCCTGAGGTGGACCTGCATTGCCACCACCGTGAGGAGAAGGAACCAGCCGCAGAGGACCGTGTGCGACTCCATCCCGCCCTCCGATCATGCGTGCTGTGCCTGTCACTGCAGGGAGCTCACAGCCTGGCAGGGGCCCTTGCTAGCATGCACCACCTCCACCCAAGCACAGCCGGGGATCTCAGACCAGCAACTCGGGGGGCACTGAGGAAGAGGAGCCCGGGCTTTGGGAACCGCCCTGGCAGTGACAGGAAGCAGCCGCAGACGCGAGCTCGCAGCGTCCTCTCATCCAGGGAGGAGAATCTCAGAGCTGCCCGCAGCCTGGGAGAGCAGCGCTAACCCCCTCCCCCACCCCGAGCTGTGCAGCAGCCCAGCGCTGGCTGGGGTGAGATTAGGTTGTTAATTCGCCAGTAGAGCCCTATTCGGTGGTTCTCATCCTTAATTGCAATCAAGAGGGTGGTGGCTGCATGAGGGACGGGAGAGGGGGTCCTCCCCGAGGACTGGAGTCTGGGTGGAGGCTGCGGGAGGCAGCCAGCAGCAGGATAACCCTGGACACTTAGTGGGCACGGGCAGGGGCTCCAGGCAGGTTTCACCGGAGCTGGGCCAGGTCCCTATGATGCACATGAACACAGCATCCAGTAAATGAGGTTCCAGTCTCAGCCCTACCCCCTAGGGGAGTTACTACACCTCCCTGAGCTTCCGTGTCTGCGTGTGAAGGGGGAACATGGTAACCCGCCTCAAATGGTTACTGAGAGATTAAATGAGATCACCCGCACGGAGCACGGAGCACGGAGCACGGAGCACGGAGCACATCACCTGCCCTGCGCTCACGGGCCCTGGAGAGCCGCATTGCTTCTGAGCCAAGAGCAAAATGAAAGGTGCTCTGTTCTTAAACAGCCACCTCCACACAGTGCCCTTTGATGGCTCTGCAGGGAGGTGGGTGCCTTTAAGACAGGAATCACTCTGGCCCATGGCCAGGCTCAGGAAGAATATCAATGCTGGGGCGCATCAGGGGTGGATGGGGAGCTCAGAGATGTGATGAACAGAGGCCGCGGGGACCAGGCCTGACCCTGACCAGGCCCCATGGGCCACTCCCTGCAGCTGGGCTCGGAGTTCAGGACCCTCAGACCCGAACCTTGACTCCTGGGCCTTTTTCAAAGGAGAGCTGGGATCCAATGTGCACGAACACACACACACACACACACACACACGTGCACACATACACACACTCACTCACACACACGTGCGCACACAAACACACGTGCGCACACATACACACACACACGTGCGCACATGCACACACAGCCATGCCCGCATCCCACACACCCCATTCAGTTACATTAGTGTTTACAGAGCACCTACTGTGTGCCAGGTCCTGGAGCTACTGCGGTGAATGGACACAGTCCAGTCTGGGAAACGGACGTGGAATAGGGCATCACTGCTCAGGTGATGGGCACTCCAAGAGAAGCCAGCCCAGGAGAGGGGCACGCACCAGGCCAAATGCCAGGGAGAGGCACCCTCTGCTGAGCTCCAGAGGGGCACTAGCTGGGGAGCAAGGGAACATCATGAGAACGGGCAAGAGGCGGGAAAGAGCTGGTGTATGGGCAGGGACTGACCATTGCTCAGCCTGCTCAGAGCAAGAGGGGAGAGGGGCCCTGGTTAGCCAGTGAGCAATGAGGAAGCGTTAAAGGCTCTTAGAATCTGTTCTGGCCTTTCTGTGTGGAGTCGGGGGTGGATGGGAGAGTAGGTGAGATACAAGAGGGGACTGTCATGTTGGGCACCCTGCAGGGCCCGCTGCATGCGTTCTGCTGGGAACTCTGAGTACAAAAAGCTGCCCTTGACTCCCCAGGACAGCTCCGCGGCTGAGCCTGCATCTGCAGGCCTATAGTCAGAGTTGAAGGGACCTGGGTGTGCAAAGGGGAGGGGGGCGGTGGACAGCACAACCCAGTTGCTACCCAGGATGCTGTGAGACCTGGGTCTCACTCCACCTCGCTGAGTCCCCTTCAGCTCTCATCGCTGTAACCCCCCTCCTTCCCTTGGCCATGGCTGAGAAAAAAGAAGGAAATGAACTTAAACCTAGTAAGTGCCAGCTATGGGCCAGGAGCTGAACTTCCTCTCTCTGTTGAGGACTAGAAAATTCCTCTCTGGCGAATTGGCTGTGTGGCCTTGGGCAAATCACTTCTCACCGCTGAGCCTCAGTTTCCCTCCTGTAAAATAAATGCCAGGGTTGGGACTGCTTGCCCTTAAGAGTTTATTCAGTGCCAGCATTTTGGATTCAGGTTCCTGGCTCCAGGTTTACTGGGCTGTGTGACTTCAGGCAAATATATCAACCCCTCTGGGCTTCAGATTCTCTGCAGAATGGGGATAATCACTCACACCTGGCCGCACATGGTGGGCATGCAGTGAGATAGCTGTGCAGAGCACCCACACCTTCTGGGCACACAAAAGCCCCTTGGTACCCAGGGTTCGATTGGCTCTGCTTCTTGGCAAGGAGCTGGCCCTCCTGAACCCCGGACTGGCTCTGGCCAGGGGCTGGGATGGAGACCAGGGGCCGCAGCAAAGGAGAGGGAGGCAGCAATGCACTCGGGCACCGGGGTTTGTTCAGGCATCCCGTTTGGAAAGCATCGCCTTTTATCCCAGCGAGTGAAGTCTCCGCGCTGGGCCTCGCATCCGACGTGTCTGCGGTGGCGTGGGTCCCGTTCACCACAGGCGTTTGATGGAATGTTCCTCCCCCAGGAACGGCGCTCCCGGACACTCCTCACGCCCGGCCCCGGGTCTTTGAAACTTAACAGCGGGTTCTTTAAAGAGACAGGAGAGGCACGCTGCATCCCAATATGCTGCTTTTGAACATTAATAGAGGTCACCCTTCCGGGGGACGTGGGTCCTTCCCAGGAATGATTCAGCTGCAGGCACCGCTGGCCAACAGAGAGGTTTTGCTCGTGTTTCCTTTTGATCATCCACTAGGGTGGGGGTGACAGGGGTGGGGAGACACATGCGCACCCCCTTTACTGAGCCGTGGGGGAGAATTCTGTGTGAGAGAGGCCGAAGACGTCCTCTGTCATCCTGTCCCTGCCACCACCGCCAGGCAGGATCACAGAGCTTCAGAGCAGGACACCTGTGGGCATTGCAGAGGGCTTCCTGGGAGCAGGCCCCGGGCTCAGGGTTCGATGTGCCTATTCTCATTTCATCCTTACAGCTTATCTGGGGAAACTGAGGCCCGGAGACGTTAGGGTCCTTGTCCAAAGCCCCACAACTAGCAAGAGTCTGGGCTGCAGCTTGGCTCCAAAAAAATACACCCTGGACTTTGGAACTAGACAGTCTGGTTCTAGTTGCAACTGGACAGGCTTGCTCCACCATGTCCCAGCTGTGCAGCCTTGGGTACGTGGCTTGACCTCTCTGAGGCTCCATTTGAAAACGTACCCTCACTCTTGATTTGAAAGCACAGCTCCTCCAGCAAGGCCTCCGCACAGTTGTGGGAAGGGGTCTAGGGTCTTGGTGACCGTCATCCCCATTGCCCCGGGCCTCTCTGACTCTTCCCAACCCCTCACCCTCTGCGATAATGCCGGCACTGAGTTGTGGTCCCTGCCATGATTTTTCCACAATTGAAACTCTTAACAAACGCTCGAATGTATAATGTTTCACATTTCCATCGTTTCTCGATTACGGACTGTTTTGTCAATAGTGCTGTTTATGGGCGTTTCATGATTTATCTGTGTCTGCCTCCCACCTCCCTGTGTGGCCCTGGGCGAGTCATTCATCCTCCTGGATCACACATAGAGGAGCTGGGAGCAAGGGACCTTAGAGATCATCCATCCAGGCCTTTCGTTCTATCGATAAGAATCATAGTAGCAACCCAAGCTGCCTAAGACGCCTGAGGGAGACCAGTGACCCCCGCCTCCTGGTATTTCTGCCCTGGTGGAGGCCTCTCCTTCCCTGACTCTGAGCCAGGCCAGGCAGCTCACTTTGGCCAATGGGAGGTGAGAAAGCATGAGCCAGCAGAAGCTCTAAAGATCTTTGCTTTTTGGCACCCCCTCTCGGAATGAATGCTACCTGGAGACGCCCGGCTGTAAGGAAGGCCAGGCTGCAGCAGAGCCACTGCAGAGCTGACCGGGACCACGGGAGTAACCTGCCTGCCTCCGTGTGCCTGGGCCTGGCCCAGTCTGGGTGCTGAGAAGTCCCACTTCCCAGTAAGGGCCCCCCGCCCACCCAGCCACCCTCCTGAGAGCAGGTGCAGCAGAACAACCACCCCACCAACTCACGGGATCGAGAGAAATTGTAAACAGTTGTCCTTTAACCCCCTCAGTTGTTGTGTGTGTGTGTGTGTGTGTGTGTGAATGTGTGTGTGTGATGTAGCAATAGATAACTGAAATGTGGCCCTACTATGTGCCACGCTGGACTCAACCTTTGAAATAAGAACTTCTCACCTTCACATCAGCCCTTTTGAGATGGTTTTATTACCCAACAAACGAGGAACATGAGACTCAGACAGACCCAGTGCTATTTCAAGGTGAGGCATTAAGAAAGTGGTGGTTGTGGTGGTGCGGGGGGCGGGAGGATGACAAAAATAAATAAATAAGATAAATTGTAAAGGCTTTAAAAAAGAAAGTGGTGGAGCTAGGGCTCCAACCCCAGTCTCACTCCAGCATCTAAGCCACAGTTGTCACAACAAACATCCGTTTAGCAAACAGGAATGCACAGTTCAGACAGCGGGGCCTCCCCAAGGCCGCGCACAGCAGTACAAACACCTGTGACCGTGACCTCGTGCGATACAATGCGATGTGGCAAACCCTCCCAAACTCAGTGGCTTAGAAAGATGAGCATTTACTTAGATCCTGAGTCTCAGATCAGCCCAGTGGCTGTGGTTGGAACTGGGCTCCTGTGGCCGGGGGTTGGCTGGCTGTTTGCTGATTAACTTAGGCAACTGGGCTCCTCGGGCTGGGTCTCCTGTCCTCCAGCGCACAGCCTGGGCAAGCTCTCGTGGCCAAGGCCAAGGTGCAAGAGCAAACACATGGGAATGCACAAGCCTCCACATGGAGCTGGCCAGCATCACTCCCAGCATGTCCCTGCTTGGCCAAAGCGAGTCACAAGGCCAGGCTGCCCACAAGGGATGGGAGATGGGCTCTGCAAGATCATGCAAGATCACGGGCACATGCAAGATCATAGGTTCAAGGTCACTGCAAAGGACACAGGTACGAGAATGACTGAGAATGCGGGTGATGAAAACAATCGGTGTGTCACCATGGAACTTTACCATGGGCCAGGCAGTGGGCTGGATATTTTATCCTGGTTACCACTTACTTTTTGAACTATTCCCGTGATTTAATTAGATGTGATTATTAGCCCCCATAATCCAGTTAGAGAAACTGAGTCACCTGACAACGAAGCAGCTAGCCCAAGGTCACTCAGAAGGTTAGTGGCAGAGCCAGAATTCAAGGCCAGGTCTGTTTGACTCCAAAGCCTATGCCCTTAACCACTGAGCTACACCAGCAGGCTCACCTCACTGATCGCAGCTCCAGCCCTGAAGCTCCAGGGACCAGAGTCCGGGCTCCCTGGAGGCCCCCCTGCAGGGAGGAGCCGCTTCTTCCCCAGCCGGGAGTTTCCGCTGACGCGCTGGGAAGCCCAGCTCACAAAGATGAAAGCCCGTTTGCTGAGCAAAGCAGCTCTGCTGACAAAGGACCGGCTTCCTTTGGAGTCGGGCCTCCAGGAACGGGGGAGGGAGGAGGGGGGTGGGAAGCTGCAGGTGGAAGCCAGGGAGGCATAGGGAAGGCTGGAGCGTGCAGTTGATCCTGGGTGGGCAGACGAGGGGTAGCCCACAAGCTTTGCCTGCGTCAGGGGGGCCCTGGGCAGCTTGGGGTTCAGCTGACAGAGGCTACTAAGGCACTAGAGATGATCCATGCCAGCGGCTTACGGTACAGATGGGGAAACTGAGGCCCAGAGAGGAGCAGAGACCTTGGCTCACACAACCAGATGGAGGCCACTGGACCCTCGACATTCGTCTCCCAGGAACCCAGCTTATTCCATGGGGAGCTGGAGGCCTCCCACGGGGCTCCCACTGAGAAGGGTCCCCGTAAGCTGAGGGGTCTGCCCATGGCTCCCATCGCCTGGTCCTCACATCTCCAGGGGGATCCAGACCTGGGGCACTGGGGCCCGCTGAGCTATTTCTGTGTCTTTTCTTCAAGGAGATTCAGCCGAACACGGTGCTACTCAGCAAGCATCATTTATTATGTCTCCGGCTCCTGCGCTCCGGACGCGGAGACAGATAATGCCCCTTATCTCGGGCTGGAGAGCAGGGGCGGGGAAGGCCGGGAGTGACAGTCCCGCTGCCGCGATAAGGAATTGGGAGCACCTGTCTCCCTCTGTGGCATTGGCACAGGGCGACTCTGCCAGGCTCCGAGGAGGCCCCGCAGTGCGGAGGACACAGGGGACACATACCTCAGGTGCCAGGCAGCCCGGGCTTTGGCTCTGCCCCTGGCTCCCCCTGTGACCTTGAGCAAGTAGGGCAGCCCCTCAGGCCTCCTACTCCCCAGGGTCTGGACAAGGTGTTCAAAGCGTATTCCTTGGCACCATGGGGTTCCCTGGAATGGTCTCTGGGACATTTTGAAAGGGGGGGGAAAGGAAGTGGAGCTCTGGCCCTGACCTCCAGCAGCCACCAGGCCAGACCCCCTTTTGTCTGCATGAGGTGCTGAGAGTCATCTCAACAACATTTTGACAGAGGGTTTATAGTTCTCCCATAACCTGTTGAAAGCCTGGAAGAAATGAACCCCGAAGACCATTCTGGGGGTCTCATGGAGGCAGGACGGGAAGGGTGGGAGACAGGATTGAAGGCTATGTGATTCAGGGAGGGGGGTTGTTAAGACTAAGAGGTATGCAGCCCCCATCTGGAGAGCTTGTGCCATCCCAGAGCCCATCACCCAGAGGCCATGCCCCGTGCCTCCTCACGCACGCCGCTCCTTTAAGGGAACCCCACAGGAAAGTATCCTGGATGCATCAGACAACAGCACTCCGCTTCTGTGTCCTGGGCTCCCAGGGCCGCTGCTCCCCAGAGGGCCCGGTCAGGTCTAGAACTGAAAGGTGGGGACCACGTCTCCTATTGCATCCCTGATGGAGTGGGGCCAGGCCGGCTGGGGGAGGGGCTGGGGGAGGTTGAGGCACAGCAGACTGCACCCCATTCAGCCTCTGCGGAGGCGTGGAGCCTGGACCGGGCCGGCGCTGCTGCCTCTGTGGAAGGTGCAGCACTGGGACCACAGTATAGCAGCCTGTCCCGCATCGCCTCTGCGGAAGGAGGCACAGCGCCGCCTTCTCCCAGCCTCTTCAACAGGGGTTGTGGTGCTGGACCTGCAGTGCTGGACTCAGCCACCCCTCCTGCAGAACGAGAGATGAGCGCTGGACCGACTGGTCTCCCTGGGCCCTCGCAGCAGCCGTGGCTTTGTCCGGATGGTCTTCCAGGTGGACGTCCAGAAGGCGCCTGCCCTGATTAGCATATTACCCTTTTATTCGTATAGATCTTTATTGTTGAAAGTATCACCGGTGACCCCTCTCCTTCCCCCACCCCAGCCTCCTCCTCCCTGCTCCCAATATCAGTACTTATTTGGGGTTCTAAGCAAGGCTCCCCTCAGAGTCCTTCACACACCAGCCCCCACCCTCACCCTCACCCCTCAGCACATCCAGGCAACCGTGTTGTCATGGCTTCTGGCGTAAGACAGAAGACGCAGGAGAATGCAGCAGGATATAAAAGCAGGGTCCCCGCCCCAGACCAACTAAGGAATGCCCTGGGGAAGCACAAGGGTGTCAGAGAGGGCAAGAAGGCACTTAGAGGGTGGTGGAACCTCCATAAAAGTGTGGGGACCTCAGACAGAGACTCAGGGGACCCCACGTGTCCTGCACCAACACAGAATAAGAGCAGGAGAACTGTCCGCCTGCAGGGTCCAGGCAGAGGGGCCCGTGCTTGCTGTTCGCCAGGTACCTGCTTCCGGAGGCAGAGTGCTCCCACCCACAGAGCCTCGGGGCGGGAGAGCCTGTGGGGGCACAGGCAGCGACTAAACAGATCAAGAACGAACAGCCACCCGAGACCAGCCATAGGGCTGCCGCTGGTAGAATGAGACGTGTGCCAAAGACAAATGCAGGTGAAAAACGGGGGTCACGGTGCTCCCAGGAGCCCCTGCTGCAGGTAACACAGCCATGACAACGTTCCGTGTCATCGCTAAAGGGTCCCCAACTCCCAGCATGCAAGAGGGGTTCCGGAAGTCACAGTGCTGGGAGGCCGAAGCTCCTGCCTGCTCCCAGCTCTTGGGGCAATCGAGGCGCACTCTCCCCGCTCAGACCCTTCTCCACTCCAGCAGCCATGGATGAGGAACCGCCACTCCCCAGCATTCAGGACCTGCCCAGCGTTGTCGCTGTGATTGGGGGGGAAAAATTAGTCTCCCAGTTTCTACTTGCATTCTCTGGTTCGTAGAGCAAGGTGCTATGCTGAGCTTAGGGAACGTCGGAAGAGTCGGGATTACAAGGACCTTGTTAGGCGTGTGTGTGTGTGTGTGTGTGTGTATGTGTGTGTGTGTGCAGATTCTTTGATGGGAGACATCCAAATGGTGAGCTGGATCTCCTCTCGGGAACACCTCCACCCCCATCAGAGAGCACCTTCCTGTCGTGTGGCTGCACTAACCCTCAGTTGGCCTCATCCAGTAAATGGGGAGAAGAACATCTCTCCGGAAGGAGGGGAGTAGAGGATCGTTATTTGTAGTTTGGTTCCTTGGCATCCTCCTTTCATCTCTTCCTCCCTCCCTGCCCTAAGTTTCCTGGCCAGGTGATTTGACCAGGGGAGGGCTTGCCTGTTTTAGGCTAATCAGTGTCTTTCATTTCCCTGGCCACAGTGATTGGTTCAGGGATGGGCACATGACCCAAGCCTGGCCAACCACAGGCCAAATTCTGGGACTGGCTAATAGATTGAGCTACTGGGGGAAGTGGACCCTCCTTTGCTCCTGGCCCTGAAGGAGAAGCTGCTAGAACCTGCAGGCAGAAGGGACAGGCCTGCTGTGAATGGTACTGCATGGAGGGAGGGGAGCCAAGCAGTGGAGAAAGGGGAAATGCATCTATCCATGCCAATCAGGGCCTGGAGCTGGATCAATCCTTGCCTGACGAAGGCCCAACATCCTGATCAGTTATGTAAATAGAATTCCCTTCGTTACTTAAACTTGTTTGAGTTGGGTTTTCTGTCACTTGCAACCCTAAGTGCAGCACTGAAGATGGTCACTGTGGCAGGGGCAGTGCTTGGTGTGGCACATGGAGGTCACTCAGGAGGCCGCAGCATGGAGCACAGAGGCACAGAACAGAACCGCCTGCTGTGAATCACAGTTTCTCCCCTGGGCTCTGCTGCGGGACTCTGAGAGCCGTACCTCTCAGAAGAGGACAGTATCTGCGTCCTCGGGGTTTTGCGAGAATTAAGATAAAATCCATGTAAAGCACTTTGCAGTCCCCAGCCCATAACCAGGTGTCATTATTATTTATTAAGTGTGCTGTGTTACAGTTTTGTTATCACCTGTCTCCCAGGCTGCATAGCGAGCTCCTTGGGAGTAGGAGTTTGTGTTGCCTCATCCATCGTCTATCGCAACCATCTGAATTACCGCTCCGCTGATTCTCTGTTGCGTTTTGCCTCCTTGAACCTGGTTAGCAAGCTCCTGGGACACGTGGCTCACCCATCCACCCTCTGCAGAACACCGGTAAATCCCTCATTGAGGCATGAGCCAATCCATCATAAGAACAGCCTAGTCTAGCCCTAACCGGTTTGGCTCAGTGGATAGAGGGTCGGCCTGGGACCAAGAGGTCCCAGGTTCGATTCCAGTCAAGGGCATGTACTTTGGTTGCGGGCACATCCCCAGTGGGAGGTGTGCAGGAGACAGATGATTGATGTTTCTCTCTCATCGATGTTTCTAACTCTCTCTCCCTCTTCCTGCCTCTCTGTAAAAAAAAACAAAAAAACAAAAAAAAACACAATAAAATATATATATTTTTAAAAAAGAACAGTTGTATCTAAGAAACTTATCACCTACCAGGAGAGCCTCACCATTCTCCACTCTGGGCGAGTGAGGAAACTGAGGCCTGCCCCACCGATGAGGCAGCTGAGGGCCCCGGGCCATGCTGGCAGTGTGGAGCCCACGTTGGATCTCAGATCTGACCCTGGGGCCCCCACTCCCTGCACAGGCCCCGAGCTGGCAGTGGTGGTATTAAGAGGCCTTCCTGAGGCTGGGGCACACTGCAGGGGGAAGGGATAGAGCAGACTGCCCTGCGCTTGGGAAGAGCAGATGGCCAAGAGGGTCAGCGGGGAGGGGACTCAGGCAAATGGGAGACACTGAGGCGCAGAGCCGCCGGGTCAGAGTTCAGGGGCTCTGGGTCCTGGGGAGGCGAACAGGTAGGTGAGCCCGTTGCTTCTCCTCAGGGCTGCTCATTCAGAGCCAGCGAGAGCCCCTGACTCCAAGGCAGGCTGGGAGCACACAGAGGGGCAGCGGCTATGGCCTGAAAAAGCCTGGAAGGACATGGAAAGGACCTAAATGGGGGCCGGGAGGTTCCCACCCTCAGACACCAGAAACAGGCATCACAACCACTCTGGTGGCTGAGCCGGGACATTGGAAAAACTGAGGCTCAGTAAGGCGGAGCAGCTCGCCTGAGGTCCCGCCTCTGGGCTTTGAAAGCCCATTGGACCTGAGCCTGTGCTGTTTCCAGCCCCAGGAGCAGCCCCGAGTCCCCAGCCAGAACCAGAGACCTGGGCAGACAGGCACCTTCTTCCTTCCCTCTCCCTCCCAGGTGCTACCCAGGCTGCCTGCACTAAAGCAGCCTGCGTCTGGTTCCCACCTCTGTCCCCAAGGCCTGAGAGAGGAAATCCTGGCCCCTCTGCAAGGCTTCCACAGGCCTGAGAGACTCTGGGCACCCGCTGTGTGGAAAAAGACACCGAGGCTCAGAGAGGACCACAGCGTGCCCTGGCTGACAGGGGGCAGCATAGATGTCAGAACCCGTCTGCCCCAACTCCCGCTTCCTCCTGGGTGACTCCCAGAGTCTGACCCTCCACTGCAAAGAGGGGGAGGCACCTCCCCGCAGGGCCTGAGGGTCTGGCGAGCTGAGCCAGGAAAAGCCCGGAGCAGCCGAGTTTCTCAGGATGTGGAAGCAGCGAGGGGTGAGGCCAAACACTCTCTCCTTCTCTGAGGCAGAGGCAGCGGCGACAATTGACAAACTCTTATGAGTTTAAGACTAAATCTTAGTAGGGTGTTGGCTCAGAGAGGACAGGGAATTGACCTGTTTCGCTTGTGGTTTTATCCCCAATAACTAGAACCCAGGGCTTGGCATGTAGGTGAGCAATATGTGTACAATGTGTGTGATTGTGTGTGTATTGGATGAATGAATGAATGAATGAATGGTCAGGACTGACCACTATCAGTCCAGTTGCCCAAACCAGAAACAAGGATGCCATCCCTGAGGCTCCCTGGCCCCCCGTCATCACGCCTAAGGAGCAGCTCCCCCATTGCTCTGCCCCGCTCCCCTGTGGACAGCCCCAGCTCACGTGATGCTGCCATAGCCCTCTCGCTGGCTCCTTGCCTCCTCTCCCCTCCCATCTCAACAATCTCATTTACAGAAAGAAGAAAAGTTCATTAACCAAATTGAGGGCATTCTGCCGCAGGGCTGAGCCATTATCAGGCACAACAGAAAGTCTTATCTGTGTCACTTACAAAATTAACTACAGAAACTCAGGCGCTGCGGCCACAGCACACGCCTCCCCAGGAAGGCCGGCTGGCCGCGGGCCCCAGGGCAGGCAGATGGAGGAAGCGGCGGGCGCTGGTCACTCACATCCTGGACCGTGGCGGAGCGGGGCCCTGAGCAGTCAGGTCACGCTCTGACACTCCTCCCCTCCTCACCCCAGGGCGCTCCGAACCTGAGTCCAGCCGCTCCTGCCTCATTAAGCAGCCAGCACAGGGCCCTGGGAAACATCTTAATTAGGTGGCCACACCGGCTTGCGTAAATTAATTTGATAAAGCTAATGAAGTTCAGAGGAGCAAAGCTGACCGTGTTTTCGAGAGCAGCTGCCCCGAGGCCTGGCTCTACAAATCAGGATCCAGTGAGGGGTGACGGGGCTGTGGACAGCGCCTCTCAGACTCACCGTCCCTCCCTCACCCTCCCTGCCCCTCCATGCAGTTCACCCTCCGGAGGCCAAAGGACCCAGGGGACCCATCTTGTTTCTAAAGCTCTCTGGAGCCCTGGCCAGTTTTTCTAAGTGGTTAGAGCATCGGCCCATGGACTGAAGGGTCGAGGGTTCGATTCCGGTCATGGGCACATACGTATGTACCTTGGTTGCAGGCCTAATCTTCGGCCCTGGTCCGGCACATGTGGGAGGCAACCAATCAATATGTCTCTCTCACATCAGTGTTTCTCTTTCTGTTTTTCCCCCCACCCTTCCACTCTCTCTAAAAATCAATGGGAGGAGGGGGAATATCCTTGGCTGAGGATTGATAAAGGCCTTTGGAGATTGGCTGGGTTTCTATCCTGGCCTTGCCATGTGCTATGTGCCATTTTATAGCTGAGAAAACTGAGGCTCTCAGAGATCGGAGGGAGTTAAGCCCTCCAATCTCTGAGAGCCTCAGTTTTCTCAGCTATAAAATGGGTGTGGCAGTCCTACCTCATAGCACTGATTAAATGAGATAATACATGTAAAGTATTGGACACATGCCTGGAATATATAATGGGGCCTCAGTAAATAGCAGCTATTTTTGTTACTAACATAAAACAATGGAAGTCACACACCACACACACACACACACACACACGCACACATTGACCTTGTGTGTCTTTTCGGTCAGTGTGTGTGTGTGTCCATTGACTCCTGATTTCCATGAGCCCTCCCTCATTCTGAGCCTCCTGTTCTCTTTGAGCCTCAAAGGGTTACAGAATGTGGTCAAGGTCACACCGCTGGCTCTTCCCACCCAAGAGCAGAGCCCTTCCCACCACCCCATGTACGGAGGAAGGGCAGCTGTCCAGGTGGGAGCCTGCAGGTCAATGGGCTGCACCAGGCAGGGCCTGGACACCTCCCACAGTTCTGTTTCTCTTCAGATCCTGATTCGCTTCCCCATCCAGCCAGCTGCACAGGAGACTCAAACAGCCCGAGTTCACACTGGCCGTAGGTGGTGCGTGGAAAGACTATTAAATCAGGAATTAGGAGACTTGGGGTTCAGGTCCAGCTCGGCACGCTCTCTTGTAGCACCTGAGCCAGGTCACGCCCTCTGGGCCTCTTTCCTCATCTGCAAGGAGAAAAGAGGTTTCTGACTCAGAACACCTTTCAGCCCGATTCATTCCACCTGCTCTTTGGTTTGGGGGATGACTGACGTTCCTCACCATGCATCCTGCAAACTGCATGGTGTCACCCCCACAGGGGCCAAGCACACCGGGGTCCCCCTGCACTCTGTTACCTCCGAGAGCAGGAAGAAGGACCGAGGACAAATGGCAGAGTTCCAGTGGCATCCAGGGGTAAAGGGTCCTTAAAACGGAAGTTCTCCTTAGGATGTAAAATCAGCAAAGGAGAATAACAATGACATTGTGAAGCTTTTTTGTCCCTTGTAAACACGAGAGATGCACTGGGTGTCTCATTAGCAAACAATTAGGTAATTGGTGTAATCGGGCACCCTTCCCTTCCTGACAGCCTCCGCTGTGCTGTCCCATTTCAAGCTTGAGCTGCCAGAAATATCGGCTGATAATTGTAATCCTGAAAATGAAAAATCAGATCAGAGTCATCGGAGGCTCCCACTTAATTGATTTAGGGCTGGAAAAAATTAATGGGATTCCCTTTCTTCTCCTTCTCTCCTCCACCCGGTCCCCTCCTCCCTCTGTCCAGAACTGAGCTGCCACGTAGAGAGAGGAGAGAGGAAGGGGTGGCCCCACCACTGGGCCTCAGACCTGCTCCCACCCTGCAAATGACCAGGAGCTGCCTCCTGTGAAGGCGGGGAAGGGGGTAAAGTATCCAGCAGGGCCTCAGACAGAGCCTCTAGGACAGAAGAGCACAGCTATTTCTAAATTTGATAAGACAAAGAAATGGAGTCAGTGTGATGTGTGTCAACCAGCTTAAAGGGGGAAAAACCAAACATGTATTCGCTCATGACACTGGGAAGTCCAGAGGGAGAGCTGGCCCAGAGACTCCAAGAACCCAAAGGTGTCACGGTCGCTGCCATAGCCCCTTTTCTGCCACTGCGGCTGGGAATGCCGCATCCTGAATGGGTGTGGGGACAGGGTAGAGAATGTGAGCACAGGCAGCTTTTAGGTTTACAAGGTCCCAGTTCAGCAAACCCGGAAGAAACAGCTTCTCTCACCCAGCATCCATATAGAGAACACAGGGAAGGGTTCTGATTGGTTCATCTTAGGTCACATGCCCATCTCTGGGCTAATCACTTTTTTAAAATATATTTTTATTGATTTCAGAGAGGAAGGGAGAGGGAGAGAGAGATAGAAATATCAATGATGAGAGAAAATCATTGATTCACTGTCTCCTGCATGCCCCACACTAGGCCTGTGCCCTGACCAGGAATTGAACCATGACTTTCTGGTTCATAGGTCAATGTTCACTGATTCACTTTTGCCAGGAGGTGAGACATTATGCTGACCAGGCCTGGCTCCCATATCCGGTCTTGCGACTGAATGAACAAGGTATTATTACCATGGGCACCCCCACCGGAATGCAGGCGAGGGGACATCCTAGAGGACGCTTTTACTACTGGGAGAGGAGGAGGCTTGGGGTTATATGTCACAAACCGCCCCGAACGAGCACCTTGAAACACAGCCTTCGTACGACCTCTCATGATGCTGTGGGTTGACTGGGTTCCGTTGGGTGGTTCTTCTGCTGGAGGTGACGTCATCTGGATCTGGCGTCCTCTGGGGACTTGACCAGGCAGCAGTGTCCAAGATAATGGGTGCATGTGCGCCCAGGGCTGGGCTCTCTCCCAGGTCCTCCCTGTCGCCGTGCTTCTGGCCCTGCCCTCCCTCCATCAGGGTTGCTGGACTTCTCACATGCCAACTCAGAGCTCCCACAAGCATGAAAGTAGAAGCTACCAGGCCCAGAACAGGCAGTGTCACTTCCAACATAACTCATTGTCAAACTTGTTCAAGACCGGTTCTGATTCAAAAGCGTGGAAGTGGATACCAGGTCCCAATGGGGGGAGGTGACCGAGAATCTTCACCCAGGGCGGGCTGTGCCACCTGCTGTCCACTCACAGAGGTCCACTCAGCGTCAGGCGTGTGCCAGGGGCTGAGGTTCCTTCCCTCAAGGAAGCCACCCCACTAGCCCTCCCTGGGGTTGGCCTGCCACAGGGCTGTGTATCTGTTGTCATGGAGACCAGGCCATAATGGAGGCATGGGTGCTGCTTTGGTTCCTTCTTCAAGAGGTCATCCAGCAAAACACAGGGAAAGGAGGAAGGGCCTTCTCTTTGGCTCTCTCCTCTCTCTAATTGGGGCCGGAAGGTCTGGAACCAAATGGGCATGTGTTGAGTCCAGGGCCTGTAAAGACCAGTCGTGTGGCCTTGGATGGGTCATTTCAGCTCCTGTGCCTCAGTTTCCTCATCTCTAAAATGAAGTTAATAACCCATCTCATAAGACTTAAGAGTGAAACGGTTTATCAGGTATAAAGAGCCTAGCTAGAACAGGGTCTGGGGACATTACTATGCACACCACTCCCCCTGTCTATGCCTTTTCTGAGGTCTATGATGGGCATTGGGGACACCCCACCCTGTGGTTTTGCCTGCACCCAGTTGCCCAAAGGTTCTCTGTCCCCCTCAGTCCTAAGCAGCCCGGGGAGAGCTGGCCCCAGAGTCCTTCCCTGGTCTAATCGTCCAATGGAGACCACCAGCACCTCTGAGCTCCTTCATCCCTGCCTGTGGGGTTCAGGCCATGGAGAGGGGGTGAAATCAACACACTTATTTCATTTTACACAAATTAAATTTGGGCCTCTCAAACCTCACATCCAGTAAAACATGCAAATGGATGCAAATGAGTTTCCTGATTTATGCAAAACAGCATGAAAATGCATGTCCCTGGATTTGCCAAAGGAAAAGTCCTGGTCACCTAGTTCAGCAGAAATAACAGGGGGCAAGATCGTGTCTGTCCATCAGAGTTAGATTCAGGCTGACAAGAACTCAGACCTTCTGGAATGGAGCTGGCCTCCCTGGCTGCAGCCCCCCTACCCCCAGTCCCTGGAACCCAGGCCCTGGGTTTAGAGTCCAGCTTCACAATGGGTCTCCCTTCCCTCCAAATGAGCCTGGAAAAGGAGGTCCCGAGGCCCCTCCCTGCATGTGGTCCAAGCAGGTCCCCTATCTGTGAGACCCCCAGCCATTGTTCTCATCCCCACATGTTGGGCTTATGAAGCTTCTATTTTCAAACCTGTTGCCCCTGAGGCTGGGGGCTCTGCTCCAGGAACACAGAGGTAGTGTGTACTCCTTGGCTGCCCTGGCTCTGCTGCCCCCTCTGAACTGGCATACAGCAACCAGCAGTAACACTTACTGAGCAGATGGATGCATGAAGGACTGAGTGAGAGAATGCATGAAGGACTGAGTGAGAGAATGCATGAAGGGATGAGTGAATGCATGAATGCATGGAAGAATGAGTGCATGAGTGAAGGAATGAATGGTGAATGAGTGAGTGAACAACCAATGAATGAATGAATGAAACATCCTCTAAGATATGCTTGCTCAAACACTGTTTTCTGCAAGTTTACACCATCTATTTCTGGATCCAACTAACAGCTCGCAATGAGACGTCTATTGATCACGATGGTATTTCCTGCACTTGGCCTTTATTTCCCCAAATCCTTGCTGAGTGGCACGGGTGAGGGTGAGTCCTCAGCCAGCAGAACTGCTAGAGGTTCTGCACAAACGCTGCGTCCGCACGCTGGGGGAGCCCAGCTCTCCCTCTCTGAGGGGCCCAAGGGCTTCTCGGCATGCCTGGGCGTTTGACGTTCTACCAAGGAGCATCCGAAGCACAGGCCCTGGGCAGGGCTCCTGCGCGAGATGATAATCAAGTTAATGAGGGCTCCCTGCGGGCCAGGAACAGCTCCGACTATTTAACATAAATTAACTCGTTTCAGCCTCAAAATAGCCCAGGCAGCCAATGCTGTTAGCATTCCCAGGTTCCAGAAGAGGAGACCGATGCTCGCGGTTTGCAAACATCCTGTGGTTTGTTCGGGCACCTGTCCTCAAACAGGTCCTCGGGCGGCAGCATGGAGGGGTCGGGTCTGGGAAATGGGCCAAGGAAAGGGTGGCAGTGTTGAGACCCACAGCCCTGGGTCTTGTGTGCTGTGTGACACTAAGCAAGTGACTTCACCTCCCTGAGCCTCAGTTTCCTCGTCTGTAAAATGGGGTAATAATGCCACATCCTCTGGGGGTGTGACAGTTCATGGAGGATAGGGACATACTGCGCTAACCACATACAGTCCCCGGACCAGCAAGACTTCAGCACGTTTGGACTAGAGGCCCGGGGACCTGTGGCTCACCCGCACCCTGGTGCCACAGCTCGAGCCACGTCCCCTGACTCAGGGCCCAGGCGCCCTCTCCACCACACAGCCCGGCCCATCTGTCGGGCGGATGGCTTCCAGAGCTCTTGGGGAGCGCCTGTCGGAATCTGCTCCCCGCAGAGAAGGAGCCAGCTGTCTCATCGGGGACAGAGCCCGCAACCAGCCACTTCTCACCAGGAAAGGTTTGTGGCTTCTGTTGACACGGAAAGATGACAAGAAATAGCTCAGGTAATTATATTAATTTTCCTCAATTTACACATTCTTGCTATTTGCAGGTTCCAGGAAAGTGTAAATGAGGAGCTAGGAGTAGTTCGGCGCTGGAAATAGGTCTGCATCGTTTAAAAGTTTCTGTCGAGAGTCTTATGATGAAGCCTCTTCACATTGAGGGTCCCATCTCCCGTGTTAGGCGGGGAGCACCATGAGAGCAAAGGATTTACCCCCCACTGCACCCTGGGGGTCTCCCTCAGGCTCGGGTCTCCTCCCAGGCAGAAGCTACATCTTTCCCAGCAAACAGGCATGGGAGCCTGAGTTAGGCTGGTCTCTCCCATCAGAGTGAGGGTCCTTAGGGGCAGAGCCATGTCTCCCCATCAGACTGGCAGCTTCCCTGTCCAATCAGGTAAGAGAGGTTGAGTCCTCCATCAGCCTGGGAGCTTCCTGAGAACAGGGACCTCTCCCATCAGACTGGGAAGTTCCCAGTGGGTGGCTCTGGGAACCGGTGGGGTCAGTGCTGTTGGCATCCCCCTGGTCAGTGGCTGAAGCTCACACTCCATCCCCATGTGGCCACGCCCCTCATGGACACACATGCCCCTGAGAACGCAGGCTTCGGAGGCTCGGTCACCCCCACGGAACGACAGGCAGTGCCTGGGCTTCTATGTGTGTGCCCCGAGCTTTCACAGAGTCACATAAAACATGTAGTGGCGGGAAGGCTGGTTCCCCTCGGCCAGGGCCAGAGGCCTGTGCCCAGGAGCCTGTCGTGGTTCTGGCTCCAGGGAGGGCCAGCTGGGGTCTCCTCCTAGGCTCAGGGCTTAAAAACAGACCAAGACACCTCGGGCCAGAACACAATCCCAGCCCTGGTCTTCCTGAACCAGACCTCCCGAGAACTGCAGACCCCTCACCCTGTCCTCGTCCCCCTCCTGGGTTACTGCATCCTCTCAGCCTCCACGTTCTGGTTAATTTTGAGAAGTCACTGAGATGGTGCTGATAGGAATAGCCCCAGGTGAGGGGTTGTATAGTAATAGTAACAGCAGATACCTACCACCTCCTGGGTGCTCACGGCCACCCCGCAAGGGAGGCGTCATGGACAATTTATTCAGTGGAGGCCATGGCAGCACAGATTATCACATGTCTAAGGCCACACGGGAAACAGGTGATAGAGCCAAGATTCAAACCCAAATCTGTATCACTCCAAAGCCCACATTTGTGCACCACACCTCACCGCCTCCAGGAAGCCTGCCTTGGTTGCATCTCCTTGGCACCATCATCCTGCTTGCTGGACTGGGGGTCTCTCGAGGAGCACGGGAACAATGTTGTATCCGCAGTGACTTGAGCGTAATGTCAGGCCAGCAAAGGTGTTCAGCTGTCTAGTGGGATGATTTGGTCTTGGAGGGACTTCCCCTGGTGGCTAAAAGTCTGACTGTGGTGGCAGACAGACCTCAGTCCTGGCCCTGACGCTTCCCCGGGGCATTTACTTACCCTCCCTGAGCCTCAGGTCGCTCGCCTGCAGAATGAGGCACGGGGAAGGGCCGAGTGGGAAATGAGTTGGCATGCCTGAGTGCCATGGTTATGGTTACTCTGATCCGCATCTAAAGCAGCGCCCCCTCCCAGCGGCACAAGGCACAACCACTGTGCGTCTCGGAGCCCTTTCCGATGCCCCCATCCTCCTTTGCTGTTGTCAGAGACTCAGAGACGAGTGCCGCCCGATCTGATAATTTCACTAAAGCAGCAAAGTCCTCGTTGTCTTGGTGATGGATGTCGCGGGCCCATTAGATTCACAGATCCGGGATCTAACGGACCCCTGGAGCTCTCAGACGCCAGCTCCTGAGCCAAAGGGGAGACGTCTCAGCAGAAGTGGCCTGCCTCCGCCGGCGCGCAGCAAGGCGGCTGCGATGACGTCGGGAATGATCACAACGCCGCCGTGGGAGGACTGCTCCGGGCCCTTTCCGTGGGCCGGTCACCACGGGCCCAGGGCCCGTGCAAGGTGTCTTAGTCCCCGTGTTAGGGATGAGGACACAGGCTGGGACACGCAGCAGACCTTTGGCGGGGCTGTCCCTGGACGCAGGCCTGCGGGATCCTAGGCTTCAGGCTTCCTCATCGACCCACTGGTCACTTGGAGGGTCCAGGAAAAGTCTTGACGAATGGGATAGAGGTACCCGTGGGAGCCCCATTCTGCAGGGCACTTGGTAACTGACCTGAGCACCATGCCCTTTGTCCCACTCGTACTTAGACAGGACCCTCCCCTCCCGTGAGAGGTGGGCAGGACAGTAGTGAGTCTCCCTTTCATACGAATTGGGAAACTGAGGCTCAGAGAAGATGGGTTCAGCTGGAACGGAATGTCATTGGTCAGCAGTGTCCATTGGTCATGGTTCCTGCATACACAGCTCCCCCAGCCCCTGCTTGCCTTCTGGCAATGGAGCCCACCACGACAGGCTACACGCCCCATGTTCCATAGGCCGCCCCCTGCCAGAGGCCCTCCCCCTTTCTCGGCACACCCTCCCCGCCCCCAAGCCTACACCTGCTGGCACTTCTGCCTGCCCTGCCCTCTAACATGCACTTCCTAGGGGCAGGGATGCCACTGCCCTGCTCTCTTCCACGACCCCAGCAGCCAATACGGTGCCTGAATCTAGCAGAAGCTCCAGGGGTCTTTAAAAGATGTGGATGTGAGACTGGCTCCTCCCGGGAGTGCGGCCCCACCGGGTGGTTAGGACCCACGGAAACATCCTCTCCGCGCCGGCTCCTCTCGCTGACTTCCCTGAGCTTCGAGCTTCTCGGAGGGTCCAGGTGGGAGGAGTGCCTCCCATGTCCGCGGGGCCCTGCTCTCCTTCCCTCTTGTCCTGGGGTAGTGGGGGGGCGCTCTTGGTGAGTGTGGAAGAGAGAACAGATGGGCGGGTGGATGGACAGACTCTCGGACAGAGGACAGAGATGGTAGGGTGGGAAAGTGGAGGAAACACTTCCCTTTTGGGCAGTGGGTTTGGGTTTAGGTTTGGATTTTTTCGTGCAGGCAGCTCTAGGAATATAAGGATGGAGATGGAGCCAGAAGGAATGCAGGACCCCGAGCAGCCCCACCTGCCAATTCCCCCATAGCCCATGCTCTGCTCCCACCAGCAGCATTTACCACATATTCTACCACCAGCACTCATCCCATCTTCCCTCAGACTCAGGGGCCGCAGCCCCATCCTTGCCTTGCTCTGTTGCTCATAGTAACAACCCAGACCCAACCTTCCATGTGGTGAAGCCCCAGCTTCCGTCCTTCCCAGGTTGGCAGAGCCAAGGCAGCCTGCCTTCGTACCCTCCAGAACTGGGGCCCAGCCTTTTTATCAAATCCCTAGAGGCCCAATGCATGAAATCTGTGCAAGGACCTTGGCCTGGGCCCCTGCCCGCCACCACCGCGGCCAGGGGCCTCTGCCGCCTCTGCCTCAGCCCCCTTCCTCCCCGTGCCCACTGCGACTTTGTCCAGAAGGATGTCCGGTCTAATTAGCTTATTGCCCTTTTATTATTATAGATTTTCAGAAAAGAAGCTTCCAAGAGGCCCTTCTCGAGCAGAAGGGAACTTTCCAGGAGGTGGAAAAGGATACTCAAGACCTAGGCCTGTCCACCTCCTGTTGAGCGACAGCCGGCACTCACCTGTGGGGCTCTGCAAGCTAATGGGATGAGAACTTAATTTGTCATTTAAGTTAGTTGCAATTAATTTGAACAATTAAGTAGCCATCGGTGACCGATGGCGACCACAGGGAACGGCACAGTCCTGGGGCTGCTCTTGTGGCAGGTCTTCCGGTGCAGGCCTCGGCCACTCCGGCTTCCCCACTCCCCACCCAGAGGCAGCTGCTCTCAGTCTCACCCCGTGTCCCATCTCAAAAAAAAAAAAAAAAACCCTCAATCCAAGAACTGATGTTATTCTGGCCTTTTATTCCAGCATCTCCCAGAGCTCCAATATGTACAGACTTTATTTATACACAGATAATATACACCATATATACGTATTTATAGATATTCACACACCAGCCCACACGCTCTCATACACGCACACGCTCACGCCCTTCCAGGAGGGGCGCGTGGCCGCCTCTGAGCCCCGCTCGGCCGGACAAGAGGTGCTGGGCTTGCCAGGCAGTTGTGAGGTTTTGTGTTTTGTTTTTTTAAAAAAGGCCATTTCCTCCAGAGGAGTCTTCCCTCTCCACACACCCAAGCCCCTCCCCCAAACTCTAAATTTCATCTTGTTTTAAAAGGAAGAGTTTTCCTCTGCTCAGCCAAGACAGTTATCAGAGATCAGGCCTGTCCACCTGGATGGTCGCTAGAGATCCAGCCTGTCCACATGGGAGGTTACTAGAGACCCAGCCTGTCCACATGGGTAGCTACTAGAGACCCAGGCCCATCTGCCTTGGGTAGTTACTAGAGACCCAGCATGTCCACGTGGGTAGTTACTAGAGACCCAGCCTGTCGACTTGGAGTAGTTACTAGATACCCAGCTTGTCCACCTGGTTAGTTACTAGAGACCCAGATCCATCCACCTGTGATAGTAACTAGAGACCCAGCCTGTCCATCTGGGTGGTTACTAGAGACCCAGCCTATCCACCTGGGTGGTTACTAGAGACCCAGCCTGTCCACGTGGGTAGTTACTAGAGACCCAGCCTGTCGACCTGGAGTAGTTACCAGATACCCAGCTTGTCCACCTGGATAGTTACTAGAGACCCAGGCCCACCCACCTGGGGTAGTTACTAGAGGCCCAAGCCCCTCCACTCAGCCTGTCCACCTGGGTAGTTACTAGAGACCTAGACTGTCCACCTGGGTGGTTACTAGAGACCCAGCCTGCCCACCTGGTTAGTTACTAGAGACCCAGGTCCATCCACCTGTGATAGTAACTAGAGACCCAGCCTGTCCACGTGGGTAGTTACTAGAGACCCAGGCCCATCCACACTGCCCTGTGAAGGTCCCTGGAAGGCAATTCCATCCAAACTCCCTGGGGCCTGGCCGGCCGAAGGTCCCCCGCAGGCAGAGAGCGGGGCGCGGCTGCAGCTCTGCTCCCTGGGTGGGGGCTATAGCGTCAACAGCGGCACCTGCCAGATGAGGAGGGTGCTGTCCATCTCCCGGCCGGGGGCCGGCCTCCCGCCCACACCCGAGGCACTGCCGAAGTTCCGGTAGCCCTGCCCGCCCGAGATGATGGCCACGGAGCAGATCTCCTTGCGGTGGGCATCGCGGGCGCACGGCCGACTGCGCACCCAGACGTCGGGGTCGTCGGCCATCTCGTAGATGGAGCCGTCCTCCTCGCTGTGCTCCAGGGCGGAGCCTTCGGCGGGCGCGGGCTCCCGCATGGAGAGCAGCGGGCCGGGGAGATGGGCCGTGGAGCGCAGCCGGTACTGCAGGAGAACGCCCTTCTTGTGGGTCAGCTCCCGGCCCACGTGGCTGGAGGGTGCAGGCGCTGGCTCGGGAGCCTGCCCGTCCGGCTTGTCCTCCTCGGCCTTGGGGCCCTCGGCCTCCTCCTGGTCAGTCCGTAGGATGTCCAGGGCCAAGATGCTGGTAGCCACGGCCAGGAAGGTCACAGGCCCGCAGTGACCATTGAGGGAGACCATGCCTTTCCCTGCAGACATGGGGCAGAGAGGAGGGGCCAAAGGTCCAGAGCTTTAAGCAAGGCACCCACACGTCTGGGACAACTTTCTGATTGTGGGGTTGGGGAGGGGGGTTGTCACTGCAATCTATATTGGAACCTTGCCAGAGGGCCATGGGTCTGGGGTAGGGCTCTCCCATGCTCCAGGCTACTTTCTTGGGTGAAGCAGGACAAGAGTGACCTTCTAAAGCACCGGGGACCCTCGGTGTGAAAGCGCCTGCAGCGCCCTGCCTGAGCCACCCGCACGGCTCAGGGCCTTTGCCCACGCCATTGCCTCCATCTACAGAGCCTTTCCCACCCGCCTGATTCTGTAACATCCGTGGAAGCCCACTCGAGTTCCACGTGGCTCTTAATCATACCCCTCCCTCTGCAGCTGACTCCTGGGCCCCGACAAGACTTTGCCAGAACCTCACCTGTGATCTTGGGAATGCCTTCCAGTCGAGGCACGGGCAGCAGGACGATGACACCCTGGTCGGTGCCCACCCAGAGCTGACCCTGGCAGATCAGGAGGCTGGTCACGCACACGTGCTTCTGGCCTGCAGCGAGAGAGGTGAACATGAGCAGAATGCTCCCTGGGGGCAGCAGTGGGCTCTGGGAGCCACCTCAAATTGAGGAAGTGGTACCCCCGGGCTCCTCCGGTGAGACAAGCAAGAAGCTGGACAGGCCGGGACCGGTTTGGCTCAATGGATAGAGCGTCGGCTTGGGGACTGAAGGGTCCCGGGTTCGATTCCAGTCAAGGGCATGTACCTTGGTTGCAGGCATATCCCCAGTAGGGGGTGTGAGCTGATCGATGACTCTCTCTCATCGATGTTTCTAACTATCTCTCTCCTTTCCTCTCTGTACAAAATCAATACAATATATTAAAAAAAAAAAAAAAAAAAAGAAGAAGAAGAAGAAGCTGGACGGGGTATGGTTAAGAGCGGGGGCGTGGGAGGCTGACCTGGCTGGGGCCTGGCCCCTGGACATGAGAGCCCAGTGCTCCCTCACCCAGCCTCAGTTTCCTCCCGTGTAACCTGGGGCTGCTGCAAGGATGCAACGAGGGAACGCCACCGAGCACGGTGCTGGCCCCTGTGAGCTTCCACGAGAGGGGCCAGGTGCTCTGGCACACGGGGCAGGCCCAGGGGCCCACACCAGGGTCACCACCAGCCGCCTGGGAGTGAAGCCAGGGAGGCCTGGGCAGGTGCAGGTTGGAGGTGAAGAGGAGGTTGGTGCAGACTGGATGCATGGGAGGGGCCAGGGCGGATATGAGAAGAAAAGCAAACTGACAAGCTGTTGCAGCCCTAACTTTCCAGCCCGGGCTGGACATGCTGCCCACATGGACCTCCCTCCCTGCGGTCCCTGGGCCCAACGGAGATGGGGGAGGTGCGGGCGTGGGGTGGAAGTCCAAGCTCTCCGCCGGATGTGCTGCTTGAGATGCACGTTGGACAGCCAAATGGAGCTGTCAGCGGGCAGGGAGATGTATGAGTCTGGCGATACGATGCAAACTCAAAAAGTCATATTCATAGTATTGATTCAATGTGGAAATGCAAACCACACCGAGAAAAGCCAGTTCATCACTTGACGGCAGGTGCTATTTATTTCACACGCAGCATCTGCGTGTCCGTGGAGCCGGTATACTGCCTCACACCCATGTCAACTACCAGGACACCTCCGGCCCTCGGGAAGTCCGAGCAACAGGCTCAGGCTACCAGCTCCCTCCCGTCACCGGCTGTCTTCCCTCCTGGCCCCGGCCAAGGCCTGTAACGACTCTCTTCTTCCCTCTCCTTATTTCCTGTCCGCTGTCCCAAATATAAGCTGCATGAGGGCAGAGGCCTATCCATGCCCAAGGTCCATTCCCAGTACCATGGCCCATGGCAGACACTCAGAAAGTATCCGTGAGTAAATGGGCGGGTGAATGACTGACTGACTGACTGAATGAATGAATGAATGAAAAATATAGGAAAGTGAAAAAGGAAACGGGTGCTGATGTCACTGGTTAACCGTGTGAATTAACAAGTCACTTTCACTGATCAACGACTATTACAAACCTACCTTGCTCAATTTTATGATTATTAGAAACATGCATGTACTAAATATACAGCCTATATGGAGATAATATATACACACAGTCGAGCACAGCTCTTAGCCCTGGTACACAATCAATAAAGGCAGGCTATGAGGAGAACGGCTATAATTATTAAAAGGACCTACACTCTTCAGACCAGCTCCAGCAGAGCCATAAACCCACAGAAACGATAAAGCCAAGCGCGGAAACAGTGGCAAATCTTTCATCTCTCACCTCCTTTTCCGGGGCCCCGGGAGCCTGAAGACCAGAAGGAGACCATTTCCTGATGCCCCTACATCCTCCCGCCCTCCCCCCGCTCCCCTGCCCCCGTTCCCATAGCAGAAACCCAGAGAGCGAAAGGAAGGCAGCGAGAAGCCAAAAGAGATGCCGGAATTGAGAAATGACTTCATCATCAGACCTCATTCCGGGGCCCTGCCTCCTCCCCGTCCGCCTCGAGGGAAAGAGCGAGGCACCTCACAAACAGTCTGAGAGAGAGAGAAAAAAAAAAAAAAATTCTAATGGTGGATAAATATTTTATCACAGAGACTTAATGCAGCAGTGTGCAGCTCGCCCGGGCCATCTATCTGGAGATATGCAACTTTAAAAAGCTCGGGCTCTCGGAGAACATTTTATTAATGACCTGTCTAGTTAAGAGGAGGAGGGAATTTAGGCCCCCAAAAATGCATTAATACCAGGCGGGTGCCGAGGAGAAGCCAGGGGTCGGGGCGGAGGAAGCGTTGATAAATATTTTATGTCCCCTTAAAGAAATCCACGCGCAAAAGAGGAACAAATGTATGGCTAATTATGCAATTACTTCACTTGATGGTGCGGGCGAAAGAGAAAATAGTTAAAAGTCTTTTCTAAATATTTCTAATAAGGAACGTAAGCGTCCTGCTCTGTTGTTCTTTAGCCAAGGCACAAGGTGGGTGGATGTGAAGCCACCCTCTACCCGTGCTAGCTCGGGCCCAGCATCCCTCGGTGTGAGGCCCTCGGGTATGGGGGGTCTCGGTGTGGTGTAGGAACGGTCAGGTCCAGGGCAGTAACCTTTGGGAAGTCCTGTACCCAGGAACCTCAGCCTCTATCCCGGATGTGCCCAGGGCCCAGCCCAAAGAGGTCCTGTAAGTGTAGGGGTGGCTCTGTCTGCTCTGATGTAGCTGATGAGGTGGGAAGGGCATGGACTCGGAGGGTGGGGGTGAGCAAGGAGCCCTTGGGAGATGCATGGCCCACAGCAGCCAGTGTGACCTGGGAGGGGGATGGCCAAGGAGACGTGCTGGAGCTGATAACCGTGCACAGCACCATCGGGGACTAAGACTTACTCAAGCCAGAGGCTGCATCGTCTCAGGACAACACCTCCCTGAGAAATGGGACCCAAAGATCAGGGCGGCCCCCCACCCGCTCCCAGGCCCAGGGCTGCAAAGTAGCAGAGCCAGGATCCCAGCAGGGCCTGCCCGACTCCAGGTTCCGGGCTGCCCTACCCGGCATGGGCAAGCTCTGCCTCAATTCCCAGCCCCTCACCGTACAGATGGGGAAACTGAGGCCCAGGAAGGGGGACGGCACAGTCAGTCAGTCAGTGAGAGAGCTGCGATTCTCACCCTGGCTCCGGCCTCGTCAGCAGCATGACCTTGGGCCAACTGCTTAATCTTCCGGGCCTCAGTTTACCTGGCTCTGAAATAGCCATCACCATGATGAACGCTCTCCCATCTTTGAGGGGCAAGTGCAACCAGCAGCTCAGCCAGGGGGCGTGGGCACAAGTTTTGAATGTCCACCGTGAGCCGGGTACGGCATGGAGCTGGGGTTTTTCCAGCTGCAGCCAACCTGCCCACGAATCCACCTCCAGGCCCTGTAACCGTGACTCTTCCTCTCCCTCTCCCCGCTCCCACAGATGAGATTGACAAGATCAGAATGGCCCAGAGATTGGGCGATTTCCTCCTTATCCCACTAACTTGAAATAATTTAACCATCAGCATGAGTGGGGGAATATTTTGTGATACAGAGACACATCTATCATAGCTAAATGGATTTACTTTGTAGAATGGCTAAATCCAATGAAATGCAAAAAATAAAATAAAGCTGCAAAAGAAAAAGACCCAGTTGAAACTGGTTTGGCTCAGTGGATAGAGCGTCAGCCTGCAGACTGAAAGGTCCCAGGTTCCGATTCCGGTCAAGGACATGTACCTTGGTTGCGGGCACATCCCCAGTAGGGGGGTGTGCAGGAGGCAGCTGATCAATGATTCTCTCTCATTGATGTTTCTAGCTCTCTGTCCCTCTCTCTTCCTCTCTGTGAAAAATCAATAAAATATATATTTTTTTATAAAAAGACCCATAACTTGGGCCCCGCAAGCCCCTCCCATGCCCCAGGGAACATGTTAAGGGGCAGTTCTTCTCCTGGTGTACCCACCACACCCGAGGCCTGGGCAAGGTGTCTTCCCACATCTGATGGTATTTACCAGGAGCCTGGAACCCCCTTCAGTCTCATAGAGGAACCAGAGGTTCCGGGAGGCAAAGAGACCTGCCCAAGACCCTATGTGATTGAGCCAGGACTCTGACCTGAAGAGGTCAGACTCACTTCAGAGTCCCACTGTGTGTAATGCGGGAAGGGATGACTTTAGAGGAACCCAGAGGTCAGGCAGCATGACCACAGACCAGCCTCCTGACCTGCTGAACACACCTCAGTTTCTGCATCTGCACAGCAGGGACAACCCCTCATGGGGTTAAGATGAAGTGAGACCCTGTAGGTAAAGCGCCAGGGACCTCGCTCACAGTAGGGCTCATGGAGGGGTGGTAGTTAATCACCTACTATCGCCGCCATTTGTGGTTGATCTTGTTGTTAGTACAAGATTCCCTGTGGCCACAAGTCAAGGGCAGTCTCAACCAGCTGGGAGGAAGCAGGGGCCAGGGTGATTTCCAGGCGCTCCTATGTGGGGTCAGGAACCAGGCTTCTGGGGTAAGCAGGCTCCCATAGCCCCCAAAGTGCTGGCTCAGCCCAGCCTCACACAACAGGAGGTCAGTCTGCGGGCTCAGCTGCTTTTAGCGACACTGTAGGCCATCTGCCGAGTCCTGGTAACAACTGGCGCCAGGCCCTCAGCCTGCCATGCCTGCTCTGTCCCCGGCCCCAGGGCCCTTCGGCTCCCCGGCTGCTAAGACCAGCTGAGCCTGCAGTGCTTGGGCAAGACGGAGCTTCTTCCTCCCCCCAGACCAGCGCGGGCCAGTCGGCCTGTCTAGTGGAAGCTGGGCCAGGTAGGGAGGCAAGGCAGGCTGCTGCGGCTGGCTCTGTGGCCCACTGTGGGCAGGAATGGGCCCTGAGCAGGTGGCCGCCCTGGCTCTCCCAGCACAGCCGGTGGGGGTCTGGGCGGCAGCCTGGGCAGCAGATGGTCAGGGAGCTGCTGCCTGGAGCCAATTCCACCGGAGCCTCAGACAGATACGGGGCAGCGGTTAGGGGTGCTCCAACCTGAATCCTCTCCATCACCTCTCACCGACAGCTCTGCAGCAGGAAGCACAGGCTCCTGGCGGTGTTGTCCAACCCCACCTCCCAGACTGGCCAGGGCACTTAAAGGGACAGCTGCCTTTCTTAGAAAAACCCCTAAGAGAAGAGCCCTCACTCTCCCGCTTCACCTCATCCTGAAGGAGATTTGAGGCAGAATTGGTTCTTTGTCCGCCTGAGGAATGGCAGGTGTAGGCAGGCCTGGTTCCCACACAAGGTGGCTTTTTAGCAGCTGCCTGGCTTGGGGGGGTCCACTGAGCTCGGAGCCTCACTTCCTGTGACACACACACCCCCCCCCCCCATCCCCTGGTGCTGCAGGGTGAGGGGCCTCGTGGTGACGGCAAGCGGGGCTTTAAAAGAACAGTCCTGGGCTTGAATTCTAAACCCACCCAGGCTGACCCCAGGCTCCCACAGGTTAATGAGATGGGCCGGGCAGGATGCACCTCTGCCGGCTGCCAGTGTCAGCGCCCTCCCTCCGCAGGCCCGGGCCGAGGCCCTGCAGCCTCACCTGGCAGGAGGAAGGTGGTCCTGGTGGCGATGTTGATCTCCTGCAGGTGCTCCAGCGTCTCTGTATGGAAGAGGCGGATGGAGGAGCCGGAGGAGAAGGCCATCCAGACGCCGCTTCCCGCCTTCACCATGTGCGTCACGCTCACGGCCTCATCCTGGTGCGCCTCGAAGCTTTGCTGCGGGCAGAGTGGGGGTGTTGGTGCTGGGCCAGCCCGACACCTGGGGGGACCACGCTACTCTGGCCTCTGCCTGAACCCGCGGAGGCCGGAAGGAAACCCCAGGAGCCCAGCAGTGGCGTGTTGGTAATTGTTTCACAGACAGAGGTACCCTGTCTGTGTGTCGTGTCTGCCAATTCCCATGGTGTAAATACTTCCCACAGGGCCAATCTCGAGCTACCCACACGACATCACTAAACAAGGAGCAGGGAGGAAGTCACACACACACACACACCAGGCTCTTAGGAGTGGACAGGACCCGGCTCCAGCATGCCACTGTGACAGGAGAGAAAGAACTAAAGGCGATGGAAGGAAGCAGCCGCTGACATATTGTCTGAAGTTGCAAAGGCAACGAACACAATGACTGGGAAGAGGGGTGGGTGCTGTGAGCCAAATCCTCACCTTTCACGGCGGGGAGGCAACACAGAATGTCCAAAACTGATAAGCCTGGGACCAGCAAGGCAGACAAGGTCCAGTCATGCCAGCTGAGTTAAAAACAGAAACAGGTGGCAAGCATTTCCTCCCAGGAAGAGGGCTGGGGATGAACCATTCTATGCTACTTGATTTTTTTTTTTTTAATAGGTGTGTGTATAATTTTGGTCTTTTAAAGAAAACCGCTTTTTTAAAGAGAGGATAGTCAGGATTCCCACCCACTGCAGGACAAAGTCCAAGTTCTTTACCTCTGCACTCTGCCTGCCTCTGCCTCAGCTCTTCCCTGGCAGGCTCCCTCCACGCCAGGCCCACCTGAGCCTGTGTGGGAAGGACGCTGAGACTCAGGAGGAACCATGCTGCCAGGCCTCCGCCCTCACGGTGACCCATGTGCTGTGTGCACCACCCAGTGCCCTCCTAGCAACAGCCTTTCAACACCTGAACTCCCCCTCGGGAGGATGCCCCTCTTCCATGAGGTATCCCGACCACCCTTGCACCAGACCACCTTCTGCACGCGGTTCTCCTCTGTCCGGCCCCGTGACACCTACACTGCCCTGTGTCTGCTCAGCACCTCCTGACCTGGACTATGATCTCCAACAGCAGACACTGAGCCTCAGGCCCGTCAGGACCCCCTGCTCAGCACAGCACACAGTAAAACGTGGTCACAGAGTGAGCAGACGGACCCTTGAGCTTCATCTACAACATCCAGATGTTGCTCAAAGGCAGACGACTCCAGCACAGCGGACCGGAAGCAACCTAAGTGCCCAATCCATGGGACAGTCAGGGAACTCTGACGTACCCACTCGGTGGACTATTCCACACCCATTCAAAACGTTTTACAGAGACCGTGTAAAGAGCATAGGAGAGTGTGAATGGCAGAGCAGTACGCGCAGAAACAATGAGGGCAGAAGAAGTGCGGGGGAGGAGAAACCTGACCCCAGAGGGCTAGTCCGGGGCAGGGCCCGGTGAGCTTCCTCCTTTCCACTTCCTCTGTAAAGAGCACAGAAGCCTGAAACTGCAGGAAGATGTTGGACAGAACATGTATTTGCTATCAGACCTGCTGTGAGAGCTCCCTTCCTCAGTAAGTTCACAGGCCTGGGCCTCAGTTTCCCATCTGTAAGAGGAAGTTGTCATGAGGATTACAGGGACCTGGGTGAGGGGGAGTTCCTAATATGGTCTCATTCGTTCAGCAGATGTTCCTGAGCTCCTACTATGTGCTTGGCCTGGGTCTAAGTGCTGGGAAGGTGACGATGAATGAGATGACCAAGGGGCTCCCATGGAGTGTGTGTTCCCAGTGCAGAGACCAGTGAAACAAATAGACAGGTAACGATGACTCCAAATAATTAAAGCCACTGCACAGAAAAAAAGGTGGGGAGCCGTTAAGGTTGGGTGGCCAGGGAAGGTCTCTCTAGGAGGCATTTAATCAGGGACATTACAAATGTGAAGGCATCAGCCCTGGGATAATGGGGTGAGGGCAGGGAGAGCATTCCAGGCAGAGGGCACAGGAGGTGCAAAGGCCCTGGGGCAGGAATGAACTTGCCGTGTTTGAGAAATAGGAAGGTGGCCAGTGTGGGGAGCACAGTGCTAAGACAGAGGTGGGAGAGGTGGGCAGGGCCACCTTAACATCCACAGTGAAACCCTAACCAGTTTGGCTCAGTGGATAGAGCATCGGCCTGAAGACTGAAGAGTCCCAGGTTCAATTCCGGGAAAGGGCATATATCTTGGTTGTGGGCACATGCCCAGTAAGGGATGTGCAGGAGGCAGCTGATGGATGTTTCTAACTCTCTATCCCTCTCCCATCCTCTCTGTAAAAAAATCAATAATATATATATATATTAAAAATCCACAGGTTGATTGTAAGTGCTGAAGGGGGCTGAGCCGGTAAGTGACATGTTCACCTCAGGAAGGGGCTCAGTCCATCAGCCGTGTGTGGCAGGAGCCTGGAATCCCAGGCCTCGCGTGAGCTTGGTGAACAGGAAGCGGCAGTAACAGACTCGGCTTGTTTTGCTGCAGAGTCACTCTAGCCAGAGCCTCAGCCCAACTCCATCCTGTCTCAAATCACCAAGAGGTTTCCCATGGAGACAAAGAAGCTTGGGGGAGGGGTGCCTACGGGGTCCTCCACAGGGAACGGAGGCAATCAACTCAAAGCTCGTTCCTGATCTCATTCCTGATCCAAGTGCAGGACCTAGAAGGGCGAGACTGGGAGTCCGCCAGTGGAATTGCTTTTTCTGAGCCAGTCCCTGCTGGCGGGCTCTGCATCCCGGCGGGGGGAGATGGGGTGCTCTCGGGAGGCAGGGTTCTGCAGCTCACCCTTTCCTGGGGGACCCTGAGAGCAGCAGCGACAGCTCCCCCTCAGACAGGAAGTTCACCAAGGGCAGGGGCACATCTCCATCCAAGTGGGGGCCTCTCCTTTCCTCCCCACCAGGCCCACCTGGCACCCAAACTCAGGTCAGGGCTCCCATTTCTCACCTCTAGATGCCTCCTCTGACCCCTAGTGGTATTGGGGGCCCAGGAGTGGGGGCTTTGAAATGACCCTACGAATTGATAGCAGTAGTGGTAACGATAATTAAAGGGGAGGGGCTGCTAAGGAACAATATATGCACAACTTCTCCAAGAATCACCTGCGGGTGACCTTACATGACAATGGGAATCTGGTACCTTTATGATGGGGAGGCCTGGCGAACCCACCGGATCAAGAAGGGGGCCGGCCTGTATGTCCTGCCTCCTTGGGTGATGTGACAGGAAGTCACTTCTGGCCAAGCATCTGGCCACTCAAATCTCATCACAAGAAAACAACTGGGCAATTCCAGATTATGGGACTTTTTAGAAGACACTGGCTTAGATCTCAAAAAAAGTCCATATCATGGGCCCATACACACACACACACACACACAAAAAAAAAACGTATGCTCGCAAAGGGATTATTCCTGATCAAAGGGAGACTAAAGAGACATGACAACCGAATGCAACATGCGGCCCTTGCTGGATCCTGGGCGGGGCTGGGGAGGAGCTATGAAGGATATGCTGGTGAAAACATGCATGTGGACAGCTCAGGCCATCTTCGGGTTACGTCGGACTCGAAGTACGTCGTTTTGTGGTTATGTGGCCAACTCCCATTTATTTATTTATTTTTTTAAAAAAAAGTTCCATCATTTCAACGTATGTACCTATGTGTTTTATGTTTTTTATTAATTATTTACCACAAGCAAAAAGGTCAGGAATTGTTATCTTCCTTTTAATTTTTACTTTTTTGTTTGTTTTTGCTGTTTCATTTCATCACTGCTGTATGTATGGTCCACGTGATGTGGGCACTTATGTAAGTGGGTTCCGACTTACGGAGAACATCACATTACATGGCACCCTAGGAACGGGATCTCGGACGTAACCCGAGGACCTACTGTACGTTGATGTCAGGTTTCTGGGTACGATAAATGCTGCTGAAGTCACAGGGAAGCCATGCTGAAGTATTTGCATGTGCTGGGTAATGATGCCTACAACTCACTTTTAAATGGTTTAGCCCAAAGGGGGGGGGGGCTGTATATGCATAATTTGGGGGTGTAAGGAACTGTGACAAAATGTTAGCTGGCTTACTAGATGAAGAACACATGTATGCTTACTGTACTATTCTTTCAACTTTCTTGTAGTTTTAATTTTTTAAAAGAAAAAGTTGAGTGGAGAGAGGCAGTTATTTAAAAAAGGTTAAAAGCTGGCCGCCGGAGGGGAGGCCTGGGCCTGCCACCAGCTCCCAGGGCTCCCAGCTCATCCCCGGCCAGGACACGGGCTCCTCTCTCTCTGTCCATGGTGGCTGGGAGGTGCTCTGAGCACGCTGGCTGCAGTCAGGAGCCGGTCGGGGAGACAGGAAGAAACCAGGTGTCCTGCACCCGCTCATGGCGCCCTGTCCCCTTCCCTGTCCCTGCAGCCTCAGGGCAGCCCCCACAGGCACTGCACAGAGACTTCGGTGAGTGAAATGGCCCAAATAGTGCTGACACAGCCCGGCCTCCGGTCGTGCAATATTTATGTGCCTCCAGGTAACGCTCTATGCTTAGTTTCTAGAAATTCCCAGTGAGCGGCTCAGAATTCAGAGTCATTAGCGCGCAGAGGATGCCAAGGGAAGGAAGGCTGGGGCTCTCTGGGGCAGGAACTGCTGCGGCAAAGGCAACTCTGCTTGTTGGCCTCCCACCATGCGCCAGGCTCTTCCCAGGCCGCAGCGGTCCGTCCTCACAGAGACCCTTATGACAGGAGAGGGACACGCCCAGAAAGGGGACAGGATGAGCCGGGTGACCCACAGGCCGGGGCGGAGCTGGGCATGGACCCACACTCAGTGATCTCCCCAGCACCCTCAGGCCCGGAACCCTGGCGGGGTGTAGTGCGAAGGGGCTCACCACCCCTGCTGGCCTAGGAGGCACCATCCGGGGCCCGGACACCAGCCACAGAAGCTCAGCAACTCCGCCTCCACCTGATACCCACACCACCAGTCCATCCTCATCTAACGGGCGGGACACAGAAGCTTCCAGAACCAGCGGTGCGGAGTCACCCCGTCAGCCGGAGGTCTCTCTCCAGCTGCGCACTGGGCAGGCGCCGTCCCTTTCTTTGTCTGCCTTGTTCTTACAAACTTCCCCCGCTGAGAAAACACACATATGAGGGCCCAGCCCAGGGCCCGGCACCCAGTGGGTCTGTGCCTGGCCCTGTGTGTCCCTACCAGTGCCAGGGGGCTGGGCAGCTGCTCGTTTGGGGTCTGTCCTCTCCGACCCCTGCAGCAGCGCTCAGAGGAAGCGTGACCATGCAGAGGTGGGCGGTCGGGGAGGAGCCACGTGGAGGGAAGGACAGACAGCCCCTGACAGCCAGGGGGCCAAGAAGGAAGAGGACTGACACCTGCTGCCATCATCTGCCCCGCACTCACCTCCAGCCGCTGCCCCCCTCCTCACCCCTACAACACCCATCCCCCAGCCATTCTCTGCACAATGTCCCCACCACCAGCCTTCCCCTGCTCTCTCCCTTTTCTCCTCTGGCTTCACGGGACTTGTTCCTGAGCCAACAGCTTCAAACCACGAAATCCTTACATCAGCATATATCTTCGGGGACTGGGGGCTGGGGGCCTAATATTGGGTATAAGACCTGAGCTCTTCCGGGCAAGGAAAGAAGGGGCCTGGGGCCTGCACTTAGCCACCCCCAGCCCCTCAGGGAGTGCCTGAGACACCCAGGCCCAGGAGCTGAGTTGGCAACCACAGTCCTGAGCCTCCAGGACCCCCAAACCCACCCCCACACCCTATCCTTCACAAGTACCCTGAAAGGAAGTTCTTCTGAGCGTCTAACCTCCATTCTTCATGCTGCTGGCAGCCACCCACCCTCCTGGAACTCGTTACTGTCGGAGCCTCCAGGGAAGTCTCCGCAACCTTTAGAAAAATCGATTTCTCAAGTCTAACCTGCCAACTTGTAATTTGGGGAAAAAAAGAAAAGAACAGGATGACAGCAATAACAATGAGACACACACCAGAAAAGAAAGAACATTAAGGCAGAACTGCTGAACTGGATGACTCCCAGGAGGGAGGTGACCCCGACCCGCAGGCTCTGCCGGCCCGAAGGCGGGGCCAGCACCAAGGACTTAGTTAGTGGATCTTTCCGCCCTCACGTCAATTTGCATACCATTACCCAAGAAGCCTTGCGCCCAGGATTTCACTTTTGCAAATTCCCACCCGTTTCGTGTCATAAATAAGATAGGAGACAGAAAACTAATACAGCCCCGTGATGCATTATTCATGCTGCACCTCTCTGTTATGATAGATTTACAACAGCTAATACATGCAAACTAAGTTTGGGCACTAAACATGAAAATTAAGGGTGGGGAAGGCGTGGACGTGGGGGTGGGCAGGGGGCTGTCTGAGGGCTGTTAGTGCCCCGGAACCCGGTGGAGTTTCTCATCTGATGTGCTCAGTGACAGCAGGCACCGGTGCCCGGGTGCCAATGGGAGGCATGTGTCCCCGCAGGCCAGTTAAAATCAACTGCTCTGCCCACATCTCCCTTCCACTCAGCGAACTTCCCCCCATTCCTCCACCTCCCCACCCACCCACCCCCCAGACAGAGTCCACTTCCCTAAGGTTAAAACCCTCTGTCCTTCACAGCCCCTCACTCAGCACCTACGATGCGCCAGGCATGTCCTGCAGAGGGAGGGGGAGTGGGGTTATGTGAAGGGGAGATGGGGGTCTGCACAGGCTTCTCCAGGGCGAGGAACCGGGTCTTATGGGAGAGGCTGCCCCTATTAACCCTCACAACAACCCTGTGGGCGGGAGCCAGGCCGGGTCCCCAAACACGGCACCACCTGCCTGAGTTCTGGCCCTTCCCAGTCAGCACCGGGAGCCCCGGAGAGGCTCTGGGAAAGGGACTGCCAGGGACGCCTCCCAGGGCTGGCAGGTCAGAGGAGAGACCTCTGGGTGACCGGCTGTCCCACCCACATATGTCCCACCTGCCCCGGAGCAGGAGCCTGAGAACAAGACCCTCTGCCCAGCCCTTTACCAAGTTCCTTCCGCCGTCTCCAGGTGTGGCCTCTGTCCCGCTCCCAGGAAGGCACACTTTCTCCCACCGGCCGGCACCCTGAGCCTCCTCCCGCCGATGACCCACCTTCCTCCCAGAAGGAATAGTCACGGCGTCATGGCACACTCCTACCAGCCCTCCTTCCCCCCCAGGGGGCCTGCCCACACAGGAAGGGGACCACCTGCCTGTTTTCCTCGACCCTTCCTGGTGCACCTGCCGTGTGAGCAATCCTGGGCCTGGAAGACGTGTTGGTGGGAAAAGCAGGTGTGTGAACCAATGAGAGCTCCCGGGAGGTCACAGAAGCTGCAGGGGACAGGGCGGCCCAAAGGGGGCGGAGCCTTAGCCTTCCAGGGCGGCCGGCACAAAGGGTAAGAGCAGCCTGCCTCTAGCTGTGTGACCTTGGGCAAGCCACTTAACCTCTCTGTGCCTATTTCCTCATCTGTAACATGGGAGTAATGAGAGTACTAATCTCAGATAGTGATCTGGTGATGAAATAAGCTAATTCATGCAAAGCACTGAAACCCCTAAATGGTCCACGTGAAGGACTCAGTATGTGCTGGTTGCTATTGCCTCGTGGGGATGAGAGGAACCCGGGAGAACTCCTTAGAGTGAACACACTCCCTAGATGACCCCCTTACAGGTAGGAATGTGGGCCAGAGCCACAGCCTCGGTCAACAATACACTCCTGCAGGCATGGAGCCCCGAGCGGCATTAAATGCAGGTTTCTGGAGCCGGAGGGCAAGGCGGGGTGTGGGGGAGAAATTGGTAAGCAGTGCCCTCCCTCTGAAGTGAGGCATTCGGCTGCAAAGCTCACCCACGGGCCCTTTCCTTCCTGCATGTGCTGAGCCCTGGGCACCCACACGAGGCCACGGCAGCCCAGACAGCAGCGCCACCTCCAGCCCCCTCCTCCCAGCCTGGCCGGCCGTGCGAGGCACAAGACGAGACGAGATGAACAGGGAGGCCACTTTGGAGCAGCCATGCAGACAGGGGAGGCCATCAGCAGCTCCAGGCCAAGCTGTTTCCGAGCCGGGCACGAGGGCGGGAGGCTCCCTCTGTATCGCAGGCGGCAGCGGAGCGCGGCTGCATTACACATGCACGGCCATCACCTCGCTCCCGTGCCCGGGGACCGTGCGTGCGGGAGGCGAGCAGCCCACACAAACTTCGCCATTTCCCTGGCTGCAGACCGGGCGCGTGCTCCCGCCGGCCCCACTGGGAAGCCTCCCCACACCCTCTCCTCCACCCGCCTCCCCCAGCCAGCGCTTTCCGACACCCTCCGAGGTATGCAAACCAGGTGAAAGGCCAGAGTGATCCCTTTCTAAGGGTAGCTGACCCGGAGCTCATCTTAAATCCCCCGGCCTCGAGTTTCAGCCTGGTGGCCGCCTGGCGACAGGGACGGCGGGGCCAGAGCTGAGGTGCCGGGCCTGGGCAGAACGGTACCGTGACTGGTGAGGGGCAGAATGGGACGAGAGCTGGGCAGGGCCCGGCCCGGCCCAGGCCCCTGTGCTTCCCTTGGTCCATCTGTCTCCGCCCCTAGGCAGCCGTCAGCAGGAGGAAGCATTCCTGGCAGAGGAGGGAGAGGATGGCGGAACCGCAATGCAATACGGACACACGCCCACCAGCACGGACTCTGAGGAAGCAGCGTGATTTTCCACATAAGCCACGCGCTGTGGCGATGAGGATTTCAGTTAAGCAAACAGGCACAGTGATCACTAGTGTCCATGGGACACTTAACTCTGCATCAGGCACTGTGTGTGTGTGTGAAACAGTCCTTCTACATAAACATCCTCACTCACTCCTTAGGTCGCTCTGCACCATCACCCCATTTTACAGATGAAGTGACTGAGGTCCAGGAAGGCTCGGTGCCTTGTCCAAGGGCTGACACCCGGGCAGGGCAGAGCCAGGGTCCCGTCTGAAGCAGCTGCTGGCCAACCGCACCCCTCCAGGGAGGGACGCCCAGCAGGCCCGCGTGGGGCACAGCCAGGACAGGGATGGGTACCTCCCACTTCCACCCCCTCCAAAAAGCCGTGTGGCCCTGGGAGGGGCCGGGGGGTGCCAGCTTTCCCCAGATCCTCAGGCCCTGCTGCCCAAACCCCGCCCCAACAACCCACAGCCAGCTTCTCTGCCCCCTCAAGCCTGTGACTTCCACCGGACCCTTCCCTGAAAGATGCTTCTAGAAACACCTCTCAGTTCCCATTCTGCCTCCGGCCTCCAGGTTGTCATGCCCACCCTGGCTGACCCCTCAGCACAGCTGGGTCCCGGGCACCAGAGCGACAACAGGCACCTCCCCTGGCAGCAAGAGCCACAACTCAGGATGCAGGTCACAGCCCCACGTCGCTGGGATCCTTCCCCTCACGGCAGCCCTGGGGATGCGTGTGGGGGCAGAGGGCAGGGCCCAGCAGGGATTGTAGATCCCCCTCTGCTTTCTGACAAACCGGTCCCTGACACACAGACAGGAGAAGGTCAGAAGGGTCAACAAGGGCGTGCCCAGCTGATGGCCCCGTGGACAGGGGCCACGAGCCGTGAGGAAAGGCCAGTACCTGAGTCTGCAGGCTGGTGGCGTCCAGGACGGTGACCCGAGGCCCACAGCTGGCCCACACGGCGTCTTCCAGGCTCAGCAGCGTGCGGATGGGCCCTAGCCCCACCGTCAGGCACACGGGCGGGCTCTCCAGGTCCCAGGGCACATCTCCTGGGAGGAGGAGAAGATGCGGGTCAAGGCTCAGGGCTCCTCAGCCTGGGGAGCCACAGCCTGCAGCGGGGGCCCAGCCTGGACCCACAAACCCTCTCACCCGGTCCTATGGGGAATGGTGGCTGTTCCCATCTGCCTGCATTTATGGTCTATCCCATGGGGGCTGGACTCCCTCCTCCTCTTCCTCTCTTTCCCTCTCTCTCTTGCTCATTCATCCCACACACACCTGCTTTCTCGCTGATCTGCTCGCCTAATAAGGCTCTCTACCACCTTTACCAAATCTATGGTGACCTTTCTCCTCCCAGGATGCTACAGCCCGAGGTGTGGAAGGAGGAAGTCCCAAGAAGAAACCAGAGCCCCGGCCACCACCACCCCTGCAGACGGGACCAACCGAGAGAGCTGGCCTGTCCCTGGGGAAGGCTTCCCTGCCCACCCAGGGATGCGCGCTCACCCAAGAACGGGCCGAGAATTTTCCCTGGCATGCAAGCCATGCTGGCCAAGCTGGGCTTTTCTCTTACGTCACACAGAAGCCCACTGGCTGTCCTGTCTTGTCAGGGTGCAGGTGGGAAAGAGGGGAGGAAGGAGGGCACACCCCGGAAAGACAGACTGACAGCAGCTGGGCCTGAGAGGCAGGACGGAGCGTGCTGCTGGCTTGCCAGTGCTCAGGCACCCACATTCCCTCTATGGGACCCTGCCAGCAGCCCCTTCATAGACCCTCCCTCCGAGCCAGCTGCTGGCGACAGGGTGGGGCACAGCTGTCGGAGGTGCTGGCGGGGCACCAGAGTACATGGTGGGAGCCCCTGTCTGCACGGCGGCAGGAAGAGACCTTGGAGGACAGCCTACCACCCCCCAGGCTTTACCCCACCTGGAAAGCAGGCTTGCCGCTCTCCTTTCTGTCCTCCTTAAACCTGTCAGACCCCCAGACCACCTGGGAGCTGGGGAATAGGGACCCCTCCCCCCAACACACTACCGGGTCTTTCCAGCCCCTGCATGTGAGCACATGGGAAGCAGGCAGGGCCAGAACCCTGGCTGTGGCCTCTGAACTTCTGCATGAACTAGGACAGGTGACTTCACCTCTCTGAGCCTCAGTTTCCTCATCTGCAAAATGGGCGTGATGGCCATGCCTACAGCTCGCCGATGCCGCAGGGACTAAAGAGAACGCACAGAGCATTTAGCTCAGGCTTGGCACCCAGCAGGGAGCCACCCCAGCTGCTGCTCCATGCCATTACGTGTCTGCACACCAGACTCTGTGTTCGCGAATTGTTTCCCTGACTCCCGGCCTGCGCATTCTATTTCCATCCCCGCTTTACAGCTGGGGAAGCGGAGACACGGAACTTAAACAGCCAGCCGGGATCACACAGCTCGAGAGTCCCGGGCGCTCGTTAGCCCATACTGTTTGGTGTCGTTTGCCACCACACAACAGTCTGTGGAAACAGGTGTTGGCTCCATTTGACGAATGTGACAATGAGGCCAGGCAGCTGAGGACTTGCCCGAAGGGGTGACGGGCCAGGCAGGATGGAAAGTCAGCTGACTCTGACCTCCCCTTCTCCCCGCCCCCCCTGCTGCCCTCTCAGGTTCCAAGAGCACTGGGGCCATATCTGGGGTCAAGGAGAAGAGAGTGACCACAGGCAGCCAGGCACACTGAGCCCTACCAGAACACCAGAGCCACAAAATGCAAGGCTTTGAGCGCCCCCCAGTGGCCACAGGTAAGTAATGCTTATAGCCAGAAGCTGGAGCTCCCTCCAGTTACCTCCTTCCCGTTAAGCAGTTGAGAATACTGGGACCACGCCCCGAAAACTAGGAAATGGGGCTCTGCTCGGTGGGTACCAAAACCTTGCAACCTCTAGCCTGCAAGGAACAGCGTGGCCGCGGCTGCCTGAGGTCGGAGCTAGGGCCTGCTACCCCTGGGGGTCACAGGGGCACTGACCACACCTCCACCTGCTGGGCTTCTGCAGGAACCTCTAAGATGTCCTGACTCAGGACAGAATGGGAAACTGTGACTGAGGTGAATACCTGTATTGTCATATCAAAAGGACCCTGCACAGGAGTCCCCACACGGGGACCCTGAGCCAGAGGCCATTCTTGCTGGGACTCAGCTCTCCCATCTGCACCTGAGGGACAGAACTCTGACCTTGCCAGCCCTCACGGCCACAGGTCTAAGATTTTTAATGCAATCATTGTGAGCAGGGAAAGCCCCCTGGAGCCTGCAGTGGCGGGGGGGAGAGGGTAGAGGTAGGGAGTCCACCCCTGCCCTCCAGGCTTTAGGTGCACACATACATGTTACAGAACCCACAGTGTACTCACACACACACACACACACACACACACACACATACACTGCGAGACAGCCCTTTGGTCTGGGCCCTCACCAGCTCTCATGCTGCCAGGCGAAGGGGAATGAAGGCCCTTGGAGGTCCAGATCCAGCTGGAGCTGAAGGCAGGACACTGAGTAAAAGTCACTGAGACTGAGGGGGAACCCAGGGTACCCCGCGCCTGGTCAGTACTGAGGGCGGTGACAACCATTTAGATGGAGGTAACAAGCACCAGGCTATCCTGCAGGCTCCAACCAGGGCACTTGTGTGGCTGATCCCACCTGGCCTTCACAGCCAGCCTGTGCGGTGGGGCAGTCTTCATCCCCATTTTACAGGTGAGGAAACTAAGGCTCATCAGATGAAGTAACAGGTCGTCTCACAGCTGGGTCTCAACCCCAGGCAGCCTAACTGCCCAGCCCGTCCCCTCGCCCCTCCTGCAGGAGCAGGCGCTGGCCCACATCCCCAGCATCTAACCAGGGACTTCCCCACACCTGCCCCCAGGCCTGGGCCTGCTCAGTGCCTGGCACCTCAGAGCACTGAACACATATTCCCTGATTGCGTGATTAAACGAACAGATGAATGAATGACTTCCAGGGCCACACTGCTCTGGACCTGTTTCCCATCTGTCAGCTGGAGGTTGAACTCTGAGGCCCCTCCGGCTCTGACAGTCCAGTCAGTGACCGGACGGCCTTGGGTTCCTCAGTCCCTTCTCAGCTCCTGGCCCCCCAGGACTCTACCAAATCCCAGGCTGATATTTCTGGTCCTGCCCTCTTGCAAGGAGACAAAGCGTGGGCCAGGAATGCCAGTTTTATCCAGTCGTGGTCTCAGCCAAACCCAGGCAGGACCGTAACCTCTCATCCTATACCACCAGCTGGAGTGGATCATTCACAACCCTTGACCCTCCAGGCCACCAGGGGGCGCCAGCGGTGGGTTCTGCAGGCACAGGGCTCCAGCTCTGTGCTCAGACTTGGACTGAGATGGAGTAGGGGTGTGTGAGGGGTATCCAAGGCCTTGGTGAGTCTGGAGGAGGTCCCACAGCTCAGTCATGGATAAGATGGATGGTCCCAGTCCCAGCCACAGGCAGCCCAGGTGAGAGGCGACAGGTAAGTGTAAGCTCCCTGCTTGTTCACTGAACTAATTCTGTCTCCTTCTACAAATCCTGCGAGGGCAGGGTCACACCTGCTTTGCTGGCCGCTATGTCCATGGTGCACAGTAGGTGCTCAGTAAGTATCTGGTGCACAAATGTTTGCAAGGGGGAAAGGTACCTCAACCTTCTCCTCCGGGCCAGAAGGCTGCCAGCTCTGCTCCGAGAAGCCATGGCCTCTATGTCTGGGGAGGGCTTGAGGCCCGGACAGAGGACATTTGGGTACAGGTCTCAGCTCACCCCGAGACTCTGGGGAGTGAGGGGGTGGAGCTCAATGGTGCCTAATGCCCCTTCCGGCTCTGACAAACGACCAGTCCCAACCCCAGGCCGAGGCCAGTGGTTAGATCCAAAACCTCCTATGAGTTGAATTGTGTCCCCAAAAATAGGTCTAGCTGCAAGCACTTCAGCCTGTGACCTTATTTGGAGATGGGGCTGTTGCAGATATAATTCGTTAGAATGCGGTCACCCTGGAGGAGGGAGGCCCTGATCCAAGGTGAGGGGTGTTGTTACAAAAGAGCACAAAGCGTGGACACAGACACGCACCCAGGAGAGAGAGCATCGTGTGCTGAAGGGAGACCAGCCGCCGCGGCTGGGGTCGGGCCTGGGACAGCTCCTTCTTTGGCATCTTCCCGGGCAGCGCAGCTCTGACAACACCCTGAGCCTGGACTTCTCCGCTCCAGAACCAGGAGTCAGCGAGTTCACAGCGTTCAAACCCCTCGGTTTGTGGGGTATATGAGCAAACTCGTACGCCACCCCCTTCCCTCCTCCCAACTGGGCGCCCAGGCGGATGGGTCAGGAACCCGGGAGGGAAGAGCCAAAGGCAGCCCCCACACTGGGCCCAGGGGGCCGGGGTGGGGCCAGCGGGTGGAGCCCCTCCAGAACCCCTGGCCTCCCCCCGGAGACCTGGGCCCGTATTTGCATTCACAGCCACGCTCTGATGGTAAGAAGAATTTTTCCCCTCCCTCTTCCCCCTTTAATTAAAAACTATAAATGCCTTATCAAAAGCTAATTAAAAATACCAACACAGTGCCAAGTGGCAAAAAAAAAAAAAAAAAAAAAAAATTAGCTCAGTACAAATATCCGTTTATAACCCTGCAACAGGCGGTGATGACGCAGCAGTAAGAGGGGAGCGGGAGGGAGTGGGAGGAAGGGCTGGGCGGTCTAGGGACCCATCAGCCCCCTCGGGGGCCCTGGGGGCAGCTACCCTCTCCCCGCCCCCAACCAACCCTTGGCTCTTGTCATCCTCCAGGTAGGAGCTGAATGAGCCACAGGGGACCGGCGACCACAGCGCCGTGTGGCTGTGCCCCAGCGCGTCCCCTCCCAGCCTCAGCCCTGGGTCTGCACAGAGGAAGCGATTCTCAAGGGCCTGGGAGACAATTAAGATAATGGCAAACATCAAGCACTTCGCCGTGTTTCTGGAACACAGCCGCTCACACCGTTAGCCCTACCTGCCAGCGTCTTAATCGCCGCCGACAACGGTTGGATGGAATCCCAGAGACTCAACCGCTGGCCTCCACTGGCAGCCCCGTGCCAGGCCCTGTGCTTGGCCTTCACTGGGGTGTCTGACCCGCCGGTACCCGTAAGTGGTGGGTTTTGCCATTATTGCCGATTTGGAGACGAGGAGACAGGCGTGAGGAGGAGGAGCGGCTCACCGACGGGCACAGCTGGCATCAGGGCAGAGCCTGGCCCGGAAGCCAGGTCTGTGCGAGCCCAGAATCCCAGCTCTTAGCCACTAGAGCCTGCCTCCAATGGGGGGGGGGAGAGGGAGGGCTACCTGTGCAGGAGTGAGCACCCCGTTCCTGTGGGGACCCCGATGGGGATCAGGGATCTCCAATCCCTCCTCCCCCTCTGAGATGGCCTGGTTTGTTTCTGAGCTGCCACCTTGGCCGGCCTCCCACAACCATCGGGCACAGGGTCCGGTTCCCAGCCCCCACTTCCTCACCACTGGTCCTGGTCCGAGGGTAGGCGGCCAGGGTCCCGTCCTGCAGGCCGGCACACAGGTGGAAGGGGCTGTGTCGCAGGCAGAGCACGGGCTGCAGGCCTGGGCTCCTGCAGGTCGCCAGGCACTGGGTGCCCGTGTCCACGCTGCTGTAGACCAGGATGCTGTGGGGAGAGGCCCGCGTGACTCCCTCAGCCCCCCATATGCCCTCCAGGGCCCCCTCTGTGGGGCCGGGCCTTCGTTCCACCAAAGGGGAGCTCAGACTTCCCACGGGTGGCCTTTTGAGGATGGTGGTCTCCCCGGCCTCTGTCTTGTGGAAGACTTGGGGGGGGCGGGGGGACCCTCCAGAAGCAGCACAATAAAGGTGCCGATCCCTGGCCGCTTTTGCTCAGTGGTTAGAACATCAGCCCTCGGACCAAAGGGTCCGGGTTTGATTCCCAGTCAAGGGCATGTACCTGGGTTGCAGGTCCGATCCTGGCCCAGGTCAGGGTGTGTACAGGCGGCAACCGATTGATGTGTCACTCTCACATCCACGTTTCTCTCTCTCTCTTCCCTCCTCCCTCCCTTCCACTCCCTCTAAAAATCAATGGGAAGAAAGTATACTCATGTGAGGTGCAGACCTGAGTGTGAATCCAGCCAAGCCACGTCTACCCGATGGACCCCAAGACAGCCTCCACGCTCCGCCCAGTCCTGCCTGGCTGTTCTCAGGCCCTCCTCCCCGGGCCCCTCACCTGCCATCCTGGAGCCCCAGGCAGATGGTCGGATGCACAGCAGCAGAGGGGTCAGCAGCTGTGTGGCTCTCGTCTTTGTCTCCATCTCCACTCTCCCCCTCCTCTGGCTCAGGAATGTACTCCATGCAGAGCACGGGGGCCGCCAGCGGGAAGGACTTGACCGTGCGGGGTGAGGGCCGGTTCAGGGAAAAGATCTCCACCTGGCCTCCTGTGCCCTCCTGGCCACCCCCAACCTGGGGCAGAGACCCAAAGAAGCTGTCAGGAAGAACCATGAGAGCAGAGGCAGAGCTTAGCTCCTGCCCTCTGAGACCTGTCCCACATTGCTACCTGCCACTGAGAAGTGAGGGGAGCGCCCCCACCTGCCCACATGCATCCTGCGGTCACTGAAGGTCACTTGTCCCCAGCCTCCAAGGCAGCAAGTTAGATACAGGGAGCAAAGGAAACCAGCTAAGGAGCTAAGGTGGACTAGATACCAGCTCAGCTTTCTATCTCCTTCTCTTTAGACTAAATTTCAACCAACAAAGAGGGAGCATACACTCTGCCCCTTTAAAAGATCCTATCTGCCTGTTCTCTGTTTTACTTTAGTGTCTCACACATGGTATACCAGTATACTTGCTGAGTGGATTGAGGGATGAATGGATGGATGGATGGATAATGGATGGAAGGATGCATGGATATATGGATGGATAGACAGATGGATAGATGAAGACATGGATGGATAAATGGATACATGGATGAATGGGTGGGTGGGTGGATGCATGGATATATGGATGGACAGATGGATAGATGGAGACATGGATGGATGAATGGATGGATGGGTGGATGGATAAATGGGTGGGTAGATAATGGATGGATGGATATATAGATGCATGGATATATAGATGGATAGACAGATGTATAGATGGAGACATGGATGGATGAATGGATGGATGGGTGGGTGGGTGGATGGATGGACAGACGGAAACACCATGTGCTAGAGAGACAGTGAAGAACAAATTGCTCAGAGGAGCATCTATGGGGGGCACAATCTGCACTGTAAAGCACGGGGAGATCACCTATTTGAATCCAGGGAAGCTTTGTTAGGAGTCCCTAGAGCAGAAAACTGGGCTGGGGTCTGAGAGAGATGGACAGTAAGCCGCCCTGTTGCCTGACCCCAGTGAAGACCTGCCACCCTGGCACACGGCACAGCTCCCCTCATCTCCTGCATGGCCTGTGGCCTGGGCAAGAGTCATGCTCACTTATTTGTCCCCGGTTTTCTATTGTCCCTAGTGAGGTGGCTGGCACCTGCCAACTCCAAGCACAGAGCCTGGGACGGGGTCCCAGGAAGACCTTGCCGGGTAGATGGATCAGCAGGCGGGTGGCTTTCCCCAGCATCCCCTCCCAGGCGCTCCTCTCCCTGTTCCTGTCCTAAGGCCAGAGCTCCTGGCTGCGGCAGGGGGTACTCACCCAGAGGTAGCCCTGTGGAAGGGAGGTGCTGACCGCCGAGAAGCCCAGCAGGGGAGAGCTGACAGGACTGTGGACCAGACCCCCGAGCTGCAGAGACAGAGGTGACATGTGCAGGGTTAAGGGTTGAGGTGCCCGAGAGGCCAGTGTCTGGCTGTCGGACCTTAGTGTGAACCACCTGCAGGGGTCAGGGGTCATTAAACCGGGAGATTCCCAAGTGAGAATCCCAGCGGATGGCCAGGAGAGTGGGGGTTTCCAGGATCTCCAGGAAGTTCTGATGAACCCACATTTGACCATCACTCTCCTAGAACCTCTGGCTGCAAGGGGCCTGGATGATACTCTGGGACCTCCAAGGGTTTTTCAAACTGACCAGCTCCCATGTAAGGTTTGTTGAAAACCACTAACACCCACTCCACTTCCTTTACTTTACAGGTGGGACAGTGAGCACACAGGATGGCCCTAGGCCACAGGGAAGTCCTGTGCCTACCTCCCCCCTCCGCCTTCTTGCACGCCTCCAGAGAAACAGTGGAGGGACCCCCAGATCATCAGAACCATTCTGCAGACGAGCCCCCAGGACACAGGGCTGGGTGGCTTGTATGGGCTGCTGGCAGGGGCCGGGGGCTCTGTCTGTAACAGGCTGTCACCAGCGACTTGTTCCTCCTGCAACTTCTTCCCTCAAATCCATGCCAGGTGGTCTCTGGGGCCTGTTTCCCGAGTTAGATCCTGCCAGTCTGGCCCTCTGGCCAGGACTGCAATGGTCTGGCCCTTTCAGGAGCGTGGCTTTACCCCTCTGAGGAATGTGGCCACTGCTGGACCCTTTGCCGGGCAGGTGCTGCCCTCTTCTGGTGCTGCTGGGAATATTCTAACAAAATGCCTAATGGCCATAGGTGAGGGGACCAGAGGTCACCTTTCCCAGCCCCTCATTTAGGAGTGAGTAACCTTGAAGTTCGGGGAAGGGGAAGGGAGAGGGGACATGACTGGCTCCAGGTCGCACAGCATGTCACCAAGATTGGACTTCAGTTTTGCTCTGCTGCAGGGCTCCTCGTGATTGAATTCTACCCAGAGACCAAGCCGGAGACCTAGGCACACTCACACTCATGGTCCTTCCTCTGGACTCCTGGGCTGCGGCCTCGCTGCCTTCCCCCGGGCACCTAGGGCGGGACTCTGTGTTTTTGGCAATTTGGAATATTCTTCCCTGGGCCCTCACCGGGTTGCATCCTTCTTGCCATCCAGGTCACAGTTTAATGCCACCTCATCCGAGAGGCCCTCTCGGTTGGCACCATCTCTATATCTAGTATATCTGATTTATTTTCTTTAACACACACATCTCTCTTTTCTATTTCCCTTTGTTTGCCAGGATTTTTCCTTTTTCTCTAGATTGAACACTATAAGCAGGTATGTTGCATGTTTTGATCATCACTATGATTCCCAGTGGCCAGGACAGGGCCTAGCACACAGTAGGTGCTCAACAATGATAGGTAGATAGGATGGATGGATGGATGGGTGGATGGGTGGATGGATGGATGGACTAATGAATAAAATGGCATCTCAAGACTATGTTCTTTCAGCTACTTAGCACCCTAGTCTACAGTCTAGCCACCTAGCTCTTGGGACTTATTTTTCAGGGCCTGGGTCCCAAGCTTGCTCTCCCCTCCCCAGAGCTCATCTCCCTGAGAGGACGATGGGCAGCAGGTGCTTCAGATAAAGGACAGATGACCAGAGGTGAAGACCACAGATGTCCGGCCCTATCCGGTTTGGCTCAGTGGATAGAGTGTCAGCCTGCGGACTGAATGGTCCCGGGTTCGATTCCGGTCAAGGGCATGTACCTTGGTAGTGGGCACATCCTCAGTAGGGGGTGTGCAAGAGGCAGCCGATTGATGTTTCTCTCTCATCAATGTTTCTAACTCTCTATCCTTCTCCCTTCCTTTCTATTAAAAAAAAAAAAAAATCAATAAAAATCTATTAAAAAAAAAAAATCACAGGTGTCAGAATCAGACAGAACGAGGCTATCATTCCCGGACCCATCCTTACCAGCTGTGTCATTTTTAGAAAGGCATCTGTCTGAGCCCCAGGAGGGCCTTCCCTGTGAAACAGATCTAGAAACAGCTACTTACCGGGTCCTCATAAATAACAAAACAAGAGAGTGGCGGCAGAGCAGTGGGGAGCACAGTAGGTGCTTGACAAATAGAAGGGTGATGGCCAGGAAAGGTGTGCCTTGGTTCCCTCAGGCCCCGCCCGCATCCAAGCCGGCTCCTGCCTGGCTCCAGCCCACCAAGGCTCCAACCCACAAAGCCTGGCGCTCGGGCATATTCTGGCCGCTCTGGGCTGGAGTCGGGCCATCGACGGATGAGATCACTGCTATTTGTTAGCTCAAAAATAATGGAATTTTCCGTTCACTTGACCCACAGAGGGCATCTACCCCCTCATTGTGGGCAGGACAGCTGGCTCCCAGAGCAATAAAAAGGCTCCACCAACCCCATCGGGAAAAAGCCGAGGCGCTGGGTCTGGAATCGGGGCCTGCCTGCTGTGGGCACAGCCTGGAAACGCTGGTGCTCCCTGGAGAAGGGGGGGTTCAGGAAGGGCTGCCTCTCACCTGCAGGCTGAGGCCCCGGGAGGAGAAGGCGGGGATGCAGCAGGCCAACGTCGGGCACCAGAACGGGGCTTTGCTCTTCTTGTCCTCGTCCGGATATCGCCAGCCCGGCTGGTTCTCCTCTCCTGCGGCAAAGGAAGGAGAGGGTGAAGCAGGTCGGAGTGCGAGGACCATGCAGGCTGTGAGCAGTCTAGGGAACCCCCACAGGCCCCAGAGGCCCACCTGCACAGCGGCCTAGACAGACCCCGCCACTCGCTGGCCCCCCTGACCCCCAGCCCCACTCCTGCCGATCTGAGATGAACTCTGGCCCCACTCTGTGGTCATGGCCCTGGGTCCCCAGCAAGGAGCCCAGACACCTGAGGTTTGAGTCCCCCACTTGACCGGCCTCTTGCTTAACAACCTTGTGCAAATCACCCCAACTCCCTGAGCCTCGGTTTCTCCGCCTGTACCACAGGGACGATGAAAATGCCTTCGTCCTGTGGCAGTTGTGAGCATCCAGTGGAATAACACAGGGAAGGGGGCTCAGGAAGCACTAAGATGCTGGACTCAGTGCAGGCCCAGCTGCCCTGCCCTAGCTTCTGAGAGAGGAGAGGGTCAAAGATCAGCACGTGGACAAAGAGATTTTCGATTGTGATGACAAAGTCCAGCTGCTTTTATTCCTGATGGTGATGAGGATGGTGCTGTGGAAGACTCTTACCCTGGCTTCCTTTGATGCCACCCTGAAACCTCCAGGTCCCCCCGTCAAGCTGGGCATAGACCTGTTACAAGTACAGACACCCAGGCCCAAGCCCAGGCCCTCGACTCACATTCGGAGACCTCTGCGCTCAAGATCATCCATTGTACCAGTGGTTCCTTCACAGGCTGCCACCTCCAAGAAGTCCTCCATGACCACCCTGGCTACAGTGGCTCCCTTCTCTCAGGGGTAATGCCCCTGACTCTAAGACCCCGTCAGACTTCTCGAGTAGCCTTCACCACAATCTCAAATCTCTTTGTCTACTTTCTTGTTTACAATCCATCTCCATACGTCTCTAGAATGTGCCAGATCCGGGTTATCTCATTCGTCACTGTCAATTGTGCACGCTGCCTGCACAATTAGTGCTCGGCAAACATGGGTTGAAAGAGTGAATGAAAGGAGTGAGCAAGTGAGTGGGTGAGCAGACCTCCATTTCTCCCAAAGAGTTCTCCCTGCTAAGGAGCCCATCCTTACACTCCACATGGCGACCCTCCATATGGCGACTGCCTTCCCGGGACCCGGACAGCGGGGCCACGGCACAGCTGGGGCGCCCTACTGTGTGTCCACGCACCAGGCACACACTGAGTGCCATGTGCGTGTCCCCTGGCTTTGTTTTCACATGGACCAAGCCACAGTCTGCTAGTGATTTTCCCTTCGTGCATGATGAGACAGACACTCGGGGAGTATGCTGACCGGGCCACAGGCATGCCTACGTGGCCGAGCCCAGATGGGGTCCAAGGACTGTCTGACTCAAAGCCCAGGTTCTTGGCACTAAAGCAGGTGTTCTTCCAGCACCTAGCCTCTGACCGACAGCCATGAGCATGACTGACCCTTGACATGGTGACGCTGGACAATAAGGAGGAGGCTCAGCCCCAAGAGCAGAGGCGCTGGGACACCCTGAGGGAGAGGGGCCACGTAGCACAGTGACATGGAGCCGAGGGGAGCAGAGAGCTCTGGAGCTGGGAGAGAGCTCATGGACTGAACCAGCGTGGCACAGCCTTCCCGCCACCAGGCCCAGAGCAAGCCCTGGAGGAGAGCCGTGAGGGAGGGGAAACGGGACGGCAACGAAGGGCGCCACGTCTGGGTCACACAAGCTAAGCCCCAGGCCGCCTGCAGCACGGCGCCTGCGACTGGCTGCTCCGCAGGACGTGCTCAGAGATCTGCTCAGAGGGACTGGCATGCATCGTTCTTATCACGCACAATAACAGTGAGCGGGCAGGAGGGGCTTGGGAATGGGTTTGTGATGTGGCATAGACTGGGGATGGGCTCACGGGCACATACTCCAAACTCATCAATTCGCACGCATTAGCCAGGCACAGCCTGCTGTCTGCCAATCGTGCCCCAGGAAGTGGCCTTTGAGAAAACGCCATTGCCCCCGAGGAAGTGGCGCCTGAGCGTCAGTCACGGCGAGCGAGCTGGGACGCGGTGGCAAGTGTGGATGCTCTTGGAGACGTCAGAGACATCAGAGACGCCTGCAAAGGTCAGGCCTGCTCAGTGCCCGTCCCGCCTGCTCTCCCACCCGGAGCACCCACCCCCTCAAGCAACAGAGTCCAGGGTAGTGAGCTCACTCCCCACATGAGCCCTCTGCCCCCCTGGGCCCCGGAGACAAAGCCCATCAAGCCTTGTTCCTCCCACTGAGGAGGCGAGGCCACCAAGGAAAGGACAATTAGGGCACAGGCACGGGCACGGGGCGGGCATCGGCATAGCAGGACTGCGGGCGCCCCACTTCAGGTTACAAAGCGGCCCCCCACGCTCTCCTCTCATCCTCCTGGCCGCCAGGGGGTCAGTGTTTCCTTCCCCATCTACCCTGCTCAAAGAGGCCAGGGAAGACACGGGCAGGCCCAGGGCCCAGGGACTAAGCCAGGGGGCCCTTCACACAGCGCCCGCCACGCGAGGTGTTTGCCAAGACGCCCCCGCTCCTGGCAGCACCCACCTCCTAGGTGGGAATGAGGACTGCGAGATCTGAGCGTGCCCCTGCTCTCAAGGAGCTTACGTCACGCAGACCCTCTCCTCCACCAGACAGGAGCCCAGCAGAGCCCCCAAACCCCACCCCTCGCAGGAGGCTTCCCAGAGCTCAGTCCGTGAACATAATGCCCCAATCACACCTCCCCCTGAGCCCCACTCCCCTCCCCGCACCTCCCCGGCACAGCCCACGGAGCCCTGCGATTCGTTAGGATGTGTATTTCTTTTTTTTTTCTTAATATATATTTTTTATTGATTTTTTTACAGAGAGGAAGAGAGAGGGATAGAGAGTTAGAAACATCGATGAGAGAGAATCATCGATCAGCCGCCTCCTGCACACCCCCTACTGGGGACATGCCCGCAACCAAGGTACATGCCCTTGGCCGGAATCAAACCTGGGACCCTTCAGTCTGCAGGCCGATGCTCTATCCACTGAGCCAAACCTGTTTCAGCAGGATGTGTATTTCTTAATGACCTGACTTTCTCCTTCCAGATGGTGCCTGCGCCTGGGAGCCTTAAAGGAGAATGGAGTCGCTGCTCCCCATCTGCCACTGCCATTGTCCCTGCCACAACCCGGCGTCCGAGACAGAGCTAGAAGCTGCCGCTGCTGCACACGGAAGGCCCACCTGGGACAAGTGACATGAAGGACGGCCGCCGGCGTCCACGCTGTGGTTTCCAAGTGACGTTGGCAGGGGCTCATTAGCGCCCAGCTCTGCGGTGCCCACAGAACCAAGGAGCGGCCGTGGGACGGGGGAGCAGCTCAGGGCTGGGGGGCCGTGCCCCTGCCGCTCCCCCACCTCCAAGCCCGCAGAGCAGTCCCCCAGATCCCACCTCAGCCTCACGCAGAGCCACACGGAGCCGGACACTTAGCCCTCAGAGGCATCTGGAAAACGGGGAATCACTCCAGCCATCTGCAGCTGCTGTGAGCACTGGGGAGAATGGCTGTAGGGCCTGGCATACCCCCGGCACTCGAGAAAGAGTGCCCGTCTGGTCACTGTCCTTGAGGTTGAGAGCATTGCCTGTTACTACGCTTAAGGGCCCTGCCCACGGGGCTCCCGCACAGCGCCACCGAGCGCCTGGCAAACTCCTGCTCAGACCCAGCACCATGCCTCTGTCACTGCCCTCCCTCTCACAGCTCCCGGACAGACAGGGGGCTGGCAGGACATCACCACGCGTCCTCTCCGAACACCCCTCCCCTGGAACCCAGGAGAGTGGCCATGGTCACCCAGCTGGGTAACACCCACGTCATGCCCACGGCCACCTCGGTGCCCTCCTGGAGGGCAGACCCACTTCCAGGGAGGGCTCAGCCAGGTCCCGGCCTCAGGTTGAGGGTTAAAGGACATGAGGGTCCCAGCACTCCTGGCACACACCTGGGCCGTGCTCAGGCCTCCCCAATGGACCCATAGCAAGGGGAGCAGTGGTGTTACTGGGAGGGCTGGGGGCTGGAATACCAACCTCATCAGAGGCAGCGAGGGAGAGGCCCGGGGCCGAGCCTGTGAGATATACCCCGTGAAGTAAGCCCCATGAGATAAGTCCCATGCAGTCAGGGTGAGAGGAAGATATGGGGGGGAAATTAAAGGAATAACATCCTTTGTGAATAAAAACATATTTTAATGGGCTCATGTTATTTTCCCCTCCCCACCAGGCACTGCAGATAAAACAAACTGGCAAAATAAAACGCACAAATTATTCAAGCCCCAGGGGAACCCAGGCACTCAAAATAAGATTTGAAATGACTCCCATTCCATTAAAACTTTTTGCTGCAGTGAAACTGCGCAGACAGGGCGGCTGAGCGAGGACTGCGAGGCTCCCGTCAGTCCGCTCCTCCCGCCGACACCAAGCCCCGCTCAGCAAAGCAGCTGGGGCTCCAGCAGAGTCACCTGCCCTTCAGAGCAGGTGCACGAACAGGACATAGGCATCTGCCCAAGACGCAGCGGCTGCACCAGCGGGGGTGTGGCCGGAGGAGGCGGCGGGGGCCAGCTTAGCCTTTCCGTGGGCCAGAATTCCCACAATCCTCTGCTTACAACCCCGCCCTCCTGGTCACTAAGACACATCCAGCAGAGGCCTGGGCACATCAGCACCAGATCCTAGGAGGGACTGGAGAGCAGAAGCCTCTGATCCTGGCTCCCCCAAGCCACAGCCTCCTCCCATGCCCTCCCAACCTCCACGTGCCCTCTGCACGGCACCAAAATGGTTTGCTTAAATAGGACCCGGGCCATGCCACTGTCTGGCTCTCAGTGCTACAACTTACAGCTCCCCGTCAAGCTCCATACACCTTGCCCTGGCTTTCTGGAAAACCTGCCCCCGCCTCCACCTGCCCAATCCCCCGGCTACCTCAGGACCTTTGCACGTGCTGTTTTCAATTTTTCCTGAAGCTCTGCGTGGCTTCAGATGTCACCTCCTCAGATGCCCTCCATGGCAGCACTCCCAACCCCCGGGCTTGGTGCAGGTCAGGTCACCCAGCTCTGCACCCTCACAGCACACCCCCTCCTGATGGTTTGCTCCCCATGTAAAGTCCACCTGCCCCCTCATGAACCGTGAGTTCCTTGAGGGTAGAGATCTTTTTGTTTGCATCACTGTTCTTTTACCCTCTGCCTAAAATTACTGCAGAGACTCAATAGATCGCTGTTTAACTGACGAAAGCCCTGGCCCCTTTCCGGAAACGTGGCAGAGCCTATTGGAAATGTATACTCATCTAGAAAAGATCACAGCAGAAACCAAGAAAGCAGTCGCCGCTATTGGCTGGAATCAGCAAAAGAGAATCCCAGTACATCGCAAGGAATAATAATGGCTCTGATCGGCAAGGACAGGGGCCTTTGGTCAATTTACAAAAAAACACAAATAATTATAACTTAATGAATGCGGCTTGGCAGTCAGAAACTCGCCACGTGGAGGAAGTGGGATGGACAGGAGCGGCTGTCGGAGCTCAGGCAAGTCACGGCACCGCCCGGGGCTCCGAACCCCCCCTGCGAAAGGGGCTCAAGCAGCCCTGCCCTTTAGGGTTACTGCGACGTGAAACGAAGGCGGTGAGGAAAATGCTCACTCACCGGAAGCACTCTGTGAATACCAGTGCCATTGCTGGCTGTATTTTATCGGGGAGCAGAGGAGAAAATAATCCTAAGGAGGTCCTTGGAAGAAACTCCGTTTGGTCTACCCTACATCACGTTTGGATAACAGCCTTAAGATGCAATTCAGCACCGTAAAGCCGGCCCTTTAAAGTGTACACTTCACTGGTTTCTAGCATATTAAGAGGTGGGCAGCCATCACCCCAAAATCGGGAGTATCTTTATCACTCCCACTAAAACAATAACAAAACAAAAAAAAACTTTAACAGTCCCTCTCCAATCCCCCTCCTCCCAGGTCCCTGGGAACCACTGATTTACCATGCCAGTTCCCACTGTTTTTATAGATGGGGAAACTGAGGCTTGGGGAGGGAGATACTTGTCCAAGATCACTGAGCAGCCACAAGACTCAGAACCCTTGCTCCAGCTGCCCCACCTCCCCCCACAACTCAGGAGCCTCCTTGCCCCATGAGCCTGGACGCCCCCCATGCACACATACACACACCCCAAACCTCCCCTCTCCCCCTGCTCCTCCCTCAGGTGCTCCCTTTGGGGCTTTCCTTACGGAGTCCGATCTTGGCCAGGTGCAGCCTGTTGACCCAGGAGATCTTGCTCAGAGGGTTGGGGGTGATGAAGACCACCATGAAGCTGATGGGACGGCCGGACCTTCGGCGAGAAGGAGGGCGAGAAGGGCGAGGAGTGTGAGTGCTCAGAGCAAGGGCCTGGCTCCCCCGGGCCCAGCGCCCAGCTCTTCCCTCAACCCCATGCCTGGGAGCAAGGTCTGCTCAGAGCAGCCAAGGGTTCCAGGGAGGCCGGTGGCCTGCCCAGCAAAGCCTCGGTTCCCAGGGGGAAGGGTCTCTCCACCCACCATGGTCCCAGGAGCCAGGCACCTCCCCCAGAGAGCCAGGCCACACGGCGGCCCAGCCCCACGTGCCTCGGCTTGGGCGCCTAGCAGCGCCAGAGGTGCCTGGCCCTCTGTAGGCTGAGGGGAGAGGCCCTGCCAGGGCTCCACCGGGTCAGCTTGCCACGGGCCTTATCAGACACCTGCTCCGGGAGCCTCTGCCATGTTTCCTCCTGTATTTCTGGTGCCATATCCTCAGGGCAACAGCCCTTGGCAAAGGCCAGTTGCCTGGTAACTGTTTGCCAATGGACACGTGAATGAAGGGGGTTACGGCCAGACCAGAGGCAGCGGAGGTCACTGTTGTCACCACACTGGCATCCCACCTCGGAGCATCGGGGGCCCCTCGGGGGTGGGCATGGCCACGGTGCATCCACACCCCTCCCATCACAGCGATACTAACAAGCGGAACAGCTCCAGTGCCCCCTCTGAGTGCCCCCCCACCCCCCACTTCACCGCCGGCCCCTCCGCTCTCACTTGTCGGGTTTCCCGGGAAGCAGGAGCCGGAGGCGGCACTTGTTGGCCGACTGGATCTCCTCCTCCTTCACCCGCATCAGCCTCTGCAGGGCCAGGCACCAGTCTTGAGCCACGGTCGTGTTCAGGTTCTAGGGCGGAGGAGGAGGCCAATGGAGTCCCCACGCAGCCCACCGGCTCCCCAGAAGCCACACCAGATCCTCAGAGCCCACCCCACACCCCTGTTTTGAGAGGGACACACCCTCCTAGCAGCTTCCTTCCCAGCAACGCCAGGAAGGGGCTGCAAGACTGGCTGGCCACCGTGCAGAAAACAACAAAAGATACCAGGCAGCCAGGCCCCCTCCACCTGAACCAGAGGCCACACACCAGACTTCTAGGTGAGGACAGTGGGCGTGGCCGCTCCTGCTGGTTGGGGAACTCAGAGGCACAACCTGGGCCAGGAGAAGAGCCCCCACTCTGCCTGTCGAGCCTGGGACTGCCCAGGGGGCGGAGCCGGAGCCCCGCAGGCCAGGCCAGCGCGTCCTACCTGGTAGGTGCCGTGCAGCGTGCCGATGAGGACAGTGATCTGCTCCACCACCTCCAGGTCCTTCTGCAGGTCCTGCAGCTCCTGGAAGAGCCGCGGGGGGCCGAAGTACACCTTACCTGGGCAGAGAGAGGCCAGGTCAGCTCAGGAGCGGGAAGACGCCACTGAGAACCCCAGTGTCCACGCACCGCAGAAAGGAAGAGCTGCCGCCCTGGGGACAGGGCAGCAGAAAGACAGAAGGAAGCACTCCCAGGCTCTTGTCTACCGGGGAGCACAGGGCCAGCCCAGGGAACGTCCAGGGCACACTCAATCCCGACAAAGGGTCACCGGCGACCAGAAGACAGAGCCAATTCTGCCTGCAAGATACGAGGAGCCCTCATGGGGCCAGGAGAGGGGTGGGCACTGCCAAGAAGGAGAACAGCATGTGCAAAGGCACTGTGGCTTGAGGAAGCCTGTGAACAGCAAGTTGTTCAAAAAGCATGCTGAGGACCTACTATGTGCCAGGTTCCATTCCAGGTGTGAGAGGGACAGGTGTGAACAAGACAGGGTCCCCACTTATGGAGTGTATGACCTGGGGGAAGAGGAAGACTGGGGACGCAGTCAGTTACAGCCACAGGTGATGGGAGGTACTAAGGAGAATGCTATCAGAGCGATGAGACAGTGATGGCGGGGCGGGGGGCGAGGGGGGGGGCAGATGCCCAGATCTCTACCGATGACACAAAGGGAGTGCTGGGGGCTTGGGAGATGGACAGTAAGAGACAGAGCAGGAGGGGCCCACAGGACAGGACGGAGAAGTCCTTCTGTGCCACGCTAAGGAACGTGGGCTGTATTCTCTAGGCCGTGGCTTCTCAAGCTGAGATCCACGGACTCCTGCAAGGGGAGTTAATTTGGGGTGTCATTGAGATGATTATCTAAAAATCTGATGCGCATCCGGAGTCATCTGGAGAGGATGACCTCAAAGCCACGGGCGCTGCACAGAGTCCGGGCTCCCGTGGGCCTAGGCACTGAGCAGGGCGAGCTGAATGGCCACCAGGGAGCAGGGAGAAGGTGGCCAGGGGAGGGAGGGATGGCTCATACCAAACCAAGGGCAGGATGGGCTCTTCAGGGACCCCGACAGGTACGCTGGCGGGAATGCGGGTCACCATACGGCACCCTGGGTCGTGGGTGCAAAGAGCCTGCCCCGTAGGAGGCTACATCCATATTGTGAGCAATGTGGTGCCAGCAAAACAGCATCCCCCTCCCATGGCATTAATGCTGTTCGTTTGAATTTCATGGTTTTGCAGCTTCATTTTTGTCCCATTTGCGGTTTTTGTTTTGGTTTTATGGGTGTTCAAAGGGTCTGGAGCATAAGGCGTCGATTATACCTAGCCTGATATTTGCACACATTTGAATAACAATATAATAAAAAATCATTCACGGCCAACTGGGGTTCGATGAGAACTTTTTCCCCTGAAAGGGGGTCTGGCAGCATTTGACTGTCATCTCAGGAGGAAGCACAGACAGACAGCAGTTGAAGGAGGTCCCAGAGTGGGGGGGCGAGGGGGCGGGAGGAGTAGAGCTGGGGCTGCAGGTGGCCCTTCCCGCCTCCCAGCCCAGGGGAAGAAACGCAACCTCCGGACGTGGGTGCGGCTGTCTGGCCAGCCCTCCAAGGGCGAGAATAGATGATGCAATCACCCTGCTTCCAGAATGGGCAACAACCCCATGAGGCAACCTCCAGGGTCAGGCGATGGACAAAGCCCAGAGCCTGAGCCGAGCCCGGCCACCCCGTGCAGGGAGGGAGTGCAGCCAAGCACCCTCCCAGCCTGCGGAAGGTGCTCCCGGCTAAGTGCTCCTCTCTGCTGGCTCTGCAGTCAGCACCCTTCATTCATTTGGCAAACGGCTGTTAACACCCCTGGAACCAGCTCCGGGCAGGGCTGCCATCACACCAAGGGCAAAACGTCAGCCAATGCTCTAGCCTTGAGAGCATGGGGAGGTGGGGGTCAGGGGAAAGTGGGGGTCGGGGAGGGGGGGGGCGGCACCAGGTCCAGGCCACAGGAATTTGAAAAGGCTCCCTGAGGAAGGGCCGCCTGAGCTCGGGTGAGTGAAGGCAAGTAGACAAAAGAAGCCCAAGGGATGGTCAGGACAAGGGAAGGAAGACCCGGGCAGGGCCAGGAAGCCCTGACCTGGACCCTGAGGGTGTAGGGGCAGGATTAGTGTCACCTGAGACCCTCCCTGACTGTCCAGAGGGGCAAACTGAGGCACAGAGAGGAGGTGACACCTGCCGGCATCCCTCAGGGAGGCAGGCAATGACCAGGCGAGGACTGGAAGTCAGCTTCCTGACTCCAAGTCATTGCCTGTGCAGGCACATGTGTGCACACGTGTGTGTGTGTGGGGGGGGTGCATTTGGGGCTGGAGCGGGCAGGGCAGGGAGCACCTGTCCTGTGTGTGCAGGTGCGGCTGTGGGATGTGCGTGTGCTCACAGGGGTTGGGCTGTGTGTGTGGGTGTGTGGGGCTGTAAACCAGCAAGAGCTCTGGGCCCAGTGGCCCATTGGCCTGGGGGGTCCCCCGGATGGGCCCCGGAGCCTGAGCAGGTGCTCCCCGGCGGCACCGGGCGGTACTCACTCTGAGCCTGGCCCGAGGCGGAGGCCCTCTTGGCGCCGGCGTGCTGGATGAGCACGTTGTCCTTGTCGTAGGCGCCGCCCTCCTGGCCCACCTCCACCACCTGCACCTGTGGCAGGGCCGTGTTCCACTTCACCACGTACTTGGGCCCCAGGGGCACCAGGCTGCTGATCTCCAGCTGGCCCCTAAGGGACGGAGAGATGGACGGAGGCCTGGAGAGCCAGCAGCACCCCAGCCTCGGGCCAGCCCAGATGCCCCTTCTCAGCACGGCAGCTCAACCAGGCACCTCACCGCCCAGCACCACTCCTCAGGCCAAAACCAAGCCGGGCAGGGCAGGGAGCCGTCACCAAGGCAAAAGCACCAGGCACCCCGTCCCCAGCCCCAGATCCAGAATCAGGTTCCCCCAAAAGCCCCCATGCCCCTACCTGTGGTTGGCAGGCCTGAGGAAAGGGACAAGATGGAGGGAGAGATGGTTACTGTTACCGAGCAATTTCTATGGGGAATGAGACTGCTGAGGGCCGGCCGGGGGTGGGCAGAGGGGACCACGGAGGGCCTGCTTCCTGGGCTGGGGACTGGCCTCCAGGCACCTCTTCCCACACGGCCCTGCAGGAAGCCCTTATTATTCCGGACGAGGACACTGATGCTCAGACAGGTCACAGGACTCACCCCAAGTGACCTAGACTGATTCCCCCCTCAGAGTGGCGACTAGCATCCCCATCTCACTTTCTCATCATGCTAGGTGGGCAGAGAGGGTGTTGGTCAGAACGGTACCTAGGCCAGTGGTCGGCAAACTCATGAGTCAACAGAGCCAAATATCAACAATACAACGACTGACATTTCTTCTGAGAGCTGAACTGACTTCTGCACATGGGCCACAAAATTTCAATCGCACTGTACGTGTGCGCCCATATGTGGTGTTTTGTGGAAGAGCCACACTCAAGTGGCCAAAGAGCCGCACGTGGCTCACGAGCCGCAGTTTGCCGACCACTGACCTAGGACATCAATGGGGCTTAAAAATGAGAGTGCGGGAGAGCTGGCTGCCGCTCTGCTCAGGGACACAGGCTTCCTTGCCCGAGTTCCTACGTGTGGACTGGTACAAGGCAAGGGCTCACTGAGTTTCTGATGGGTGAATAGTGCTCAAGTCCCCAAACAGCCCTGCTCACTCCCCTTCTGGGCATGGAATCTGCAGCCATGGCAATCCTCTACTCTGCACCAGGTCCCTGGTTATGGTCATGGGCAGGTGCACAGCCGACCCTGGGTGCGACATCTAAGCCAGGCTCCGTGGGCATCCTGACCCCACGGGTGCTCCAGGCGGGGGAGGGAGCATCAGGCGGGATTCCACTATGGTGACTGCTTTCCCTCGGGGGTGTTGGCTGTTGTAGCCACACTGTGTGTCTGGGTGTTTTTAAAGTGCATTCAACACAGGGAGCAGAGATTTCCCTCCACAAGCGGACAGGAGCCTGGCTGGGGAGGTCCAGCTGCAATTCCTTTGGTAAAAGGCCATCTTCCCTACCGCCTACAAGGCCAAGCCAGGGATACGGGTGAGCGAACAGCTGCTGGGACAGCGGACAGCAGGAGAGGAGACCCGTATGCCCTGGGCCACGTGGGCCCCAGACGTGGGATCCTCACATTTTCAAGAACAACAAATGTCTCCTGCGTGTTTGGGTGAATGGCGTACGTGAAAAGATTCCTGGGCCACAAGTCTGCTGACTCCAGTCTAAAGAATCACCATCGCCGAAACCGGATTGGCTCAGCGGTAGAGGGTCGGTCTGCAGACTGAAAGGTCCCAGGTTCGATTCCGGTCAAGGGCATGTACATTGGTTGCGGGCACATCCCCGGTAGGGGGTGTGCAAGAGGCAGCTGGTCGATGTTTCTCTCTCATCGACGTTTCTAGCTCTCTATGTCTCTCCCTTTCTCTCTGTAAATAATCAATAAAATATATTTTTAAAAAAAAGAATCACCCTCCCCCAGTCCAGGGCTCCAACCCCTCTGGGCACAGCCTGGCAGCCGGCTCTGGGCATTTCTACATCCTCTAACCTCTGACCCAGGATCAGCGCCCAGACTCCTGCGGAAGAAGATGCTCTGGGCGGCGGGGGGACAGGCCCAGGCTCATGTGAGAAACACGGAGGTCCAGCAGGGGGAAGAGCCATGGGAACCAGGGCAGCTGGATGCAGGGAGAACCTCATGAATTTCAGAGTGGTCAGAACGCAGGAGGCTGTTCAGGGACCAGAACCGACCACACTGTGCAACGGACAGCTGTCTCCCAAAGGCCGGGGTCCCCCATGACTCCGTGACCGCTCCAGGTGCTTCCTGGCTCTGGGACCAGGAATAGAGCAGGCCAGGAGGGATGGGAGAGGAAGCCGGTGTATCAGTGACCTCAGCTGAGCTCCCTGGGTCCCTGTCACAGAGGGGCCGGCCAAGGGACTGGGAAGGACGGGAATAGGTCCCCAAGGGGGGCGGGCCCGGCCGCTCACTTGAAGTTGATGTTGGCGCAGACCAGCATGTCGTTGAGCAGGAAGACCCTGCGCTCCTTGGACTTGATCAGCTGCCCGCGGTCACCATACACCGTCTCCGTCAGCGTCTCACAGAGCAGCAGCTGTCTCTGGCCCGAGGTCAACAGCTGGTGGAGGGGGACAGAGCAAGGTCAACACCAACAAGCGTGCAGGCCCAGAGCTCTCGGGCCGAAAGGAGACCGCGGCTGGGAGAGGCAAAGGAGGCAGGGCTTCGCCCTCCACCTCTGGGTGACAGGAGGCCCTGGGAGGGCCACAGGCTGGGTCCCCTGACCACCCACCCTGCCCGGCAGCACATCCCTCTCTGGTGAGCCAGCCATTGCAGCCGTCCCTCTGCAACCCCGCCCGACCAGCACCGCAGGGACCCCAGCCCCGGCTCCCCGAGCACCAGCTGGGAAGCCATCGGGAGGGTCATTCCACCTGCCCATACCTCAGCTGTCAAGTGGGGCAACAAACTCCACCCTCAGGTCACCATGGTAACGCATGAGCAGATGTGGCTGCCTAACTTCCCAAGCCCGGAGCAAGATGGAAATGTGCCCCTCGTTCAAGTTACTACAAATTACAAGCCAGCGCGGGCCCTTCCGCGGCCCGGCCCTGTGATGGTGCAGGGGGGACACCCCCGGAGCTGACACTGCAGAGATGGCAGCTTCTCCCGCTGCCTCTGTCTGTGACCGAGCTCCCCGGGAAGAGGTGTGGCCTCACGCAGGGAGACCCCAGCGTGGAAGTCGGTCCGGTCCCTGCACCCTGACCTGTTGAACAGCCTTGTCCACTCTCGCCCCTGGGAAGGGCTCCCAATGGAGCGGGGTGGGTCTGCTGGTCAACTAGGCGACCCTCTGAGGTGGCCAAAGGGCCTTCGAGCCCCAGGCCTCTCCGCAGCCTGGACACCCAGAACCCCCTCCAGCCCTGGGACCACCATCCCACCTGGGGTTCCCCGGGGAAAACATCTTTTTACTAATAGGAATATTGCAGGTGGGGGGGGGGGGGAGGTAGCAAAATTCATTCCCAAAACCCATGACTCCAAGGGCAACAGTTATCCTCCCATCCTTCCCACCCATCCTCCCCACCCCCCAAACCCTCCTGGAAAAAAAAATGCCTGTCCATCTCAAAAAAAAAAAAAACACCACGCGTCTCGTGTCAACAGAGAGGTGCAAACAGTACGAAGCCCTACTGTGCGCCGGGCACGGAGCTCGGCACTAAGCATTCTGCTTCTCGTTTCATTTGCTCAGCGGTCCCCAGGCCATGCCCATCCCCAGAGGAGGAAACGGAGAGCCCAGAGGTGAGGAGACCTTCGAGACGCAGCTTGGATGGAGCCAGGCCACGGGCGCTGTCCCTCCAGCTCCTGGCTGGGCCATCGGAGTCAGGGGAGAGCCCGCTGCTCCAAACACAAGAAAAAGATTCGAGGTCCCTCAGGTTCCCCCCATAACTGCCAAGGCCGACCTCGTCCCACTACCTCTACCAGTGAGCTGGTCCAGCTCAGAGACAGGGCTGGGACCCCGAGGGCAGCGGGCCCGTGAGAGACTGCCAAGTGTGCCGTGATCCAGAACTTGGAAGAGGAAAGTCCCCTGGGCCTCTGGCAAACACCCCCTGCCCTTCGGCAGACTGAACAAGAAAGAGAAAACCCAGATGTTGCACAACTGCCCCCAGAGGGTCCCGAGCAGGCACATTATGAAATAGCCGCTCAGTTCCGTTTGGGGCCCACCCAGTTTCGCTTCTGCTTTCCCCCGGGTGATGGACCAGGGGAAAGCCACTGGCCTGGCTGAGATTGCCCAAGGGGGCCCTGTCAGGGGGAAGGCATGGGGGCAGCCACCACCACCCTCTTCACAGCATCCATACCTGGCAAGCACACCCCCTACATGAGAAACAGACTCAGAGCCTGCGGTTCCCTGCCCAACACCAACAGGTTTTCCTGACCTCCAGCCAATGGCCACCACGCCTTCCTGCCCGGGTCCCCCTGGGGGACAGAGCGGAATAGAAGAGATGGCTCTTCCCAGAGTAACTGCTAGGGCAAAGGGCTTCCTTTCCCCACAGTCTCTCCCACGGCGGCTGCACAGGTGCATGAGCAGAGGCAGGAAAAACCCTCCTGGTTATAGAAGAGAGCTAGCGCAGAAGACAGAAGTTCCAAAGCATGGGTGGCCACGGCTGGGCTGAACGAAGTCTTTTTCTCCAGAGACATTCCAAAATAGAAGGCATGGACGTTACTAGAGGGTCTCCTGCCCAGAGGCAGGGAGAGGACAGGATGGCGCCCAGCCTTCGTGCCCACCTTGATCAATCACGGATGGGGGCGTCCCCCCAGGAGGAGGCTCTGTCTTCTCCCCCATCTTTTTCCCCATCTCTTTCCTCCTGGAACAGGTGAAGCAAACCCAGATGCCTGTGGGGCCAGCAGGGAACCTCACTGAGAAACGTGGGGAGGGGCTACCCTGTAGGAAGTTCCTGGCCCAATACCTATAGGTTTCCCAGCTCTTCCGATCCTTAGGAGGACCCACAAGTCTGAATTTTATGGGATAGCTCTCCATTTTCAAAAGTTTGCAACTAATTCCTTTTTTAAAAAAATATATATTTTATTGATTTTTTTTTTTTTCAGAGAGGGAGGGAGAGGGATAGAGAGTTAGAAACATCGATGAGAGAGGAACATTGATCAGCTGCCTCCTGCACACTCCCCACTGGGGATGTGCCCACAACCAAGGTACGTGCCCTTGACTGGAATCGAATCTGGGACCCTTTAGTCCGCAGGCCGATGCTCTATCCACTGAACCAAACTGGTTAAGGCTCCATTTTTTAAATTATTATTTTTTTAACTACTGTGTGGGCCCAAAAATGTATGAGCAGCCTGAATTTGGCCTGAGGTGGGAGAGTCTCAAGATGTAGGAGCCCTGCGGGTGGTCTTGTCCCAGCCCAGGTTCACAGGCTGTGGAAAAGATTTAAAAATAAAAAGTAAATGGCCCTGTGGGTTAGAGAGCGCTATATACGGGAAGGCTGCAGTCCTTCTGGAAAGGGCTGCTTTTTCCTGACAACCCTTCCTGTACAAAACATCCCACCCGCGTGGCTGAAATCTCCCTGGCCTTAGTCACCGGCCTTAGTTCTGCTTTCGGGCCCACAGAGCCCAGAGGCTCCCAGTTTTCCCCAAAAAAGACCTGAGCACCTCCTTATGACTCAGCACAAAGTCACTTCCCCAAAGAAGGACCGACTGACGCTCCCGCCAATGTGCCCTGGGCGGGATCGCCTCACCCGGACCATCTGGGCCGACTTCCGCCCTCCGGTAGGTGAGAGAAGCCCGCGGTACAGATCTGGGTATGCACACAGGCAGCCAAGGTCACATGCCTCTCGGACACAGAGGACTGATGTCTGCCAGCAGGTGGCTCTCGGAAATGACTTTTTTGTACTGGCTTTGTGTTTTGTTTTGTTTTGGGTATTTTTTAATGTGTTTTTATTGATTTCAGAGAGGAAGGGAAAGGGAGAGAGAGAGAAATATCAATGATGAGAGTCATCGATCAGCTACCTCCTGAATGGCCCCTCCTGGGGATCGAGCCCATAACCCGGGCATGTGCCCTGACCAGGAATTGAACCATGACCTCCTGACCCACACCAGCGGGGCTGGCTTTGCATTTTAAAAACAGGGGTCTCTACAGGCTTATTTGAAAGTTTTTCAAGATTTTTTTTGTGGGTGGGGGCACGCTAGAATATTCCTAAGCTGCAATCCCAAGACCTAGCATGGACTTTTCATCTTTCTTCTTTAATAAAATAACACTGATAATGACGATGGCCACTTTGTATTAAGGACTCCGGACCTGCTGTTTTGCCGACTCCCTCATTTGCTCCTGGGGGTCAGGCACCTTTGAATTCTCCTTTCAGTGGGAGCAAGTGAGGTTCAGAGAGGTTGTGTAATTCCCCACACAGTGAGCACCAGCAGCAAAATCAGGATTCAAACCCCAAACTCTAAGAGCCCACTTGCTCAAGCACAGTATTAGGTTATCATTTCCCATACATTTACCGGCAAGGACATGAATGAAAAAAAAAAATGAGCTTTTATCCTAAAGTGGCACGAACAGTAATGAATGTGGGGGTCCTGTGAGACTAATCCTCTAGGTAAGGTCTGTGGGCACAGAGAGAAGCAAGGAAGCCCCTCCTCAGAGAACACTGCCACCTGGTGGTGGCCACGAGGCAGGAGGCAGAGAGGTGATCCAGGCTGCAGAACAGGTGCGGGCAGGCACGCAGGTGTGGAGCCCCGACACTCACCTTGTTGAGGCTGCTGCGGTCGCTGACGCTCTTGGTCAGCTGCTGGATCTCGGCCACCTGGTCAGCGAGCCGCTTCTGCTCATTGAGCTTCTCGGCCAGCGTCTCCAGCTCCGTGAGGGCCAGCTGCAGCGAGAGCCTGTCCGGGTGGCCTCTGGGAGTGTTCTTCAGCATGTCCTGCAGGGCCGAGAGAGCCAGGGCTGAGGACCCCACCCTCACAGACTCTCCCCTGGCTAAGGTCAAAGCCTCAGCCTCCATGCCCCTACGGAGACCCTGGAGACCGGGTCTGAAAGGCTCAGCTTGCAGCCAGGATAGGTGGTACTTGGCATAGAGCATGGCCTCAGGAAATAGCGAATGAATGAAAAAGTAATAAGCATGTGGACCCATCCCTGATGCACCGATGTTGACAGCCACTCTCTCAGTTCTGAGGACAGAAAGGAGGACACTGCCGGGGCCCTCGGCTGGGCCCAGACTCACCCCTAACAGGGATGTCCCAAGGCCTCAGGCACTGGGCATGGGGTGGGGCAGGGACATGAGGGGAGGGGGCCTATTGCTTCCTGTGAAGCCTGAAATGGCCCCAGGTCAGCTCATTCCCTGAGCATCTCCTCCCAGCCCAGAGCCCACAGGTCCTGGGTTCCACACGCCTTCATTCCCTTCCAGAATCCCTGGGCTCACCCACCTCCAGCCACTCAGCATTCCACATGGGGAGGTGAGAAATCAGCTCCACTCCAAGAGTGAAGAGGGAGGGGCCAGGCGGGAGGGGGCAGGGAGAGGCCCCGCCCACAGTCCACTGCAGATGCAGGGACTGCAGATGACAGAGGGGAGCCCCCACCCTCCAGGCACGCCCGGGCAGGAGGCTGCACAATTCCAGGCGGTACCTGAAGCAGAAGGATGAACTGCGGGAACCTCTGGATGGGCTTCACCATCAGCCCGTAGAGCGTGACGCGGTCGGGGCTGCACACCTGCCGCCGCTGTTGAAGACGAGGTGGCGTCATTGGCTGACCCGCTGCAGAGAGGCCCCCGCGCCCCCGGGTGCAGACGCCGCCCGGGATGGGCTCCTCTCCCCGGGGCCAGCCCTCTGCTCAGCCTCGGGCCTGAGAGAAGAGCCAGGGGGGTCTCGGGTCCCGTGGCCGGGGCTCCCGGCCACCACGGGTTCCCCACCCAGCCCCTCAGCCTGGAGAAACTGGAGCAGTCAGGTTGAGGTCTCTGGACTGACAGCATAACTGGAAAATTCAGCCATTTATTGCAGAGGTCGTGTCTCTACAATAACGGAGACAACCATCCCCTCCACTTAAATGAAAGCAGCCGGGCCTGGCCAGGATGAGGGGTAGGCACGGGGGTCTTACTGTTCTCTCTCTTGCATCTGTTCCCACCACTCCATCCACACACCTGTCACCTAGATCCTGGCCCTCGTCCCTGGTAACCCAGGTGCTGCACAGCCTGTCCACTGGCCTCCATGTCCCCTGCCCAGCCCAAAACTCCGCAGCAGCTCCCACTGCCTGAAGCACACTGTCCCGCAGGTCCAGGGCCGCCCACACTGATGCAGCTGCCTCTGGGCCATCTCTCCCCGGACTTCCCAGCAACAGTGCTCCTGTGACCCCATCCTCCTGCCTCTGACCTTTGCCCCCACCCTGCACCTGTCACACCCCTCCTCCGTCTCCACCTGCTATAACCAGCGTACCCCCAGGACCCATGTCAGACGCTCTCCTGGACCAGGGCACTGGGTTCCTCAGCTGAGGCCCAGCTCCTGGCTCACCTGTACCCTCCACTGGGTGCTCCCCGCAGGCAGGGCCTCCATCTGACTCGCCTGACTGAGCACCCAAAGGAATCTGGGGGAGCCTGGCCACAGCTACATGAGGCCTTTGGTCCTTTTACCTCTAATCTCCCACGTGAACCCCGAGACACCCCTTTGAGAAATCCTCCTCGCCCTTTTACAAATAAGGAAGAGGCTGTGGTCCGATTCCCGGTCAGGGCACATGCCCAGATTGTGGGCTCAGTTCCTAGGAAGGAGTATGTAGGGAGCACCCAATCAATAAGTCTCTCTCATCATTGATGTTTTTATCTTTCCCTCTCCCTTCCTCTCTGAAATCAATTAAAAAAATATTTTTTTTTAATAAGAAAAGGGACAGCCCAGAGACACCTTGAGCTGTACCTGGAGACCCGCCCTGTCCAGCCCGCCGGCCGGAGGTACAGGCCCCGGCACTGCAGACCCACCATCATCTCACCCATCCCCAAGAGGTCACAGGCCGCCCCTTCCGCCTGGCGAAGCCAGGATCCCAAGAGGCTGTCACTCATCATCCCCGCCTATTGGGGGGCAGGAGGATGGGACTGTGGGAGCCCCGAAGGAAAGAGGTGCCCCCCGAAAAAAACAACATGCTACCTGACGCTGGGTCAAAGGCCCCCCTCTGAGAAGCCCTCCTACCCCACCACCGCCCCCAGCGCCCATTGAGGGGGCTGCAGCCCCCGCCAGCCCACCTTAAGAAACTCGAGGAAGGCGGGCTTGGTGAGACAGGCCTTCTTGATGATGGACATGGCGTTGGTGAAGTTGTTCACGTAGTCGCTGTACACGTCGAGCACCATAGACTTGGAGAACTGAAGCAGGCGTGGGAGGGTCACGGGAAGGTCACGCCCACCCCCTTCACTGACACCCACCTCAGCTGCTCTGATGACACCTGGGGGATCTCACCTAGTCTGAGGTCAGGACACCTGTCACCCCGGGCGGGGAGGAGACCCCGAGGTCGCAGGGAGGAAGAGGCAGGGAACAAGGACAGCCTAGCGCTCCTCCTGCCCTGGCACGGCAGCCCCGCCCACAGGTGAGGTGTGACACCCCAGAAAATAAACCCCCGGCCCTTCACCATGCGGGTGCTGCTCCTGACTCCACACTCCGGGACGCATTGGCCAGGGGTCGGATCTGCTGAGCACTCGGGTTTTCAATCCTTTTTCTTTCAGCAGAACCCACATGTCTCAGTCGGGTCAGAGTGGAGTTCCACTGATGTCACCCTCCTTAGCTCATGAGTCTCTCTGGGCCCAGGGATTTCTAACACACCCCGCGTTCCACAGGGGGGGACCTGGGTCGGAGAGGGCCTGAGAGCTGCCGGAGATGGCAAAGCGGAGCAGAGACCAGGCCAGGATCAGGAGTGTGATCCAGGGCTGAGGAGGCCCCCTCCCCCCTCCCTAACCCCCACCCTGGGACATCCGCCGGGGGCCAAGACATGGTCTGTTTAAGCGCTGCAAACAGTGGTCATCCGGGAGTGTCCGGCCAGGGACCTTCAGACCCTGGTGGCTGCCCACAGTGGCCGGTCTCCTGGAGGCCCCCAGCACCTCGCCTGCAGCCATCTCCAAGGCCACGCTGGGCAGTGGTAGGTGTCATGCCCACCCCTGCTTGGACTCCAGGGCAGATTCAGGCCCTGCCACCCTGCGACCCCGCTGACCCGGACAAGGGGAGCGGCAGAGGCAGGAGGCTGGCCCAAATGGCCACCAGGTCAGACAGGCGGTGGTTTTCCCCAGGGAAAGAGCCTGGGGACACCCACCGAAGCCACGAAGAGGTCCCCGATCTTCTCGGAGGCGTCCCACTCGGCCACGCGGGAGGACAGGGCGATCTGGAACATGGAGTGGCAGTGCAGGATCTCCTTCACGCGGAAGAACACCACCTGGCACTTGCGCAGGCTCAGCGCCTTGGGCTCCATCTCCACCAGCGGGTTGCGGTAGTCCTGCCGGGCGTGGGGGGTGGAGGGGGTGGGCAGGGGTGAGCGGGCCAAGGCCAACGAGAGCTCGGCGGGCCAGGCGGGGGCCTTCCTGTCCGGGGGAGCGGGTATCCCTCACTCGCCCCTCGCCTGTCTTCTAGAAGGATCTCCATGATGTAACCTTCCTGGCCCCTCTGTGCCCACCCACAGCCACTCCCCCGCCCTCCAAATTCTGTGTTAAGCTGGGTTGGAAGGAACTCCATGGTGTCAGCTCCCAAGGCTGGGCTGCCCCTGTTCAGCTCTGCCTGAGCCGGTCTGTCTGACTGACGGACAGAGGCCATGATGTCCCGGGGAGCCCCCCCAACCCCCAGCTTTGTCAGACACACAGGGGTTTTCATCTCCACCCGCCTGAGGTCCGGGGACCGGGCCCCTCTGTGTGGCTCCCACCCCGACAACACCCTCCCCTGTTGGCCTCACTCCGAGAGCCCACAGCATCCCGGCAGAATCACCGTTTCAGGAATGCCAACGACAGACCAGGTGACTACACCTTGATCGAGTCACATGACCATCGAGCAATCCCTGGGCATCTGATGGCGAGAGAGGGTGCTTCCCCTTCCCCAACGTGGGGGCTCCAGGACGATGGGAAGGCATGGCCCTGGCCCAGGGGCTCCCAGAGAGGCGGGCGGGGAAGACACGGTCCCTTTCAGGCACAAAAGGGACCCCGTGCCCTGGACCCTCCAGAACAGCCCTCATTCCACAGAACCCCAAGTTTGTTTGAAAGCGCAGGCCTCCGATGATCACCAAGGCATCGGGAACTCTTAATGTCTCCCATTGCGGTCCCACGGTCCCATCAAAGAGCTGGCCTTTGACCCCCTCCCACAGGCCCCAAACACTCCCTGCCAGGTGTCCCTGCGGGCCCCGGCCCTCTCCCCGGGGCCCCAGAGTCGTACCTGAAGGACCCGCTTCAAAGACTCCACGTAGCTGCCTTCGCTCTGCACGATGGAGCCCAGGATGTGCCTCCGGACCACCTGCTCGGGCCGAGAGCTCGGTCAGCGCCTGCACCAACCGTGGCACAGAGCAGACCTACTGTGTGCAGAACCCAGGTGAAGGGGAAAGGACTTGCCCAGTGCCCAGAGGAGCTGGTAACTAAGGGACCTGTCATTCCCTGGGACCAATGGACCTGGAGGCCCAGCATTTCCTTCCAGGGCCCCTGCCCACCCCAGAGAAACACCCGTGCTCCCCAGAGAAACACCTGTGCTCCCCAGTCTGCAGACTGGGACGGGGGTCCTAGACAACCCTTCCTCCCCCCGGTGCCCAAGCTGCTCCCAGAGCGGAGTTCTCAATTGCTCTGACAATTAAGGCCAGGTGACTGTGTGGACAGTCCTGTGCACTGTCAGATGCTTAGCCGCATCCCAGGCCCTGACCCCGAGATTCCAGCAGCATCTCCCAGTTGTGACAAGCAGACCTTGCCCGATGGCCCCGGGTCACAAAATCACCTTGGTCGAAAGCCACTGGCCTAGAGCAGTGGTCGGCAAACTGCGGCTCGCGAGCCAGATGCGGCTCTCGAGCCGAGGCTTGCTGCTCTGCTGACTAATGAGTTTGCCGACCACTGCCTTAGAGACAAACACTTAAAAAAAACAAAAAAAATTTTAATAATGTACTAATGTCTATAACCTGAAGTCAAAACGTCTGGATAAGGGTAATGCCTTACGCAGCGGTCGGCAAACTCATTAGTCAACAGAGTGGCAAACTGTGGCTTGAGAGCCGCAGTTTGCCTACCACTGGCCTGGAGTAACTCGTCTTGCCTGAGCCAGGAACACACAGGCTCCTGGGCAGAGAGATCAGCCGACACCAGGAAGGGGGGCCTTGGGCTGAGCGGGAGCCTGGGGTCTCACCGGCTCCGCCTGCTCAGACAGTGGCTGCCTGCATTGGGGCGGGAAGTGGGGTCACCATCCCAGTGCGATCAGTGGCGAGGGTCACAGAAAGGAAGCAGGCGGCTGGCCTCCCAAGACGAGAGGTGCGGCCCCATCCCCCTGATGGTTAAGAGGTTGGACATCAGGGTTTTCTGTCCCCCCCAAAAGGTGGCAAACCCCTTCATTGAGCTTGGTGCCCCGAATACATCTTGCTTAGCGTCCCCACAACCGGAGGGAAGCAGGTCTCTCCTGCTGGCCAGGGGCTGGGAAAACCAGATTGGGCGGGAACCGACATGACAGCCGGGGTCCCCGAACAGAGCCGCCCGGCTTGGCGTGACGCTGGGAGAAGGAAGACACGGCTCGGAGCCGAAGAAGAAGCCCGTGGGACTCGGACCCCAGCCTGACGACAGGTGGACGGAGGGTGGGACCGGGCCCCTCGCTCAGGCCTCTCGGAGCCGGAGGAGCTCAGCGTGTCTCAGCCCTTTTAAATGTAGTCCCTTCCGTCAAAACAGCACCTTCATTTGAAACAGGTAAGTCGGAGCCGCTCTGGTTGCCGTGGTGACAGAAGTAAGGCTCCAGATTCAGGGGGGCATGAAGGGGGACCCACCGCCAGGGACCAGAATGTGGGGATCCTTGGGGCTCTCGGCGCCCAGTTTGGAAAATCTGTGCAGCTGGTTGGGAAGAGAACCCAAGAGGCCCCAGTTGGGGTTCAGCTAAGAGCCCCCAATCATCACTTCCCCTTCAAGATGCAGGCCTTGTGGCCCCAGGTAATCAGCTGGGACCCCAACTTTCCTTCCCCTGAAGACTCCCACCCACCCCACCCCACCCCGCTCCTCCCACAGACCTGCTGAGGGCTCAGGCCATCGGGCATGGGGCCCAGCTCCGGGGCGGTGGGCTTGATGTCGGTGACGCTGATCTCCAGGAGCCCCATGTCCTCGTCCTCCGAGTCACCTGGAAAGTCAGACAGGCTGGTGACACCGCAAGGCCGGGGCAGCACGCCCTGCTCAGGCTCCAGGAGCTGGGAGCCATCCTGGCTGAGCGGCACCTGGGGCCTCCCAGGGTCAGAGCCCAGGGGCCGCATCCTCTGCCACACTCCCCTGCCATAGCACGTCCCCAAAGAACCGTGAGTGAGGGCGGAAACACAGCAGCATCCACTCGCCAGAGTCCTCGCCCCGGCTCAGACCCAACCGCTTCTGGCCAGGCCGCCTGGGAGCCCAGCATTCGGCACTAAAAATAGTTTTCTTCTGGATGCCCAAAAGGGAGAAGAAAGACCCCAAAGAGCGAGCGGTTTGGCTCTGTGTTTTCATCTTTCAAAAAAAATATGCGAAGATGCCAAAGGGGAAAAGTTCAGCTGGTTTCCGCAGGGCACCGTGGGCGTGAGTGGGCGTGGGTCTCAGATGGAGGGCAGGGAGACAGGCTCAGGCAGAGAGAAGGGGAGGCAGGCAGAGGGCAGAGGTCTGGCCTTGGAGGTCTGGCCCCTACGAGAGAGATGCGGACACGGGAGTCGGGCCCCTGGCTGCTCGGGGCTCTGACACCCAGTGGCAGCGGCGTGGGCAGCAGGAAGTGGGAGCCGTGGGGAAGCTGGGAAGAGAGAAGTGGCGGTGCCTCCCGGGGCCGAGGGAGCAGGGACACGCAGATGGGCCCTTACCTGAGCAGGAGACAGAAGAGGAGGAGGAGGAGGGACAGCGAACCACAGTGTGGGGGTGAGGGTGGGGGTGGGGGTGGTGAAGGCCCTCCTTCTGGGCCCACATGGCACCCGGGCGAGCGCTCCGAACCCACCCCAGCCTCCGGCCCTGCGGCTTCCTCTTCCCCCATGTGGCGCTGGGCAGCATTCTTGGCCGGTGATTCGAGCCCTGCCACAGCTATTAATAACGCCTCTGCGGGGAGGGTCACTTTAGGAAGGCCCTGGCCAGGAGGGGAGGGCCTGGCTGGCCTGGGGGTGGGGACAGTGACCAGGAACTGCTTCCAGCCAGCGCGCCTGGCCCCCCTGCTCTTTCTCCGGGCCACTCCACTACGTTTGGGCCTGTCCCCTTCCCATCGGGGCAGGGGCACCCGCACAGGTTTAGCGCTGCACCCAGCACATGCGCTGCTGGGATTAACTGTGCAGGTCACATGGCCAGGAGGCAGCGGAGTCGGGATCTGGACCCAGGGCAGAGAGATTTGGTCCTGACACCAGACACTCCACTTAGCGCCACCCCCACCACCCTCCATCCAACACACACACACACACACACACACACACAACCACACACACACATACACACATACACACACACACTGACAGTAATGCCTACCACACAGGAACGGGGGCGCTGAGCCAGGCTCTTTCCATGCATTACCTTGGTCATCCTTACAACAACCCCTTGAGACAGATGCTGTCTTAGTCCATTGCCCGGATGAGCAAACTGAGGCACAGAGAGGGTGAGATAAAAGAGGGCGCAGAGCCTCAGGTCTCCCTGGCCTACAGCCCTGGCCTGGCCCCATCTCTCCCCCCACCCTCCCTCCAGCTGGAGGGAGGAGCCTCCTCCATCCCTTCCATGCCTGTGGGTCCCCAGGCCAGTCACTGAACCCCGTTGCACCTGCTCCCCGCTCTCTGAACGCGAACAGGGCAGGCCTCTGTCACTGTCTGGTGCTTATTAGGATTAAGTGAGGAGTTGTAAAGCTCTTAGGAGTGCCTGGCAAGCAACGAATACTCAATAAACATGAACTATCACGAAAATCATTTCTGGGACATCTATGCCCCGCCTCCTGGCCTTGCACAGGCTCCCTTCTGCGCCCGGAGCACCCGTCCCTCCCTTCCCCCCCTGCTGACTGACCTGGGTCTCCCGCTCCTGCTCCCAACCCTTCCCTGTCCCTTCAATCCCACATTCCATGCCCGTCTTCCCCGCCTTGCACCAAGGCACCCCACCATGCCGCCATGCTGCCTGCCAGCTGTCTTGTCATTTCCTGTCTACAGGCCTGTCTCCCCCGCTCCTGGAGGAGATGCTGTTCAATGCATCTTGCTGCCCCTGCACCCAGCACAGGGCACGCCCCTGAGTAGGTGTTCACTAAGTGCTGGCTGGTGGAGAGATGGGTGGCGATAAAGGAAGGAATGAACAACGGAACTCAAAGGCGAGGCCAGGTGAGCTAGACAGCACGGGAGGCCCGAGGCCAAGGCCAAGGGCAAGGGCAGGGGTGCTAAAGGGAGAGGCCCCACCTCCCCTGGAGGGAAAGCCACGCCTCCAAGAGAAATAGGAAATAGGCTGGGACATCGGCCTGACACATGGGGTTCAATCCCCAAGACCCACCGCCAGAGGAGCCCAGACACCAGTGACCTCGCCCCCCAGTCTGCCTGCCACAGGGCCGGGCACCAACCCTCCCCCAGGTCGGCCCCGGGCCTCACCGAGGACGTCCTTCCGGTGCAGGAAGGACACTTTGCGCAGGACGGCGATCCTGGTCTTCTCCAGCCCGTCCTTGGTCCCGCTCCGGGCGGCCTTCATGAACTGGGTCATCTGGGCAAAGGCAGAGACACTCATCAGAAGAGGAGGGAGGCCCTGGGCCACCGGCCACCAAGGGCCACCAGCTCCGCCCAGGCCTCCAGGCCAGGACAACAAACATCAAGCCCCCGGGGCCCGTTCCCTCCCAGGGAGGTGGCCGCAGAGGCCAAGAGGGACGGTGGGGCAGGGCGCCCCGAGACCGCCGGAGACCTCCTAGGGCAGGAGAAGGAGGGTCTCTCTAGGGGAGCCCTCTTTATGGGCAAGGGGAGGTCCTAACTTGATTTTCCCCCTTTGGGACTAACCATACTGCACCTACTCCCATCAAATCGAGGGGAGGGGACGCGTGGGGGAAGGCTGGAGGCCTGGATCCTAGCCTGGGTCCAAGTCCCAACTCCACCACGCCCAGCAACGTGACTCTGGACGCGTCTTGGCCTCCGGGAGCCTCTGTCTCTCGCTGAGACTCACCGGGGCCATGAGGACCAAGCGGACAGGCCTGGGGGAGCACGCTGGACAGAAAAGCAAGCTGCAGGGTATCGGGGTTACTTGAGGGGCCACCCAAAGGAGGTGAGTACACACCTCCATCCCACCTGCGGAACCCGAGGGAGGAACCCGTCCCGTGCCCCCAAACAGCCAGCTTTCTTACTGAGCCACAGTCCGGGAAAGGGGAGAAGGCTGAAGTTGCCACAGAGCAGGGCGCAGCTTCCCCTCGGCGGGGAGGGCCGGGGACAACAGCATAGCAAGCTAAGCAGAACGCGGGCACAGAGGAGGCGTGCCCGGGAGGGGAAGCGGGCACCCTGGCGCTGGGGGAGCCCTGGCCTGCAAACAGAGCTGCTGTCCCCTAACTCATTCTTTCCCTCCGCACCCAGCCCAGCCCAGGCATCTTCACCGACGCACAGCCAGCGCCACTGAGAGAAGCTTCCACAGGGACGGACATGCTTCCTCTCTGTGCTGCCAGCAAGGCAGCCACTAACCCCACACAACTTTCGGACTTTGGAAAAGTGGCTGGTGCGACTGAGGACCCAAACTCTATTTCATTTTCATTCATTTGAATCTAAATAACCCCGCGGCTAGCATCACGGACAGTGCCTGCCTAGGGCACCCTCTCCTTCCTGAAGTCCCTGCTGTAACTGGGAGCACTCATGGGCGAGGGGGGCCTGGTCTCTGCTCTTCCCACCTCCTTCCTCCGAACACCCCCTGGGGCCCCAGCGGAAGGGGCGGGCGCTCCGTGGGGGTCTGGGAGAGGAAGGCTTGCTGGAAACCAGTAGGGGATGAGGCTGGGGGCAGGGTGGCGCTTTTCAGGAACTAGGCCAGCTTTCTAGAAACAACCAGCAGAGGGTGGGGGAGGAACGGCCCAGCCCCTCCTCGCCTCCACAGGACAATGCGAGGGTGGCAGTGCCTGGCCTTTGGGTGGGAGGCGTTCTTGTGAGAGCTAACAAGAGGGACAGATGTTGACCCCAAACTGCACGAAGACGCTCGGATGGGAAACCTCTGTCCTGGAGCCCAGTTCCCGGCCTGGCAGAGCGCCACCTGCAGGGCTGACCTAGGAACTCCCCACGTGGTCTTTGGGGGAACCACCTGCAGCCTTCCTGTTGGCATTTTCCTGGGCAGTGAAAGAGCAGGTGAGTACCCCAGAGGGGTCCCTGAGTCAGCCTGCCACCCCCACCCACCCTCACGGTGCAGAGGCCGCACCGGGAAAAGCGCTGGTCAGGGCCTCTCGTCCTCTAGGTGCTCCCGGCTCCTCTCTGGCCTCGGCTTCCCAAGAAGTTCAACCTGTCCGACCCCAGGCGCTGAGCCTCTCGGGGCAGCTGTAAAAGGGCCCGCATGCTGTGGGGCACCTCTTCTCCTCCCCCTGGGAGGCCTCGGGGTCCGATGGGGACAGCGCCACGGGCTGGAGAGTGCAGGTGTGAAGCCCAGCTCTGCGGCTGACGCCGGTGTGACCCTCACCGTTCTCACTAACGCTAAGTGACAGCAGTGATACACCTGCCGCAGGGGGCCCGGGGGACAGACAAGGCAGGCACAGTCACTCTGCCACCATCCACGGAGCGCCCGGGTTGTGCTGAGTGCAGCACTGAGCACCTCACATGCCTGAGCTCATCTTTACATCCGCCCCAGGGGCTGCTATTGCTGATGCCCCCATTCCTCAGGCCAGAAAACCGAGGTCAGAGAGGTCAAGAGACCTGCCCAGGATCACACAGAGAGAAAGTGGTGGGATGGGGATTCAAACCTTCCAAGCCCATAGCACATGGTAGTCACTCAATGAATGGAAGCTACTGCTGTCAGCAGCATCACTATCCAGCGGTCTGGGTCCCATCTGAGAAGCAGGTACCCTGAATCTCTCTGAACAGGATGGGGAAGGTGTCTATGTAACCCAACCCCGCGCCCCCACCATGGTTATTAAATACGCAGACTGCAAGGCCTTGGTCCCAACCTGCAGACTTCGAGTCTTCGGGGGGCGGAGCTCAGAAATCTGCACGTTTCAAAGCTCCACGGGGGATTCCGAAGGCCCTGAGTTTGAAAGCCCGCCCAGGACTTCCTGTACCAGTAAGGCTTCGTTTGAGGGCGGGGAGCAAATGAGAGGTAAGAGCATGGAAAGAAACAGGCCCGCTGAGGCGCCGACCAGCTCCTGCCCAGGTGCGCCCCATGGCCAGTTCCGGTCTCGGGGGCAGCCCAGGGCTCGGCCCACCCTCTGCGGCCCAGGACGTGGGAGGGACAGACAAACAATACCTTACAATCGTACTTGTGCTTCAGCTCCTGCATGTCTCTCCCCCCAACTCTTAAAGCCAAGATGTCTCTCTTAGTCCTGGTGTATCTCTCCTTTAGCCTAGTCAGGTCTGGAGAAAGCTGGAGCCCCCAAGCGGCCAGGCAGAAGGAGAGCAGGCGAGAGGAGCAGGCAGGACAGGGAGGAGACAAAACAGGGACAACAGAGCAAAAAGGAGACTCAGGTAAGGTGGCGGATGGACAACGCGGAGCAGGCGGGATTGGGGGGCTGGGCTTGACCAGGGCCCAGGCAGCAGTCCAGCCAGCCTCCTGCCTGGACTGGCCCCAGCATCGCCCTACACACCCTCCCCCCCAACATGTCAGGAAGCCAGGGCTGGTGTCTGCTGCAGGGAACCCCGCTGCTGGGGAGGAGAGGCGGCAGGGGAGTAGCCCAGGCACCTCTCAGGGAAGGGTGCAATGCTGGGAGGACAAGGACTGTGTCTTTGTCATCTCCCCATCCCAGGGGGCTTGTGACATCAGAGGTTCTTGGCAACTTTGTGAGATGGATGGATGGCAGGTAGATGGATGGGCGGAACAGGTGGGCGAGGGGATACGTGGATGAGTAGGAAGATGCACAGAAAGGTGAGTGAATGATGGAGGAATGCTTGGACAGATGGATGCAAAATAGACAGGCAGATGGGTAGATGGATAGGCTCATGGATAGATGGATGGATGGATGGATGGATGGATGGATGAACGGGTGGATGGAGAGGTAAATAGATAGGTGAGCAAATGGATAAATTTAGTTAGGTGACTGCATAGCAGGGCAAATGGATGGAGGTGTGACTAGACAGTAAGATGAATGGAAAACTAAAAGGATGAATGGACTGGTGGATGATACACAGTGCTGTGCTGATAAACATGAACAACCAGTTCTCCAGGCAGAAGAGCTCTGCCTTGTAGCATTCCTGTGGTGCAAATGCTCCTACCTAACCATTTCAAGCTACCAACCTGAATCACTGAATGTGAACTTGGAAAGAGACACTCACAACTGGTTCTTGGGTTTTTGTGAGCAAGACCAAGCTGGCTCTAGCACACCATGGGAGGAAGGAGTGGATAAGTAGAGGGAGGAAGAGAAAGAGAGGGAATGAGGGAGGGAGGGAGGGAAAAAGGGAGGAAGGGAGGAAGGGAGAGAGGGAGGGAGAGAGGAAGGGAAGGAGGGAGGGAGGGAGAAAGGGAGGGAGAGAGGAAAGGAAGGAGGGAGGGAGGACTGAATGTCAGGAAGAATGGGTAACTGCTTACACACTGTCTGGGAAGATGGATGGATGGACAGATGATCAGATAGGCATTAAATGCATGACGTGTATAAGCAAGGGCGATACTGGGCCAAGTACACAGAAGACCGAGAGAGTGTCCTTTAGAGCAGCAGGCACGCAGGGAGAGCGAGAGTCTGAGCTCTGGAGGCGGGCGAGCCTGCACTCAAATCACCGGCCCCGCTTACTCGCTGGCAGGTCTCCCCACCTGAGTTCCAGCTTCCCCACAGGCAAAGGGCCATGGTAATAGCCACGTCACAGAGTGGCTGTGAGATTACAGCGATGGCACATTCACTATGGCGAGAGCTTGGTGATGCCTCGGAAAGTGGAAGCGATCATCTTATTCAAATAAGTGCTCACCCTCTGTTGAATAGCTGGATGGATAGATGGTGGGATGGACAGAAGGATGGATGGATGGATGGATGGATGGATGAATGGATGGATGAATGGATGGATGGAGTATTTTTTGTCACATGATATGTGATGAGTGTGGCTCTACCCCTCGCTGGCTGTGTGACCCTGACCACGTCATCTAACCTCTCTGAGCTTCGTTCACTTAGGTTCTCTGAGGAATAAAACGAGACTCTTAATGCCCATGATACCAGCCACTCTAGGGTGTTAGGAAAACTAAATGAAACTGTTTGGTAAGCTGTACCACGCCAGGCAAAGGTTCATGATTGTTATACAAAGAAGTAACCAGACAGGGATCCTTCTGTGTGTCACTCAGACTCCCCAGAAACTGGGGAGCTTGGAGTTTGTACTGCATTCTGTTCCATCTGCAAATAAGATCGACACAGTAAAACCATAAAGCCACGTGGGCCTGCTGCCCTGGGTCAGAAGACCCAGGACCGGAAGTCTCCGGCAGAACCGGCCAGATCCGCGCAGGGGAGCGAACAAGGCTGAGGTCAGAGCTGCTTTTCTGCCCCGTCCCCTGACCACAGGGTCACAGTGACCTTAATTATGAAGAAGTCACAGTCAGAAAGTGACAAAGTTCAAGCAGCCCACTCCACAACTGGGGAAAAATTAACACCTGCCACTGGGAGGCAGCCAGAAGGTACGATTAGCATAAGAGGACCCAGCTCCTGCTTACACCCGGGCCGGCTGCTTCCAAGCAGGTCCCTCGGTACACCCTGCGGTCACTTCCTTTGGCAAAAGTCCACCCGTCGAGAGCGGCCTCTCAAGACGTGAGGAGGAGGAAGTCCACTCGTTCTCTGGCAGCAGGGCAGGGTGCCAGCCCCTCTGGTCTCCAAGGACAGGACACAACCCTTCCTGGTCTCTGCTGCCCAGCGCCCGCAGCCACACAGCACGCCAAGCAGCGGTGGCCCCGAAGCATCAGCCGCTGCAGCGCCAGGCACGGGAGCAGGTGCGTCCGAGAAGCTCCGGAGGGCAAAGCACCGCAGGCAGGATCAGGGGGTCCCTGGCAGAGGTGGGTGCTGAAGGAAGGGCCCCTCGTCAACCCTGTGTCCTGGGAGCCTGCTGTTCAGGCAGCAGGAGGGCATTGGCTCCCCCTCCAGAGAAAAAGGCCCCATGGTTAGAAATTCCAAGAACATTGTCTGCTGAGGAGAGCCCAAAGCCCCAGCCTCAGGGTATGTGGGACCTGAGCTCAAGGCAGCAGAGACCCCCAACCCTGGGGCCAGGTCCTGAGGAGGGCCAGCCCAGCACTCTCAGAGTGCTCCCTGGCCCCTGGCATCCCCTGGGGGCAGAGCGCTGCTTAAAAGGCAGCTTGCCCTGCCACCCCAAACCCTGAGCCAGAGTCCCTGAGCAGGTGATCAACCAGCTACCACGTGATCCTGATACATGCCAGTCTGAAGGCCACTACCAGAGAGCGCCAACTCAGCACCCCCATGCTTCCTGCCCTCTGAGAGGTGCCTACGGTACCCTCCCAAGCCCCAGCAAGAAGGCAGGGCTAGGGACATGGCTGGGGGGATGAGGGGCAGCCAGATGCTGAGAAAAGGGCTGGCCTAGGCATCAAGGCCACTTGCTCCCACAACCAGGAGCCGGCTGAGATGTGCACATCCCGCCCTCCTACAGGAGGCTGCCCAGGGGATGTGGTGGCTTCATAACGGGAGCCCACCTCTCTCTTAAGTGGTGCACGCTGCTCCTTTGAGGTCAGAAGCAGGAACGGCCTGTTCCTGGCTTCTGCCGGGCCACCCCTTTAGCCCTAGCCACCTTTCCATCTCCTCCGGCTGCTGCACCCCAGCTCCCAGCTCCTCTCTCCTGGGCCCCCTCTGACCAACGCCCCCAGATCCCACCGTGTCAGGCAAGCACCATAGATGCCAGGGCTCATGGTTACACAACAGCATTTTGTCTTCATTCTTGACAAATGGTCCCATATTCGGTATCTCCTCCTAGACCTCAAAGGTTCCCGGAGCCTGGGTGTGTCTTCCTGTTCCCATGTACCCCAGCCCACACCCTAAGATGTGGCCTAAGCACACAGTAGGTGTCACAGATGCCTAACTGTTTTGCTGGCAGCATGTCAAGGCCACTGCTCGCTCCCAGGCTTCCTGAGGACTTGGGGGAGCCTTGTCTGCCACTTAGAAAGGGGCAGGAAGCACTAGGGAAAACTTGGAGGCCCCCCCCAACCCCAGCCCAGATCGAGGCCCCCTGCCTTGTCCCTGCCCCACCTCCAGGCTGCCCGTGCCTGCCTGTGTGTGTCTTTTCGGAAGGAGCCTGAGAGGGACCCAGTCACCTCGGGTCCATCAGTAAGAAGCTGCTCCCACGAAATCCCAAATCTCAGCCAGGCCTGGGTCTGCCTTCGGGAAGCGTCCATAGAATGAATGGGAGCAGTGAGACTGTCCCAGGAGATGGGGGGCCAGGCAAGCCACCCTCCTCTTGGCCTCTGCTCCCTCCCTGAGATCAGCAGGATGCACCTCGTTCCAGGCAGACTACCAGATTCTGAAGCCAGACCTGAGCCCAGGAGCATCCTGATCAACGCCAGGATCTGCCATGGACGCCGGGCAGAGAACATCTGTGCCAGGGATGAGCCACGCCCATCCCCGGTTCAGGGCTCTCCACCGCCAAACAGCAAGGCCCGCAGGTCAGCTTCTGTTCCAGGGCCCCTCTCCCCTCACACGTTCCTGGGAATCACTGTTTAGCTATGAGTCTCAGGCCTGGCTCTCATCACCCACATCATCCCCTCCCCGAGGGGGTCCCAGGAGCCTGAGAGACGCCCCCGCCTGCTCACCTTGGGCTGGAAGGACACGCGGGGTCTGGCGGGCTCTGCCTCCGGCTTGGCCTCCTCCTCGGAGTCCTCGCTGTAGCTCTCAAACTCGCTGGAGCTCCAGCCTAGGTCCTCGGCCTCCCTGGGCGCCCCATCCCCGCGCACATCCTGGTACAGCAGGCTCCTCTCCGCCCCTGCTGGCCAAGGCGCAGGCTGGTGAGCGGAGGCCCAAGGCACGCCCACCAGACCCCACTTCTGAGCCCAGGTGCATGGGGGGCGGGGGGGTATGGGTGCGTATCATTTGGTCCTGGAGCTCCGCCTCCACTTCCTTGTCCATACAACAGAAGTGAGGACAACACAACCGCCACTGGGTCAAGAGAAGCGGACACGAGAAAGTGCACAAAAGCCCAAGAAATGTGTCCAGCACCCGACAGGCTCTCTGATTTCCTGTCGTTGTCAGCATTACTTTTCTGGGGTCTCGGTGCTCATCCCAGGCCTCAGAGGCATTTTTTTGTAGAAAAGATAAGGTGGCCCTGGCCGATTTGGGTCAGCAGACAAAGCGTCGGCCTGAGGACTGAAGGGTCCCGGGTTCGATTCCAGTCAAGGGCTCGTACTTCGGTGGCAAGCTCCTCCCCAGCCCGGGCCCTGGTCGGGGCTCATGCAGGAGGCAACCAATCGATGTGTTTCTCTCACATGGATATTTCTCTCTGTCTTTCCCTCTCTCTTCCACTCTCTCTAAGATTCAATGGGAGCCGAAACCGGTTTGGCTCAGTGGTAGAGCGTCGGTCTGCAGACTGAAAGGTCCCAGGTTCGATTCCGGTCAAGGGCATGTACATTGGTTGCGGGCACATCCCCGGTAGGGGGTGTGCAGGAGGCAGCTGGTTGATGTTTCTCTCTCATCGACGTTTCTAGCTCTCTATCTCTCTCCCTTCCTCTCTGTAAAAAATCAATAAAATATATTTTAAATAAATAAAAATAAAATAAAATAAAATTCAAGGGGAAAATATCCTCATGTGAGGATTTAAAAAAAGAAGAAGAAGAAGAAGAAGAAGAAGAAGAAGAAGAAGAAAAAGAAAAAGAAAAAGAAAGAAAGAAAGAAAGAAAGAAAGAAAGAAAGAAAAAAAGAAGAAAGAAAGAAAGAAAGAAAGAAAGAAAGAAAGAAAGAAAGAAAGAAAGAAAGAAAGAAAGAAAAGAGAAGATGGAGGAGCAAGTCCTGACTGGGGCCCTCAGCTCTGGCCTCAGCATCCTGGGAGTAAGCCGAGATGGTCCAGCATTCCATGAGCCAGGATCCTTCACACCAAGCCTCTTTCCCTCATTGGTCCAGTAGGGGGCGCACCTGCTCCAATGTCCAGGAGTGGTCCCTTTTCTTCAAGGCCCCACAGGAAATGCCTTGAACCGAAAACTTGGGGACAAAGACCAGAGAGTCCACTAGCCTAGAGAGGCGGTGCCACCAGGGCCTGGGCACTCTTGGGGTCTCTGTCACGTGGGTGTGAGATGTGCTCACAGACTGTCCTGGGACTGGAACACGGGTCCCCGTACAGCCCCAGCTCCGCCACTGCGAAATCATGGGCTTCCCCTTCACCCCTCGGGGCTTCGCTTCCGGGTCAGTTACCCGAAGAACTGAACTGCAAACCTCACAAAAGTGAGGCCAGGCCAAAAATGCTGGCAGATGAAAAGGCTGTTGTCAACACGGGGAAAACCCGGCACTGGGAAGGGGCTTAATCTGCTCGGAAAGCACGCGTGCCTGGGCAGGGCAGCGCGGGTCTCCGGAGGCCTCTCTGTAAGACGGGCTGGTAATAAGCAGGAGGTGGAAGAAATAAAATACGTACGGAACGCTCTAGCAGAGAGCGCCGGATCCTTCCCGGGGGGGGGGGCCGCAGGTGGGCTCTGTGCTATCGCACTGGCCTCGAGCCCGCTCCTGCACCCCTCGGGAAAGCGGGGGGCGGGGGTCTGGAAGGTTGGCAGCCAAAGAACCAAACGAGCGCACTGGAAGGCTTAGCTGGAAACTAGGGCCCCAGGATCAGGCAGGAGCGTGAGGGTATTTTTAAGCAAAAGATTAATAGTGACTAATGTTTTCAGGGAGTGGAGCAGCTGGTGACGAGGCGGTGCCCTTTACGGTGACCTTTCCAGTGAGGCTGGGTGGATTGTCCTATTACTGCAGTGCGGGCCCCACCAAAGCTTGGGGCTGCCCCTGAGGAAGAACCAGGGTGGCACGCCAGATATCTCCCTCCCCACCTCCCAAGGGCCACCAGCTCCCCATGAATTTTCCCAGCAGCCCTGCAGGTCAGCAGGTGGCAAGTCATCGCCTCTCCATTCACGGATGACTTGCCCGAGGTCAGGCAGTGAACGGGAGGGGCCGCAGACTCCCGGGCGGGGCCCCATCCATTCACCGCTTTGTAAGGAAGCCCCTCCATCCTGGGCTCATCTAGAAACGCTCCTCCAGGGGACACCGTGCCACCAGATTCCTGGGCCTGTGCCAAACCCTCGGCCTCGGGGACCTCCCAGCAGCTCCGGTCCTGGTCCCCGCCCTCCGCTTCCTGGGGCCCCAGGCTGCGCGGGTGCTCAATATCACAGCCCTTCCCAAAGCATTCAGCACCACCGCTCAGCGCTCCGTGTCTCTCTGCTGGCACCCTCACCAAGCACCCAGCTGTATTGCCCCCACTTGACAGATGCATCGACTGAGGACCCTTGAGATAAAGCAGAAGTCCTCTGCTGTGACCCTCCCCAAAGTCCTGTGAGGTCAGGATGACATTCTGATTTTATATGAAGAAACATGTAAATAAAATGTCTGGCCCAAAGGACCAGATCCCTGTGCCCTGATCAATGGCAGAGCCGAGACCGGAACCCAGAGCTGAGAGTCCACTAGCGTGGGTGGCCTGCACCTCGGCAGAATGGGGTAATAGCAAGAAGCAAGAGTCAGCCCAGCCAGAGAGGCTCAGTGGTTGAGAGTCGACCTATAACTTGGAGGTCACGGTTCGAATCCTGGTCAGGGTACATGGCCGGGTTGCGGGCTGGATCCCCAGTGGGGGATGTGCAAGAGGCAGCCAATCTATGATTCTCTTTCATCATTGATGTTTCTCTCTCTCTCTCTCTCTCTCCCTCTCTCTCTCCCTTCCTCTCTGACATCAATAAAAATATATTTTTTAAAAGGAAAAAAGAAGTAAAAGCAAGGGTCAAGCCCTGGCTGGGTGGCTCAGTTGGTTGAAGTGTCGTCCCAATATGCCAAGGTTGCGGGTTTGATTCTTTCTCTGTGCCTCTCCCTTTCTCTCTCTCTCTCTCCAAAAAGAAAAAAGAAAAAATCAATAAACAAAAATTTAAAAAAGAAAAGGCAAGGGTCAGGCAGATAGCCATAAAATCTTGGCTGTGTGATCTGGGGCTGGTGGCTTAACCTCTCTGATGCAACTCAGCTGGAGAATAGCCTGGCCCTGCTGACCTCGTGAGGATGACTGAACAGTGAGAGTCATCTGGCATCAGACACTGCCCAAGTCCTCCTGGGGAAGGGGACAGAGCACTGGACTGGAAGTCAGAATGACCAAGGTTCAAACCCCAGCCCTGCCCCTGCAATTTCTTTGTAGGATGAGGACATAATATGCCCAAACCAAAGTCTCAAAGCAGCGTCAAACGTGAGAGTCGCTGGCCTCGTGTGTTCAAGCAAAGATGGTGATCATAAACACCCCTCCCCCTGGGTGAGAAAGTTGGGTCCAGCTCCAGCAGGACTCACCCCACCCCGCTGTCTGAGGCCACAATCTCCCTGCCCCCCAGGCCACTGAGGGCCTTGCTACAGAGCAGGGCACAGGCTCCCCAGCTTTCTCCACTTCTCCGTTCAGCGTTCAGCGTAACAAGCTGTCACTTTCCCTGCAAGCCCAGACTGCCACCCATTGTCCTGAGGGAGGAATCGAGGCTGGGAGAGGAGAAATAACTGGCCTGAGACCCTTCAGCCAGAGCGACCCTGCCATGAGGCCCTAGCCCTGCCCCGCCCCAGCCCGGCCCCACCCTCAGCCATCTCCCACTCTGCCCGGATGACTCCAGTGGTTTTTAAAAGCAGGAAGGAGGGGCCGTTGGCTGGGTGAGGAGGGACGGAAATGGAAGGAGAAGACAGACGGTCCCCAGTCCCTGCCCCTCCCGCGCAGCCCCAGAGAAGCAGGGAAGCAGGAAAGGGGCCCTACCAGGCTGGTGGGCATCCAGGCTCTCACACGGGACGTCGTCATAAATCACATCCTCGTCCAGGGCGGGGAAGGTGAACCGGTCGACTGGGCGTGAAGAAGGAGAGGACAGAGCGGGAGTCAGGCTGGGGCGGCCGGGGCGGAGGCGGCTGCCAGACTGACATCAGCTGCACCAGCTGGCAGCTCCCCCGCCAGCATCAGTGCCGTGCAGCCAGGGCCCCAGGGAGCCCCTGCCCACCACTCTCAGAGGACACTGTCCCGCCTCTTCTCTCCACCCCTCCACCCCCACCTCTCCCAGAACCCCCTGCCCCCTGCCACCCACAGACTGCCCACCTGGCTGAGGGCACCTGCAGCGAGCAGGGAGCAGGGAGCAGACCCAGCACCCAGGGCACATTTTCAGCGGCCCAGGCCCCCAGTGCTACCCCCACCTCCCACCCAGAGGCGGGGAGGGCCAGCCAGCCCTAGTGAGAAGTGGAAATAGGGGAGGGGGGTGGACCTGGAGAGTGGGATTAAGAAGAGTTCCCCCAAAACCCAGCCGGCAGAGTCCTGACTGGAGAAGCTTTCAGCAAATGAGCACAAATGAGACAGAGCACAAATGAGACAGAGCTCAATCCCCGAGCACGGCACTGGGAGGTCTGTGAGCAGGGCAGGGCGTGCCCTCCCCGCCTCCCCCCCGCCCGTGACAATAGCCCAGTAGATGCAAAATGTAATGAGGTCTTTCCCAAACACTGTGCCCACTCTCTGCCCTCCTTAGGGGCACAGGGCCCCTGCAGAGCAAGGGTTTTGAAAGCCAGTCGCCACACCTGACGGGAGCCTGTCCTCACCCCACAGCCCTCTGGGAAGGCCTGGGGCCTCTGAGGCCTTGCCATTCTAACTGCGATGCCTCCAGCTGCCCCGGGGGCCCAGACCCTGTCAGAGTTTCATCCCAACCTCCTTGCCTTCCCGCCACAGACTGCCTCCCGGTGGCTTCAGACCTGGCCGCCTCTGTCCAGGTCCCCAGCTCCGGGCTCCTCCTCCCTCTCCACAGCCTCCTCTGGGGTCCAGCCCACCCCACTCTGTCTCCTGTCTCCTAGTTACACCCCCCCACCCCCCGCCCGGGGAGGGATGAAATGCAAACGCAGCCACATCACCAGCCTCTCCTGGCTCCCTGTTGCCTTCGGAAAAGAGTGGCCCCTGAGGCCCAGGAGGAGCCAGGAGGCGGTAGCCTCCCCTCACCCCGCTGCCCCTCCCTTGGGGCACTTCACCCATCACTCCGAGACTCACTGCTCCCTCGGGCTCCTGCACAAGCCGGACACTCTTCCCCTGACCCCACTCCTGGCTCTCTGCCTCGGGGACACAGGGGCTGTCCCATTCCTGCCACCTGCCCTCTTCGTGGGAGCCGCCTGCCTGAGAGTCTGGCTCTGCTCCCAGAGGAACCTCGTCTTGGTGGCGGGGACCCCCACCCACTGCTCGGAAGCACGTGAGGAGCCAACGAATGGTGAATGTGTGGTCACTCCTGGACCGGGGCTCTCGGGGCAAACGGGGGCAACTGCCAAGCGTGGACAGTGTCCAGTCCACCCCAGCACTGCCACCAGCCCACGGCAGCCCAGCCAGGGAGGACCACCCCTCAGCTCCCAAAGCCCCGACCCCTCCCCTCTACCAGCTCTCTGGGCTTAGAGGAGGGGACTCAGGTTATCCTGGCACCACCCCTGTATGTGTGTGTGGGGGGGGGTGGGGGGAGACTAAGAACTGAGTTGGGGGATGGGGGGCTTACTTCGACGGGAACTCTTCCGCTTCCAGCTGGAGCGCCGGACCCCGGACAAAGCTGGGTCCACGGCATCGCCATTGCTCACCACAGCCGGCACCCTGCGGGCCAAGACACAGTGCCAGTGAGCTACAGGGCAGGGGTCAGAGCTGATGCAGCAGAGACAGAGAAAGGGGCTCTGGAAGCCTCCAGCAGCCCCTCCCCGAACAGCAGGGCACAGAGGGGCAGGGCGGGCTGACAGGAGCTCTGGCCCCCACGGCCATCAGTCTGGAGGCTGGAGGGCTGGGACAAGCCCCTTCCTCGCCTTTAGAAGGCAGCCTGCTGCTTTAAGAACATGAAGATCACAGTGCTCCCCAGGATGGGTGCCCGTCTTCCCTCCAGCGCAGGCGCAGGGGGGCTCTCCCTCTCCCCGTTGTTCTCCCACCTGGAGCTGGAGGCCCGGGCCGGGGACCACCTCCTGGGAGAAAGGAGGACTTGTCTCACATCCCAGGCCTGAGAGACAGAGCTGAGGACGGGCTGGACTCAGACACCCGCTTCCCGGGAGCAGGCACGCCAAGGGGAGGGGTGGGGAAGCAGCAGAGCCCACCCGAACCAAGTGAGCGCGTGACCGTCCCCGGGCCGTCACTCCGACATCATGCACCCCTGACAGGACGTAGCACACACGAGAAGGGCACCTGCCTCTGCAGTCTTCTTCCCCAACTCCATCACCCCATCCCACCAGGAGAAAAATGCCAGACGGACCCAGACCGGGGGACAGGCTACGGGATGCCTGCCCGTCACGCCTCAACGCTGTCAGGATCATAAAAGCCAAGAGAAGACTGAGAAACTGTCACAGACCAGCACAGGCCGGTGACAGCTACGTCCAACCTGGGACCTTGGACGGGACCCCGGACCAAAGAAAGGACAGGAGTAGAAAAACGGGCAGAATCTGGACCAAGTCTGGAGTTGAGGGGATGGGTTCCGTCGTTTGGGCAAAGGTCCCGCAGTCACGGAGGAAGTTAATGACAGGAAAACAGGGTGAGGGGGTGTGCAACAAACTCCAGGTGCTTCCATCACAACCTTTCTTAAGTCCGGAACCTTCAAGGGTAAGTTGTTTGTGTTGTGTTTTGTTTTGTTTTTTCTCAAAAGACAAAGTCCACATCTGCCATTCCAGAAGGGAGAGGCCTCCAACTGCCCAAGACAGCAGCTACTGCTGCCAAGAATTTTCTTACACTTCTTGGTACTCAGTCGAGGACAGGTGGGGAGGGGAAGGCCAGGACAGTACTAGGAGGAAGAGGAAGGGGAATGAGCAAGGCCTCCTGGGAGGGGGGCCTTTGCCTTCTCCCTCCCAGCTCTGCAGGCAGCAGGCAGAGGAGCCTGCCCAAGATCATGCTGCCCGTGAGGGGCAGACCCAGACCGGGGAGCCTGCTTGCCAGGCCCCAAAGCTGGGCTCTTAAGACCGTGTTGCAGATAACAGAGCCCAGACAGCTGTGAGAATGGAAACACTCTATCTAGTCCGTGGTCAGCAAACTGACTCTGTTGACTAATGAGTTTGCCGACCACTGGGACAGGGGCTTAATCACAAGGAACAACAACAGCCTATAATTATTGGAATCGAGAGTCTAGGTCCGTGGTCGGCAAACTCATTAGTCAACAGAGCAGTAAACCGTGTGGCTCTCGAGTCGCAGTTTGCCCACCACTACTCTAGTCTGTGCTATCCGTGAGCTTCATGTGGCTACTGAGCACTCAGAATGTGGCTGGTGGCACTAATGTGACCAAGGGAATTAGTTTTATTTTCAGCAGTTATGTGTGACCAGTGGCCCACTGTATAGGACAATGCAGGTCTACGTCACCAGCTAGTCTCAGCTCAAAGCTCACTGCCAGAAGTCAGAGTGTCGCCCTGAGGCGAGGGACACAGTCCTGGGGTAAGACTTTCCCCCAACAGGAAGTCAGTACCAAGAGGGCAAGGGACTGGTCGGCACCAGTAAGGGGTGCTGGAATGAAAGGAGCCACCTGAGCCCCCATCCTTGTCAGCTGCTTCCCTGAGCCACCAACTGCTCACACAAGATTTGTCTTGAAGGTGCTGGATCCAGCTGCTCCAAAATGCCCAGACAGAACCAAACGGATCCAGCCCGAGTCAACGTGAGAGCTTGGCAGGATCCACTTGAAAGTCTGCATGGATCCACTAACGGTGACCATTCGTGACTATGATGATGCACCTGTGAGATGCCACTCATTTCACAAGAAGGCAGATGCGGTCGATATTATCATCCTTGGGCTACAGATGGGGAAACTGAGGCCCATCGAGACTTAATGGCTTACCCATCATCACTGGGTGCATCACAGGGGCCTGGGGTCTAACGCCCAGGCTGCCTGCCTGCACAGTCTGTGCTCATTCAACCAGATCCCTCAGAGGTGGGGAAACTTGCACTTAAATATTCACTGGCATCACAGATTCGCTGGGACCTAGGCCCCCGGCCTTGCTAAGACCATTTAGCCATCACTTTTTCTTTTAGACTAGGTAGTTCCAGTCTTCGTCTAAAAGAAATCATCATGGTTCTTGGTACTTCCATGCTAGACGTTTTGCCACAAACATTTTCACCTCATAACTAAGGGGCCGGAAGGCAAGGTTGTCATAAAAAGGCATAAGTTTGGTTTGTTGTTGTTTTGTGTCATCAGCTTGGCTGTCAGTCTGGCTTCATTTCTCCGTCGACAAACTGGTGGAGAAAACAGTTTAACAGGGTGATCTGAAAATAAGCAGCATTTCTTCCCGATGATGCTGTACCAGGAAGTTGGTTGTTTATTTCGAAACACACTACGTTGGGAGGAGAAAGAGAGGCCGAGGGCTCTCCTTGAGGGGGGGCAAGGTGAACCCACATGTTTCCCATGGAAGGAAGACAAGTGCCTAAATACAGCCCACAAAATAAAGTCAGTTATTTGCACAGGATTGCCATAGATCTAAACACATTTTTTTAAATATATTTTATTGATTTTGTACAGAGAAGAAGGGAGAGAGAAAGAGAGTCAGAAACATCTATGAGAGTCATCAATCAGCTGCCTCTTGCACACCCCCCACCGGGGATATGCCACCGGAATCGAACGGGGACCCTTCAGTCCCCAAGCCGATGCTCTATCCATTGAGCCAAACCGGTCTTGGCGATCTAAACACATTTTAAATGCATTCAACTATTTTACATTTCATAGTAACCTTTTTTTTTTTTTTTTTTTTTTGATTTTTAGACAGAGAAAGAGGAGGGATGAAGAGAGAGAAATCGATGTCAGAGCAGAACATCAATCAGCTGCCTTCTGCACACGCCCTACTGGAGATCAAGCCCACAACCTGGACATGTGCCCTAATCGAACCAGCAACCTTTTGGTGCATGGGACGGCACCCACCAACTGAGCCACACCAGCCAGGGCACACAGTGGCCTTTCTAATTCTGTTATTCATTTTTAATGTCGCTCTTATTTGTCATGATTTTATCTCTTTTATGGCAAAATTGCCTTAAGCCAATTGGCTATGTGCTTATGGCAAAGACGCTTCAACAAAAACACTGGACATGAGTCATACCACCCAGCTCTCAGGCCGCAGAGCAGTTCAACTAGAGAAGAGCTGAGAAGGCCGGGGGTAAACCCTACAGGTGGCATCAAGAGAGAGCAGAATTGGTAGGTATTTTGGGGTGAGATCGGGCAGCGTTAGAAGGGCTTGGGAAATACTTTAGGACACCCCACAAGCCAGGTGGGGCTGAAAACATGAGTCTCTTGGCTGCACATTATCAAAAACATGGTGAACTTAACTTTTAATTTTTTTAAATATGTTTTCATTGCTTTTTAGAGAGAGAAGAAGGAGAGGGATAGAGAGATAGAAACATCGATGAGAGAGAACATCATCCATTGGCTGCCTCTTGCACCACCCCTATTGTGATTCAAACCCACAACGCGGGCATGTGCCTTGACCAGGAATCAAACCATGACCTATTGCTTCCTAGGTCGACACTCAACCACTGAGCCACAACAGCCAGGGTTAATTTTTAAATTTAACTAATTTAATTTGAAATAGCCACATGTGGCTTGTGGCCACCATACGAGACAATGCAGGTCTAAGCCACCTGCTCTATTGAAGAAGTTAATGTGGGCTCATTTCCATTGAGCAGACAGCCCAGGCCTGGCTTTCTGGGCTGAGGAGTGGGGGTCACACAGCACAGAGGAGTCACCCACTCATTAAATGAGCGAATGCTGGGAAAGCACTGAGCGCCCCCACACACGTCGCTGAGGCCAGCAGAGACTGGGAGCCCCAGGGGAGGGTGGAGGCCGGTACCTGTGGGTGGACAGGTCTCCCTAGGCTTGTGGGAGGCCATCCCTCCTCTCATCCATGCCCTGTACTTCGTTGGTATCTACTCTGGGCCTGGGGATGTCAAATGCTTGAGGACAAGTACATGTCTTATTATGACCATTTCACAGATGGGGAAAGTGAGGTTCGGGATTGGCAAGTACCTCACTCCAAGTCACCTGGCCAGCAAGCGACAGAGCTGTGGTGTGCCCGCAGGCCTTGCTCTGACACCAGCTCTGCTTGCATTCCCTAGGCAGATGCGGAGGAAGGGGCCTCCCAGGCAAGGGGAGAGGAGGCATGGCAAGAAATGAGGCTGGATGCTTCCTCCCTCCCTGCCCTTCCTGCCAAGGCCACTGACCCACCCTGCACTCACCCCGGGAGCAGCCTCTCCCAGCTGTTTGCCGGCTGGAAGTCCACTTCTGCCTGTAAGCAAACACTCCTTCTGGGGACTCCCCAGACAATAAAAGGGCCATAAAAGCAATAAGAGGCCGATTAGCTCACCCTTATCTGAGCTTCCTGCACCTCTGATGCCACTCTGCCGGCCTCGAGAGCAAGGCCGGCTGGGATGACAGCAACCACGCAGCACGGGGCCCGTGCCACCGGATACGAAGGAAAGGAGCAGGTCCATGGGGAGGATCGTCCATGAGGAGGATCTGAGAAGGAGAAGCTCAGGGAGGGGAGAGGAAGCAGGAGACAGACAAAGGACCTCTCCCAGGTGCAACTCACCGACCAGAAGGCTACCATGTGGTAGCTCAGGGCACTTTCTGAGCCCACCCCCTCTCTCCAGGAGCAAGCCTGGGACAAGAGGGAGGTGAGTGCCTTGTGACACCAGGGACCTACTCTGTCCTGGTGGCCCCGTTCCATCAGCATAGTGGACACTCAATGGTGATCAACGTCCTCCCGGCCTATTTTATGATAAGAAGCCCCACTGCTACCCAGCCAGGCCAGAGTGGCTCAGTGGTTGAGCATCAACCTATGAACCAGGAGGTCACGGTTCGATTCCCAGTCAGGGCATATGCCTGGGTTTCGGGCTTGATCCTCAGTGTGCGGTGGGCAGGGGGCAGGTGATAGATGGTTCTCTCTCATCGTTGATGTTTCTCTGTTTCCCCTTCCCTCTCTGAAAGCAATAAAGAAAAAAGAAAAAACTTTTTAAAAGCCCCACTGCTGAGAATGGCCCCAGCTGCTGCAGGCACAGGCCCCAGGTTCTCAGAGAACCTCAGTGACAACAGATTCCATAGGTCCCTCCCCAGAATCTGCAAAATGCGGGGGTCAAGGAGAAGACCCCCCCAAACCAAACGGTCTGAGGATTCCTAGCTGGGCCCCCACACCCAGGGCATCTCCGGGGCCTTTTCCAGGACGAGGTCAGACTAATAGGGGAAGAATTCCATCTTTGGCGACTAGGAAGGACCAGAATAGCCTTTGCCTTATAAGGCCTCGAGCAAAACTGAATTTGCAGCACCCGGAGGTGACGAGGACGGGCACTGTGCCTCCCAGAGCATCGACACCCCCTCTAGGCATTCCCCACTGTCCCTCAATCCAAGACGCGCTAAAAAAAAATAAAAAATAAAAATAAAGGCAGAAATGTTGAGCCCAGACTAATCCCGCTGCCTCTTTTCAGCTCTGGCCACTTTCTGGTTCCTGTAACATGTTAAAGCCAGGGGGGCCTGAAAGACATCTGCTGGGATGAATCAAAGCAGCTGCCCACTGTGGTTACCTGGGCCCCTGCAGGGCGGTTCTGACCCGCTGGCCCAGAGGGGCCCAGGCACTGCTGGGTCCAGTGTGCAGCCAGCGCTAAAAACCGGGGCTCACAGGCTTGAGGTTGAAGAGAACACTCCGGAGCAAACAGACCGGGATAAAACCACAGCTCTGCCACTGGGCTCTGCGCACAGGGACAGGCACTGGGTGTCCAGGAGCTGCTGTAGATCAGAGCGAATAATCCATTCTGCTTCCTAGTGAAATCAGGCAGGGCAAGTGCCTCCCTGTGCCTCGGTTTCCATCGCTGTGAAATGGGGCAACAATACCTCCCTCTTCAGGTTCGTCTAAGGAGTGAATAAAGCAGGCAAGTAAAACACTTAGCACGGGGTCTGGCGCACCCTCCTGGTGTGGTACTTCCCATCCCCCCTCTGCCCTGCCCCTCCTCCAGGGACAGGGTCCCTCTATGCATTCCTCTTCTCACGCTGTGGCCAACCACCTCTCACATACAGAAGGTTTCAGGAGCCCTGACCAGTATGGCTCAGTGGATAGAGCATCAACCTGTGGACTCAAGGGTCCTGGGTTCGATTCTGGTCAAGGGCCTGAACCTTGGTTGCAGGCACATCCCCAGTAGGGAGTGTGCAAGAGGCAGCTGATCGATGATTCTCTCATTTATGTTTCTAACTCTCTATCTCTCTCCTTTCCTCTCTGTAAAAAAAAAAAAAAATCAATAAAATATATATTTTTTTTAAGAAGAAGGTTGCAGGATCCAGTCTGCTTGTCCGGTGCCACCTCGCACACAGTCACACATCCACTGACTCCATAAGTAGGAGTGGTGGGAGCCCCCAGGGGAAATTCTTAAAAATGGCCCCTCATATGATATTCATGACACAGTCTCCAGTGGGGAGTGGGCACCAAGGCCCCCAGGGAACCATCGCAGCCCAGGAGCCTGCCCCACAGCCTGAGAGGCTGCCGGGACCGCCCTGGCCTTCTGCTCTGTGTGCACACACCTTCCCCCCTGACACAGCGAGGGCCCCAGCTCGGTGGTCAGAACTTGGACAGGCATGCACCCCCAGCAGTAACGTATCAAGGACCACATGGGGTTTTGATGAGCACAGGTTCCCCTGGGATAATGCTCACGCTCTGTAATTAGCCCACAAGGAGAGCCATGAACCAGCATGTGTCATAAAACCACATTCTATAAATAAATGTATGCACACTGTACGTGCGCAGGGCAAAGCAGCTGATGGAAACACACAGCGTAGAATTAACGCTTGCTGTGAGTCTACCATTTTCTGTACTTTCCAACTTTTCTACAATAAACATGTATAACCATTAGAAGAGGGGAAAAAAAAAGATAAGATGTCTAACCAGTTTGGCTCAGTGGATAGAACGTCCCAGGTTCGATTCCAGGGTCTGTAACTTGGTTGTGGGCACATCCCCAGTAGGAGATGTTTAGGAGATGGCTGGTCGATATTTCTCTCTCATCGATGTTTCTAACTCTCTATCCCTCTCCCCTCCTCTCTGTAAAAAAAAAAAAAAATCAATAAAATATACATTTTTTTAAAAAAAAGAAGAGAAAAAAAGAACACATATAAGGTAATGCACGGGCCAACTTGGGTCCCTTGTACCTTGGTCTGCCCAAGACAGACCTGCACCCTTTAGGGACAGGGATAAAGAGAGCTCTCCCAGCCAGTGTGGCTCAGTGGCTGAGCATCGACTCAGGAACCTGGAGATCTCTGGTTCAATTCCTGGTCAGGGCACATACCCGGGATTGCAGGCTTGATCCCCAGTAGGGAGCATGCAGGAGGCAGCTAATGGATGGTGTTTCTCTCATCAATATTTCTATCTCTCTATCCCTCTCCCTTCCTCTCTCTAAAAATCAATAAGGGAAAAAAAAAATTTTTTTTTTTAAAGAGCAGCTCAGTGACTGAGCACCTGCTCTCACATCTCATCTCATCCTCCCAAAGGCTCCGTCGGGTGGTCCTGCTGCTCCACGTTACAGAGGGAGCAACGGAGCAATGAAGCAACAGGAGGTCCTGGGTCACAGAGCTGAGACGCAGGGCGGGTGGGGTCCGAACCCGATCTCTGCGGGAGAGAGACACAGGGCAGAGGGCTGGGATACTGGTTCTGGAAGCCGCCTGGGCTCTGCCTCATCTCAGCCCCGGGACCTCAGGGTGATGACAGCCCTCGCTGCGCCCGTGTCCTCTTAAGCAAAACAGGTGTTGTGACAGGGCCTGTGAGAGGGTGAAGGAGATAAGGCAGATAACGCTCTTAGAACAGGGCCTGGCGAATAGTGAGTGCTGATCACAGACAGCCACATGCCCGGGCACGGGAAGATAACCCAGCCCTGCACACAGTGCCGGCCCCGCCCCCAGGGCAGGGACAGACTGCCCGGGCGCCGCAGAGCCTGCCACATCGTAGAGCTCAGTAAAGATGTGCACCATAGGAGGATGGAGGTTGGGGCTCAAGGGCAGGGAGGATTCCAGCCAGCCAGCCATCAGAATTCTGGCCCAGCACAGTTCTGGGTGGACAGGGGGTCTGCAGACAAAGAGCAAAGAGACCCTGACCTCGGGCTTTGGGCTCAGTGCTACCACCTGCCAGCCCAGCCCCCTGGACCTCTCTGGGTCTGCACAATGGGCCCCCTAATAATCCCCTCTTTCTAGGGCCGTTGTGTTCATCTCCTATTGCTACTGTGACAAATCACCACAAGCTCAGTGACTTAAAGGACATGAGTGTATTATTCCCAGTTCTGGAGGGCCGAAATCCAAAGTGGGTTTTACCGGACGAAAAGCAAGCCATTACCCATGCTGTGCTCCCTCTGGGGGGGCGCCAGGGCAGAACCCATCCCTTGTCCTTTTCCAGCCCCTGGAACCCTTGTCTTGTGGCCCCCTCCACCCCTTTCAAAGCCAAGAGCAAGACACCTCTCAAGCTCTCTCTGCCTCTGACCTCTGGCCTCCCTCCTACAAGGGCTCTGGGGATTCCATTGGGTTAACCAGGATAATCCAGGAAAGCCTCCTCTTCACAGATCCTTAATGAAATCCCATCTGGAAAGCCCAGACCAGTCCCTTTGCTATGTAAGACACCATTTCACGGGCTCCAGAGGTTAGAACATGGACCTCTTTGAGGAGGGATAGGGGCCTATTGCTCTGCCTACCACCATCATGAGAATCAACAGGAGATGTATGTGGAGCGGCTACTGAACTGAGAAATCCATGCAGATGCAAGCCACTAGTATTGCACTGTGTTTGCCAGGCACCGGGAATAACAGCTGAAGAAGGTGGAGTCCTGCTGGCACAGGGACCCCAGGCACGGGTCTCACTGCATTCCTGAAAGAGCCCTCTACCGAGAACCAATCCTAGCAGGTAATAATTACAAGAGTTTTACCAAAAGGGGGGTGAAGCTTGGGGACCTTGTAGTTTACCTGTTGGAAATGGCTAAAACGGCTAAAATGGCATTTCCCCCAAACCTGAATAGAATAATTATCTGCTGGCAGACAGCTCAGGGCATTTTATTGCCTCCTGTTGGCCAAACACCTGAGCTGGCTATTCTCCAAACTGATAATGTCTCCGTATATTCTTTGATACCCTACCCTTTGAAGTGTAGAGTATCAAAGGATATACCAGCCCTGCCCCTTCCTGGGCTTATCCAGACAAGATGGGCCGTGCTGCCCACTTGCCAGCACCTCTCACGTGGACCTGGACCTCGAGGGAGGAAGTTGGGCATCTGGGCAGCTGGATTCCTGGATGGGCCTCGGAGAACATCCTCCCCAGAAGACTATCCTCGCCTTGCCCTGGGACAAACTGTATAATAAAAGCAGGGTCCTTGGCCAAGGTGGGAGTCTTCTAGCGCCTTCAGCCGAAGCTCCTCTGACCCCCAATGCCTTTCAAAACTATCTTTCGTCCATGGACTCCATCTTGAATCTACACGCAGCCCCTTTCTCCAGAACGCTGAACACTTTGTAAGGCTGGGACAAGAACCCCGGCAGCCCTCAATGTCACAAACAGTGTGACCTGTTCAGGGGAGACAGTGCGGCTTTTATACTGGGTTCTCAAAGGCCCCTGATCCAAAGTCCATCACTCTGATGAGGAAACCCATTTAACCAGGGTGGGAAACAGAAAAACACCCAACTACAGCTTCTCCAATTTAGGGACGAGGGGCCAGAGAGGGTCTTCGATGGAAAAGGGGGCCCCATAACCCACCCAGGAGGGACTCCCCTGCCCACATGGACCTTGCAGGACAGGACGCAAAAGGCTGTGATTATTACTAAGGATTTGGGGAAATGGCGAGTTTAAGGTCAAACCCAGGGTTCCAAACAGCTCCAGTGGGTCTGCAGCGATTGATGAAACCTGAGTGACACCTCCATGACTGACCTCCCCAGGGGGAGTTTCCTCTGGGCTGGAGGCTTCTCCTGCCTTGTCTCACTGCTCCCCCTGCTCCCACACACAGGCCAGGCTGCAGGCAGGCACTCTGGCTAATCCCATTCTGTTCATACGCTGCTTCCCTCAGCCTGGCCTCCTCTTGGCCTGACCCTGGCCCGAAGGATGGTCTCCAGGGCCCACTACTACCACCACCTGGTAATAAATGTGTCCTGTTAAGGGAAGAAAAAGTGCGGCCAGCCTTGACCGGTTTGGCTCAGTGGATAGAGTGTTGGCCTGTGGACTGAAAAATCCCAGATTCGATTCCGGTCTAGGGCATGTACCTCGGTTGCGGGCACGTCCCCAGCGGGAGGTGTGCAGGAGGCAGCTGATTGATGTTTCTCTCTCATCAGTGTTTCTAACTCTCTATCCTTCTCCCTTCCTCTCTGTAAAAATCAATAAAATATATATATATATTTTTTTTTTAATGAAAAAGAAAAAGTGCGGCCAGTTAGCTGAGCACTTAGAAGGTTGCTTTAACACAGCAGCAAGACAGACGGAATCCCAGCCACCCTCACTCCTGGGGTGGTTGAGTAGGGTAGCCCAACCCTAAACCTCACCCCACTGACCTCGGCATAACACACACCCAGCAATGCCAGCAACTCTGTTTACCCCATAGATGCCTCATTCCTCCTCTGGGCAAGCCAGCCAAGCAGGCAAAGGGACCAGGAAGTCCACGGGCCTCTGAGCCAGGGGCAGACCCAACAGCGCTGGGCCTGGATTTCCAATCAGCCTCTACTGCCCTTGCAACTGTCGGTCTGGCAGGTGTATTCCCTCCCCTGTGCAGACTCCTGGGGGGGGGGGGGGTGACTGAGGGAGGAGAGCCCGATTGAAGCCAGGTCTGTCCGATTCCCAGGGAGCAGCTCCCTCTAAAACCAAACCTACATCAGGATCCAGAATAACAACAGCAAATACGTTTGGAGCAGCCAGTACAAGCCGGCCAGACTAAGCGCCAGATAAATATTAACTTACATTTGCCTCACAGAGCCCTGCAAGAGAGTAGATTTGTTATCACCATTTTATTGATTAAGAAAGTGAGGCTCGGCAGAGGAAGCCATTTGCCCGGTGACGCACAGCTAGTGGCCAGACCAAGACTTGAAGCCAGCTCTGTGGCCCAGAGCCTGAGCTCCCAGGCCCCCACTCTACCCACCACGCTCCTGCCACCAGCTGGGAAGCGGGCATGAGGACGGGCCCTGTGTCCCTTCCTCGAGGCCCTGGTAGGACGGAGGTCCCTTTGAGGCTGCAGCTCTGTCTGGCCCTGGGCGGTACCACCAGGAGCTTCCCTGGAGGTCACGTGGGCAGCCAGGCAAAGCCCAAGGCCATTTCCAAACCTGGGGCATGGGCCACGGGGGAAATGCAGAAACAAGAGGTGAAAACTCGAAGATTTGTTTTGTCAAAGCAGTGTTTGCTTAGTGACTACCTTCAGGGAAATATTTTTTAAAAATCAGTATTTTTCTTTCCTTTCTCTTGGGTAACAAGGAGGAGGAACTGGGTCTGGATGGATTCACCTCCCAGAGGACTCCAAGTGGAAAATCACCGCGCAGGGAAGGAGCTGGAACAGAAGGAAAGGAAGGCCTGGAAGAGAGGAAATGGAGCTAGGAGAAGGGTGAGAGCACTGAACAAAGAGTCAGGAGGCCACCAGCATCTTGGGCAAGGCTCCCCCTCTGCCCTGGCTAGTCCCCTTGCCCCCCGCCCCATCCACCTCAGCCTCCCCATTTGTAAAGTTAAGAGGCTGGGATGGAGGCCTCTCGCCACGCCCACTGTGATCAGTGTTCCCAGGGACTCATGTCCCATGAATGTCAGTCCCAGAAGGACACCCAAGCTGATCTACATCCAGGACTGTTGTGGGTGAGACTCCAGCCCTGGCACTGCAGGCCCAGCCCAGGAGTCCACGGCACTGAGCACACCTTCTCTGCCCCTCCAGCCCCGTGGCGCTGGACACACCCAAACTGGACAGGAGCTAGGAGCAGAAGCAAACACGCCGCATGAATTCCGTGCTTCCCACAATCCGTCTCGCTCAGTCCTCAGGATGCTTTCAGGCGGGTACCATTATTTCCACCTTGTTCCTGGGGAAACTGGGGCTCAGCGAGGGTCACCGGCAGCCCAAAGCCACCCCGCTAGTGAGGTCTGAACCTCCAGAGCCCTGATGCCTCCTGGAGATGGCGTGCGAGGGGGCCGGTGGCTCTAGGGCGAGGGGTGTTCTGCAGAGTGGCCGGTGGTCTGGGCCTCTCTTTCAGAAACGCCTGGCGCCCCCTGAGCTGTCCTGACCAGTGACCTGGTGAAAGCAGCGTACCAGGCGGCAGCGCTGAGAACCACCGGGTCAGCTCAGTGTGCACCCAGCACCAGCCGGGCACACGATCAGGTCTGCAGGGCACACGAAGAGAAGGCGGGCCGGGAGGGGCCAGGCTGCTGTGCTCCTGACCGAAAGGTAGGGAAGGGGGATCTCTGGGAGGGTGACCCCTGCTCACAGCCCTGCCTCTACCCAGCAGCTTCCTCCATTCGGAGGCTCCTCCCACCTTCCCCTCTGCCACCAGTGAAGATCCCCTCCTGGCTTCCCTCGGGCCGTGTCACAGTTCCCTGGGTACCCCCCTGGCCACCCTCCTCTGTCCCACTGCAAAGTGCCTGCCTCCACCAGCAGACTGAGCTTCCAGGAGCTTCATCCCCAGCCCCCCTGGAGCCGTCAGCCTGAGTTCACAGCCACCCCAGAACGGCCTGTGGGTGAAATGCTGATTCATTTCAGGTCCCTCATCAGGGAGGAGCAGCCAGCTCCCACTGGAGGCCTTAATTACCCAGGGCCCGCCCACGCCCCCTGGGACAAATGAGCACCTACAAGGACTTGTGTTGACAGAGATTTGAATCCAGGACTGTCTTCTGCTCGAGGGGCCCAGGGACACATCTCAGACCTCCAGCTAGGCCGCACCTGCCTGAGAACCAGTCATCCCCCTCTCCCAGCTGGAAGACAGGAGGAGTTCCACCATCCCTCCCCTTGCTGCTGGGGATGGCTGCCCCCCCACCCCCCAGCCGAAACCCACAAACTCTCCCCTTAGAAGGGGACTCCCTAAACACCATGGCCCCCGCAGCAAGCAGCACTGAGTAAAGCTCTGAGAGGCTGAGAGAGGCCTCAGCTCCCACGGCCCCCGCCCCCAAATGGGCTGAGTAACTCAGAGCCGCCTTGCCCAAGCCCCCCGAGGGAAGGGTAGGAGAAGGAGCCGCGATGGCCAGGGGCCGGCTGCCATGCTGGGCCTCCCGCGGAACAATATGCTCTTCTAGGAGGGAAGCAGTGCCCATTTCACAGACGAGAACACCAAAGCCCGGAGAACTGTGGCTTACCCACGGGCTCACAGCCAGTGCTGGGGCCTGAGTGAGACCCAGGCAGTCACCCCCCAAGCCAGGCTTTTAACCACGAGGCTGCTCTGCCCCAGGCTGCTCTGGCCCAGACAGGCCCACCGCTAAGGACAGAGTCCCCGACAACAGTCACAGGAAGGAGACCAGGATTGGCAAAAACAAACAGCGATGGCAAAGACATCAGCCCGAATACCAGACAGTCCGCTCATGCTCAGCCACGACCCATGGGGGTGAGGACTCGCTGTTTCCATGTTGCAAGTGCTCAGACTCACACTCAGAGGACTCACATGACTCCTTCAGGCCACACAGCTCGCTACCGAGGTGTAGGGACCGACCTCTTCCCTGGGGCTCAGGGATCTGGAACCGTGTTTCTCCCGCCCTGAGCCATCCTGGCTCCAGCCCCACCCTTCCCCACACCACCTGCCCAGTCTCCCTCTTTTCCAGTCACACACACACACACACACACACACATACACCAAGAGGAAGGAGTGGAGGCTCACTTACTGTGTCTGGGGCGGTGAGGCCGCTGCGTCTGGGTCTGCAGAGAAGAGCAGAAGGAGAGCCCGTCAGGCCGGGGCCGGGCCAGTGGACACCCCGTGGTGCGGGAGCCGGGGCCTGGCCGGCCTGGGCGCCTGCAGTGCCCGCCTCCTTCTCCCCGTCTCTTCAGTCTTCAAGCTCCCCTACCTGTCCTGCCTGCACCACCCCCACCTCCACCCCGTGGCCCACACCCCAACTCCAACCAGAACCAGAGGCCCAGCCCACTGTGGGACTCGTCAAGGACTCCCTTGTCCCCAAGGCTGCAGGAAGTTCCTGCTAGTCCAGTCCCCGGGCCTCTCCCAGATGACAGAACTAAGGGCCCAGCAGCTGCCATTTAACACCGGCCTTATCAGGGCCCTCCCGCCCGCCCCCGGGCACCCGCTCTCTGGGAGGAGCAGCCTCTGGCGGGTGTGATTCCCTGGGAGAAGCTGCACCGAGAGAGGCTCTGGAGGCAGAGCCCAGAGCCGGGCCAGCCACCTCCATTTACTGAGTGCCAAAGCCACCAGATGCTGCAGGAATGCTAGGAATCCTCGTTCCCAGGGGAGGCCAGGGAATGCAGCTTCTTCCCAGGGGCTTCTCGCTTCCTGCTTCCTGGGGACAGCACAGGGACCGGAGGCAAGCCTGGGAGCCTGGAGCCCCACCCCTGCCCAGAAGCGGGGGGATGGGAGGACCGGAGGCTCCCAGAGCACCTTACCCGTGCCAGGGGCCTCGTCCAAACGGATCAGTGGGGCGTCCGCGTCCGCTCCCAGGCCAGCACTGGTGTCCTCGTCATCGTCGCTGTCATCAAACTCGAAGGGCTCTCCGGGGTCGTCCTCCGCCTCTGGGGAGGGGCCTGGGCCTCCTCCAGGAACCAGCTGATCTCCTGGAAGCGGGGAGGAGTTAGGGGCTGGGCGGAAGGGTCTCGGGGTTTGGCCCAGGGAGAGGTGGCGGGAGATGGGTGAGCAGCTGCGCAGGTCCGAGTGAGGGAGTGAGTTCAATTCCCAGAGACGAGAGCAAACCCACGCCGGGGCCAGGCGGCCCTCCTGTGCCCCTGAGGTGGCCCGAGGTTGGGCTGGGCTCTGAGCAGATGGGAGAGGATGGAGGGGCTGAGAGCACGCCTCCCTGGTGAGCATGGGCGCATCTGACGCGTCAGTCAACATCTCGTTTCCTGGTTTCCTATTCCGTAAGTAAGGGGGCTGTTTGTTTGTTTGTTTGTTAACAGGCTCTGGCCAGTGTCATTAAAGGACATTTTTGCACGATTTCCTTCTCACTGTCTGTCTGTTCTGGCACGCCTCTAGTGATATGGGAACCACCTGGGTCAGGGACAGCCTGTGTGCACACTCTCGTATTTTCCACGTGCTGTGCCCAATTCGGTGACACTGCAGTGCAGTGATGGGCATCGGTCATGGGCGACCAGGCCAGTGCTCTGTCTCAGGCTTGCTCAAGGTGGGGCCGGGGCCGGGGCCGGCGAGGATGATCAGGTTCGCTTTGCCTCGTCTGCTCAGCCTGGGACTCTGCTTGAGCCCCTGCGCCGACCTCCACTTTTCATAGCAGGCTGGAGCCTACAGTGGATGGGCCAGCGACGCTTTCGTCTCCTTTCCTGCCTTGGCACCGTGCCTGGTATTTGTGTTACATCACAGCACCTGTTGCTGTAACCACTGCCCCTCCCACCTGAGATCCTTGAGGACATGACGGTCTGAGCACCCACGGGTGCTCACAGCCAGAGGATGAGTGGACGGGCAGGGAGGTGGATGGAGCAGAGATGGGTGGATGGACCAGCAGACAGACTGATGGACAGATCTGATTCCAGCCCAGAAAAGTCCAACCCCTCCCCCACAGCGACCCGGGGCCTCCAGAGCAGAAAAATGGGAAGGCGTGAATGTGTGAAATCCCAGAATCCCTCTCCTCGGCAGAACCCAGAGCTCACCCTCCCTCCCCAGCTTCCTCTGCGGGATGATGACCAGACGGAGGCTGCTGAGCTGAGGACCCCGCCCCTCCTGGAGCTTGGGGGACCCCAAAGGAAAACAGTGGCAGATGGGCTCCTCTGGGCATGAGCGCCTTGGCAGGTGCAGAGAAAAAACAGCACAGAGCCCCCCGCTGAACCTCACAACGGCCCCATCTCATGCCACGAGGCCACAGGGTTTCCAGAGCAAAAGTTCCCGCAGCCACACAGCTCATGAGTGGGGAGCCGTGTCTGAACCCAGATCTGGCTTCGCTCGTGTCCCTCACTCTTCCCACTAAGCCCGCTGACTCCTGGGAGCCGTGTGGACCCCTGGCCCGGGGGGGACGCACTAACGAAGGAAATGCGGGCCCACGTGGGAAGCGGGTCCTGTTGTCACGTGACAGGTCTCCACCCACCGGTGGGTCACAGACGCAGCTAGGAGCTTCCCAGGCAGCATTCTGTTTTGAGTCTGGACTGCTTGTTGGAGGTATTTTTAAATGTTGTAATAGTCATAACATCACATTTAGTACTGCTTTGATATCGTTTGTTACACTTCTGTTCAGTTAATGTGACATATAAAAGTGATTCAGTTTCAGGTAATATGTGTATGCATCCCATTTCATGTGTGTGCATGCATGTGTATGTGTGTGCATGTGTGAGAGGCGGGTAGAACCTTCCACTGCAGCCACCCTGGCCTTCTTGCTGCACCATGAATGAGCCACACGTGCTGCTGCTCGGGGTCCAGATGCTCTTCCCCAGGTGTCTTCCCCTTCTCCCCTCCTTCCGGTCTTCACTCTGCACACCTCCCAGCGAGGCTGCCCTGACCAGAGCTGCCCACGGAAACACTGGGCCTCCCTCCCTTGGGGGCCACATTTCTCCCTGTGGCCCTGCGAGTACGTGATGTGCTCCAAGTTTCATTCATTTTCCTGTCCGTCTCCTCCGGGAGAGCAGGCGTGCTTGCCTGTTTCACCCATGGTTGGATCTCCAGCATCTGGCCCAGTGCCAAGCACATGGTAGGCCCATGGTAAGTATTTGTTGAATTCACACGCTCCCATATACTCCTGTTGTCTTATCTATGGGTTGTGGTTTTGAAAGTTTAAAAAATATTGAAGCAGCTGGCTTAGTGGATAGAGCGTCGGCCTGCAGACTGAAGGGTCCCAGGTTCGATTCCGGTCAGGGGCATGTACCTTGGTTGCGGGCACAACCCCAGTGGGGGGTGTGCAGGAGGCAGCTGATCGATATTTCTCTCTCATCGATGTTTCTAGCTCTCTATCCCTCTCCCTTCCTCTCTGTGGAAAATCAATAATATTGAAGCAAATGACTAACAATCCCTGCCTACCACTTCTGGGCAGCGGGATGCAGGCCCCTCCTGACCAGGAGGGCTGCAGCGCCCAGGGTGCCTACCCATTGCAGTCTGCCGGGCGGGCAATGGCGGGGAGGGACTCCCTTACGCCCGGCACCCGGCCGGTATCACAGTGGTGAATACGGTCTCCGTCCATCCGGGTCAGACTCCGGCTCTCCCACACGCTGGCTGTGTGAGCGTCAAGACAGTCTACCCACCCAGCTGCAGCCTCCTGCTCTCCAAACTGAGGATAATAATAGTAACCACCATATCGTGTTGTTGGGAGCATGGGTGAATGAACTAACACATATAAAGTACCAGGTACGTGCTCACTGAATGTCAGTCATTCTTATGATGATGATTCCGTTCATTATCACTGTTATTGCATCATCATCATCATCATTATATTATTATTATTATTATTATTATTACTACTACTACTACTACTACTACTACCATTGCCCTGAGTCACAGCCCAGTCTTTGACCCTGAGTAAGATGGGCAGGCCTTCCCGACTCACAGGCCAGACCCAGACCATGTCCTGGGACTCAGGCCATTTCTGCACCTTCTTTTTCTGAGAGTACAAATGGCCTCAGTCAGCCATCAACCCGCACAGTTGTTCCCATGTTCAATGAACTGTTCCTGGCAGCCCCTGGGCCATGACCTGTGCACGCCAGCCCAGAAGATGGGACCTCTCAATGCCAACGTGCTCCCTGCGAGGAGAGGCAGACAGGGGAGACAAGAGAGAAACATAAAACCCAGAGACTGAGCTGGCGCGGACAGAGAGGAGAGGGGCCCGTGGCAGCTGGGGCATCGGGCACAAGGCTGCCCCCCACAGAGCACTGAAGGATGAGCAAAGGCCCGACAGGATCGGGTGGGCAGAGGCGTTCCAGGCTGAGCCCAGAGCAGGTGCAGAGAACATGGAGGGGTCCCGTGGAGCTGAACACGTGAGCAAGAAGGAAGAGCCGTAAGACAACAAGAGCTGCTTCGGGAATCTGGATTTTACTTGGTGAGACAGCAGGAAGCTCTCCGAGAGTCAGGAAATGGCCAAGAGCCTGGCTCAACTGGAAGACAGTCACCAGCAACATCAGGCAGACCTGGGACAATGAATACCCATCCAGTAGTTCTTGAATGGGACAGAATAGATTTCATCATGAAATGATTTTGTTCTCGCTCTCCATGCTGGGCCCCTTGGTACGTGAGAGAAAGGAGCAAGGTGACCATGGCAGCAGGGGCCGGGTGGGCGCATCCCGGGACCCAAAGTCACGGCCATGAATCAGGAGATGCCCTTGTCCCCAGTGCTGTTCCCGGGCTCCTGGGTCCCAGGCAATCAGACCTCACTCCTTATCAAAAGGAAAAATCAGGAGGCCCATCCCTGGATAATTGGCCACTAAACGAAGAAGCCCTTCCCAACTGAAACTGGTTTGGCTCAGTGGATAGAGCGTCGGCCTGCGGACTGAAAGGTCCCAGGTTCGAGTCCAGTCAAGGGCATGTGCCTTGGTTGCTGGCACGTCCCCAGTAGGGGGTGTGCAAGAGACAGCTGATTGATGATTCTCTCTCATCGATGTTTCTAGCTCTTTCTCTCTCTCTTTGTCTCTCTCTCTCTCTCTTCCTCTCTGTAAAAAATCAATAAAATATTTTTTAAAAAAAAGAAAGAAAGAAAGAAAAGAAAGCAAGAAAGAAAGAAAGAAAGAAAGGAAGGAAGGAAGGAAGGAAGGAAGGAAGGAAGGAAGGAAGAAAAGAAAAGAAAAGAAAAGGAAAGAAAAGAAACCCTTCCCACCCATCTGGACAGGTGGCATGGCCAGAGCTGGCCACACACATTTGATGCTCCTGGACACACACCCCGTCCTCGGGGGAGCCAACCCCACTGAGGCCGGGAGGCCGGGCCCAGAAAGCCACTCCTGCTGTGGAGAAGGCAGGTCCACCTGCTGAGCCCCACCCTCCAAGAAGAACACGGCTCAGTGCAGGGCACACGCAGCGCACGCAGCATCCTGCCAACGCCCCACAGCGGTAACAGCTGCCATTCACTGAGCAATCCATTACCACACGCCAAAACCTTACCCCTGTGTAAGCCGCACCATAAGGGAGGGTGTCATGATTATCCCCAGGTCACGGGTGATGACAGGGAGCCACAGAGATAGCTCAGCCACCACGGGGCACTAGCACGGTCAGGCCGAGAAAGAGCCCTCCTGGTCACCCCTCCGCTATCTGCCTCCCCTCGTGGGGGCAAGAGGACAGGACACATGTTCGGCTCCACTGGGCCCCTCCATGTTCTCTGCACCTACTCAGTGGGTGAACCAGCCTGGGCCCAGCTCCTCCCAGGCGGGGCCTGAATTCCACCTGCGGTGGCTGAGGCCCCACGGCCTCGGTTGCCAGATAAAATAAATACAGGATGTCGAATTGAATTTCAGATGAACAACAAATAATTGTATTTTTTTGTTGGGAGGTGGGTTTTTCCGTGTTGGTTTTTGGAGCCAGTCTGAAAGCCCTACCCCTGGTAAGCTCGACCTTGGCACCTTCGCAGATGGAGAGAGACGGCCCGGCCTTCCCCTGCCCCCTTGGTCCCCCCACTCAATCCATAAGCTTCATCCGCTGGCACACTTCCATCCCAGATGGGCTGTGCCCACCTCTCCAGGGGGCTTAGGGACACAGGGAAAGAATCGACCCCTGTCGGGAGCCTGCTCTGAAGAGGGAATTATCCTCTCCCTGTTGCAGACAAGGAAACCGTGGCCAAGAGGGGAAGTCACCTGCCCGAGCGCACACAGTTAACTGACAGCGAAGCCAGATTCACACACCCCGGGGCCCTCTCGAGCCCCCCAGCCCGATCAGAGGGAGCCCAGGGCACGGTACCTGTGGCAGCCTGTGGCGGAGGACCGGAGGAAGCCATCAGACAAAGTCCAGCTCAGACTGGCACTGTCCCAGCCGCTCGCCTGTGGAAAGAAGGCCAGAAGTCTAATTAGATGACGTTCAAGGCCAAAGCTTCAGCCACAGAGAGGGGTCACTGGCTCAGGACCTGTGCACTCCAGTCGCCAGCTCTCACACTCCTTCCCCAGCAGCCCGAGAGCCCAGGAGGGCCCAGCCCCCACGCATCATAAATCATTAACCCGGAAAAAACAGCAGCTGCAGGACCATAATTACCCTGTCTTCCCAGAAAGCCCCTAGCCTTCGCTTTGACCAATGCCTGGGACCCTCAGGAGCCTGGAGGGTCCAGCTGCAATACCCTCCTGTGCCTTCCGACTTACTGGTGAAGCTCCGGCCCCAGAGACCAGGCTCATGCTCAGCCCCCACCTTCCAGGGGTTTATCACACCTGAGCTCTCCGGGAGGTGGCCGGACACTTCCTGCTCCTGGTTGTCCAATAACCACAGGCTCTGAGCCCAGCGGCTCTCACCAGCCTCTGCCTAGAGCCCCGCTGAAGGCCATTTTCTCTGTCCCTCCCTGTCCTGCCCAATGGGGTTGGCCAGCCATGGCATGTGGGTATAAAGAAAGGAAAGGGACCCTGGCTGATTTGGCTCAATGGATAGAGCGTCAGCCTGGGAATTGAAGGGTCCTGGGTTTAATTCCAGTCAAGGGAAAAGAAAAGAAAAGAAAAGAGAAGAGAAGAGAAGAGAAGAGAAGAGAAGAGAAGAGAAGAGAAAAGAAAAGAAGGAGGGAGAAAGAAAGAAAGAAAGAAAAGAAAGAAAGAAAGAAAGAAAGAAAGAAAGAAAGAAAAGAAAGAAAGAAAGAAAAGAAAGAAAAGAAAGAAAAGAAAGAAAGAAAGAAAGAAAGAAAGAAAGAAAGAAAGAAAGAAAGAAAGAAAGAAAGAAGTGCAGAGAGGTAGATGGTGCAAGACAAGGCACAATCCCACCTGCTCGGAGTGGGAGGCAGAGTGTCTGTTGGCCTCACAGTAGGGGCTCCCGCCACCCAGAAGCCAGTGCCGCTGGTGGCTCCCTGGGCCCTGGGGCAAACCTGCCAGCTGTCCCTGCCTGGCAGCGAGGGAAAGAGTTCTCCGGCTACTACCTGGGCGGGTGCCACCACTCAGCAGCCGACACCTTGGATGAGCTACTTAACCCCCACTCTGGGCTTCGGTTTACTCGCCTGCAGAACGGAGATTGCAGAGTAGCCACCTCAAAGGGTGCCTGGGGAAGTTAGAAGTAAAACGTGTAAAGCTCTGCGAAGGTCCTTGGGACCCTCTGGCCTGTGCTGTCGGAAGCACTCGGGCTCGGCAGTGATGACCGCAGCTCTGCCTTGGGCGTTGGGGGCCCAGGCTGAGTCCAGCTCCGCTGGCAGGTGAGCTGAGCCTCGGTGTCCTCATCTGTAAAGGGGACCACCTGCCCCCCGGGACTCCCAGCAGCATGCTGGAGGTCAGTGGCAGAGCCCCTGGCAGACTTGGTCAAAGTCTGTCCTTAAAGCTGTCACCACCAAAATGGGGGACGGCCAATGGGACTCTGTGTCTGCACTCCATACCCCGAGAGGGTAAGGGACCCTAGGTGGGCTCACAGAGGGACGCTGAGACCTCAGGGCTTCAAGCTGTGGGGATCTGGGACAACGGCCTGGGCAGCCGGATCTACCAGCAGGCTGGGCTCTGCCTCTTCCTCTCAGTGACCTTGACCTCTCCGAGGTCCCTCATGGCCTGGAGCTTTGTCTCATTAAAGTGGAGACCGCACCTGCTCAGACCTTCCCAGGGGCTGCTACACGCGAGGAGCCAGGTCATGGGCGGCAGAGACAAGGCCGCAGTGGTTACAAAGATGAGATTTATTGCAGATCTGAGTTCCTATCCAGTCTGCACTTGCAGGCAGTTCAGTGAGCACCTTTCTCACTGGTCCCTGCCATGTGGAGCTCCCCCGGGGATGGGAGGAGGGCTGTGGGGGTGTGCACGGTATTCCACAGAGTCAGCTCTCCGTGCACACTGGCCACTGTGTTCATTACGATGGTAACGATGTCATGCGTGGTGAGAGGGGAAGAGTTCTTCTCTTGGGGGGTCATCTCTTTAAAGATGACTGCCATACTGGCCAGGCAGGCAGACCCCCAAAAGGTGCCTTTCCTGCTACTTGCTGCAGAAGGGCCACATTCAGACAGGGCGAGGTGCTGGGAGCCCGGGCGGAAGCCCTAGCTCGGGCTGCAGGGTGTGTCTCAGCCATTCACGCTCAGTACCGGACCACCCTCTGCCTTTTCCTCATTGCTTTCAGAGTAAAGTCGAGGCCCTAAGCCAGGCCCTAGATGACACACACCCCTCCCCACTGGCCTCAACCGCTCCCGGCCTTACAGGGAACTCTGCTCCAGCTTCATGAAGAGCTGTCAGGCCTGTGACCGTGCCAACTTGTCCCCCATCTCGGGGCCTTTTGCTCAGGCTATTTGCTCCCTCCAGGTAGAATTCTCTTTCACAATCAGCAAGCAAACTCCTACTCAACCTTCAAAACCCAGACCCAGTTCTTCCTCTGTGAGTGCTCCCCAGAACCATTTCAGGCAGTGGCTCTCCTGGTGGTGGAGCTTTGTAAAAAAAAATAAAAATAAAAAAAGTGACCCAGGTCTAAGGTTCAGTAGCTCAGGGAAGCGGCCAGGGAGGGGCTATTATCAAAGAGCTCAGGTGGTCCTGGGTCACATACAGCCCCTGTTATAACTGCCTCCCTCATCGGACTGTGACCTCTTCTTTCATCTCAGTGTCTGGAGCCCTGGCCCACGTGCGAGACAACAGCTGCTGAGCTACACTGAACAGAGGCCAGAGGCCTGGAAACCTCGCTCTGCTTGGGACCTGCTCTGTGGAGGCCGTGAGGCTGGGGCGTCCCTGGGCCTGGGCAGCTGCAGGTGTGGGACTTCCTGCCCAATGGAAAGAGGAGCACAGGTCCAGGTGAGAACTTCAGCCACCGGCCTCCCCCCCCCCCCCCCCCGCACACGCCATTCCTCCTCTCTCTCCCCCCTCACCCCCCCGGTGCCCTCTGCTCCATCCAGGAAGACAAGAGGAAGAGGCAGGGAGCCAGCTGGACAGTGGGAAGAGGAACCCACAACTAGTGTCTGCAGGGGGGCAGGACGCCCACGCTCTGCCCTCGCAGGCTCAGCACAAGTGGCCACCGGCCACGAAGTCGGGGGCAGGTGGCTCCCGGGGCCCTGGAGAGAGGAGGCGCCTGATCCAAGAAAACACCAGAGGAGCGAGGGCAAGAGGAGCGTGACCGGAACTCAGCATCCATGAAGAGAGGCGTGCAGGGCTCAGCCTGCGGCCCAGGACCCAACCTCAGACAATCTGCAGCTCTCCAGGGCGAGATGTTATTGTGTCTGTTTTATGGACTTCAGAGAGGAAGGAAGAGGGAGAGATAGAAACATCAATTGCTGGAAACCAAGGTCAACAGTAATTACTATAAAAGCGAGGAGTCCACCAGAGGGCTGAGTTTGGACTCCTTTGATATTAAGAGGGTGAATTTGCATTTTATTACCTACTGCTGACTCAATGGCCTAAAGCAGTGGTCGGCAAACTCATTATAGTCAACAGAGCCCAATATCAACAGCACAACGATTGAAATTTCTTTTGAGAGACAAATTTTTTAAACTTAAACTATATAGGTAGATACATTGTTATTAACTTAATTAGGTACTCCTAAGCTGGCCTTTGCTAAAAACTCAATGGGCCAAAGAGCCGCAGTTTGCCAACCACTGGCCTAAAGCTAACTCCTCCCTAACCTGATAACCTTACTGTTTACGAAACATTATCATTGATACGAAACATTATCATTGATACGTATGTTTGCATTTCTAAAAGCAATTGTGTATTCTAGTAAATAAAAGCAGTTGGGAAAGAGACTCAGTGGAACTTAGCCACTAGTTAAGCTTTTCCCTGGCTCCCCCCCTCCCCATCATTTCAAAATTAATTTGCCTTGTCTTGTGTGTCAATTTGCACATCAGCTCTTTCTCAAGCCTTTGAACCCAAAAGCCATGCTTTTGCAATCAATGATGAGAGTGAACCACTGAATGGCTGCCTTCTACACACCCGCTACTGGGAACTGAGCTTGCAAACTGTGCATGTGTCCTTTACAGGAATTGAACCCAGGACTCTTCAGTCCTCGGGCCAACGCTCTACCCACTGAGAAAAACCCTCTGTGTGTCCTGTCCCCATTGGTCAGAGGCAAATGTAAATGAAATGACGTTTAATAAAGCTGGTAGCTTCTTCATAAATGTTAGTTCCCTTCCCAGAGTTCCTGCCGTCCCTGAGGACACTCGGCGTTGTCCCATTCTGCAGACAGCTCAACTGAGTTCCGGCCGACCACGGACCAGAATACGTACCCTGCCCTTCCTTACCCTCATCACCCCCGAGATCACAAAATGATCATCTGCGAAATGATAATGGCTGGCATCTGAGCCCTGCCATGCACCAGGCCTCGTGCTGAACATTTCTGGTTCTGGCTAACTTAATTCCCCCGGCAGATGAGGACAAGGAAGCTGAGAAGCTGGAGGGTGTTCTCAAGGCCATGCAGCCCCCGAGAGGGGAGTCACTGGGCTGTGAGCCGGGACTGCCAAGCGGGCAGGCCCCCTGGACAAAAGTGCTGGGTGAGTACACGGGTAAGAGGGTGAGCATCTTCCAGGCCCTCCCATGGCAGCGGCCTCCGAATGCCAGGGGGACAAGAGGGCCAGCTCCTGCCCTCGCCCTCTAGGCGCCAGGCCACTCAACGGGCTTAGGGGTGGGAAGGGGGAGGGAGGCTCTGGGAGGAGCACCCTCCGGACTATAGGCAGGGGTGAGGCTTGGTCAATGGCTGAAGCCTCAGACAATGGAGGCTCTGTTCCCGCCAGAAGAGAAGCCCCAACCCCACCCTCCTTCCTCCATTGACTTTCTTGGCTAGGCGAGCCCCTGGTCAGTGATCCCCGGGCAAGATGGGAGGGGGCAACCCCAAGAGGAGGCCTCTGGGCAGAAGAGCCCACCCACACCCCACGCACACCCCTGCAGAGGGCATCTCTAAGGGCCGTTGCCTGGGAAACCAGAACCAGCCAGAAGCTTGAAGACCCTGCAGTCGGGGATCAAGGGGGGCTGCCACCAGTCTGGTCCCCAGCCCTTCCTCCTCCAACAGTCCCAGGCACATTAACCCCTTCGTCCCCAGCTGACCAGCCCAGACAGGAGGCGCCAGGCTGAAGGGCCAGGTGAAGTCTCCTACTGCGGCTAAACTATCGGACCTCATGCCCAGAGGGTCCCAGGTGATAGGGCCCCACTACACACACACTTGGAGGCCAGAAGGGGGCAGCATGGACTTGGCGCTACCCCTTCACCTTTCAGAGCCTCAGCTTCCCCATCAGAAGCCACCTCCGGGCAACCCAGTGCCACGTGGCCCTGGGACACGCATCCTAGCTGTAGAGCACTTATTTCGACACGGGAGCCAAACCCCAGAAGTGGGTTTCACTCCCTCCTTTCCCCGCCGGGAAGCGGCGGCTCAGTGAGGCGGGACCAGGACACGAAGGTGCGTCTGACTCCGTGCAATTCGACAGCGCAGGTGTCGGGCTGCAGAAACGGCCCAGGCAAATAAAGTCGATAATAAGACATCGATGTTTCTAACTCTATATCCCTCTCCCTTCCTCTCTGTAAAAAAATCAATAAAATATATTTAAAAAATAAAACAGCACACATACCTCCCCATCACGCCCCTTCCCCTGACCCGGCCGTACACTTTAGTTGTTTATAACAGCCTCCTCCTATGAGAATAGGGACTCGACAGAGGCCAGGGCATCATTATTTCTGTTCGTTGCTCTATCCACAGCGCTGGACCAGTGCCTGGCAAACAGCAGGCCTCAGCACACACCTGCTAAGTGCGTGAAGGAACCCCTTGGTCTGGGTCAGTCCTGCCATCTCCCGCAGGGGAGGGATGAGGCAGCCCAGGCCCATTGTGCACCCCAGTCTGGGCCTGGGCCTCCTCCTGTCCGAAATCAGCCCGTGGCCAGGACGGCCCCTCCCAGGAGAGCTTAGTAAACAGACTCACTGGCAAGCTGCACAAGGGGCGGTGCCCCAAAACCAGTATGGGAAGAGGTCTGAGCCAAAGACGGGCGTGATCAGAAGAGGGGAGGGAGGGCCAGGGCAGGGGAAGGACTTGGACCATCAGGAACTGGCTCCCAAAAGACCTCATTCTTGCTCTGCTGAGTCAGAAGCATGCGGCGGGGAGAGAGAGCAGGACCCCAGAGTTCTAATGGCTGCCACCCCCTGCTGCAGACAGGTGTGGGGCCTGCCATACGCCTAGCTGCCCGGGGAGGAAGCACAGGGTCCAGGCTGGGCGCCGGGGCCTGGCTGGTGGGCCACAGAGAGGAATAGGCCTCCTTTCATAGGTAGCCCCCTGGCTGCAGTCTGGCCTGAGTCACTTTCTTCAGAAACACCCTCTGCCTGTCTCAAGGAGGGGACCACTTGGTCCCACGAGACAGCTCTGGGCAGGAAGCAGCAGCCTTTGCAAAACTCGGCCACGGCCCTGCAAGCTGGCCAGGCAGCGTCTGAGGTCTCAGGAAAGGCAAGCTCAGCACGGAGCCCCAGGGGACCGGAGGCCTCGGCCACAAAGCCCAGGACAGCTCTGGCGGAACTCTCCAAGCAGCTGGCTCTTATATTCCAACCACTCCCCAAGGATCTGGTGTGTGCAGCAGCTGCTCTCTGTCCTCCACTCCTGGAGCGGGCACAGAAATGGGTGTCTTCCCACCAGCCCCCAACAGGTGGGCCATCCCTCAGAGGGCAGGGTCAGCCCCATGACAGAGGAGGAAACTGAGGCTCAGAGAGGGAGGGAGATGACCCAAAGACAAGTCCATCACAGGCAGATCCCGGATGGGATGGATGTCTGTCCCCCGCTTTCCCCTGTGGGGGTGCCTCTCCCTCCACAATGAGTCCAGGCCACGCCCCCCTGGCTATTAACATCACACCTCTGAGAAGACACCTCGGGCTGTGGGACAGAAGATGGAGCCTGGGCTGCAGGTGTTGGGGGCAGAGAGAGGAAGAGTGGTCTCAACCATGAAAGGGATGTGTCCTGAGCGCGGCTGTCCTGGGGTGGAGTCACACCCAGGACCAGGAGCCCCACGGGGAACCAGTCCCAAGCACAGGTCCTCTTTCATAACCGACTTTAACCAGAGCCTCACTGGTGCTCGCCATCCCTGGGACGGGACACAGGAGGAACCTATAGTTCGATGCTGCCCACTCCATGGCTCTAGAAGGAATTCCTGAACTCCCTGGTCTTCCTGTGTCCTCGGCACTGAACCGTGCTGGGTGCTGGGAGCTGGGAGCCCACTCTTGCCTACATCCCACTGCAGAAATGTGGCCACTGTTCAGTGGAAAACGGGGGGTCCATTGCACTCAGGGTGGCTCCTGCTCTGCAGTGACCTCCAGTCCTGCGTGGGGTGGGGGTCGGGGGGGCCTGGGTACCCTTTTTGCCGCCATCACGCTCTGGAGAAGGGTTTTAGGAAAGTGAGCCCTCTGATCAAACCAAGTTGGGTCCCCACTCCCCACTTCCTGTGACACTAGGGGTTACTTTGCTGTTCTGGTCCCTGGCTCCCCTTCAGTATGAGAGCTATAAGAATCCCCACCTCACAGGGCTGTGATACAGGTTAGATGAGATGATTCACAAAACGTGCCTCACTGAGAGCCTAGCCCAGTGGTCAGCAAACTCATTAGTCAACAGAGTCAAATATCAACAGTACAACGACTAAAATTTCTGATGAGAAAGAGAGCTCGATGAGAGAGAGACATCGATCAGCTGCCTCTTGCACACCCCCACTGGGGATGTGCCCGCAACCAAGGTACATGCTCTTGACCGGAATCAAACCTGGGACCTTTCAGTCCACAGGCCGACATTCGATCCACTGAGCCAAACCGGTTTCGGCTAAAATTTCTTTTGAGTGCCAAATTTTTTAAACTTAAACTTCTTCTAACGTCAGTTCTTCAAAATAGACTCGCCCAGGCCGTGGTCTTTTGTGGAAGAGCCACACGCAAGGGGCCAAAGAGCCGCACGTGGTTCGGGAGTAACAGTTTGCCGACCATGGGTCTAGAACACAGCCGGTGCTCGGTGTTTGCTGAATGAACGTGTGAATAAGAGACCACCTCCTTCTCACTGAGCAGCTGCCCTGGCCCACAGGAGGGCGCTGTCCCAGGTGGCGCTGAGTGATGCCTGAGCCCTCCCCATCCCCGCCCTCCAAGGGGAGAAGCCTGGAGAACTCGCCTCCCATGCAGCATCTGGCCACCTTGCCATCCCTCCGAGGGCAGGGGACCGCTGCTGTGCTCTGGAGCAGCCACCAGCTTGGCCTGGCCTGAGGCTACCACTCCTCTGTGTCAGTTCCCCACAGCCTCCACCAGCCTCCCGCCTTTTTTAAAGCCAAGATTCCAGGGGAGGGGAGGACCCAGAAGGAAAAGGAAAGTGCCTTTAACGGGTGCGAAACAGCAACGACCAGAGCTCAGTGCGTGGGGCCAGGGAGACCGTCCGAGCCCCTGAATCCGTTTAGTCAGGCAGAGGGGGGCCTCAGAGCTGGCTGCCCACGTACCCCTTTATGGGAAGCACGCTGGCTGGACAACCCGCCCAGGAAAGCTGCAAAAACCACATGCGTCTATTTCCTTGCGGGAGTCCCAATAAGTTTAGCTAAATTCAGGGACAAATCCCCTCCAGGCAGCAAGGTTACAGTGACCAACCACACACACACACACACACACACACACACACACAGAGGCACACACGCATGCATGCCCGCACGCCTAGGGCTGTCACTCAACATCAGGAGCATCTGCGGGACCTGCAGAGACATTGCAGGCCTAGGCAGCCGGGACTCAGTTCTCTTTCCTGCTTGCAGCCACCAGCACACCTACCAGGTGCCCAGTACTCAGTGCTGGACACCTGCGCTCCCTGCCAAGACTCAGCCTGAGCCAGGCTCATGCAAGTTCTGTCCTGTGTCCAGGGCTTCGTCAGAAGATGGGGCACCTTCTCCTTCCACATTAGGGTGCAAATCAGGACGCAAGTACCGGAGCTCCCTCCTCCCAGACACGAGCCATCTGTGTTAACACTGAGTTCTCCAGGCTCCACGCCCTCATGCTGGGGCCCTTTAAGCTCCCCACCATTCAAGGGGAGGCAGAAAAGCCAGTCTTCATCTCTCTGGATCCTCCTGCCACTAGCCCCACCCCTTAACCAGTCCACACACATTTACTGAGCGCTTCGCTATGCAAGGTCTCGGGATTTGCTCATACGCAAGACAGCCTGTTTCCGCCCTTCTGGGTTCCACAGTCCCACAGGGAGGCAGATGCTAAACAATTACCCAAACTCAACCTCGTTACAGACCAGATACCCGCTGCGAGGGGAGGGAGAAGGCCAGGGCTGCTCTGGCATTTAGACGGACAGCCGAGCATTGACTCAACTCTCCCATGACCATGGGGTCCTCTGGACCCCGCGTGGGCACCTGCATCGTAACCACACGAAGCCCTGGGGACCACCCAGCGAGCTCTGCCAGGAGCCCTGCCTCTGCGGGGCCTGGGCCAAGGCACACACTGCCCAGCCTCCAGGGCCCTCCCACCTCCCGATGGACGGTTGCATTTCATGCCAAACAAGGTCATGTGCGCGCCCAGGGACTATGGTGAGGGCTCCGTCTCCGTCTTTTGCTTTTTTTGGCAGGAGGCAGGATTCGGCTTCAAAATTTCCATCCCGTCTTGACTTGGGCGGAGAGTCTTGCTGATCCATCTAAGGCCCGCACCCCGGGCACATTTGGCAATGCCGGGAGACACGTGGGCTGTCACGACTGGAAAGGCAGGGAATGCTGGAGGCATCCAGGGGGGAGAGGCCAAGGATGCTGCCCAACAGCCTATGGTTCACAGGACGACCCCACCACAGAGAATGACCCGGCTCGAGTGTCAGCGGTGCGAGGTGCAGAGCCCTCACTCTGAGGGCATCTGGTCAAGTCCTCTGAGATCCAGCGCCGATACTGGCTCGTGAACGAGGTTAGTGTTACCGTTATTAGTCACAGGGACACAAAGGCCAAAGTCATGGTCATGACCACTGGTTTCCACAGCAGAGACATACCAGGCTACGGGTCTCTAAAAAGAGTGCATTACACCACGGTCTCCGGCGTTTGTGGATTCTCTGTGCCTCTCCACCACCCGGCCCAGCATATGGAATCCTAAAGGTAGGGAGAAGGGAGGGGAGGAGGAAGAGAGGGGGTGGGGAAGAGGGCAAACTGAGGCCTTTCAAGGCAGGGGCCACGTGGTAAGCCTCTCCTATCCCCAGCACCCAGCGCCATTCCTGGCACCAGGAGGCTGGTTTTTAATTCTGTGAGCTCTCTGAGGCCAGGTCCCCGAGCTGAGCCTAGCTTACGGCTCAACCCTCCATACTCACTCCTCGGTCCCTACCCCTCAGACCTTATAATTCAGCAGGGAGCAGGGAGCAACAATAAACAGCAGGCAGTGCTTCTGTGGGGGAGCTTGGGGGCTGCAGGCACTCCTGGGAGGGGCCCTGAGCCTAGATGGGGGGCAGGGCTGCCCATCCGATAATAGTTCTAGAAACAGCCCAGCCTGTGTGGCTCCATGGCCGAGCATCAACCTAAGAACCAGGTTCAATTCCTGATCAGGGCACATGCCCAGGTTGCAGGCTCATCCTTGATGTTTCTATCTCTCTCTCCCTCTGCCTTCCTCTCTGAAGTCGATAAATATATATATATTTTAATAGTCCTGGAAACAATGGGCCCAGCATGAAGAGTTCCTCTCTGCCAGGCCTGGGGCACGCACGGCAGCGGTGAGGACACGTGAGCAGGACAGAGACAAGGAGAAGGTAGACGGGGACTTCTGGGGGAGTCTGGGCTGCATGCTTCCCTGCTCCCCTCTCCTCAGACACCCGGCCCAGGTACTCCTTCCCCAGGACAATCGGTGCTGTGGATGGAAGCCAGAGCCCAGCCCTAGGCACACAGAAAGGCAGCAGCTCCTGGGTTGCCTAGGGCCACCTGGAGTGAGTGCCAAATCAGCCTCAATTTACTAATTGCCTTTAAGTGCCTGAAGCTATTCTAGGCCCTTTAATCTTATCATTACTTTAATCTTTGCAACAACCCTGTGAGGGAGGAGCTGCTATCATCCCCATTTTATAGATTAGGAAACTGACGACAACAACAACAGAGGTTAAGGAAGTGGCTCAAGGTCACAGCGTCAATAGAGGGGGAGTTGGGATTTGAACTCAGGTCCTGAGGCTGCAGGGCTAAACCCCAAGAGGATTGGGGTTTTCAATCTTCAGCCACCAGCCAGCCACCAGTCACTGGGCTCCTGTGATGTCCAGGAAATGCTCGGGTGAGCAGCTGGGACCACAAGGACCCCACTCATGGCAAGCTGGAGGGTCTGGGCCCCAGTGGGGAGGCACACCAGGAAGAGAGCAATGGGGAAAGGCTCCCTGCCCCAAGGACTAGCAAAGTACTCACCCCCCCAACAGAGCCTCGCCAAGCAGCCCTGGGCTCCAGCAGCCAAATGTAAGCACGGTAAGTCTCACTGGGCATTCTGGTCTGGCAGGAACATGGCCCTGTGAACCGGGATTCACCCGGGCCCTCCAGCCACCACCTTAGCACAGGACCTGGGCAGGGACAGCCGGCCTGAGCGGGCATGGCTGCGTGCCACCATGGGCTGAGCCAGGGCCCTCCCCCTGCGGTGTCTGAGGATACCATGGGCTGAGCCAGGGCCCTCCCCCTGTGATGTCTGAGGATACCATGACGTCAGACCAAAACCGGAAGGGCCCCCTTTACTACTAGCAGCATCAAATCTCCTCCTAACCTGGCCCCTGATCTGAGCAGGAACTGATGGCTAGAGCCATCAGTTCACAGCACTGACCCCGCTGCTGTATTTTTCCCCACACCCAGTCACTCTCCAAAGGAGGATCTTAGCGAGGCCAAAACCCAACCTGTCAGCCAGAGCAAGAATTCCTTCTTAATCCCAGCCGATGGGTGGGTCAGAGCTTGAGCAAACACATGATTTCACCCGTCTAAGCCTCAGCTTACTCATCTGCAGACTGGGCGCAATGACACTCCTGAAACCCCATTAAGTAAGACACTCATTCGTTTATTCAGCCCATATTGATGAAGCGCTCCCATGAGCCAAATACCGTTCCGGGTGTTTGGGACACACCAGAGAACAATGGGAAAAGGCTCCTGCCCCAGCGACCTACTGAGCCTTTCCCTGTGCCTGTCACAGCGGGTGTCATCAAGCCCCGCCTCACCCCGAGCCTGAGTCACTGTCCCATGTCATGCCCTCGTGTGAATTCCTCCTTTGACAAAAGAATCATAGGAAGGGACTACTCCTGTCCTCGGTGCCTCTTCCGGAGTTTCTCAGGACCAGGCCTACCTCCTACACAGGTCACCCTTCGCTATCCCTCCTTCACTGTGTCAATTGCACCCCCATTAGGGCCCATTCCAGGCTGCCATGGTCCCTCTCATGAGCTCAACCAAGGACCCTAGGGTGGACAACCCTAGGGTGGAGGACCCTAGGCCAGTGGTCGGCAAGCTCATTAGTCATCAGCGTGGCAAACTGCCCTAGGCCATCACCTGGGTTGCACTTCCTCTTTGCCAAGGTCAGGGCACTCAAGGGGATGTGGCAGCCTCCACTCACGACCAGGGCTCTGTCGTGATGCCCACGGAAATTCAACACCATCCCCGCGGACCCTTCAGTAGTAGCTCCTGCTCTTTCCTGCTAACAAGTGACAACATCAAAGCGACAGTAACTGGGGAAAACCTCCAGCGACTGCTCTCACCGGCTGGGGACAACACGGACGCTCACCATCATTTCTGAGTTTCTGTTAAAACCAGGATCCGTGTGTGGTGTTCCACGGGTTATTTCACAAGCTCCTCGATGCTTCAAGGTGGAGATCCCAGTCCCCACTCGAGTCCCCACTCAATCTTGAGGCTCCCAGAGGACAGTGGCTGAGTCTACCCAAAATGTCTAGCACTGCCCTAGACAGTTTGGTTCAGTGGATAGAGCGTCGGCCTGCAGACCAAAGGGTCCCAGATTCTATTCCAGTCAAGGGCATGTAACTTGGTTGCCAGCTCCTCCCTGACCTGGGCCCTGATCAGGGCTCATAGAGGAAGCAACCAATCAATGTGTTTCTCTCACATCAATATTTCTCTCTGTCTTTCCCTCTCTCTTCCACTCCCCCGAAAAATCAACGGGAAAATATCCTCAGGTGAGGATTAGCAAAAACAACAAGAATGTCTAGCACCTAATCTGGCATCTAACAGGTTTTCCATAAATGCTGGTTGGATTTACTTGGGTAAGAAAACTGAGGCTCAGAGAAGTAAAGGGTCTTGCCCAAGGTCACACAGCTAGAGTGGGCCGGCCCAGCTGTGGGCCAGGTCAATGCAACGCCACGTGCTTGTGCTCAGCCTCTCTCTGACCTCCCCACGTTTGAGCGCCTGCAGTCCAGCAGCTGGCTAACAGGGCCCTCCCAGGACGGGCTCCTGGGCAAAAGGCACCGCCCCTCCAGGCCTGAGAAAGGAGAGGTGAGCTCCACAGGAGGCCTTTTAAGGAAAAGTAAATAAAGAAAAACAGAAAGTGTGTTAGTGGAGGAAAACCAGCCTGTGTATCATGTGCCCCAGAATGCTGGGTTCACAGGAGGCCATAGTGGCCCGGAGTCTGGCCGCCCCAGGGCCCTGTTCCAGGCAGCTGGAGGTGCAATGTTCGGTTGGCCTCGGGCTGGGGGTCAGCCTGGCTCTGCCACCAATGCTACCAGCTCTGGGCAAGTCACTTCCACCCCTGATGTCCCCTGCTGATGGCAACAGAACGGGGAGGGCAAGACCAAGTGAAAGCCAGCATCTCCCTCACTCTCCAGTCAAATGAGGCCCACGTCTCATTTACACAAACACACACACACACACACACACACACACACGGAGTTGGCTTCCCTTTATCCCATCTCCAGCTGCCAGCAGAGTCACCCCTTCTACCCTGGGCTGCCAGCATCACCGGGAAACAGCTTTCACCTTGCAGACCTTCTGGTCCAGCCTAGGAAGGAAGTCAACGTGCTGAGCACCAGCTGTATCCGGGGAGCTCTGGGGGTGCCCTGTCACCTCACCCTGCTCTGACCCTGTGAAATACGGGTCTCACTCCTCTTTCCAAGGGAGCCACCCAGGCCGAGCCAGACAAAGGCACCTGCCCACAGACAATGCGACGCAGGACTCAAACCCAGACCCTGAAGTGCCCAAACCTGTGTTCTCATTCCTGCTCGTGTGTCAGCTCCCAGAGGACAGAAACGGTGACTGGGTCCTAGGTGTCTCCATGATGCCTCACGCGTGGTCTGCAAGCACGGGCTTGCTTGGGTGGCCAGCTGGTGACTCCCAAACCCCAGCCCAGGCCCCAGGAGAGCCTCACACATCACAAGCAGGGCCTGTTCCCCATCTTCCTGCCTCACTGCTCTCAGGTGGCCTGCCTGCCAGGGACCCCAAACCAGCCTGCACCCACTTTGCAAGAGGAATTTGAAACCAACCCTCAGAGGAGCCAGAAAGCAAACCTCGGCACCTGTGACACATGGAGCATCCTGGTGTGGCCCTCACAGCAGCGAGGAGGCTGCTGGGAGTCCGAGGGCGAGACCCTCCCCGAGGTCTGCCCCGTTAGCTGTGCAGACCTGAGCAGGCCTCCTGCCCTCGCTGCGCCTCAGTCTCCTCCTCCGCTAAAAAGCAGACAGCCCTGACCACGGGACACCGAAGGGGGCTAAATGCCTTCCATCACCCGGCCTGAGGCAGGCACTCTTTCTTCCCTGGAGAGCACCCACTTACCCTGGGCATCAGCTGGGCATGGGGCACAGAACCTGCACTCCCCCAGGCAGCCAGCCCAAACAGGTTTGCATCCAGAGCTAGGTCGGTGGAGTTAATATTTACCTGCTTGTGACTCCAATCTTCTGGGGCATCAGGCATGCCTGAGCCACTCAACCCTGAGACTTCCAACCAAGCAGAGACATGAGGTGGGAGGGGGTGCTGAATCCCGGACAAGTGTCGGAAACCCTGGTACCCGAGGGCACCCAGACTGGGAGAGGTCCCCATGTCCCTGCAGACTAAGTGTCACCCTCCACCCCAAGGCACTTGCTCTGAAGACCCGAGCCCCATTCATCTGATGGCCTATTTCCGTAGGATCCCGGAAACCAGTGAGAACAAGGGAGGGTGAAGGCTGAGGCCCCACAGATGTAGAGCTGAGCCCCAGCATCGGCGGGCGGTGGAGGTGGTGGCCACACCGCGCTCATCAAATGGAGATTTCACTCTGGCTGTTTAGACCCAAGTTCCCTGATTTCAACAAGAAGCCCCACGCAGGGGAACCACCTGGCTCAGCGCCCCTCCCAGCAGCTGTCTGGAGCGTCAGTCCCCATTTCACAGGTGAGAAGCCTCCACTTAGAGCCCGAGACAGCCTGCCAAAGTCTCTACATCATCAGAGATATTGGGGGATTCAAACCAGGCCTCCTGGCTCCCGGGCTAATGAATAAACAGCCTGTCTCCAGCACTCCACTCTCCTGCTACTGTTTATTGGATGTTTACTGGGTACCAGGCAGGGCCCTACATGCTTACACGTGACGACTCTCTTTATCAGTCCAAGAACCGGATGAGGAAGAGGCTGTTAACCAACAAGCTGAGAAACCGAACTGAAACACAGGGAGGTTGAGACACTTGCCCCAGGTCACACAGCGGACAAGAGGCAGAGTGAGAATCAAAACCTGGCAGCCTGACTCCAGAGGCCACCACTGCATATACCCCAGCCTCCAAATGACTCTTCCCCCTTACTTCTCCCAACACACACACACACACACACACACACACTCACACCACTCACACTCACATGCACACACAGGGCAGGAGAGACCTACCACTGGGAATGTTTCGTGAACACAAAGGCTTTTGCCCGCACAAGGAAAGAGCTGAAGGCCCAGGAGGCTAAGAAAGATCCCTCTCGTCCGCCCTCCCTGTTCTCCCTGCTGAGCAGAGGGAGTCTGGGTAATGGGAGTCCTGCCTGTAACTGTCCAGGGCCCAAAGAGCCAAAAGCTCCTCGGTGTGGCCCACAAGACCATTCATTTAGACGGATCATCCCCTACTCCCCACTCACCAATGATGAATGTTTGCTGAGTACATGCCTCATGGGGAGACAAACAGCCTATATAATAAAAGCCTAATATGTAAATCAACCAAACAGAGGAACAACCAGTGGAATGCCCAGTTGCTCTGACATGCACTGACCACCAGGGGACAGATGCTCAATGAAGGACCCCGGCCCCCAGGTCCCAGGCCAGCCAAGGCAGGTGCCAGCAGGGAACCCTGCCCCCACCCCATTGACCCTCCTGTCGCCTCCAGCAGAGGAAGGCAACTGCCCACAGTGGGGCAATGGGGAGGTGGGGCTGGCCGGCAAGCAGAGAGGGCCCTCCCAATCGCCCACCAGTTGCCCCACAGATTGGCCCTGATCACCCGCCTAGGGACCCTACCCATGCACAAATTTAATGCACTGGGCCTCTAATGGAAAATAAAGCACAAAGCCTGAGCTCTGGGAGCAGAAGAGGAGCCCCATCTGCCCCAGTCACATGACCTGCCTTCCTTGGTCTGGGAACCGTGTCCCACCTCGTCTGCTTGGAACACTCAAACCTACATTTTGAACCTTAACACAAGGTGACCTTAGGGAAGTCTTCTATGATGCCCACAGCTAGCCACTCACCCCTCAGAGCACCTAACACTCTGGACCAGAATCTGACTCCCTCACTAGGCTGTGAGCTCCTTGAGGACAGGGACGATGCCTTTCATTCTGTCTCCCCCAGTACCCAGTACAGTCCTCAGGACATGGGAGAGATTCAAGAGATGATGGGTGGCTGGGTGGATAGATGGATAGATGGATGGGTGGATGGGTGGATGGGTGGGTAGGTATGTAGATGGGTGGGTGGATGGATGGATGGGTGGATAGGATGAGGGTGTGGGAGGATGGGTGAACACATAAATGACTAAATGAATGAACCAATAATAGGATCCCATAAGTAATACCAGAGGCCAGGGGGCTCCAGGCTCTACTTCAGTCTGGAATTTACTGGAGCTCAGCTGCCAGGGAATCCCAGCTTTGCCCCAGGTATTTAGTCTGACCCAACTCTTCTCTAGACACATTTCCCCAACTTGGCTGAGTATCCCCATGTGATCACTGTCTGTCTCCTCCGCAGGCTGTAGCGTGGATGACATACTACCCAGGACTGCGTCTGGCCTAACAATGATGTCCTCAATGCCTTTCCCTGGGCTGGGGCCACTGCAGGCCTCAATGAATACTTGTGGAATAAAAGACAAATGAACAAAAGACCTCGGGAGCTTTTTAAACATGGAGATTTCTAGGTCCCGGTCGGGATCTGCTGGCTCAGAATCTCTCAGGGTGAAACTCAAGAATGCGTATTTTGTTCAAAAGCTTTCTGGCAATCCCAGTAATTGGCCAGAATTGGGAAGCTAGTTTGTGGGGAAGAGTAGTCCCAGCTACTGAAGGCGGTGGCCACAGCTGAAGGCATCTCAGAGCAGGGCCGTAAGGAGCGGTCACCAACTCGGGCAGGTCACCACTCTCCTCATTGTTTTAGGTTAAAAGAGTCTAACAGCATTCTTTGGAGTGTGGACCTTGAACTATTTCCTTCAGAACCACCTGAGTGAGAGGAAGCCTTTTTTTTTAAATATATATTTTATTGATTTCAGAGAGGAAGGGAGAGGGAGAGAGGAAGAGAAACATCATTGATGAGAAAGAATCATTGATCGGCTGCATCCTTCACGCACACCCCCTACTGAGGATCCAGCCTGCAACCCGAGCCTGCAGCCCTGACTGGGAATGGAACCGTGACCTCCTGATTCATAGGTCGAGGCTCAATCACTGAGTCATGCTGGCTGGGCAGAGGAAGTCTTTTTAAAAAATCTAGATTCTAAGGTCCCACCCCAACCTATAAACTTAGAGTCTCTTCAGGAGAGGCCCCAAGAATCCACACCCTTAACAGGCTGTCTGGGCCATCCTGGCACCCGGGGGGGAGGAAGGGGAGTGACTGGCTCCTGGGTCCCCCGGGGTGTTAAGACCACCTGATGTGTCCGGCACCTTCATGTACACCTCACCTTCTGAGAGAGCAAAGTTCCTGCTGGGACAGCTTGGATGACTCCCAGAAACCCAGCAAACCATGAAGCCCGGCCTCTCATCTCACAGATGAGGAAACCGAGGCCCAGAGAGGGCTGTGTCCTGCCCAAGGTCATAAGAGAGTGAGTGCCAGAGCCAAGCTCAAAGCCAGATGGCCATGCCCCAGGCTCAGCCCCAGTCCCACGCTGCCCCGGCCTAAGTGGGAGGCTCTCCCCAACCTCCCATTCTCTGCACCTGCTCCCAGGTGAGTCAGGACATCTCGGCCAGGCTGGCTGCCCCAGGAAGTCAGAGTGGCTCTGATGGTGGAGATTAACAATACCGGGCATGCTCAAGGCACTGTCAAGTCCTGCAATTTCAGAACCTGCTTAAATCATGATGCAGATGAAAAGAGCTGGAGTCTAAGAGGAGTCATGTACCCAAAGTCATCAACCAGGAAGTGGGGATGGCAGGACACGAGTCTGTGCTGGAGACTGGTGTGCTTAGTACTCAGTGAGACAATCCCTTTCATTTATTTTTATTTTTTAATTTTTTTAAAATATTTTATTGATTTTTTACAGAAAGGAAGAGAGAGGGATAGAGAGAAACCCTCCTAGTTGAGACACTTCTGATCCTCATAGCCAATTAGCTTGGAGATCAACGCTTCCCAGTGATACCAACAACAAGCAAGGCTTAACAACAAGACTGCACACACAGCCCACAAAGGGCTATACCAAGACTGTCCACCTCAGGTAACTGGGAGGCTGACTCACTGAACCATATAGGACACCTTAGCACACAAAGCCACCCTACCAACTAAGGGAAGCTGTGAAAATGCCAAGACAAGGAAATAGAGCACAAACAAAAGAAATGGAGGAAAAGAAGAGACTGGATATAAAATTCAAAACCACGCTTATAAGGTTTTTCAAGAATTTCCTAGAAAAGATGGATAAAACCTATGAGGATATGAAAAGGGATCAACAAGAACTAATAAGGGATCAACAAGAACTAATAAGGGATCAACAAGAAATGATAAGGGATCAACAAGAAATAAAGAATACATTGTCTGAAATAAAAAATATTATACAGAGTCCTAAAAACAGAATGGAAGATCGCAAGAATCAAGTCAAAGATTTGGAACATAAAGAGCCAGAAGACACTCCTCCGCAGAAGCAAGAAGGCAAGAGAATCCAGAAAGTTGAAGATAATGTAAGAAACCTATGGGACAACTTCAAGCGAACCAACATCAGAATTATGGGGGTCCCAGAAGATGAGAGAGAGCAAGATATTGAAAACATACTGAAAGAAATAGTGACAGAAAACTTCCCCCACCTGGTGAAGGAACTAGACTTACAAGTCCAGGAAGCGCACAGAACTCCAAACAAAAAGAATCCAAAGAAGACCACACCAAGACACATCATAATTAAAATTCCAAGAGCAAAAGACAAAGAAAGAATATTAAAAGCAGCAAGAACAAAGAAGGTAGTTACCTATAAAGGAGCACCCATACGATTGTCAGCTGATTTCTCAACAGAAACCATGCAGGCCAGACGGGAATGGCAAGAAATATTCAAAGTGATGAATAGCAAGAACCTACAGCCAAAAATAATCTACCCAGCAAAGCTATCACTCAGAATCAAAGGCCAGATAAAGAGCTTCACTAATAAAAAAAAAAGCTAAAGGAGTTCATCACCACCAAACCAGAATTATATGAATTGCTGAAGGGGTTCTTTCGAAAGAGAAAGTAAATAAAGATAAAAACTATGAACAACAAATACATAACTATCAACAAGTGAATCTAAAAACCAAGGGAATTAAAAAAAAAATCTGATGAACAATATTAACTGTTGAATGTAATAGAATCATAGCTATGGTAGGGGAGTGGACTGACGATTCTCAGGGAAAAAGGGAAGAGGGGGATGTGGGAAGAGACTGAACATAAACTCTGTACCTATGGATGAGGACAATGGGGGGTGGGGAAAGGACAGAGGGTGGGGTGGGAACCTGGTGGAGGAGAGCAATGGGGGGGGTGGGGATGAGGAACATTTGTAATAATATGAACAAAAAAAATTTTTTTAATAAATTTTAAAAATTTAAAAATTTAAAGAAAAAAAAAGAGAGAGGGATAGAGTTAGAAACATCGATGAGAAAGAAACATCAATCACCTGCCTCTTGCATACCCCCCACTGGGGATATGCCAGCAACCAACGTATACGCCCTTGACTGGAATCGAACCCGGGACCTTTCAGTCCGCAGGCTGACGCTCTATCCACTGAGCCAAACCGGTTTCGGCTCTTTTTATTTATTTTTTTTTTAAAGATACTTGTGTTTTTTTCTTAATTTATATTTTTTATTGATTTCAGAGAGGAAGGAAGAGGGAGGGAGAAACATCAATGCTGACAGAGAATCATTGATCGGCTGCCTCCTGCACACCCTACACTGGGGGGTCGAGCCCACAACCCAGGCATGATTCTTAACCAGGAACTGAACCGTGACCTCCTGGCTCATAGGTTGATGTTCAACCACTGAGCCACGCCAGCCGGGCCCTTTCATTTATTTCTATCGCTGTTGTTCTCGTTCTGACGGGAGGAAGTGAGGGCACGCAGCAGCAGGGCCGGGGCAGGAAGTCATGCCCACGAAAGTGGCCAAGAGGTGAAGCGGAGGCCCCGGCTTCCCAGGTCTTCTGCGCCTGGTTCTACTGCCGTTGGCTGTGTGACCTGGGGCCAGTCACCACCCCCTGCAGACAAAGCTGTCCCTGTGCAGAAAGTTAGGGCTTTGGCCTCAATGATCCCAGAAGGCCCTTCCAGCTCTAAATGAGACTCTGACTTCATGGCCCTGTCTGTCCTCAGCTTCTATTTCTCTTCCCACCAGCCACCACCTCTCCCTGGTCCCGCGTCCCCTTTCCTGTAAGCAGCTGAGGCCCGTACTGCTCGGCCAGGCTGCAGGCTGGGCTGAGCTCTGCCCAGGGATGACTAAGCACTGCCTCTGCTCTCCCTGCCACTGTCCCTTTGTCTTCCTCACGGAGCCCAGGTGCCTGCTCCCCAATGTAGTGCCCGAGGCTTCGGGGGAGTTGGAGGGGGGGTGGTTTGAAAAGAGCAGGAGCCAGGGGGTCAGGGGACTGGAATTCTCTTCCTGAGTCTGCCCCACGTGGCATTAGACACATCGAGGCTCGTGATAACACTTAAGGGGTTGGACTAAACCCTTGTCCCAAAGCGGGGTGGGCTGGCTGCTGGAGCCCCACAAGATCCCATCAGGCCGTTTGCCAAGGAAGGGCTCAGCTGAACAAAGGGTTTCAAGGCAAGTCTCCAGCCTCAGAAGGACCCGGGTTCCAGTTCCGCCATTTGACTAGCTGTGTGGCTTTGGGCAAATTATCACCCTCTCTGTTCCTCAGCTGCCACGTCTGCTCAATGAAGATATTAACCATCCGCAGCTCATAGATTGCCACAAAAAAACATGGTGCCTGGCACACTCTGAGCCCACAATAAACACGGCTTATTTTTTCAATCCTTGGGGATCACATTTCATCTCCTCTGTACGTCACAGAGGAGATAACCAAGGCCGCAGAGAGGCAAGTCCTCTGCCCAAAATGAGGGGGCCCTTCAGGAGCAGGTCTCCCCATCTCTCCTGGTCCCGGAGAACAAGGCCTCTGCCCGGCCTCTGGAAGATACAGCTGCCGCCCTCGGCGAAGACTGCAGCATCACTGGCCTCACATGACCCAGGTCCAGGATCAAATCCCAGCCCCGCCCCCAGAAGTTTTCCAATCACTTACTGGGGAGGAAGCCAAGGTCCAGCAAAATGCTCAAACAACCCATGGGCCCTGGCTCCCGGGAGAGCCAACTCCCACTTTCCAGCAGCAGCCCAGCTCCTCCCGCCCAGAGGCACTGCCCAGTCTCTGAGAATGCAGAAGGGCAACAGTTAAAACCTCAAGAGAACCTGTGGATGGTGGGACCGTGACGTTCCCCCGAGCCTCCCCTGAGTCTCTCCCTGGGGTTACTCTCCTCCTGCTTCCACCCTGGAGACTTTGGTTGTTTCAGTCAAGGGACCAGTCCCAGCCTGGATGCCCTGTTATGCTGTGTGTCCTCAGGCAAGTTGCTTAACCTCTCTGAGTCTCAGGAATCTTTTTAGAAAAGAGAAATGAGCAGGTTTTAGGAAGCGCTAAGGAAGCAGCAGCGTTTGCGGGATGATCTTAAGGTCTCCCTGATGTCTCCTGACCCTTCCAACCCTGTCTCTCCCGAGGACAAAAGGTTCTGATCTTGTCCCTCCATATCTGGAAACACTTGACCGGCTTCCTATGGTCCTCGAGATAAAGTGAGAGCTCCGAGGGAGACCTCCGACGGCACCCCCCATGGCTCCGGCCCCAGCCTTTGCACCCATGTCCAGGGCTTCCCTCTCCCTCAACTCACTGCCTCGTGGCTGCCTGGCTCAGACACCACCTAGAAAGCTTCTCGTTTCTAAGCCTGGGTTACGCAGTCTCCATCCTTGCACCGGGTGCCGTCTGCCTCCCCCAGCAGAAAGAGGGTACACGCAGTTACTCCTACCTGGCTCCTAGCTGGTACCGGCTCCCTAAGAAATCCGTGCCAGATACACATGTGATGGGAAGAGAGGAATGCAAGGACAGACAAACAAAAACAAATCAGCTGCTCCCTGCGCACCCGTCTCCTCCTCTGGCAGCAGGAATGCTATGGGAGCAGCCGCCGGACCACCTGGGTGGGGCCCTCACCCCCCTCCCCCCCGGCAGCTGGCCGTGCCGGCTGGGTGGCCTCTCCCTGCTCTGGAAGGTGAGGACAGCAAAGGCACCTGCACTTTTCTGAGGACGAATGAGCTGGTCCTCCCGGAGCGCTCAGGCCAGCGCCGGGCGCACGAAGGTGACTTCTCTGCACTTCACGTCTGAGAAGCGGGAAGTGGCGGTGACACAGGGCCCAGAGCCGCCCACCTGGCCCAGCTGAAGGGGCATCTGCTGCAGGGACCGAGTTCTCCCAACACCACGTTCCCAGCGGGCTCAGGGGCTCGTCGCATCGCCAGCACTGGCCCTGCACCCAGCAGCCCGGTGCCTGACTGCGCCATCTCAGACTCACCACTCACCTCTCTGAGCCCATTCCCTCCTCTCTAAAGAGGAGGGCCAAGGAGCGCCTGCTTCCATCGTTTTGGGGACCCAGCAACCTCTGTTCATTCTCATAGTGACTGCAAATGACATCTCCCGAGACGGGCCGTCTTGGTTGGGCTGTACCCTCCCCTCCTTGGTCAAGGTGTCACTGAGGACCATGAGGCTACCAAATGGGACTGTTTCCCACCTCCACTCACGTATACTGCAAACCTACCCCATTCTCCCGTTTCCAAAGAGGCACTCCTACCCCCCTAACCCCACCAGGCACCATCACACTGGTACCTCCGCCTCTCCTTTACCTACAGACCTGGCGCCTGTAGCTGCCCGATGGGTCTTGACCATTAGCACAAACGCTTCTCCTGGGTCCCCCAGCCCCTCTCCCCCCACTTCACCTCCAACCGAGACACCTTTTCTCGGCCCCTCTTCACTATCCAGCATCTCAGAAGCTGTCCCCACACGCTGTCTCCCCCTTCTCACCTCCCATCCCCTCATCCTTCCCACTTCGGAGCCCCATCAGTCCTCCAAAACTGCTCTTACAGAAAGGCCCAAACTGCCCCCGTGTGGCTTGAACCAGGGCGCCTTTCCCGTCTCATCTTCCGTGGACTGTCGCCGGCCTGCAGCCCTGCTAACCACTAGCTCTTTCCTGAAGCAGAACCGTGTATGGACTTACCAGGGGTCCCACTCTGCTTCCTCCTCCCAACGCCAACCCCCGCCTCCTCCTCCTCCACCTGACCTCTGGTGGTCCCAGCTGCTCCATCTACGTGCTAACAACTCCCAAGTTAGACCCTCAGCCCAGAGGCTGCAGTCATTGCCATCACATCAGACTGTTTGCTTCACAGGACTTAGTACATGATACTATGAACAGAGACGGCACAGCAGAGCCGTCAAGCTCAGGGGGCCACAGGGAAGGCCTGGCAAGCACAGTGACCGAAAGTAATCACACAGGATGGGCTGATCTTAAATTCCTACCTGGGCAGGTCAGAGCGGGAAGTCATATTCCAGGCCTACAGCTTCCCCGGCAAAGGTTAACCTTGACCTGAAGTGACTGTGGCCCAACGTTCTTACACATCTAGGGTAACACACATTTAAAATGTCAAAGTCATTCTCCTTTGAGAATGGGAGGCCCACGCGGGCACCAGAGCACAAGACCACCAGCTCCTCCCGCTAGCTCGTCCCTGCACACTATCCGGGTGCTGTCGATGGTAAACGGACACTGTCCCTCACCCGCCGATGGAAAAGAAGTGTGTGTTTCTCCATTTTGCTTTTCATCCAATCCCAGAGATTTCCCCCCCTCGCTTCCTCCCACCTTCCTCACCCCCACCCATGGGTTCCACGTGACCTTCCCCACGCTCTCTCCTTTGATTCCAAATGCACAGAAAGAACTACCAAACTGCCACTCTCCTGAGCATTTCCTCAAACCTGTTGAGATCCTGCTCCTCAAAATTTTGGCTCAATTAAACTTTTCTATAGGTTGGTCATCCTGTCATCAATGGCATGCAGTCACTTCGCAATCAGAGCAATTTCTTTGGTTGTTGTCTCCTCTGCCATCACGTAAGAGCCACCGGGCACGGCTACTGAAGGTCGACCAGCTGACCGGCCTCACACCAGCGACAATGCTGCTCGCCCTGGGGCCAGATGCTCTCTGGAGCAGCCTGCTCCTGCTTGCTCCTCAAATCCATGTAACACAGGGCACAGCGACTAGTGTTATCCCGTTTCACAGATAAGGAAACTGAGACACAGAGGGGCCGAATGAGTTGCCAAAGGTCCAACACAGAACCAGCAAAGAGCAGGCCACCCATCCACCCGCCAAGCCCCACACGGGCCTGGCCCTCGGCAAACCCTAAACAGGCACTTGCCAAATGAGCAAATCAGTCACCGAAAATCAATGAGCGAGATGCGCCGCGATGCTGAGAGAGGAGGTCTTTGAGTGGTGGGACGCAGGGCAATTTTAATCTCCTTCTGCCTGTATTTCCCAAGTTTTCTTCCATGGCCGTGTACCGCATGCATTTCTTCAAGTACGATAGCACTTTATTTTTCAAAGAAATTCAAAGGTCCTGGGCAAAGTCTTGGTCCAGGAATATTATTCTTCAATTTTCAGAGACTGTTATTCCTCTACTTCCTTTAAACCATTGTTGTCCTAGTGGAATTGAATAATCAGCCCGCGTTTTTAGAGCTCTCTCCAAGCCTGCCCACTTCAGACGATGAAGAGAGGGAAGCGATGAGAGCGGGCAGCCTCGAGTCCTGCTGGCGGGAGGCGGGGAGCGTACCAAGCAGGCGGCCTGGGAGCGGCTTTCCATAGAGGCCAAGAGGCCAGGCTCTCCCAGAGGAGGAGGGGCCAGAGGCCCAGAATGCCGCCCGCTGGGGCCCTACGTACCCCTGATGTGGGCAGGGGCACCTCAAAATGCCTGCCCTGGTCCAAGAGGGTCCCTGCAAAGAAGGTGGGGGCAGGGGGTGGGGGAAGCCTGGCCTAAGACCACCCTCTGGACAGACAGGTGAGTGAGAAGATGAACCCCTAAAAGATGAAGCCCTGAAGCCCTTGGCAGGAGGCTCAGCACCAGGCTGTAACCAAGAGGGAGACACAGCCTGTGCTTCTGGCCACCTGGTCCCCCGTCCTCCCGTTTCCCACCGCATGTGGCCACGGCTGCCCGGGGACACCAAAGGCCCGGCCAGGACAGGTCCTGGAAAGGGTGGCACTGGCCTAGGATGCGGGGCTGGGAACTGGGATCCGGAGCAGATAGGACGAGGTGGCCCTGTGCCGCCTCCACCCCTCACAGGTGCGTGACCTGGACAAGCAAAATGACTGACCTGGGCTCCGCCTCCTCTGGGGAAAAATGCAGATGACAAGCCCACGTCCCTGGTGGCTGATGACTGAGCAGCTCCCTCGAGCCCCGTGCCTGCCCACGTGCCTGCCACTCCCTAAATAAGACCTATTAGTTCAGCAATCTCCATAAATACGCGCCATTATTATTAGCACTTGCCGGGCCGCAGGCCTGGGGGCCCGTTTGGGCACTGGGGTTCTATTCTAGGCCTTGACGCTAAACCACAGGGCAATGAACCCAGCTAAGTGTGTTTGTCATCCATTTCAGACAAAGAATGGCAGAGTGTACAGAGATTATAGACTGGGAGGTGGGGTGGGAGGGAGAGGGCTCTTCTCGCCCCCATTTCTCAAAGGGAAACGGAAAATAGAGTAAGGAGGGGAGTCGGATTTGAGGAAGATCTCACTACGTAGTTTGAATCCAGCTGCTTACAAACACTGTGACCTTGGGGAAGTCACTCACGCTCTTAGACTCTGTTTCCTCCTCGATAAGATGGGACAACAGAACCCACCTGCAGGCTCGGTACGGGAATTACGGGAACTGATGCCTCTCAAGTGTCTGGCACCTAAAGACATAAAGTGAACGTGAGTAGTCTTTAAAGAAATAAGCTCTCGCCCTGACCGGTTTGGCTCAGTGGATGGAGCGTCAGCCTGCGGACTGAAGGGTCCCAGGTTCGATTCCGGTCAAGGGCACGTACCTTGGTTGCAGACACATACCCAGTGAGGGGTGTGCAGGAGGCAGCTGATCAATGTTTCTAATTCTCCCTCTCCCTTCCTCTCTGTAAAAAATCAATATTTTTTTTTTAAAAGAAAGAAAGAAAGAAGCTCTCAAACTTCATTTTTAAAAATATATTTTATTGATTTTATACAGAGAGGAAGGGAGAGAGATAGAGAGTTAGAAACATCGATGAGAAAGAGTCATCGATCAGCTGCCTCTTGCACACCCCCCACTGGGGATATGCCCGCAACCAAGGCACATGCCCTTGACCGGAATCGAACCCGGGACCCTTCAGTCCCCAAGCCGACGCTCTATCCATTGAGCCAAACCGGTCTCAGCTCAAACTTCATTTTTAAATGAAGGGCAGAAGTAACCAAAAACACTGGGTAACCTCAATCCCAGTTACTTCTATCTTTGGCTTTTCTGGTATAATTGGTGAGTGGGACGGGGGATGGGGTGGGGAGGGTAGTAGGCCCACCTTCCAAATTCTCTTTTGTTTGGTCTGATATTAAAATGGAAATGTTTTTGAGAATCCACCAGCCACAGGGCTGAGGCTGGAACACTAGGCAGCTTGGGGAATACCGATGTGCAGGGAGGGGCTGACCCCACGACATGATGCCCCTGGCAGGCGAGGCGTGGCGGGACTCCTAGGCTGTGCCCAGATGGTGCTGTGCCCTCTGACTTGAGGAAGGTTCGGTCCTTGCTCTGACACCCGAGCCGGACTGAACTCCCAACAGCTCTTGCCTCTGAGCCTTCGCACATGCTGTTCCTTTGATCCAGACCCTTTTCCTCTCCCCACCCCGTTCTCCTGCTCTCACTCCTCCACTGAATGTCACTGCACACACGTCCATCTCCCAACCAGAGCTCACACACTGGACAAGAGCTAACGCTCTTGTAAAGAGATGTCCGCTCAACTGTCAGGCTCTGCTCTCTTGTGCTGTCCCTGAATCCATATGGAGAGGCCAGTGGTCGGCAAACTCACTAGTCAGCAGAGCCAAATACCAACAGTACAACGATGGAAATGTCTTTGGAGAGCCAAATTTTTTAAACTTAAACTTCTTCTAATGCCACTTCTTCAAAATAGTCTCGCCCAGGCCGTGGTATTTTGTGGAAGAGCCACACTCAAGGGGCCAAAGAGCCGCGTGTGGCTCAAGAGAAATAGTTTGCCGACCATGGGGATAGGCCATGCCCGCTGTTGCCTAATCCTCCCAGCCAGCTCCAGCCACCTGGGTCCTGGACATCACACCTCCACCAGTGTCCTCAGACTCCACCACCGCTTCGCCTCCCAGATGCCTGGGTCCCCTGCGTGTGGTTATTCAATCAATGGCAAAGCAGGCTCTCAATTAACAGGATCCTATCCTCAACCCATTTCCCCTCTTCTTGGCGCATGGCAATATAATAACTCAGTTCCCACAAGGAGAGGTCATTTGAGGGCCATTTACAACCCCAACCACCACCGCAGGCCCAGCCCAGCAGCTGCCCCTCTTGCTCTGCACTCTTGAGGACCCTAAACCAGCCCTGGACTGGTCAGCACCAGAAGGCAAGCTCCAGGGAGGGGCTGTGCCTGTACTGTTCACTGCTCGCTCCCCGGGGTGAGCTGACAAATGTTTAATAACCAATGAGGAGGTGAGGCCTGATTTAAAGTGTTTGCCAGCCAAAACCGGTTTGGCTCAGTGGATAGAGCGTCGACCTGTGGACTGAAAGGTCCTGGGTTCGATTCCGGTCAAGGGCATGTACCTTGGTTGCGGGCACATCCCCAGTAGGGGGTGTGTAAGAGGCAGCTGATCGATGATTCTCCCTCATCGATGTTTCTAGCTCTCTATCCCTCTCTCTTCCTCTCTGTAAAAAAAAAAAAAAAAAATCAATAAAATATATTTTAAATAAATAAATAAAGTGTTTGCCAATTTCTGTGGTGTAAATATTCTCACTACGGCCGATTTCAAACTACCAAGGTGACACCACTGAACACACAGTTGGGAAGAAATGTGCAGTAGCCACCAGCAAGTACATCGAGTGGCTACATAATAACCTGGTCACTCAATGTATACCCTATATAATACAAGGCTAATATGCAAATTGTTCCCTCCACCAGGAGTTCGACCAGCAGGCAGGCCGGCCAATCAATCGCCCATGTCCCTTTCCTCTAGCCAGGCTGGCCGGACCCCACCCATGCACGAATACATGATGCACCGGGCCTCTAAGATACACACACACACACACACACACACACACACACACTCTGAGTGGCCAGATTATTATGCGTTCAGAGATCATACTAATCTGGCCACTCATTGTATATTGTACAGTCACGTGTCACGTAACAACGGGGCTCCATTCTGAGAAATGCATCGGTAGGCTAATTCATCCTTGTGTGAACATCAGAGTGCACTTACAGAAACCGAGATGGTATAACCAACTCCACACCCAGGCCATATGGGATAGCCTATTGTTCCTAGGCTTTAAGCCTGCACAGCAGGCTCCTGTACTGAATACTATAGACCATGAACAGTGGTATCTGTGTGTCTCAGCATAACCAAACACGGAAAGGTACAGTAAAACACAGTGTATAGCGTAAAACTGTGCACCTGTGCAGGGACTGACCGTGACTGGGGCCTGTGGAACTGGAAGATGCTCGGGGAGTCAGTGAGTGAGTGAGAAAGCCTAAGGCATTACTGGACACGCTGCAGACTTTATCCTACTGTCCCCAAGTCCTCTCCGGCTTCCTTCCGACAGGGTCAGAGAGAGAACACGGAGCTGCCAGCGCTGCCCCATGAACTGGGTGGAAATATGGAGGGGAAACTGGCTGGGTGGGACGCTGAGCATCATAACAGTGACCGTCAGGAGGGCGTGAACAGCGGCCTGAGGGTCAGCGGGAATGAGAAGCCAGGATAGAAGGGGAAGGAACATAGCACTGCCAGGGCCATGTGGGTGGCTCCTGCCTGCTGGAGCAGCGGTCAGATCCAGGAACTTTGTGGTGGTTCAGGATAAAGAGGGTGTTAACACGGAGAGAGTGTAGGACCCAGAACTCACTGTTTTGACTTTGGAAATTGGTTCGGGTTCCACTGGCCCTATCCTATATAATAAAAGGCTCTCTCTGGCATGGAGCTGGTGGGAGAAATAAAACGATCTGTGCTTTTCACCATCACAACCTGACAGTTTCCAACATCCAGGGACAGGCTGGCCCCACAGGGGAAGGGAAAACCTTTACGGGAGCGGCAGTGGACTTCACACGGGTTCAGGTGGCTCCCGTGGGCCTGCGTCCGTGGACAGGACCTCAGGTCCTCACCAGCGACCTACAGCCGGGTCCTCCGAAGCCCACCAGCCGGGCCTGGGGCTGCCGCGCCCTCTGACCATGCAGCGCTGGGGGACGGGCTCCTCTGGGGGGAGACAGGCCAGGGGCTGAGGAACTGGGGTGCAATCCGTGCGCTCAGAATGGAGGTGCTGTGAGCGAGAGGGAGTCTACTGCCAAGCTCCAGACACTGTTCCCATTAGATAAAAAAAAAAAAAAAAAACCTAAACTATAAAGCCTTCATTTTTATTATATCCATGGGACCACTGTTATATATTCCAAAACATTAAGTATATACACTGTGGCCAGATTATTATAATCTCGAAACGCATAATAATCTGGCCACTCAGTAGATAGATAGATAGATAGATAGATGAGGCAATGCATGAATTCATGCATGGGTCGGGTCCGGCCAGCCTGGAGAGGGGGAGGGGACATGGGCGGTTGGCCAGCTTGCCTGCTGGTTGAACTCCTGGTCGAGGGGACAATTTGCATATTAGCCTTTTATTATATAGGATTCACACTGAGTGGCCAGATTATTATGTGTTTAAAGATCATAATAATCTGGCCACTCATTGTATAATATAAATGCAAACACATAAAAGACACAAAATAACCACAAACATATAGGTAATAGTGAAGTGATTAGAAGTACTATGTTTTGAGTTATCCTTGTTTCTATTATAACTTTAAAAATACATTTTTATTGATTTTGGAGATTAAAGGAGAGGGAAAGAGAGAGATAGGAAAATCAATGATGAGAAAGAATCATTGATGGGCTGCCTTCTGCACATACTCCTACTGAGGATCCAGCCTGCAACCTGGGCATGTGCCCTTGACTGGTAGGGAACCCAGAACCCTTCAGTCCCAAGCTGATGCTCTATCCACTGAGCCAAACCAGCATGGCTAGTATAACTTTTTAACTGTAAATTTATAGGCGTACAATTTTTTTTAATAAAGACTGTGTCTAACAGCCAGCTCACAAAATTCCTCAAATATAGTGATCAGCTCTCATGCTTTGGTGCAAACTGCCCAGGGCCCAGTACAGCCTTGTAAGGATAGCCACTCCTGGGAGCTCTCTCGGCCCCAAAGGATGGTGGCTCTGATGGCCTCCAGCGAGACAGAGACCAAGGAACTCTCCAGGGACACATGGCCAGGACGGGGCTGAGCTGGGGCCCAGGTGCCACAGTGGGGTGGACAGAGAACTTGGGTCCACTCTGCTGCTTACGAATCCGGTTCTCTTTCCTGGACTTCAGACTCCTTGAGGGCGAGGAGAGTGGCCCATTCACCTCTGTCCAGCCAGGTGATGAGAACACAAATGCAGAGAAGACAAGCCTTCACAAAACAGCAAGGACTGGGCAGTCGGGGAGACCCAGGCTGGAATCCTCCACTGACTAACCTTAGGCTGTGGTTCATGTTTCTTATCTGTAAAATGGGTATGAACCCATCTTCCCGCCCCAATTATCAGGGCTGTTTCGGAAACAGAGATCTGGACCTAAAAGAGTGATATGAATCTAAGTTACTATTATCATATCTACATGTCACCCACCTTATCTTTTCTAAACTTATCAGGTTGAGATTATATGCTTTCCACTCTGCTCCTTGCTCACAAATGTGACCCTAGCAGGTTTGGCTCAGTGGATAGCGTCGGCCTGGGAACTGAAGGGTCCCAGGTTTGATTCCAGTCAAGGGCATGTACCTTGGTTGCGGGCACATCCCCAGTGGGGGGTGTGCAGGAGGCAGCTGGTCGATGTTTCTCTCTCATTGATGTTTCTAGCTCTCTATTTCTCTTCCTTCCTCTCTGTAAAAAATCAATAAAATAAAATAAATAAAATAAAAAAGAGATCACACATGTGAAGCAGCTAGCCCAGCATCTCGCACTTTACCAGATACTACCAACACCTGTTCATTCATTTACTACTTACCTAGATAACAGAAGGCTTTCCTCCTACACTAACCTGGTACTGGTACCGAGGAGCCCACCAGCTATACCCCCTCCCCAGACTCCTCCCAAGATAAAACTTGAAAGAGCAGAATGTAGGAACCGTTAATTACTGGACATTCACTAATCAGCAACTATTTATCGAGCACCTACTATGTGCCAGGCCCTGTTCCAGGACAGACATGGTCCCTGCTCTCAAAGGCTGGCAGTCCTCTGTGGGTACAAAGCCACCCTCCCCACAATGAGGCTGGAGCAGCTTCGTGAACAAGGACCTGTGAGCCCGCCTGGCTGGCCGAGAGGAAGAGATCCTGGGTGGGAAGTGAAGAGGCGAAGGATGGGACCAGCTTTCCACGGAGGCAACAGCAGGGGCGAAGGGTCTTTGGTGGAAGAGGAGGGGCAGGGACCTCAGGCAGGCAAGCATGAGGGAGCAGCGTGAGAGTCAGACCCGGCACAACCTGAGGCCTCCCCCTGCACAGGGAGGGCTCTGAGAGTCACCCTGGAGCCTGAGGGGGGGGCAGGGCAGCCCCCACCCACAGTCTCCGGGAGCCTGGAGATTTATCTCCAGACTGGGCCCTCCGTCTAGTCTGTGTGTCAAAGGACTGGACACCGTGGGGCACCGCGCTGGACGGGTAGACAGATGGATGCTGCAGCTGATGGCCATGCAGGCAGGGCTGCAGGGAAGAGCTGAGCACTAATGAATGTGCACAACCTGTGCCCTCTCCTCGGCATCCGAGGAGGAGCAGATGGTGCTTGGGGCGAGCAGGGCGGGGCTTTCCCCGGGTGAGCCCCTCAGGACGGCAAGGACTCTGAGGCAAGGTCTCACCACCTCCTCCCTGCTGCAGCCTGAGCCAGGGTCCTCCAGGCTAAAAGAGATTCCTGACCTCTGCCTGGGTCCCCCACCACCCTGGGACAGGAAGGAGGAAGTCTCCCACATACTCCTACTCCAGGCCAGAGCTCCCCTCTCAGAGACCACCCCTGGAGGCCAGAGCGCTGACCTTCACCCTCAGCAGGGCCCACCCCGACACCCTTCCCTGTCCCAGGATGTCCAGGCCTCCCCGGTTCTGTGGCCATGGCCTTCCCGCTGACCTGGGCACCTCTCCCCCAGCCCCCTCCTCCATGCAGCCGCCCTGCTCCACTCCTGGGCCAGCGTCCAGGCTGAGGGGGGCGAGCCCGGCACAGAGGCACCAGGAGCAGCCTCTGGCTTCATGCAACCCCAGGGACCCCCAAGGTCAGCAGGGGGAGGAGGTGAAGCCTCATGACAGCAGAACCTCAAATGTCCGTTCGTGGACAGAAAGTGAGGCACAGAGTGTGTGTGTGTGTGTGTGTGTGTGTGTCACTCTCTCTCACACACACACACACAAACACACACACATTCAAAAGGAGGTCAGAAGTCATGCAGAGGGATGGGACACAGACTCCCGTGGCGAGAGGGGTGCACACTTACACTTGAAAGGTACACGTTCACACTCACACTCAACCGGCCCATGTAGTGACCCCCACACAGAGCAGACCCCGGCTCTGGGACACTCACCCAGAGACCCGTCCACACGCAGGCTCCGGGGACACAGACAGAGAGATCGCCGGCTCCAGGACACACACACACACACACACACACACACTCATACACACGCCAGGGACTCCAGGAAGATGCCGGCGTGGACCTCACACCCAGAGGCCCTGGGACACACACACTCACTGACCCCCCAAGACCCCGGGGGGACACCAGGCTCGCCCCGGGAGAGGCAGAGACACACAAAGATCCCGCAGAAGCAAAGCCGCGCCAGGGGCCGGGATGCCCGCCACGGGGCCCTGGACTTTCTCTCCGCGACCCTGGCACCGAGGCGCCCCAGCCCTGGGGTCACCCATGACCACACATCCCCTCGGGGAGCCCCTCCCGGGCCGGCCCAGCCCCGCGCCCCCGCCCGGCCGGCCCGCGGGCCGCACTCACCGCTCCGGCCGCGGCCGCGCCTTTGTTGTCCGCGCCGCTCACAAAGGCGCCGGCGGCCGGCCCCGCGCCTCTGCCCCCCGGCCGCCGCGGGCGCCCATGGCCGGGGCCCAGCCCCGCGCCCGCCCGGCCCGCCGCCGCCGCCGCCGCCACCGATGGCCCCGCCGGCAGCGCCGCCTCCGAGCGGCCTGGCCCGGCCACCGCGCTCGGCACCGCCCCGCGCCCGCCCGGCCGCCGCCGCTGAAGTCACCGCTTAACCCCTGGTGGCCGCCGCCGCCGCCCCGGCCCGCGCGGGCGCCCCCGGAGGACGTGCCGGGAAGAGGGGAGCCCCCACCCCCTGTGGCAGGACAGCGTCTGCCCTCCCGCTGGCCCTGCACCCATCAACCTGACCCAGCCTCTCCCATGCAGCTGGGGAAACTGAGGCCTGCCCCCCACCACCACCACTCACTCCTCCACTCCCAGGGTCCCTCCCACTTCCCTGCTTCTCCCACCAGAAGCCCCCATACCCCATCCCATTCCCAGTAAGTCCAACACACGCACAGGGGCTGCAGCTTCTCTCTCCTCACTTTCAGGAGTTTGCCAGGGGTTTCCCAGGAGGTGAGAGATGCCAGGGCTGGCCCCAGGGGAAAACCCAGGTCTGGGACACCGGGCCCTACTCTGCTGGCTGAGAGCCCTCAGCCCCTCGGTGGCCTTGCACCCTGGCCTCTGACAACAACCTCAGTGCCCATGACCCTAGCGGCTGCAGGCACGAAGGGTTTTGCTAAGCTGCGTGAGAACGTCTCCCTGAACCGGCAACAGCCCTGCGTGTGGCCCCATCTTCCCGATGAGGAGCCGGAGGCTCAGCCGTCACTTGCCCAGACTCACCCGGCAAGGAAGCGGTGGAAGGCAGATCCTAGCACCTCCTTCCTTCCAGCCTCCAGAGCTGCCAAGAGCACGCCAGCTACTACTCCCTCCCAGAATTCCAACGAGGGCCCGCGGATATGATGCAATTAATTAGACTTATCAGGTCATTAATTAAGATTACCCCTGGAGTTATGAAACACTGCCCTGCTACCTCTCAATTTTACAACGAAATTCACACTCTCAGGCTTATCAGCAATTACTCCTGGGCTGATAATAACAGAGTTCTACGGACTCCAGAGGGCACAGGTGGACGCGGGCTGGAGTCTCTGTCAGCCTGTGTGCATCCATTCAGTGCAGCCAGCAAAAGACACTATTTTTTAAAACTACTCACTACACATGTCAGGCGCCAGCCTCAGGGGCCAGCATGACACAAGGACCCAGACAGACCCTAGTCCTGCCACCTCGGTTCTCAGAGGCCAGGAGGAGGCACAGAAACATGCAGTGTGCTGAGACAAGCTACACTGGGGCCACCCCTCTCTGAAGCCGTCTCATTCATGGGTCGGTTTGTTCATTGTCCAGCGCCACACCAGAACATAAGCCCCATAGAGCCTGTCATGGGACTTACTCACAGGCACTGTGGGAAGCCCCAGGCCTACAGCAACCCTGGGCTCATAGCAACTGGCCAGTAAATGTTAGCTGAACATGTACTACATTCCAGACATCATTCCAGGCACGCAGGAGACATCAGTGAACAAAATAGGCTTGGTCCTTGCCCTGCTGGAGCGAGATCCCGTTCCAGGGGTGAATGAACGGTGGCCGTAACCGCAAAGAGGGAAGTTTCTGGAATGCTAGCAAAGCAGCAAGAGCATCTCCAGATGTCCACCGGGTGACCCGGGGCTCCTAGCATTAAGCCTGGGACCGGAAGTTAGATCATCTGAACCTGCATTCGCCACTCCAACCCCTCTCCCTGGCCTTCGAGCTTTCCTCCTGGGTCCTGAGCCCTCCAGGCTGAATACCTGGCCCTCTTTGGTTGCACTAGGCCAGTGGTCGGCAAACTCATTCGTCCACAGAGCCAAATATCAACAGAACAATGAATGAAATTTCTTTTGAGAGCCAAGTTTTTTAAACTTAAACTTCTAACGCCGCTTCTTCAAAATAGACTCGCCCAGCCCGTGGCATTTTGTGAAAGAGCCACACTCAAGGGCCCAAAGAGCCTCATGTGGCTCGTGAGCCGCAGTTTGCCCACCACAGCACTAGGACAGGCTCCCCCTCCCTCCCAGAAACATCAGAAGCCCCAGCATGCCTGGGAGGCCTCCCATGGCCGCTCCCTGACCCCCTCTAAGCTCTGAGCTCTGGTTGGTTGCTTTACTTTTGTTAAGTTGGCTCCGGGGCACGTACTGATTTGAAATCTCCCCAGTTGGAGGGCAGCTATGACCCAGGCTTGAGGGCAGGGGCCATCCCCCAGGCCACCATCGTGCCCCAGAGCCCAGCCCAGGTTGGGACCACGAGAGGATCAAAATAGATTCCAGTGGACACCCTCAAACCCTTAGCAGTAGAACCCTGGGGACCCAGGGTTCCAACCCCCCAGCTCATAGAACAATGGAGCCGCAGAAGCATATTGCTCCTCCTGTAGTGTTGTTGTTGTTAGTTACCAGCGTTTAACAATTGGGAGAGCTCCCACAGAAAGCCAGATTGCTGGCTTCTCTTCACAAAGCTGAGGATCTGGTGATGTCAGGCCCCCGTTCCCGCGTGGCCACCCTCTGCAGGCCCCAGGGAGCCTGGCTCCCTTCCAGGGCTATGCCCTCCTCTTGCCTGTATCCCGCCCGGCCCATATAACCCATCTGACTTGGAGGCCTCTCCTCTGCGTGTGAATTCATGTTTTTACTTCACTTTCCACCCTCCATTGTACTTGTAGGAGAAAGAAACCCATGCTTGAGAATAAATAAGCCTGCAGCCCTAACCTACCAGGGTGGCCCCTGCCTCAGGCCAGGCCAAATTCTCCCACATTCTTTTCTTTAATCTTTTTTTATTTTTCCCCAGAGAGGAAAGGAGAGGGAGAGAGAGATAGAAACATCCATGATGAGAGAGAATCATCTATCAGCTGCCTCCTGCACGCCCCCCACTGGGGATCAATCCTGCAACCCCGGCATGTGCCCTGGCCAGGAGTCAAACCATGACCTCCTGGTTCATAGGTTGACACTCAACCACTGAGCCACACCGGCCATGCTCTCCCTACATCCTTGATCTCCTCGCCATCACCCTCTCCTGACACACACACGCACCCCTTCTCTCTCGCCTCCCAGCTTTACGTTGTATGCTCCATAGCACAGATGAATGTGCGAGGGGCGTGGCTGGGCCTTTGCCCATACTGTCCCCTCTGCCGCCACCATCCCTCCTCCCTGCCCCCCGGCACTGTGGCTAGCTGCTTCTTGATGCTCTCAGTGTAAATGACGCCTTCTCAAGGATCTCTTCTCTAGTGCCCACTGATTCGACCCTGGGGCCCCCACGTGTCCTCTCCTCCCCGCCTCCGTGTGCCCATCCTGTAGTGCCGTGCGGCGTATTGGCCCCGTGTCTACCCCAGCCCTTGCGTCCTGGGAGCTGGGACTCGGCTGTCGTTCTCACTGGAATCCCCAACACTGGGAACAGAGCCTAGTCGAGCATAGGCAGGAGACAAATATTTGCTAAATAGATGAGTTAATGGGGCTCAATAGCCACAAAAGGAACAAAAGGAACGTCTGGGAACGTTTCCATGTCCCAGAACATTCCATGAAGCAGAATGTCCCATGCCCTGAGCATTCTGGGGAGGACAGGATTCACTGTGCACGCGTCATCATGAATGACACCGCTGAGCGGACGGGGGCTCTGCTCTCCCTTGGCTCCGCCATGACCTGAGAAAGAGGGAGGGATGCAGGTGGCACTAACCACTGGCCAGGGAGATGCAGGTGGCACTAACCACTGGCCAGAGAGGCGAAGTGACTTGCCCACAGTTGCCTTGCAAGCTGGTGGCAAAGTCAAGATGGAAACCCAGGCCCGGCTGGCGTGGCTCAGTGATTGCGCATCCGCCTATGAACCAGGAAGCCATGGGTTGATTCCCGGTCAGGGCTCCATCCCCAGCGTCGGGTGTGCAGGAGGCAGCCAATCAATGGTTCTCTCTCGTTGATGTTTCTATCTCTTTCTCCCCTCCAAAAATCCTATGTAATAAACAGGTAATATGCAATTTGACCATCACACCCTCACAAGATGGTTGCCTACGACTAGACCAGCAGAGGGGTTAGTGAGGGACAACCAAATGACTGAACAAGCAGGCTGTGTGGAGTGACCAGGCCAGCATGGGGGGAAGTTGGCAGTGACCAGGCTGGCTGGGGGAAGGGGGGGATAGTTAGGGACAACCAGGCTGGCGGGGGGGGGGGGGGGGGGGGACAGTAAGATGCAACCAAGCCAGCTGGGTATGGGGGAGCAGTTAGGGGTGACAAGGCCAGCAGAGGGGCAGTTGGGGGCAATTAGGCTAGGGGAGGGGCAGTGAGGGGCAACTAGGCTGGTGGGGGGGACAGTAAGGGGTGACCAGGCTGGGAGGGAGGGCAATTAGGCTTGCAGTGAGGGTGACTAGGCCAGTAGGGCGGAGGGCAGTTAGGGATAATCATGCCAGCAGAGAGGGGCAGTTGGGGGTGACCAGGCCAGCAGGGAGGGGGTAGTTAGGGGTGATCAGGCTGGCACACAGAGGCAGTGAGGGGCAATCGGGCTAGCAGGGGGAGTAGTTAGGGATAACCAGGCAGGTAGGCAGGTGAGCGATTAGGAGCCAGCAGTCCAGGATTGTGAGAGGCATGTCTGACTGTTGGTTTAGGCCCAATCCCCGGTGTTATAATAATGTTATGGTCATAAGGAAATCCCTCTAATGGATAAAATAATTATCGTGTGAAATGTTAGCTGTGTAGAAACCCCAATTCTCTGTAACTTCCAAATTGATGAACACCCCACTATCTTGATGTAAAAGCCCTAAGCCCTTAAAGCGTAAACGCCCTGCTCCTAGCATAAGGCACACCGTCTGGCCCACACTGAGAAGGACACAAGTTGTTTACTACTGGCTATATAAGCGTCAGACCTTTCAGTCGACGTCTCCGATGTCCCCTGCCTGACTGCTCTGCTGTGTGAGCCTGAACCAACTGCGCCCGCTTGTCTGTCTCCGTTTTCGCCATCTGTCTTTCTGTGTGCATCGCCGGGGGCCCTTTGACAAAGCCTAGGACCCACTAGGAATAGATAAATAAACCCTGTGTGAGTGCATACTAATTTTGTCTTGTGTATCATGTGTTCCAGTTCGGCTCAGCTGTCTAGGCATTGAAGCACCAGGGGACAGGCCATTATTGCTGACTCCTGGTCACCTGCATTTGTCCCACTAAGACTAGACAGGTAATTAATTAATTAATTAATTGAGGCATAATTGAGACACCATGGATCGGGCCTAAAACAGCAGTTGGACATCCCCCAAGGTGTCCCAGATTGGAGAGGGTGCAGGCTGGGCTGAGGGGACTCTGCCCCCATGCACGAATTTTGTGTACTGGGCCTCTAGTTATTTATGAGAGGCAACCTACTACAGTCATGGTCGATAGTTCAAACTCTTGAGATTCTCACTGTTAGGAAGGGAATTATTAATATGGAAAGGGAGGAGGATAGAATGAACCCTGTGCTGTTGGAAGTATTGGTGTGAGTTCATAGCTCTGTCCACCAAGGGGACCTGAGAGCAGGAATAGCCCAATCGCAATGAGCGCACTTAGCAGCTAGATCATTGTTTCAAAATACCATTCTCCACTAACAGGAACCAGAGCTCCTTGGAGAAATGGCTGATTCCGGGAGGGGAAACAGGTTGAGCCTGAAACATATTGTGCCAGAAAGTAATAAAGTGCTCAAGCCTGTCCAGCATGGCTCAGTGGTTGAGCGTCAACCTATGAATCAGGAGGTCACGGTTCGATTCTCAGTCAGGGCATATGCCTGGGTTGTGGGCTCCATCCCCAGTCAAGCAATCAATGACTCTCTTTCATTATTGATGTTCCTCTTCCTCCCTCCCTCTCCCCTCCTCTCTAAACACAATACAAATATATTTAAAATAATAATAATAAGTTGCTTAAGAAGTGATGGGAACCTAGCCAAAGGACACAGAGACCAGCTCAAAGAGGCTCTGAATAAGCCAAACCGCGGGCAACTTGAGCATCCAAATAAATAATGATTGTACATTCCATTGAATACAATAGAAAACCAAGAGTCCATATGATGGAAATAAATAAATGAATACGTGGAAAGTTGGGAATGGCTATTTGCATAGCCTCAAAGCACTTCCCCACAAAATGCTTTCTAATCACAAGGGGGAAAGAGCAACTCTACAGTAGACACCTCCTCCCCCAAGTGATCCAACCAGGTTGGACCAGCTGTGGGATATTTGACAGCACAAAGCTGCTCCTGGGATGGGCTGAGAACCACAGCCACCTCACTTCACGGTACTCCTGCCAAAGACGCACAACTCACACAGTCGTGGGCAAACACCAAACACACCCAACCCGAGGGACGTTCCTCTAATTGTCTTCTGAAATGCCAAGGTCACAGAAGTCAAGGAAAGACGGAGGAACTTTTCCAGATTGAAGGAAGCTGAGCTGACGCACCCGCTCAGTGCCACAGGTGGTTCCGAACGCCACCCTTTCCTCGAGAGGGCTTTATGGGGACAATCATTTCCTGGTGTTGACGGCGGCATCACAGCTGTGCGGGACCATGTCCTTGTGTGTAGGACACGCACACGAAAGTGTCCAGAGCTAAGAAACAACATCGGGGGTTTTCTCACAAATGCCTCGGAGGGAAAACGCCCTCCTGGCAACTTTTCTGTAAGTTGGGAGCTATTTCTGAAGCCAGGTGTCTGTGCTGACCTAGAACACATTGTTTAATGCTCTGAGCCTCAGCTGATCATCTGTATGCAGTAGTGAGTGAAAGTAATAATACCCACTTTGTACGGGTTGTTTAGAGAATTAAATGAGATGATATTTGATAGTATTGGAACAGAACTGGATATATATATATATATATATATATATATATATTTCAACCTTTTGAAGAGCTATATAGTTTTTCTTTTTCTTCATGCAGTTCCCACCCCCAGGGGAAGGGAAGAGAATAAGGTGACACATTCCAGTGCCAAAGGGACCAGGTAGGGGGTAAAAATGGGAGAAGCAGGGTGGATGTGTGTGACAACTGACACAGATTTCAAGATTGGGGACACCACCGGGAGAGGGGACCCCTCCTCCCGAGAGGCCTGGAATGCTCAAGCCCCTGGAAAGGGGGCAGTCACCACCCAGTCCTAATAAATGCCCAGTGTCTCCAGAGTTTTCCTTTTCCCCCAAACCAGGAACCCAGATTTCTAAGTGAAATCCCCCATTTCTTTTTAAGTCTTGCCTTTTTTTTTTTTAACTATCTTTTTATTGATTTCAGAGAGGGAGAGATAGAAACATCAATGATGAGAAATATAATCCATCGGCTGCCTCCTGCACGCCCCCTACTGGGAAATGAGCCTGCAACCCAGGCATGTGCCCCAACTGGGAATCAAACCGTGACCTCCTGGTTCATAGGGTGACGCTCAACCACTGAGCCACACCAGCTGGGCCCTGCTTTTTAATATTGATAGCTACTTCCAATTTTAAGTGGGCTAGTAATTTGTGAGCCAAACAGGCCCCAAGTGCCAGCACCAGGCAGAGCTCTGAAAGCTTGTCCCAAACATTTAGAAACATGGAAACGCCCCTGTGGGTTGACGAGAAAAACATCCAAACCACAATTCACGGTTCTTCTGGCGGAGCGTCCCACCAAGATGTGTCCGGCCCCATGTGCCCCGGCAGCCCACTCCTCCCCAGCTGATTGGACAACAGGGTGAACATCTGACTGAAACTGAGCCAATCAGCATGCTTCTTCCAGGAACTTGGGATTGCAGAGCTGAGAGGCTGAGTGGGTCAAATGCCCACGGACGCAAAGCCAGAAGGATCACGCAGAGCTTGGACCAGCATCAAGCTGCCACAAACCACAGCCAAGTTCAAGCTGAGGTTCTGCAGGGGTCAGACATGCCAGAGAAAAGACAAAAGAATGAAAGAAAGCAGGCATAGAGAGTAAAGTGGGAGAGGAAGACAGGGAGGCAGACACCGGGTAGCCCTGCGAGGCATTCCCAGCAGCCACAGCAAACTCTCCCAGAGACTCTCTCTGCACGTGCTCTGATTAACCTCTGTGCATCCGTTACCCCATTGGCTCCTCACAGCACCCCCATGAAGTAGGTTCATGTACTTCCATCAGGTTTTACAGGAGGAAACTGAGGCACAAAGGCATCCTGTCCTAGCCTTGAGCGTCCATCAGCATGTCCTGCTATATCCTTACTCATCTGCGTGGATTGTATTCCTGGGAGGAGAGGAGCGGGTAATTAATATTCAGGTGGTGCCTACTGCCGGTGGCTACTGCTCTGGGCCGGGTAGGGAGGGATTCTGGGACCAATTAAGGCAACCCCAAACATCCTGCTCCGGCCTTCCGGCATCTCCCCAAATGGAAAATACGAGAAAAGGGGAAATCTCACAGCCTGGGGCACCAAAGGCGGCTACAAACACAGACTCTACAAGCCCCGTAAACCAGCCTCCTCCTCGGGGGTCTGCAGCCTCCATGGGACATGCAGGCAGAGTGGGGAGAGATTGCAGCTGTCTGTGAGCTGAGGGAGGCTGGGTTTCTCTGCTTGGGGCCTGGCCAAGGAGCCAGAAAGGACAAGGAGGCAAGGTCTTCGCTTCCTGGCATCAAGTTACTGCCGTATCCAAGCTCGGGCTGCTAGGAGCAGCTCCAGGCATGAGCGTTGCTGGTCAGCTGACAGCAGACTTGTTCTGGTAGCTGCCATCAGGGTGAAGCGAGTGTGGCACTGGCTGCAGAGGGTGGGGAGCAGGGAGGGAGCCTGGGGGGGCAGGAGAAAGCCTCCAGCCCTGCCTTCTGTTCCACCCCAGCCCCCAGCTGGGGGCTGGGGTGGAACAGAAGGCCTCCAAGAGGGAAGGCCGGGCCTGAGGACGGAAGGCACTGCAGCTGCCAGTCTGGGACTGCGGTGGCTCTAGCAGGAGGGCCTGGCTATGCCTGCAGCCTGGCACCAGCCCCAGAAACCTTCAGCGTCCCCCAGTTTCACCGCCCAGGGCTGGAAGGTTCCATAAGCTCCCTGATCTCCCAGATGAAAGACGCTTTCTAAGAGTCATAAAACCGTCCCCACTCGGAACAATAGGCCCTTATCCCACTGTGTCCTTCACATAAACTCCCATTAGCCATGCACCAGAAGCTGCAGGCAGGAGCTTTATAGACTGGGTTTCTGGACCAGCCCCAGCGTTCATTAACATCCACTCCCTCACCCTCCGTGGAGCCTGCAAAATCACTCCAGATTACAGAGTTCCATAGAGTGCTCGGCCTACGGGCAACCCCGCAAGGAAGCAGCCTTTGTCCCGGTTTGTGAATAAAGAAGCAGACCCGGAGAGGTGAGGTGCTTGCCCAGGGTCACGCAGCAGGCGAGTGGAGGAGGTGGGGTTGAAATCCAGAGGCCCAGCTCCTTCCCCCATGCCACGTGGACTCTGGTTATGATCTCTCAGTCCTACAGCACGGAATTCAGGAGGTTAAGGCCAGGGGTTTTCTTGAGTTTTCTCCCGGAACGAAGTATCTTCTGAGACCTCCAAGCCTTCACCAGATGATCCTGTTGACCTGCCCAAGGTGTCAGCAGAGGGAGAGGGGAGCAGGCCACTTCTGAAGGGAGAGCCCATCGGGCACAGGTATCAAGGACCCAAGCCCCTTCTCTCGGATGAAATCAGTCCTTCACCGCATCTCACATTCACACTCCCAACCCAGTTCACCACCTTCCTCCTCTGAAGGCCACTGTTGATGACAGCCCCCCTTTACTGAGCATTTACAGCTCGCTGGCCCCCTGCTCTCTATACATAAATGCATGTATTCGTGCATGAATCTATGAACGGCTGCTCTCAAGATCCCCTTTTGCATAGAGAGGTCAGTAGCCTACCTAAGGTCACACAGCAAGTAAGCAACAGAGTCCAGGTGTATCTCAGTCTACCTCACTGTGTCTCCCCAAACCTTCACAATGTGGGGTTCAGCAGGCACTCCATTCCCCCAGCACAGGGGCTCTTCCCCACCTCTGCCTCCCTTGGTATCCTGCCTCCCTCAGCTTCTGGGAGCTTTCCAGATGGTCTTCACAAGCCCCTGCAAAGGCAGCCCATAGTCTTGGATGGATGGATGGATGGATGGATGGATGGATGGATGGATAGATGGATGATGGATGATGATGGATGGATAATAGATGGGTGGATGGATGAAGGATGGATAAATAGAGTAGAAAAATAAGAGGAAAAGAACTAGAAAACAATACATACCTCCTATACTTCCAGCCACCCACCCCCTCAGTGAAGCAGGAGGAAGCTGGGAGCAGTGTCTCTGCTACTTGGGAAATCCCCTGGCCAAGACTCAGGGAAAGCAGAGAAGAGTGTGCTGACTATTAGGGGAGGGGGAAAGAAGCACCATGTGGCGGATGGCTTTGAGACAGCTGAAAGTAAGCAGCAGGAGTCCCATCAAGCGTTCCCCCTTCCAGAAACTACCCCTCCGCAGTGAATTTCATCTGCTCCATCCCAAACCACACCTCTGAACTGGGGAGCAGCCACAAAATGTGCCCCAGTAAATTCCCTGCCCTGCCAGGACTGGGCCTAAGAACAGAGTTGTGCCAGACCCTGGGGACCAGGCCCAATCATCCCCTGGGCACCATCTGCGAATTCTGGAGTACCCACCAGGAGCCATGAGCTTCAGGGGGTTTGTGCTCCAGTTAATTTAAAAGATTTCATGCTTGCCGAGACCTTTTTGGCTCAATGGATAGAGCGTCGGCTTGGGGACTGAAGGGACCCGGGTTCGATTCCGGTCAAGGGCATGTACCTTAGTTGCGGGCATATCCCCAGTGGGGGGTGTGCAAGAGGCAGCTGATCGATGACTCTCTCTCATCGATGTTTCTAACTCTCTATCTCTCTCACTTCCTCTCTGTACAAAATCAATAAAATATATATTTAAAAAAAAAAAAAAGATCTCATACTTGACCCTGACCAGATAGCTGAGTGGGTTAGAGCATCGTCCCCATATGCCAAGGTTATAGGTTCCATCCCCAGTCAGGGCACATGCAAGAATCAGCCAATGAATGCATAAATAAATGGAACAACAACCATGTTTCTCCCTCTCTCTTCTCCCTTCCTTTCTCTCTCTGAAATCAATCAATAAATTAAAACAAAATTTTAATTTAAAAAAAAATAAAAGATGTCACGCTGACCCTCCACGTCCCATACCTCGGGAATTCTGATCATCGGCTTGAGCCCGCCAGCCAGCTCTGAGGTCAGATCAGTGTGAAACAGGCTGTCCTCCTCCCCACTCACCCCTGCCGAGCCCTGGGCTATGCAAGACACAGCGCCAGAGAAACCCTGCGGTCCCAGGAGAGCGGGCGTGGGACGTGGGGCCAGTTTTGCAGAGTTAAGAAAGAGGAAGCGGAAAGATTACAAAGCCCAGGATCCCTCCTACCACCCGGAGACCTCCTCTCCTCTGCAGGGACCTGGCACGAGGCCCTGGACAGCCGGTGAGGCGCCCTGACCCCCAAGGGCCTTACCTACTAGTATTTGCCAGACGCGAGAGAGCGGGGTGGCGCTGGGACCCTTTTCTGAGCACTTACTCTGCGCCAGGCCAGGTGCTCTGCCCGGGTGAATGCATAACCTTCATCCCATTTCCGTGAGCTTGGTATTCATATCTTCCTTTTCAGTTACGTAACCAAGACCAAGTTAACTCCCCCAAGTTCACACCGCCTGAAGGGACAGCGCTGGGGTTTGACCCCACGTCTGACCCCAAAGGCCATGCTTTCTCCACTGACAGCAAGGTGAAAAGGCCTCAGGAGGGCTGTCCCCCGCAGTTGGACAAACATGGGCATCCAGGGTTTATCCAAAATTGGCCAGGCAGCATCGGAGCGGTTTTTATGGAGACCAATCCAGCCTTGGCCAGTTCCCATGTAGCAGAAGCAAACGCAGCCTCCCCCGCATTCCTCAGCTTAGCGGGAAGGAGGGGGGAGGTGGCAGGGAGCCCAGAGGGCAAGTCAGAGGCTTTCAGAGCCCGACAGGCCCTTTGCAATGGCCCAAGCCACCCCTCCTCCTCCTCTCCCAGAGGGGGAAACTGAGGCCTGGAGAAGAAGGGAAAGGATTTGCTCAGGGCCACACAGGGTGAGGGGTGGAATGAGAGTCAAGGCAGCCTCCTGGCTCGAAGCCCGGGGTCTCCTCCTCCACCCCAGCCTGTCTCAGACAAACCAGGACATTGGCGCCCCTTCTATCAGATCAAATGAACGGTTATCAGATGTCATTGTGCCTTTGCTCAGCAGAGAGCCAGGGAGAAGGGTGACCCGCCGCCTCCCTGCCTCTGCGGGTGGGTTGGCTGGAGCAGGAGCAGGGGCAGGGGCAGGGCCCTGTGGCCAGGAGAGGCCCCTAGCACCTGGCCTCTTGGCACAAGGACTGCCTTCTCCCTGAGGCGAGGAAGGAGGGGGGAGGGCCACATGGGAAGGGGCCTGAGTGAGGAGCGAGGGGTTCACTTGGTGGCAGCGCCCCACCTGCCTTGGACCTACCTGCTGAGCTGCTGGGAACGTGCTCCATGCGTCTGCCCTTGAATCCGAAGAGTGGGTGTCCCCAAACCCACTCACAGAGAGACCCCCATCCCAGGGAGCTGTCTTGTCACGGTGGGAGGGTACTCACTTCTGGGGTCACACACAGACTGGGTTCGAGTCCCTGCCTCCTCACTACCAGTCCTGGGACCTCGCCTCACTGAGTCTCGGCTCCCTGCTCCAGAGCCAGTGGTGCTCCCGCCTCTCAGGTGGCTGTGGGGAGTAAGTGCCAAGGCTGTCCGGCACAGAGGGGCCGGAGACGCTGCTTGGGGAGTTAACTCTCTTCGTACTAACTCGGGGCGAAAAGGCATTCCGGCAGTGACATAATTCACAGCCCTCGGGGAGAACAGCCCCGTCCCCAGAAAGGGTGACTCAGGCCCTAGGAGGCTGAGTGGCCTCCCCATGCCTCTTAGAACGCAACCAGAGGCCCAGCCCCGCCTGGCCCGAGGCACTGCATGGGAAGAGCCTACCACCCAGAGCCCACCACGCTGGGTCCTGGCCTTGGCTGCACCATGGACTCAGGGTGTGGCTTCGGATGGTGAGAAGTGAATGAGTTAACTGTTAGCAAAGTGCCTGCCACAAAGCAAGCGCCCGGCAAGCATGCTACTCCCCAGACATCGGCCGCACAGACGAGAGATACTCTGACAGCCGTGAGCTCGCCATCCCCAGGGCCACGCAAGCCACGGCTGACCAGCCACGTGGGGGAGTCGCGGGGCCAGGATGGTCTGATGCCTTTAAAAGGCTTCTGAGTGTCAGCCCATAAAGTCAGGCCAGTGGAACTGTGGGCACTGCTTCCCTCCTTCCCAACACGGGAAGAGGGCTACCAGGGCGGTGGAGGCGGGAAAAGAGGAGCAGGGGTGGAGGAGGCCGGAGCCCCCTCTGGCTCCCCCCTCCACACCCGCCCCGCTCTGTTACCCATCCACAGTGTGACCTTGAGTTACCCCTCCCAATACTCAGAGCCTCACTATTCCCAGCTGCACAATGATGCCATTGAACTAGGTGTTCTTGAGCCCATGCCAAGTGCAATCATCTAACTCTGTGACCCTAAGAAGGGGGTGAGGGGAAGCTCTCACCACACACACCCCTGAGAGCCTCCCTCTCTGCATCCTTCACCCCCACTTTGCTTTGACCTGCCACACAGATGGCCACAAGGGTCAGGTCACCTCTACGGAGGCTCCCAGCAGAGTGCCCTCTGGCAAACCCCAGCCCAAGGCGCCCCTACGCCCCACGCCGCCGCCTGGCAAGGGGAAGGGTGTCCCTGTGCCCAGGGTGCCAGCCACGGAGAGACCCACCCACACGCCCGGTGAATGCCAAAGGATCCTCCTCCTCCCGCTCGGAGAGAAACGGAGATGTTTAAACATCCGAAACCTGACCTGCAGTCTGTGTGGTCCGATGCCAGCCCTCAGGGTCCCGACTGGCAGGGAAGGTCCCGCTATCGCAGCCGCTGGCAGGCAGGAAGGCACCCGCGCTAGCTCTCCTTGTGGCACTGCGTGTACAGGTGTGTGAGTCACTCACCTGCTAGACCAGCTGAGCCAGGAGGCGTGTGAATAAAGGTGGGGACCTGCACAGGGGGCGGTGCAGGCAGAAAGGCTGAATGAGCCCTGGCAGCTGCCCGCTGGGCCAGGAAGGGGCACCGGGCCTGGGCACTGGGAGCATTGGCCATTCCCCCACGGCCTGGGACCATGAGAGGGTGGAAAAGCACACCCTTCAATGGTGGAAAGTTCCAGATTTGAATCCCTGCCCTTCCCAGCGGCACGGCCTCGTCTCCACAAGCCTGTTCCCTCGGGTTCCACTGGAGTAGACCCAAGTGCACAGGGTTCTGGGTGGGGAAAGGGCCTGGAGTCCCAGCTTCACCGGACAGACACGAATCGTGGCTCTGACCCTCCTGCTCAGGAAAGCAGAATGGCACCCTCGGGACAGGCCTGTGTGCCTTCCCCGTCTCAGGGTTAGGGACCCCCAGACATTAGTCAAGCATCTGCTGTGCTGATTGAGAGGCAGGAATCTCACCAGGCAGCTGTGGCTCAGCTGGCTGGGTGTCGCCCCGTGTACCCAAAAGGTTGCCAGTTCTTTTCTGGGTCAGGGCACGTGCCCCAGTAAGGCGTGGGCAGGAGGCACCATGTTGATGCTTCTCTCTCTTCCTCTCCCTTCTTCTCTCTCTAAAAAAATCAATAAAACATAACATAAAATAACATAAAATAAAATAAAATAAACTTATTTTTAAAAACTAAGAGCACAAGTATCTGGACATCAGGATCAAGTCATTTAACCTCATTTACTCTGCCCTGACCGTGCGCCCCTGAGGACGCAGGATGGGGGTCTCAGTGGTAGATCCCCTGCCCTCAAACACCCCACGCATCTCCCACCAGGCCTGGCCAGAAAGGCCCAGGCCCCCGTACCCCCTGTTCTTCATTCTGACCCATGATAGCACCACCCTGCACATTTATTTTAATAAAACTGCTTCGATCAGACCCACGGCCCTCCTGGTGGAAAACTTTTCCCAACCTGCTTGCTGCATATTTTTAAAATATATTTTATTGATTTTTTACAGAGAGGAAGGAGAGGGATAGAGAGTTAGAAACATCGATCAGCTGCCTCCTGCACACCCCCGACTGGGAATGTGCCCGCAACCAAGGCACATGCCCTTGACCAGAATCGAACCTGGGACCTTTCAGTCCGCAGGCCGATGCTCTATCCACTGAGCCAAACCGGTTTCGGCATTGCTGCATTTTTTAACATGTATCTTTATTGATTTCAGAGAGGAAGAGGGGGTGGGGGAGAGAAACTTCAGTGATGAGAGAAAATCATTGAGTGGCTGCCACCTGAATACCCCCACTGGGAGTCAAGCCCACAGCCTGGGCATGTGCCCTAACCGGGAATTGAACTTGTGACCTCCTGATTCATAGGTCAATGCTCAAGAATGTTTTCACTGAGCTCATTGGAGGCTGTGCCCCTGGCTCTGCAGATGTTTCCAGAGCCATGTTCCTGGAAGAGACTCCCTTGAAGAAAGAATGGTCTCTTACACAGAAAAGCACTTATTCGGTTCGAAGCAAATCTGGGAAGGAACCTGAGGGGTTCCGCCCTGTCATGCGGACTCCTCATTCGCTGGGGAGAAGCTGCCAACAGCCCAAGTTCCCGGAAGGGAAAGGTTTGACTTTCTGTTTCTCCACCCAGATTATACGACCATCCAGGAACTGGGTGACGTGCGTTATGCAAATGATCTCACTGAACCTCCCGACCAGAGAGGCCCATTGGAAAGATGAGGAAACTGAGACTTAACTTGGGGAAAACCACACAATAAGAAAGTAGGAGAACTGGCATTGGAATCGAGGTCTTGTCGAAGTAAGGAACAGCCCATCCTATTTAAAAAATGTTTATGAGTTTAGTGGAGTCAAACCGATGACAATTGCCAGACAATTGCCGGAAGCAAAATCTCAAGGGAATGAGAAAACGCTCTGGAAAGGGCAGTTGGACAGTTTACTTTGTACATAACAATCCCCCTGGGATTGGAGAAAGAGTAAATAAAATGGAGACATACATGCTTATTGTACCTTGGCAGGTGCAGGGTAGTTAATAATTAATAACGTTGACAGCACACGGACATGGTATTTGGGCAACAAGAGAGATGAGGGGTTCCGTGGTCTCGTTCCCTGGTGCAGGGGCTGTGCCTGGGGAGGTCTGGGAAAGGGGGTTCCTCTGGCATTTCAAAGGTCTGTTAACCCATGATGCAGAAAGACCATAGGCGGGCTCCGTGGCAAAGATTGACCGTTGTCAAGGACTAGGACTTGACGACCCGCCACGATCCTCTTTAGTTAGGAAGTTTCATCTCAGACCATCCTTTGTGGTTACTGTAAGACTCCGAGTTTGTGAGGCTGCAGGCCTCCCTGAGCTTGGCAGGTGTACCAGAGCCCAGACACTTGGCCTCAGGGAGGACAGGACTGGAGCTGCCAATGGCAAATGGTACGGGAAGCAAAGGAGGCCAAATTCTAAGTTTGGGGACCTCTGATTGGCTCCCAAACTCCTACACCACCTGCCTACAGCCTCGAGAGTATGAATAAACAGTGCTGGTCGATGTGGATGCAGAGTTGGGGCTCCTCCCCCCAGCCCATCATCCTCATCCAGCATCTGCACCCAAGGTTGGGGCCAGGGGCCCTTTCCCAGGTGGGCCTGCCGTTTGCTCCCATTGCTGTGAGACACGCTTCTGGGCCAGACCTTGACAATAGCCACGACCAGCCTCAGCCTCACAGCACTCCCCTCCCCTCTCCAGCCCAGGTGGGAAGCCGGAATCCCGGTGTGGGCCCATCCCCCACCAGCCACTTCTCTTCTTTTGCTTTCTCTCAGCCAGGAAGCTGGAAGTGCTCCCTGCCAGGGCTTAACAGCAAAACCAGGACAAACGGTGTAGCATGAGCCCAGCCAGCACTGCCCGGACAGCATCTGTAATCACAGCAGGGACGGCCCAAACAAGCCAGAGTTTGAATCCAGCGTCATTAGCAAGCCATGTGGCCCCGGTCAAGTCCCTTGTCCCCTTGACCTCTATAGGAGCATCTGTAGAATGGGGATAACGGCAGTCACCTCTGAGAGCTGAGAGCTGTTGTAAGGAGTGAATGAGCTTGCTGATAGCTGAGGAGACCATGGGTGGTTATGATCATTTTTTATTACAGTATCCTAGAAAAACCCTTCAGATTCCATGGGCTAGGCTGGAATTTATCTTTGAATCATTTAAGCTTTTTTTAAAAATATACCTAGCTGAAACCGGTTTGGCTCAATGGATAGAGCGTTGGCCTGAGGACTGAAGGGTCCGGGGTTTAGTTTTGGTCAAGGGCATGTACCTTGGTTGTGGGCACATCCCCAGTGGGGGGGAGGGGGGAGGAGGGAGCGTGTGTGCAGGAGGCAGCTGATCGATGTTTCTCTCTCATCGATGTTTCTAACTCTCTATCCCTCTCCCTTCCTCTCTGTAAAAAAAATCAATAAAACATTTTTTAAAATATATACCTAGCCGAAACCAGTTTGGCTCAGTGGATAGAGCGTAGGTCTGTGGACTGAAAGGCCCCAGGTTTGATTCCGGTCAAGGGCATGTACATTGGTTGCAGGCACATCCCCAGTAGGGGATGTACAGGATGCAGCTGGTCAATGTTTCTGTCTCATCGACATTTCTAGCTCTCTATCCCTCTTCCTTCTTCTCTGTGGAAAATCAAGAATAAATAAATATATATATATATATATATATATATATATATCCCTATATGTCTATGTCTATACCTATATCTATATCTATACCTATTTCTATATCACCTATATCTATTCCTACATCTCCTATAGATAATCCTCTGAAGAACTCAGAAAAGAATGTTCATGTGAAGAACTGAGAGTAGAATGCTTATGCCCAGAGAAGCCACAAGTATCATCCTCCCTTGCACATTCCTAACCTGTGGACCCAAAAAGGTATTGGGCGCCCCCTGCTGGCCACTAGGAGCACGTCCTTCAGGATAAGGACAGGAACAATAGGGCCTATTCCCGCTGATCCTCTCCGGGTCAGGCACTGTGCTAAGTACTTTACATGTGTTTCATTTCCTCGTGTCACTCCTCTGGGACCTAGACTGTTATGTCCATCCCACAGATCAAGAAATGGAGGGTCAGCCGAAACCGGTTTGGCTCAGTGGTAGAGTGTCAGTCTGCGGACTGAAAGGTCCCAGGTTCGATTCCGGTCAAGGGCATGTACGTTGGTTGCGGGCACATTCCCGGTGGGGGGTGTGCAAGAGGCAGCTGGTCGATGTTTCTCTCTCATTGACATTTCTAGCTCTCTATCTCTCTCCCTTCCTCTCTGTAAAAAATCTATAAAATATATATTTTTTTAAAAGAAATGGAGGGTCAAAGATGGTAAGCCGTTTGACCATGACCATTTAACTGTAAGTGGCTGTATTGATAAATGATTTCTGCCTATTAAGCAACCCCAAACGTAATGGCTTAAAACAAGCATCTAATAGAGTTCATGGTCATCTGTCTTGGCTGGGACCTGGCTTACCCATCAGTCAGCTGGTCTAGGATGGCCTTGCTTGGGACCCTTCCCTCCATGTTGTCTCTCAGCCCCCTGCCCTTGAGCACAAACTCTGTCACATGACGGTTACATGGGTCCAAGAGAGAGGCTGTGTAAGTGGGCAAGCCTTGGAGCTCACAAATCCTCACTTGCACCACATTCCATGGGTCAAAGCAAGGAGTGGAAAAAGGCTCCACAGCCCAGCCTGTGTGGCTCAATAGCTGAGCGTCAACCCATGAACCAGGAGGTCACAGTTCAATTCTGAGTCAGGGCACATGCCTAGGTTGTGGGTTTGATCCGTAGGAGGGGGCCTTTCAGGAGGTAGCTGATTGATGATTCTCATCATTGATGTTTCTCTTTCTCCCTCTCCTTTCCTCTCTCTGAAATCAATAAAAACTGGGGGTTTTTTTCTCCTAAAAGCTTTATGTTAAACTCTATTAAAAAAAAAAAAATAGACTCTGCAAAGGGAGAAACAAAGTGTGGTGGCCATTTCTGTCACTTATACAGTGGTTGAGCCGGGACTTGAACACAGGCCCGTCACTCACTGTTATGGCATCCGGTCTCCAGTCACAGCGCGAGTCACCAGTGCTCTCCGTGCTTGGTATTGAATGTGAGCCTCTCCCCTCTCTGGCTGTTACCCCACTGAGCAGGTCAGAGGCACCACTTATTTACATCTCCTGGCCTGGCAGCCCACGCATTTATCCAATTCCTGTTGTGTCTATCTTCCGCCAAGCTCAGGGCCATCGTGGGAATTAAAGTGACAGCACTAACAGCTGGGGCACCCTCAAGACACTGCAGCAACAGCCAGCAGGTTGGAGGGGGCACTGAAGCCAATGGCTTGGAGGGGCCCAGCTCCCAAGAGGCCAGTGATGGGCATAATCGGTCATTACCAGCTACAATGCTGTCCTCACTGAAATCAGGGGTCAGCCTCACTGCCACTCAGAGGGACAGCCCTGGGCGGGGATCTCCGGGAGGGGTCTGCATTGTGCATGGCGCCCCCTGGTGTATACACTGAGCATGACTCTCAGCTCTGCAGAGGTTTCAAGGGTGGGACTGTGCGGGTTCTCAAGTCCTTTCCTCCCCCTCACTTCCTGAGAGACAGCCTCAGAGACTCCTTTTCTTACCTGCAGATTGGGATGACGACCTCTCTGCCATTGCTCTGAGGATCCAATGAAATCACATAGGTAAAGGCCAGTGCCTAGTGGCTGTTCCGAGGAACAGCAACCTCCCTCCATCCCGAGGACAGCAGCTCCACCTCTCCACTCAGAAATCGGAGCCAGAACGTCAACAGGAAGCTCAAGGTCAAGCCCACCGCTGATGTCAAGGACCTGGACCGGAGAATATAATCTTGCATTATTGCACTGAAGATCACACAGAAACCCACTTGGGTTCCAGCATTAATACCAACAGTAAAGCAGCAGCAACACACACTGTGTACGCAGCATGTTCAGTCCTCCCAGGATCACCCTGAGGAAATTGAGGTTCAGAGAGGTTCAGTCACTTGCCCAATGTCACACAGCTGGTAGAACGTAGACTCGGGGTTCGAAGCCAGGTCATCAGGCTCCACACTGTGGGCTTTCCCCATGTCTAACTCCACTGAATGGAGGTGCTCTACCAGCCTGTCCTGAGAGGGAGCGGGGAGACAGGTTATTTTGTCCCCGTTAAGGAGATGAAGAAACTGATGGTCCAAGCTATAACCCTTGACCCCTGACCCTGAATTTGGCCATAATGCTGACATGGCCACCAGCCCTGGTGATGCCTGCTGCCACTCCTCCCCCTCAGAGAGCAGGGCCTACCCTGGGGCCTAGGCAGTCTTGGTTTCTGCGGGGGAGAAGGGCATTCTGGAGGCACCCTGGACCCCCACTCCTGACCCGAGCTGCAGCCAAGTTCAAGGAAGCCTAGTTTCCAGACGCACCGGGCGTCCCAGCTCAGGCCCAAGGTCTCAACCAGCCCTTCTCAAGAGAAACCGGGAGATTGACCCTGCCCCCACCAGCAGCGATAGCTCTGGGGGAGCAGGGGGAGCCCGGGAACACAGAGTGGAGCAGCCTTGACTCTGGACCCGTGGTTGGCTAGGTGGGCAGTAAAGCTGGGTCACTGTCCTCAGCCTCAGTAATAACAATAAAGGGAAATGACAACATAGCACAGCCCATGCGCCAGCCACAGTTCTTGGTGTTTCATATACACTGAGTGGCCAAATTATGATGATCTCTGAACACATAATAATCTGGCCACTCAGTGTATATCCTATATAATAAAAGGCTAATATGCAAATTGCCCCCTTGACCAGAAGTTCAACCAGAAGTTCGATCAGCAGGCAGGCTAGCCAACCATTCATGTCCCCTCCCTCTAGCCAGGCTGGCTGGCCCCCACCCATGCATGAATTCATGTACCAGGCCTTATATATATATATATATATTGAGTGGCCAGATATTTATGCGTTTAGAGGTCATAATGATCTGGCCACTCAGTGTATATTAACTCGATTTTCACAACAGCTGGTGAGGAGGTAATGTTATCTCCCCTTTACAGATGAGGAAACTGAGGCCTGGGGCGGGGTGAAATCTGAGCCTGGCTGGCTGAGCACTTATCTTGAACATTTTATTAACTACTTACAAACTCCCCAGAGGCGTTATAGTAGCAGATTTACAGAAGAGAACGTTGAGGGCCCGATGGGCGAGTCACAAAGCCAAGATTGGGCAGTTAGGAACGTCTGGGCCCAAATCCTGAGCTCGGAACCACAGGCGACCTGGTGCTCACAGAACAGGGGAAGCCTCACCTTTGTCCCAGGCCCCTTGAGAACGGGAAGTTCTGAAAGGACCCAGTTGGGCAGAATGGTGGTGCTGAGGCGCCCTCTGCTGGCTGCGGTAAAAATACCAAAAGGACTGGGGCTGCTGAGATGCCTGATGCGCACACAGTCACAGGAAATGGCCCATTTATGAGCTGGGTAAACGCTGGGCTCAGAAGAAACATCTGGTCAAGCCTAGGGAGTCCGGGGAGGCTTCCTGGAGGAGGTGATCTGCAGAGAGCAATGGGTTTTTTTATTCAGGAGTTCAATTCATTGAGGTTAAAACAATTTAGATCGAGTTGGCCAGGGCAATTCAAATGGGCCACCCAGCCTGTGATAAGAAAAGCCAAGAATGTTGTCTGAGCCGGCCCTCAAAGAGTGAGAAGGCACTCGTGGGGGCCGGGCAGGGTGAGAAGAACCACCTAGAACCACCTGTGCCCAAGTGCATGCGGACAGAAGAGGAAATCCCAGGTCAGGTGCGGGAGGTTGGAGGAAGGGCAGGGAGCTGGACTGATGAGGTAGGAGCTGCAGCCACAGCTTCAGCGAAGGCGGAGGAAGCGTGCTGGGCTGAGGGCCAGGAGAATGGGTGGCATCCTGCACCTGGGGATGCGTTAGAAATGCAGATTGTCTATCCAACAAGCCCAGGCGCAGGTGAGGCTAAAATCTGAGCATCTCTGTCTAAGCAAGTCCTGAGGGTCCTGCTGCGGATTCAGACTTCAAAACCGGTTCCGGCCGCACCTCTGATTCCCTTCCAAACCCAGGGGAGCTCCGGAGAGCTGGCTGGTCCGAGGACTGAGACGCCACGTGGCGTATTTCACAGTTCTGTGGGTTCCCGGGAACATGCTGGCGTGCTGTGCAGTGTGCGGGGCTCCGAAGTTCGCCTGCATCAGTGGTCGGCAAACTCATTCGTCCACAGAGCCAAGTACCAACAGGACGACGATTGAAATGTCTTTGGAGAGCCACATTTTTTAAACTTCTTCTAACGCCACTTCTTCAACATAGACTGGCCCAGGCCGTGGTGTTTTGTGGAAGAGCCACACTCATGGCGCCCAAGAGCCGCATGTGGTTCGAGAGCCGCAGTTTGCTGACCCCTGGCCTACTTCCTTTCACGTGTAGACAGCGCCTCCTCCTCCAGGTGAGGCGCTGAGATTGGGCAGGTGAAGCCACTTGGCCCAGGGTCCCTTAATGAGAACTGGGCCCAGCAGCAGGTTTTGGGGACACGGACCTCACACTGCACCCCACTGCCCAGGCCCTGGCTCTTCCCTCTCCTGCCCCCGGTTTCCTTTGCCCTTAAAATACCAGGGTCACAACTATCTGGAGCCCACAGCCAGTCGGACAGATACTGTCACTCCCAGCCTGGGCCCTCCCCCAGGGGACCCGTGGGAGTGGCTGTGTTGTCTGGGCCTCCCCGAAGGTGACCTCTGAGGAGAGGCAGAGCCGGATACCCGGGGACACGCCTTCCGGGCACAGGGACAGCAGGGGCAGGGCTCCGAGCACAGGAGGTTAGCGCTCAGGGGCAGCGAGGAGGCCTCGTGGCTGGAGCCGTGTGAGGGGGAGGCAGAGGTGAGGGGAGTGCAGGGGCGTTATGAAAAGCTTTGGGAGGATGTGATCTGCAGTGAGGGAGTCCCGACTAGCTTGCCTGCTTCACTTCTCACAGTCTCAAAACTCACTCCCACTCTGTACATTGGGAAGACTGAGCATTACACAGGTAGTTCTTCCCTTGTAAGTCGTGCTCGGCTGGGTGGCTCAGCGGCTGAGCATCGGCCCAGGAACCAAGAGGTCGCCAGTTCAATTCCCTTCCTGGTCAGGGCACACGCCCAGGTTGCAGGCTCAATCCCCATCAATGTGTCTATCTCTCTATCCCTTCCTTTCTCTCTCTAAAAAACAATTAAAAACAACAAATAACATATATTTTTAAATTAAAAAATTTTTAAAAACATATTTTATTAATATAAGTTGTGTCCTGGGAGTGAAATTGATTTAAAGCTTCCTCTGCATAGAGACTGGGTGGGAGCAACTTCATTTAGGGCTTCACTTAACTAGAGAGAGGGATTTGCAGAGCAGTACCATGGGATGGAAGGGATGGGATGGGATGGGAAGGATCTGGCTCATTGAGATCTTCAAATCCAGGACTTTCCAGAGCAAACAAAACACTGGAGCAGCAATCAGAACCCAAAGAAGAAAAGGGGGCTCAAATAAGTCGTCCCTGAACCGCTAATTGTTCGGTGGGTCAGGCTCACTTCTCTCAGTCAGCCAATATCAGTCAAGTTCACGGAGATCTAATCTGTGACTTTCTCTTTGGTGCTTGTTCAAAGCTGCTTCCACTCTTTCTCCGGTCCTTACACCAGCTGCCCCTGTGTGCGACTCCCCCACCCCTGCCCCATGCTGACCTTATTATACGCTGGCTAAAAATAAAAGTGCAGCCGAAACTGGTTTGGCTCAATGGACAGAGCGTCGGCTTGGGGACCGAAAGGTCCCGGGTTCGATTCCGGTCAAGGGGCATGTACCTTGGTTGCGGGCATATCCCCAGTAGGGGGTGTGCAAGAGGCAGCTGATCGATGACTCTTTCTCATTGATGTTTCTAACTCTCTATCTCTCTCCCTTCCTCTCTGTACAAAATCAATAAAATATGTTTAATAAATAAATAAATAAATAAAAGTGCAGGAATTTAGTAGTCAAAACTCCTGTGTGTGTCCGTGTCCGTGTCCGTGTGTGTGTGTGTGTGTGTGTGTGTGTCCTCCCGCCCAGACACCTTTAAGAGAACATTGAACTTTCTAGGAAACCTGGAGCAGGTCCAGCAGGAAACAAGAAGTCATCCAGTCACACACACACACACACACACACACACACTGGGCTTCCTTCTACCCTCCGAGCCGTCCTTCTAGGCACGGCCCGCCCTGGCTCTGGGCGCTGCTTGCACAGCAGAATGAGCGGCCGGCAAGGTGCCCGCATACCCAACCCGGTAGACGATCTTTACACTCGGTTTTGTTTCTCCGGAGTTCCACATCAGAGGCCGCCAGGAGTGTGCCGCCATCCTGCCCAGCATCCCCATCGGAGTGAAAATGGAGAGCTTGCTTCTCTGGGGCAGGCAGGCCCTGGGTGCCTCGGATCCTCGCCACCCAGAGAGGTTCAGGGACAAGCCTGACGTCACACAGCCACCGGGAGCTGGGCCAGCACCAGATCCCGGTCTGGCCCTCCTCCCCCTTGCCTTCGCAGAATGGGCGATTCCATTAGCGAAGCCATCGCCCGCATGTCGTCACCTCTTGCTGTACGGAGGGAGGCTGGAGGTTCTCAGAGCCCTCCCTGCCCTCCTCCTCTCCCCCCCTCCCACACACACACACAGTTTATAACGTGAAGAGAGCAGTCTCTGAGGCCCCTCCAGATACGAAACATGTGGCGGTAAAGTGAGCCCCAGTGTACTGATCAAAGCCGTGCATCTGGTTCTGGCCACTTGGCCCTGTAGGGGCCCCCCGCCCGCCCCCCCTTTCCTGCTGCCACAGCTGAAAACAATCTTTCCAATAACTCAGTGGTTTTCAGCTTCGGGGAGGGGGGCAGGGGTCGGGCAATTTCGCTCCCAGGGAACATCTGGCAGAGTCTGCGAGCATTCTGGTTGTCCCGCCTGGGAGAGGGTGCTACTGGCACCTAGTGGGCGGAGACCAGGGTGCTCTGAGCCTCCGTCCTCCCGGCCCCAACAGCCTCGGCTGGCACACCCGGCCCCCACCGCGCCTGCAACCCTGTATCGGCACAAGCCGGTGACCACGGGCTGTTTGCAGATCTGGGGCAGACGGCAGGTGGGGAGGAAAGTTCTTTGGCAAAGAGAACGATCCTGAGGAGAAAGAAGGAACCTTATCCACAACGAAAGGCAAAAATCCCTCCACTCTCTCCCAAACCTGGGCCTGGCGTTGGGGGCGGGGGGGGGAGGGGCGTGGAGACACCGCCGGACATGTCCTCCTTAGCACTGGCTACAGAGGTGTCATCTCCAAGGCACGTTAACGTTAAGAAACGTTCAAACTGTAAAGAATTTCTGTGAGCTCATTGGAGCCAAAGTGTGGACAATTGCCAGGAAGCAGAATCTCAAAGTATTGAGATTCAAAAAGTATTGAGATAATGGCGGTTTTATACAGTGTGTGTGTGTGTGTGTGTGTGTGTTTTAATAAGAGAGGGAGAGGAAGAGAGAGATGGAAACATCAATGATGAGAGAGAGAATCATTGATTGGCAGCCTCCTGCACGCCCCCCACTGGGGATTGAACCCACAATCTGGGCAAGTGCCCTTGACCAGAATCGAACCCGGGACCTTTCAGTCCACAGGCCAATGCTCTACCCACTGAGCAAAACCGGTCAGAGCTACACTTTGTTGTATACCTGACCATCAAAGGAGGAGACGTAAGTGGGTTCCTTGAACTCCACTGGTGACTGATTAGGGCGGTGGGTGCAGGGTTTGATTGTCAATAATTAACTCGGTAGCCATGAGGGGCCTGTGGTCTCTGAAGGACTGGGGAAGGGAAAATTGCTGGGACATTCCAAAGATACGTTATCGCAGATGCAACAAGACAATAGACTCCGATAAGGTGCAGACTGACCTTTGTCGGGGAAAATGGCGGCCTAGGTATGACTACACTGCTTTTTCACTTAAAAGCTTTCACTTCAGACCATCCTTTCTGGTTAGGTCTCGGCGTTTGAAAGGCCACCACACAGGCCTGGCCTGAGCTAGTCAGGTCGGCATGTGGCCCCTTCGCATCCACAGGCATGAGGTGGAGCCATCCGCCACCACCTCCCTCTTCCCTGGGCCACTCACATGTCCCTGGTCCGACACAGCACAGCACCGGGTCCCACCCCCGTGGAGGTTACTCCTACTTCATGCTCATGGTCCCAGAACCCTCCTGCCATGTGGCTTCAGCTGTGAGACAGTGATGGATGGACCTTGTTAAAGAACAAGAAGGCTGTTCAAAGGGACAATTCCATACGTGTGAGGACGTGGCAGTGAGAAAGCTCGGGCTCAACCCTGCATGTGACAGAAAAAGTGGGAATTTATAGCCAAGGATCAGTAGTTGTAAAATTATACAAGGAACTGTCAGGGATAAGGCAGGATTCTGGCTAATCCCCCCTACCTACCAAGATTCCTGCTGAAGGCAGGCCAGGGTGACCAGACATCCTGGGTGGGAGTGGGGGTGGGGGTGGGGGTGGGGAATGAAAGGGCAGGGGGGGGCAGGGCTAACTCCTGACTCCATTTTGTACTGTGGGGCAGGGCGGAGCTATCCTCCATTTTGTGTAACTGGACCCTAGCCCTCACCCAACCAATCAGGGTCAGCCAAAGCAGTGACATCACCACCCCTATAAAACCTCTTGACCTGTGGAAGCTTGCTCTCTCTTCCACCATGCTGTCTGCATGAGTGGGACAGAGCCCATGCTAGTGTGGAATTCAGGCTTTCTGCAATTACATCAGACTTGGCTCTCTGCTGGTCCGTGGGGATCACGAAATCTGGGCGTAACAGGGAACCCATCAGGTGTCCAGGGTTATCTGATATCGAGGTCTTATTCCTGACTTTGCCATCAGCTGGCTGTGTGACCTTGGACCAGTATCCGCCCCTCTCTGGACCTCCTTCTGAATTGGGAAGCTGTGAGGGGCTTCCCGGTGCTATTACCAACAGCCTGGTCCATTAGGAGCCCAGGTAGTTTCAAGGTTTTGAATGGTGTGTTTACACCAAAGCAGATGACTGACGTCTTCAGCCACACCCCTCCCTGACTCCACTCTGAGAACCAACTGCCTGCTCACCATCCCCACTTGGATATATTAAACAAACAAACAAACAAAAAGCCAGGCCAACATGCTCCACTCCAGCCTGACGGACTCTGCTCCGCTCACCATGCTCCTCCCTCTGCTCACCCCTCCACACACACACACACACACACACACACACACACCGGCCTCGTTGCCCACGGGACCCTCCACACCATAGTGTCGCTCGGGACAAGTGCCCCCAAGATGTGCCACCCTGGCCTTGAATGCAGATTCTCTCCCGCTGAAAACAATAATCAGGGTCCAGAAGGCTCCGGAAGGACCAAAGGACCCTTGTTGGCCTTCCCCTTTGGTTAGACTGAGAACTTGCTCCAGGAGCTAGCATTATAGCCCACTACATTTTAATAAGAACGAGGCAAAGTGTGATGGGCAAGGAGGAACCAGCCGGGTTTGACCCCAGCTCTCTCTCTCTCTGTCCCAGAACCCCCCCCCTCCTGCGCCCCTCACTGCACCTCGCTGTCTTTGGAATTTTCATGCTTCTGTGAACTCCCCGTGAGCAGGTATTACAACTCGATTTCCTCCTATTAACATGACCTATGTTACTTGACTTTTTCTGCCAGCCAGAAGAACTAAGAGTTGGAAAAAGTGACGTTTCCCCATCCCTGACACTAGGCAGGAGCCTGCCTCAGGGTCTTGGCACCTGCCTCTCCCTCAGCCCAGTGTTTCCTCCCAGGCGTCCTCCAGTCTCCCAGCCAGCTCCCCAGCCAGATGCCTACTTCCCAGGGAGCTCTGCCAAGCCCAGCCGTGTGCTCCGTGTGCTCATGGAAACCTGCCAAGATGGCATTCATCCTCCTCCCCATCCTCAGCAGGATCACAATTCACTTCTGTATCCTGATAAGGTCTGTCTCCCCTCTGTCCCCTCCCCCCATCCCTAACATGGATGTCCCGGGGAGGGCAGGATCTTTGTCCTGATTGGTCCTTGCGGGACCCGAGTGCCAGGGCAGTGTCTGATTCAGCCAGGAAATATTTGTGAAAGGAGGCGGCTCTTTGATAGGATGGAACCTAGGACCGCAAGGTGGCATCGAAAGGAAAGCAAGGTCAGATAAACAGACAGCCCGCTACCTCTCACAGTGCTTTCCTGCCCATGTTGCCCTTCCATTTCCCCCTCCCCTTCCCCCCCATCCCAGCTGTCCCCCAAAATGAAATCTATACATGGGGCCACCCCCATCCCACTTGTGCATGTGTGAGGTCTGTCTCCCTGATCTGGGCCTGGGGCAAAACAAACGTCATCAATAAATCAAGGGAGTACCCCTGCCTAACAGGGTCCCCGCCCCCCACCCCCACCCCTCAACCCCACTCCATAAAGAAAAGTTCTTTACCCCTCACGCTGCTCCTCGGCTGTAAATCCCAGGTCGCCAGGGCAGGGTACACACGCACATGCACTGCACTCCCTGAATTAGCGGCACTGGCTCTCTAGTACCCGTCTCCCCACCGCTGGGAAGGCACTGGCTCTCTAGTACCCGTCTCCCCACCACTGGGAAGGCCCTCTGCTGGGCTTTGTCTGCCCCCCACACCAGCCTCTCCTTACCTGGGCCCCCACCCAGGGCACCACCTGTTCCCTCTCCTGCTCCGCCCTCAGGGAGCCGCTCTGTGAAGGCTAAGCCCAGTGTCCCAGGCTCCGGGCCCCAGACGGCCATTGCTCAGCCCTGGGCCGGGCTCTGAGCGGGCATCTGGCCGGTGCCCTCGCCCAGATAGTGGGAGGGAAGGAAGGGGCTGGGGGACTTTCTGGGGCGACAGGAATGCTCAGCATCCTGAGGGTGCAGCCTGCACCGTAGCACAAAGCAAGTGGAAGTGGGTGTTTCCCTTTATGCAAATCGCACGTCAATGAAAAGAGTCTGAACAAAGGAGAGGAAGGGAGAAGGGAAGAGCCCCTTTAAATGGGGGCAGGAGAACAAAGGGGTTAGCCTGGGAGGTCAGAAAAAGCTGCTCCCCAAAAAAGAGCTGGAACATCTCATAAAGAGGAAGCGGACTTTAAGTTCACCTGTGCGCCTGGTTTCCCCTCCCGGCCTGAGCAGAGCGTCGCCAAACCTGCAAATCCCCGTGAAGGAGTGAGGGCACACCGTGTCTCAGATTTTGCCACAGAGAACAGCCCAGCCCTGGGAGGGGAGAAGGCCAGGCCCTGGGAGAATGGCCAGGCGTGTGCCCTTGGATCGGGAGTGGATGGTCTGCGGGCAAAGAGGATGAATCCCAAAGTGCTCGTCCCAGCCCCTGCTGGGATCAGAGGGGATCCTTTCAAACCCCAGACCCCAAGTCTGCACATGGAGAAGTTGTGGGTTTTATCCACGTATGGGGTGGCTGCGAAGAGGAGGGCTTTGGGACCAGGAAGCGGGTGGGGGGCAGGGTGAGCTAAAGGTGACCCCTGTGCTGGGGAGGCTGGGGTCAAGCCTCACTCCCCATGGACCAGCTGGGCCGCTTTGAGAGCGACACACGGCGTGTTTCTCGTTCTCATCAGCTGGAAGACGGGCCCGATGATGAAAATAGCACCCACCTGATACAATTAGCATGAGAATTCTATAAAATTATGTATATTCCATAAGCAACGTTTTGCCAGCACCTAGTATAGAGTGCTCTATACCTGCTAGCTGCGATGATGATGATGATGATGATGATGATGTAGTAACTGGATAAACAATGGGTCCGTGCTGTGTGTCACTACTTGAGCCAAATACACAGAGTCAGGGTTGACTTGTATGTTAAGGTGACCAGACGTCCTGATTTTTAACAACATCGAGGAACGTGGGACAAATTGTTAAAAATCAGGACGTCTGGTCACCTTATCGTATATGAGCATTTATTCCAGAAGAGCCGGCAGCACTGGAGAGCAGCAGATCAGCATAGAAATCTGCTCTGCACCCCCCGTAAGCCGGCCGTTTCTATGGCAAAAGCACAAAGGAAAGTAGGCACAGGGCAGTTTACAGACATGCAGGAGGACCAGGGGTCTTCATAGGGCTAGTGATGTGCGAGGGCTGGGGCTCCAGGGGAGACAGCCAGAGGGAGAGCCCGGTGGGCAGGTCACAGGTGAGCAGGCTGGAGCCTGCAAGGCCTGCAGGTGTGCAAAAGGGCTGGGGACCTTCAAAGGGCTGGCCACTCTGGTTTCTGCACAAAGTTCTTCATCTTGGCACGACCACAGGCAGCTGGGAGGAAGGGCTGCATCTCCAGGTGAGCTCCTGCCTGGGTAGCAAGTGCCTTCTTTACTCAGAATAAAATAGTCCCAGTTAACAAAGCATGACTAATATATTTATTTATTTATTTATTTTTTTATTTATTTATTTATTTATTTTTTACAGAGTGGAAGAGAGAGAGATAGAGAGTTAGAAACATCGATGAGAGAGAAACATCGATCAGCTGCCTCCTGCATACCCCAGACTGGAGATGTCCCCGTAACCAAGGTACATGCCCTTGACGGGAATTGAACCTGGGATCCTTCAATCTGCTGGCCAATGCTCTATCCATTGAGCCAAACCAGTCAGGGCTGAAAATATTTCTTATTATACTAGCTGGATCCCCAAATTCTATTGCTGCCCTCTTTCAATAATTAATAATAATAATAATAATAATAATAAATCATTACACATGCCAACTGTGTAGGCTGAAGCTATTCTCTCACCTTCTTTCTGCTGAAAATAATGCCAAATCCCAGGAAGGAATAAAATAATGTGTCTTAAGTACCCAACCGCCCCTAGAAAAAGCACAGGAAATGGCAGCTGTAGTTATGATGATTTCTCAAAACAGCACACTTTGTTTGCAAACTTTCTTTCTGGCCCCAAAGGCCTGTGTTTAGCATACAATCCGCCTTAGGCAGGAACTCAATTGTTGTCCAAGGGCTCAGACCTGGTGCCAGGGGGCGGGAGGTTTAGTAACTGCTCCCCAATCTGCACCTAAAGGTCACTCACCTAAACAGAAATGGCCAAAGGGGCACTGGTTGTGTTAAGGTTCTAAAACGTAAAGGAAGACCTTACCGCAGTGGAGGACAGGGTGCACGGTGAGGACGGAGCCTGGGAACGCAGCATTCTGGAGAGGACTCTGTGGGCCCTAGGCCTGGACATGGTTGTCATCGTTTGTCCGTCTGTTCAGTAAGGTCCAGTAAGAGTCTGGGTCCTGGCCACCCCAAGTTCATGGTTTTTCTTAAAGTATTTTTTAATATATTTTATTGATTTTTTTACAGAGAGGAAGGGAGAAGGATAGAGAGAGAAACCTCAATCAGCTGCCTCCTGCACACCCCCCATTGGGGATATGCCTGCAACCAAGGTACATGCCCTTGACCGGAATCGAACCTGGTACCCTTGAGTCCACAGGCCGATGCTCTATCCATCGAGCCAAACCGGCCAGGGCTAAAAGTATTTTTAAATGTTTTATTTATTGAGTAGAGGCCCAGTGCACAAATTTGTGTACGGCCCATCTGGATCAGGGAGGATCAAGCCAGATTGGATGAGGGGAGGGGAAGATGCTGGCCTAGGTTACTGACATGGGATTAATCTTGGTACATCTCAGGAAGCTGTTCGCTGCAATTTCTTTCCCATGAATGAGGCAGGGGCGAGGGGGGATTGGTGTCTGAGACACTAGAATTCTCTCCCAGCATAAAGAGCCAGGGTGAAGGCAATATTTAAATATGTGTGTTTTTCTAATTGACTTTTTAGAGAGTGAGAAATGGAAACATCAATTGGCTGTCTGCTGTACACTCAGCACCAGGATTGAGCCTGCAACCCAGGCATGTGCCCCAGCTAGGAATCAAACTGGTGACCTCTTGGTGCATGGGTCGACAATCAACCACTGAGCCACACCAGCCAGACGTGAAGGTAATATTCACATTGTGGCATTGTAAAGCACCCTTCCAAGTTCTAGCTGGTCCTTCCCCTTAATTCCATCCCCTCTTCCAAGTTGCTGTTTCCCTGCAGGACGGTGTCCCTGGCCAGGGATATTGTAAGTCCATGCCCGACAGAGTTAGGACAGTCTTTAACACAGGGGCGTTGGGGCCACTGGATACCCACAGGCCAGAAAACAACCTTGACTGAAACCTCACCCCTCATATAAAAGTTAGCTTGGAATGGATCTCAGACTGAAAAAGGAAAACTCGGTTAGTTAGAGCATCATCCCCTACACCAGTGGTCGGCAAACTCGTTAGTCAACAGAGACAAATATCAACAGGACAACGATTGAAATTCCTTTTGAGAGTCAAATTGTTTAAACTTAAACTTCTTCTAACACTACTTTTTCAAAATAGATACGCCCAGGCCGTGGTATTTTGTGGAAGAGCCACACTCAAGGGACCAAAGAGCCACATGTGGCTCGCTAGCTGCGGTTTGCCAACCACTGCCCTACACCAAGGTTGTGGGTTTAATCCCTGGTCAGAGCATATACAAGAAGTAACCAATGAAGGCATAAGTAAGTGGAACTACAAACCGATGTTTCTCTCTCTCTTTCTCCCCCTTCCTCCCTTCCTCTAAAATAAAATTTTTAAAAGTATTTTTTAAACTAAAACTCTAAAACTTTTGGAAGAAAATGAAAGAATGCCTTTGGAACTAAGGCTAGGTCTTAGGAGGCCAAAGTAGAATCCGTAAAAGGGAAAATAATTGATAAATTGGACTTCATCAAAATTAGAAAACTTTGCTCTATGTAAAGTCCACTTAGAGAATGAAAAGACAAGCTACAGATTGGGAGAAAATATCTGTGAACCACAGATCTTACAAAGGACTCCTATCGAAATTATATAAAGAACTCTCACAACTAAACAGTAAAAAAAAAAAAAAAAAAAAAAAAAAATCCAGTTAGAAAACAGGCCAAAGACATGACGAGACTTGGCTGATGAGGAACGAGAGGAATTACAGGTGGCGAATAAGCAATGAAAAGACGTCCACATCACTGGGGCAGCGCAGACCCAGACCCCGAGGAGACTGGTTGCATCCCTGGTAGAACAACTCCAAGCAGCGACAGGGACTCGCAGATGCTGTGAAGACGTGGAGAGACTGACCTCACCCCGCTGGCGGGGTGTCGTGGGACCGCCACTCAGGAGAACAGTTTGGTAGTTTATCTTAAGAAACTAAATATACACTTACCTTAGGACGCAGCAATTACACACCCGGGCGCTTATCCAAGAGACACAAAAACATGTCCGCACAAAAACCCGTGCACAGATGTCCGTAGCGGCTCTATATGTACCAGCCACATACAGGAAAAAGCCAAAATGTCCTTGAACTGGGTGAATGGTCCAAGAAGCGATGGCACATCCTTGCCAAGGAATACAATTCAGGAAAAAGGAACAAAGAGCTGGTAGGCGCGCATGGATGTCAAGGACCTGGCCCGGGGTCAGCACCCAGCAGAGTTTGCTATTTTCTTTTTTAAATATGCTTTGGTTGAAGTGGGGGCGGGGAGCTGAGGCCCAGCACCTCCAAGGAAACTTCTCACGAGATGACCCCTGATGAGATTCCACTCCTCTTTGTGCCTTTGGTACAGTTGAGGCCCCAGAAGCAGAGGTGGGAGGTGGGGGGGAACAACGGACCCTGACAATAATCATCCAGAGACTCAGACCATGACCTTAATCCTGGCTCCTCACCCTGGGTCTTTTTTACTTATTCACCTGTCACCTCCTCCCCATCCAGGTGATCGGAGACATTCACTGGTTCGCTCTGTCCTGAGCACTCCCAACAAGATTCCAACAATACAAGGGCAAAAGTCTTAACTAATGCAAGTTCTTCTTTCTCAGGGGCTCCTTCTGTGCCACCTGAGGCTCTGCGTTCAAGTTCATGACTCCTTATAAGACTCCTATGGAGACAGGCCAGTAAGCCAGGACAAGTGGAATAGGGAAACGGAAACACATAGCTGGACACACAGACAGAGCCATTAACAGCAGATGCAGAAGGTCACAGCCTTAGAAATAACATCCAGGCCTCAGCTGTATTTCAGCTCCAGGCCCAAAGAAGCAGCAAAGCCAGGTGGCTGACAACAGGACCCGCTGCAATGACTAACGACCCCCTGCCCTGGCACTGACCAATCAGGGGAGCACACCCAGAAAACCCGATCAATATTCTCCGGAGACCTCCCCTAAGATTCCTGCCTGTAAGAAAGAGATAAAAACCTCAAGACCAAGGACCCAGCTCATGCCTCTCTTTGAGGAGCAGCCCCCGCCATTCCCCTCCCCCTTCTTCTTCTCTCCCTCCCCCACAGGCATGCACCTCCAAAACCCTAAAGGACCCCACGGGCTTGTGACCAGGGGAGCAGTGGGCAGCGGCAGCTCATCCCAGACTAACCCCAAACCTGTTCCCAAGGCCCCCTTTTCTCTGACCTCGCAAAAAGCTAGGGTAGCCCAGCCTTGGCTCTCCTGTTCCTTCCTCTATGCTAAGGCCTTTCTTGTTTCACTCTCCTAGCTTTAATAATGTTCCCTCTTCGTCACCTGGGTTCACACTGTGACATTTTTCCTGCATGAAGTCACGAACCCACACACTGCTGGCTGGCTCTAGGCAAACCTGCCAGGGCCGGGTCGCCCTTCCGGTAACACAGTGAACTGAGCTCCATCACACCCCGATTGTACACATGAGATAACTGAGTTCCGGAGAAATGCAGTAACTAGGCCAAGGTCATGGTGCGAGTCTGGTCAGAGCTGTGGTTCTGGCCGGATCTATGGATCCATGGGCTGTCCTCCTCAGGTCTAGGACAGTGGTGGGAAAACTCATTAGTCAACAGAGACAAATATCAACAGTACAACGATTGAAATTTCTTTTGGGAGCCAAATTTTTTTAACTTAAACTTCTTCTAACATCACATCTTCAAAATAGACTCGCCCAGGCCGTGGTATTTTGTTGGAAGAGCCACACTCAAGGGGCCAAAGAGCCGCATGTGGCTCGCGAGCCGTGGTTTGCCGACCACTGGTCTAGGATGATAGCCGCCCAATGGCACACACTACATGCTAGGTGGCATTCTGAGCCTAGGTCACTTAGGCCACAGACTGAGGCTCCGTGGTAGATTCCGTTGCCATCGCTACTTAGAGGTGGGAAGTGAGGCTCAGAGAAGCTGTGTCACTTGCCCAAGACCACGCAGCAAGGGGCAGAGCTGGGACTTGAACCCAGGCGGGCCAGTTCCGGAGTCTGTGCGCTCCATCTCCCTCCCATACTGCCTCTCACTCCGGTCTGCTCCTGTGAGCCTCCTCGGCAGGGCCCTGCATGGGCTCCTGGAGCCGCCGGTCCTTCCCGCTGGCCCGTGAGTCACCGGGAAGCCCTCTCCCTGTCGGACTGGTTGCCCAGAGGCCCCTGTTTGGAAATGGAGCGTTAGTAATGATGGAGTGGGAGAAGGCTGTGTCCAGGCAAATTCCTTCCTTCCCCCCCGGGGCAAGGAAGGGGAACCAGCCCAAGACTCTGGCAATTCAATAAAATCTGGTAATAAACGCACCCTTTTGAAAATGGTGTGCGGGATAATTACGATGGAAACTACCCAGAAGATGAAAGTAACGAGTGGCTACGTTGTCAGGGTGGCTCCTGGCAGCGTGGTGGGGTGTCAGCTCATGGTCCTCCTCACTTTGGCTCCACTCAGAGACGCCTCCTCTGAGTCTTACTGTTCTCATTCCTCAAAGGAGGGGGCTGGAGTCCAGGTAGAAAATGGTACTTTCCAGAGCAGCCTAATGCTCACAGAAAGGACTAGATTTTGCATGTGCCCAGAGGACGGGACAGGCAGCGGTCAGGGTCCCACCCGCACGGCCCAGCTCCTCGGCGGCCAGCCTCCTGCTCCCGACGGCCCGTCACCCCGCTGGTGTCTGATGACAGGTGCAAACCTGGTCACATAGTCAAAGCCAAGAAAGTTTCTCGGATCGGGTCCACACCTGCAACGTGCACTTTTTAAAACAGGCTTGCTTTCTTATGCACTCACCCGACTCCTCAGTAGCTTTTTCTAGGTTGTCAGAGAACGTGGTCCATCATAGACCCAAGAACCTCAGGGCTGGCGGAGGTGACAGAGAGCAGCACACCCTGGTCTCTCCACCCAGGTTGTCTGAGAATCACTTTCCTCGTTTTTGCAAGATCTGCAAACACCTGATTGAGTATCTTACTTTAAATAAACAACTATTTTAAACCGATAGGAATCATTTCAAAAATGAAATTCTTTTTTTTTTTTTAATATATTCTATTGATCTTTTACAGAGAGGAAGGGAGAGAGATAGAGAGCTAGAAACGCTGATGAGAGAGAAACATCGACCAGCTGCCTCTCGCACACCCCCCACCGGGGATGTGCCCGCAACCAACGTACATGCCCCTGACCGGAATCGAACCTGGGACCTTTCAGTCCGCAGACCGACGCTCCACCACTGAGCCAAACCGGTTTCGGCTCAAAAATGAAATTCTTTATCATGCTCTTATCATTATTATTTTGTTGTTAATCTTCACCCCAGTATATTTTTCCAATGAACATTTTTAGGAGTGGAAGAGAGGCAGAGAGACAGAGAGAGAGAAACATCAATGTGAGAGAGACACACCGATTGGTTACCCCCCATACACACACACACACACACACACACACACACACATACATGTCCTGACCAGAGCTGGGGATCGAGCCTGCAACCGAGGTATATGCCCTTGACTAGAATCAAACCCAGGACCCTTCAGTCTGTGGCCCAACACTCTATCCACTGAGCCAAACTGGTTAGGGCTATGATGCATTATTAAAAGCATGGATTTGATTGCTACTTATACAAACATAGATGCATTTCTAACGTGCACTGAAATAAATATGTAGCCATTGAAAACTTTTAAATGTTCATCTGTGTAGCAGCCAAAACTCCTTCCAGGTGCACATCCATGGGGCAGGCCCATGAAGCATGACCTCCAAGCATGACAAAGTGTATGGTTGGCGTGTGACTGCAGAACACACCAGGGGACATGGCCATGGTGCCTGTCCACCGAGCACCCCACAGTGCATGGCACAGAGCACATTCATACAGCATGTATCCAATGCTACAGTGCACAGCCATGGTGCCTGTCCATGGTGTGCATGCCCTGAGCATGCCTAAGGGCACATGCATAACATCCATTCACAAAGCACAGCCACAGGCCATGTCCAGGGTGGATGTCCGAGGGGCACGTCCATGAAGCACAGGCCTTCCCCGTCGTTTTGCAGTGACAGGGCCCCCGAGGCTCAGGAGGGTTGTCCACAGCCTAAGCCTCACCGCCTGGAAGCCTAATTGGAGAAGAGGCCCAGGCCTTGGAAATGAGGGGCCCTGTGGGGGTTCACTGGCTTGGTTTGTTCATTGTCCAAAGGGTGGTCAGAGTTTCGCAAGACGTGATATGTGGCCTGAAATGCGGGGATTTTCCTCTGATTACATTCAACAGCCCACCCTCCTTCTTGTCTTGTCATGAACCTCCCAGACAAATGACCCACTTCTGCAGCTGAGCCCAAAGTCTTGTCTTCTTGTCCATTCAAGCTCTGTTTCTTGGCCTCACGCAGAATGATCACCGGGTCTCTGGGCTCTGTTACATAATCAGTGCTGGATGGACACCTGTAAGGCCTACAGTTGGTTTGTCCTCCTGTCTCCTTCTCTAGTCCCAAAACCATAGAGCCACACTGCCAACGGCCAGAGAAAAATGGAATCGCTGCAGTCTGTGGCTTTTCTGTGCAAGCTCGGAGGAGGGATGGTCTTTACAAAATGACCGGAGAGCGGTCGATTAGAGGCCAATTCTACAAACCGCGCTTCTGTCATAGGCCAGGGACACAACACGAATGCAAACAGCCGTGCAGAATTGGAGGGACGGGTGGTTACACACTAACACACAGACGTTGGTGAAATCGATTTTGATGCTGATTTTCTGGGTCTGAAAAAATTAGATTTCACTCCCAAGGCCTGTCTGTTTTCATGCCAAGTTTCTCCTGGGCTCTCTAGTATTTAAGTAGGAATAAAGGGACCAGCAGGGCTGGAAGGGGAGGCGAGGGGAGGGGAGAGGAAAGGAGGGGAGGAGAGTAGCTGGGGAGGGGCTGTGACAGGGCTGCTTGTTTCTTAGGGTGCAGGTGGCCGGGGCTGCAAACAAGTACAAGCCCCTCAAGCTCTCAGGAAGGGAAGTGGTGCATTGGTTCCAGGCACTGGGCAGAGTAGAGGCTCAGAAAATACTTGTTGAACTTTCCTAACCCTTTTTTCTATTTATTTCCAGGGATTCCTTTTCCACCAGCCTTCTACCATGTCCTTTGTCCTTCTTAGTTTGTCTCTTTTTACACACTCAGAAATAACCAACTCATTAGGATAAACTACTTCCTTTTAACTTCTCTCAAAAACACACTCATCCCCTTTTCTTCTGTAATAATATGCCTTCTAAATTTCAAAGGAGAAACCATAGAGTATTATTATTCTTATTATTTAATATTTTACTTATTTTTTACAGAAAGGAAGGGAGAGGGATAGAGAGCCAGAAACATCGATGAAAGAGAAACATCGACCAGCTGCCTCCTGCACACCCCCTACTGGGGATGTGCCCGCAGCCAATGTACATGCCCTTGACCGGAATCAAACCCGGGACCCTTCAGGCCACAGACCCAACGCTCTATCCACTGAGCCAAACCGGTTTTGGCTAGAATATTATTATTGCCCTACCCGGTTTGGCTCAGTGGACAGAGCATCGGCCTGCGGACTAAAAGGTCCTGGGTTCAATTCTGGTAAAGGGCACATGCCTCGGTTGCGAGCTCAATCCCCAGTGTGGGGCATGCAGGTGGTAGCCAATCAATTATTCTTTCTCATCATTGATGTTTCTATCTCTCTCTCCCTCTCCCTCCCTCTCTCTGAGATCAATAAAATACATATTTTTAAAAAGAATATTATTAATACAAAAGTTATATTATATACCTTTAGCTTAACAATCATTAATAGTTGTGCTAGATAAGAACAAACCCAAAGAATGAGTACAGCTATTGTAATGACTAATATCATTAGCAGGCGGGTAAAGACAATCAAACAAGAGCATTCCTAAATCTTACTCTTCCTGGGGTGGCATCCTGTGCCTCCTCACCCTGGAACCAGACTCCGAAGAGCTTCCCCAGGGCACAGACAATGACACTTTCCCTGGGAAAAGGGGCCTGGCTTCGGAGTGGCACTTCTCACACTTGATAAAAATGCAGCTTCGGGTTAGTCCGTCTGGGGCAGCCTGAGATTCTGTTTCTAACAAACACTTAAGTGATGCTGCTCTTGCTGGTCCATGGACCACAAGAGTTTTCTGAACTGGCCTGTATTGCCCTGACCGGTTTGGCTCAGTGGATAGAGCTTCGGCCTGCAGACTGAACTGGCCTGTATTCTTCCTGGCGTTCCCACCAGGCAGCTGTGTGGCCTTGAGTGGACTCAGGGCCTCTCTGGGCTTCAGTTCTTCACTGAAGGAATAGTTAATCCGGAAGTAACCCCAAGAGAAATTTAGCCCAAACTCTATTTGTCATTTAACAGATGGGGAAACTAGAGAACAGAGACAGAAAGGTTTGAATTGAGGGCAAATGACTAGTTTTCCAGCTATGCTTTCGAAAGTAGTGCTGTCCGGCCCAGGTGGTACGGCTCAGTGGCTGAGCATCTGCCCACGGACCAGGAGATCATGGTTCAATTTCCGGTCAGGGCACACGCCAGGGTTGAGGGCTTGATCCCTGGTAGGGGGTGGCCAATCGATAATTCTCTCTCACATTGAAGTTTCTGTCTCTCTCTCCCTCAAATCAATAAAAACAATTTTTTAAAAAGTAGAGCTGTCTGATAGAAATAACCACAGAATTTGAAATATGTCATTTCCAATTTTGTGGTAGCCACACTGAACAGAGTAAAAAAAAACAGCTGATATGCATTTCAATACTACATTAAACTCATAAGTCAAATATTACTTTGACACGTGATCAAAACAGTAAGTTATTTGTGAGATCTTTCCTGTCCTTTTTCACTGAGCTAAGATTTTGAAACTCGGTGTCAGTACACTCCCAGTGAACATCCCCAGTGGTACTGGCCACATCCCCAGGGTGCCCAGAGCCACGATGGATGGTGAAGACCGAAGTTGTCTCATCCTACCCAACTGTACCAAATGTCCCTTTGGTCAGTAGCATCATTCCCAGGAGAAGTGATCTTTCTTTTACAGACACTGGCCAGAAGATGAATCTTCCAACAGGAGGTGGGGCTTCCTCTGGCCAACTTGAATAGCATTCCATTTCTGGGAGGGACCTTAAACCGCAGCCTAATCTAACCAGATGCATGTCTTTTTTTTTTTTTTAAATATATTTTATTGATTTTTCATAGAGGAAGAGAGAGGGATAGAGAGCTAAAAATATCGATGAAAGCCGAAACCAGTTTGGCTCAGTGGATAGAGCGTCAGCCTGCGGACTGAAAGGTCCCGGGTTTGATTCCGGTCAAGGGCATGTACCTTGGTTGCGGGCACATCCCCAGTGGGGGGTGTGCAGGAGGCAGCTGGTCGATGTCTCTCTCTCATCGATGTTTCTGACTCTCTATCCCTCTCTCTTCCTCTCTGTAAAAAATCAATAAAAATACATATTTAAAAAAAAAAAAAAACATCAATGAGAGAGAATCATTGATCAGTTGCTTCTTGCACACCCTTTAGTGGGGATGTGCCCGCAACCAAGGTATGTGCCCTTGACCAGAATTGAACCTGGGATCTTTTAGTCGGCAGGCCGAGGCTCTATCCACTGAGCCAAACCGGTTTTGGCTAGATGGATGACTTTGAACACCAGAAAAAGCCAGGTAGCCTGCTGCGGGGTCCAGTGATGGCGGCTGGCAGTTGGAACCCACATTTCCCCAGTTCTGCATGTGGCCTCTTATGATACCCAGCCAGCCACCTCGGAGGTGCCGGAGAAATCTCCCCCACCTTCTTTCCCTCCTCCTCGTCCAGTTTTGCACCAAACTGGTCTGTGCCCCAGAAGTTGCTCAATTAAGTGAGACACGGTGCAGAGCACATTTGGGAGGAAGGAAGTGTGACTTCCAGCTTGCCCGGGAGGTGCGCCTCCCCAGGTAGCATTTGCTACATAAGCCGCGGCGTGCTACGCCTGACTGATGAGTCTGATGAGCGTCAGCAGCACCGTCTCAGCCGGGCAGGCCGCTCGGCTGTCCCCAGAGCAGCGCTGTGGAACCGAGGCCTGGAGGAGGCATCGGACGAGTAGGGCCAGTTCTCGGGTGTTAGCCCCAAAGTGCTCCCCTCCTGCCGCACACCCTCAAGAAAAACCAGTTTTCGGAGCGCCACACCTCGGATCATATGATGCAATCTGATATTGGCGTCTCATTGCATCAGCGTTTCTGACGCATGTGTCTTCTGCTCTGGCAAAGAGGTTCCTAATGGGAAAGGAGAAGAAAAAAAAAAAAAAGGAAAGAAAGAAAGAAAGAATGAAAGACTCGCTGGCTAAAAGCTTAAAGGTACCGTCAGTGCTGTTCCTAATTGGCCACATAGGGTGTTTGGAGAATAAACACTCAACCAACTACCGCGGCCTGACAAGCACCGGCATGCCGTTTCGTGAAGGGGCCTTGATGGCGTATTTAGGCGAAATTCCTCTCTGGTTGGTTCTATTTGTGTTTTATATCAAAGCATCAAGGCTTAATCTCCTAAATCTCTTTCACTGCTATTAAGAAGAGGCTTTCAAAGGGTGCTTCGGCTCCCTGTCTCAACCTTTCTGAACATCTCTCATCTCCAGAGCTTTTTACAGAAGTGCTCTCAGCTCCCCGGACACAGACTTTTGACGCTCATTAAGTACAGCACCTTAGATTTGGACCTCAGGGTTTGCCTGTCTCTCTTGCCTGTCTCTCTTTAGACATTCTTTTGCCTCTCCGTCTTGCTTCTTGCTATGATGATTAAGGAATGAATGAACTGCTAACATCCTAGAACTCTACCCGTCCCCGGGAAGTTGCCTGAAGAAGGAACTTCCTCGTACAGAATAGCCGAGGGAAAAAGGAAGCAGGTAAAAATCTTTGGTAGGAGACCATGTGATCCTGAGATCGTAACACATACCCCTCCCAGGAGGCGCCGCACACCCTCAAGGAGGCACCAGGAAAAAAATATATAAAAAATTATATATTTTTTGGCAAAAAAATAAATAAAATAAAATAAAATAAATAAATCCTAATGTGGCCCACGAGGCTCTCCATGAGTTAGCCTGTGCCTGCTTCTTCAGTTCTAGCTCGTGGCTCCTCTCAGCCCTAAAGGACGCTTTCCCTACCGAGGGGCATGTCTCTCAAGATCCCTAGACTCTGTGTCTGCGTGGACTGCTCCCTCCAGAGAGGGAAAGAAACATCCATCAGTTGCCTCCCGAGAGGGCCCGAAGTGGGGATCAAACCCGCAACCTTTTGGTGTTCAGGACGACGCTTCCATCAACTGAGCCACGCGGCCAGGGCTGGTGAGTCCTATCTATCCTGAGAGTCAGCCGAACTTCCCACCGCGATGCCGGCCCTGACCCAGCAGAGGATGGATTCCCTTGCCGCGATGGTCCAACGAAGGTGTCACTCTGCAGCGCTTGTGTGGGGGCGGAAAAGCTGTCCCTCACCCTCCCAGAGTCTTCAGCTGGGACTGAAAATTACACCGGCAAAGACAGAGAAACAGGAGAAAAGGATACTCGCTTATTTTAATGTCAGCGCTATGTGAAATATTGGGAAATGAGGACCCAGAGAACAGCTCCTGAGTTTTTCTGCTGCAGAGTGGAAAGCCGTGGGACTATGGTAGGTTGAGGAGTGGGAGGCAAATGTTTAGATGAGGGGAACTTATCAAGGCCAGTGTACTAGGATCCTTCCTGGTGGCCCTACATCACAGATAAGGATGCTCCTTTCCTCCTGTACCAGAAGGGCACCTCTCCCCTGAGAGCTTTATGGCTCATTTCAGAGAAGATCTGAGGGTGGGGGCGAGGGTCAGAGTGACCTTCCTGCTCCGGCCATTTTCTCCAAATGCCTTCAGCTTAAAATATTCAATATGCCAGCCCGTGTGGCTCAGTGGCTGAGCGTGGACCTATGAACCAGGAGGTCAGATCGGATTCCCTGTCAGGGCACATGCCCAGGTTGTGGGCTTGATCCCCAGAAGCAGGTGTGGAGGAGGCAGCCGATCAATGATTCTCTCTCATCCCTGATGTTTCTATCCCTCCGTTACTCTCTGAAATCAATAAATATATATTTTAAAAATATATATTCAAGCCCTAACTGGTTTGGCTCAGTGGATAGAGCACTGGTCTGCAGACTGAAGGGTCCCAGGTTCGATTCTGGTCAAGGGCATGTGCCTTTGTTGCAGGCACATCCCCAGTAGGGAGTATGCAGGAGGCAGCTGATCAATGTTTCTCTCTCATTGATGTTTCTAACCATCCCTCTCCCTTCCTCTCTGTAAAAATCAATAAAATATATATTTTAAAAAATATATTCAATATGCCAAGGTACCACATTTTGGGGTAGCCTGTCCTGAACCCAACCCTCACACTGTGTATTGATGTAAGTGTTCCTGTGAGACCTTGCATTCCTGCAGGGCAGAAATCTTGTGTATCCCCAGCACCCAGTACTGTGTGTCTTGCATGTACCAGGAGCTCACCAAATATGTCAGAAGATGAAAAATTTCCATCAACACTAGCTTTCCGTGCATCCTTGGCCTCCAAGATAACTACTCATCAATGAGCAAACCTTTATGTAACCCTGCCCTGTAACAGCATCTGACCACATCCTGGGGACACATCCATAGGCAGAAGGGGGTGGGGGTAGGGGGGGAGAGGATACAGCTTCTTTCAGTGCAGGGGGAAATTATTCAAATTGTATTCGTGCTTCATTCCAATCACTCAATTAGGGCACGTCCCTCGCTGGCGGAGGCGTGAGCGAAGTATTTTCCAGCGAGTGTCCTCAGGTGACCTGTCTAGACATGCCGGGGAGAGACAGACTAGCTTCCTTCCGAACCCCCACAGGAGCCTCTGGCGCGCAGGACGCTCTGCGTGCGTAGCGGGCCCCGGGCGGGCTGCGGGGCCGGGGAGGGGAGCGAGGCGGGGCGGCGCCCCGCGCAGGTCCGGGTGGGCCCGGCTGTCTGTCCCGCGAGTGCGGGGCGCGGGCAGGGCCGCCGCGGGGTCCGCCGGCCGGCAGGGGGCGCGCGCGCTCCGGGGCCCCCCGCGCCGCCCGCCCGCCCCGCCGCGCGCTCGCCTGCCGCCCCGGGCCGCACAAGTGTTTCTGTTTTGTGTGTAGCGTTTGTTCTGGAAGCCTGTATTTACATTCTAAGTCTATCTGGTGAGTGGGCCGGAGCCCGCGTCTGGGCCGGGGTGAGGGAGGGAGGAGGGGGGGGGGGGGGAGGGAAAGCCCTCGGGTTCGTCTTTTAGTTGCTCCTCTTCCTTTTTCTCTCCGGCTTCTCATCACTCCAACCAGGTAGGGGCTGGGAATCAAAAAATGAACAAAGATCAGTTTTGCGGGATCTGGGAAAGTTTTTGTTGGTTTTTTTTAAAAGAAGAAAAGGTAAAAAAAAAAAAAAAAACTGGAGAAGGGAGGGGGTTGGGGGACTGAATGAATAAAAAGGGGAAGGAAGGCGGATCCACGTGGTTTAATCCGAGACAGACAGAGATCCCATTGTTCAAAATCAATAAAAAAAAAAAAAAAAAAAAAAGGCAGCCAGGGCCCAGGCGCGGGGACGCCCGCCCGGGGAGAGTGGCCGCGGAGCCGGGCGCTTTGCAGCCGGGATCGGCGGCATCGGCCCGGGCGCACCTCCGGGAAGAAGGACCGGGAGAGTTGGGCACCATTAAAGTTTTTATTTTTCGTGTCTGTGCGAGCAGGTGTTTGGGGTCGGGGACCTGCTTTAGCCACCACCCCCCCCGCTTCCCTCCTCGGGGGCAGACCACCCACCCAGAGGGATCGGGAAATTAGGAGCCTGGGGTCGGAACCCCCAGGTTGGGGCGGAATTGGGACTCGGGCGGAGAGAATCGCCTTCCATTGAGCGGGCTTCTCGGGGAGGGGGGCCCCGAAGAAATCAGCAGCAGGTGGGGTGGCCGGGGAGGGGGGACCCCTTTCTCCCCGCGGAGGGGCCGGGAAGGCTCTTCCGAGTGCCCTGACGCCTCCTCTCATTGGAACGTGGGGGCCGGAGGCTTCTGCTCCTCTCTCTTGACTTTTTGGGGAGCCACAGTCTGCAATGGTTCCGCGATGCAGACAAGCCTAACTTGCGGATGGGTCCGGGGAGGGGGGGGGGGTCTCCATTTTTTTTTTTTTTCTTTTCCTTTTCTTCTTTCTCTCGCCGGATGGCAGTCGGGGGACCCTGGCTCCCGTGCGGGATTCCCCGGAGGAGGCGCGCCGGGCCCGGGGAGGGGCGCGATTTCCTCCCGGCTCACCCCCTCTCCGCCCGCCCGCCCACCCCGCGGCCGCCGCTTCGGGGCGGGCAGGGGAGGAAGTGGAGGCCGGTGGCGGCGGCTCCGCGGCGTCCCCTCCCCCCGCGCAGTTTATAACCCGTCCATTGTGCGCCGCTGCCCGTGTGTGTCTCCCTCCAGCGCGACCATGCCCAGGAAGAAGGCGGCGGCGGCCTGGGAGGAGCCCAGCTCGGGCAACGGCACGGCCCGCGCCGGGCCCAGGAAGCGCGGCGGCCCGGCCGGCAGGAAGCGCGAGCGCCCCGAGCGCTGCAGCAGCAGCAGCGGCGGCGGCAGCAGCGGCGACGAGGACGGCCTGGAGCTCGACGGGGCGCCGGGCGGGGGCAAGCGCGCGGCGCGGCCGGCGGCGGCCCCCAAGGCGGGCGGCGCGGCGGTGGTCATCACCGAGCCCGAGCACACCAAGGAGCGCGTCGTGAGTGCGGGGTCCGGGGTCCTAGGGCGGCGGGGAGGGGATGGAGGGAGGGGATGTTTGAGGCCCGCGGCGCGCCACGCGCGTTCCGGCCGGGGCGGCGGGGCCGGCGCAGGCCACGGGCTGAATCATCGCCGCCGCCGCCGCACAACAAAAGGGCGCGGGGCGGGTGCGGGCGGGAGGCGGGCGCGGCCGGTGGCCTCTCGAACCCCGCGCGCCACCGGTCCGCGCGGCGGTTGGGCCTGGGGGCGCGCGCCCCGGGGCCCCCGGCGGGGGAGGGGAGGGGCGGCCGCCCGCCCGCGCGAGGGGGTCATGGCCCCGCCCCCGGCGCCGCGCGAGCCGCCCGCCTCCGCTCCCCTCCCCCTCCCGCCCCGGGAAGGGAAGGGAGACTTCGGCAAGTTGTCTCGGGCCGGAGTAGGGGATGCGCGCGCGGGGCCTGACGCCCCGGGCCCTCGGCAGCCCCCCGGCCTCCTGCGGCCGCCGGCCAGCCCGGGCGCCGCGGGGAAGGGGTCCCGGCGCGCCGCGGGGAGCGGCGGTCTGCGCCGCGGCTTTGAGGTTCCCGCCGCCTCGGCTCCGGCTCCCCGGGGGGGCGGGGCCTGGCGGCCGCCGCGCATGCCCCTTGCGGCCCGGCACTGGCTCTCGCGCCGCCGCCGGGGAGACGGGGGCGGTCGGGGGCGGGTGCGAGGGCGCATGCTCCGGAGAGTCCCCCCCTCGCCCCCGGCTGGGAGGTATTGGGGCTTTGTTCCTCGCTTGGGGTCCGGAGGCGCGGGTGCGAGGTGAGAGCTCCGGGCAGCGCTCCCCCCTCCACTCTGCAAGAAGCGGCTCCGTGTGGGCTATGAGTGGGCTTGACTTTGCTCCGTAGAGTGGGCTTAGCATCCCATCACCGGGACCCTCTCAACTCAGGTGCCTGCAGAACCCTGCAGAGCCAGAGCTCGTAGCCTGGGTTCTGAGATCCTGGGAACCTACACGTTTGGTGCGAGAGGAATGTGTTGGAGAGGGTCCGAGCTCCCCAGGTTCTCAGGCGATCCTGAGAGAGGAAGAACTTGCACGTAGGTCCTTGAATTTGACCTCTGGAGAAGGTCTATGCTCTCCCCGCAAAGGGTGTGTAAGGGTTAACGGCTCCAGAGTGCTTGCCTCCTGAGGAGCGCTGGCAATGCTGAAATGGTTAAAAATAACCCGCTTTATAGAGGAGAAAACTGGGGCACAGTGTCGGGGCCCAGCCCAGAATCACACGCAGCTGGGTTTCCACAGGGCCCAGGTGCTTTCTGACATCATCCTCACGCCCCTGCACATCGTTCCTGTGAAAACGCTTGGTAACTGCCCTGGCTGTCTGGTCCCTAAAATGGCTTATCTGGGGTGGGACCGTGCCCGGGAAATGGCCACAGTCTTATTTTTCCCCCTGACCAGTGGAATCCCCTGTGTGAGGCCCCAGACATTTGCCCTCAGCCTCTGGATGGTAGGAGAGCTGAGAGAGCAGGTGGGTTCTGCCTCTGCTCTGGTCTCCCTCCTGTGAGTTGACAGTCAACCTATGAGAGCAGTGAGTTTTGTGAGGAGGTAAGATTCTTAGCCAGCGCTGGGACCTGCCCCAGGAGCCAGCCAGGGAGAGATCGGGGGAGGGCCTCCAGGCTCCCACCAGCTCCCACCAGTGGCACTGAGGAGTCTGACTGGGAGACAGGGCATCCCTTGCTGTTGAAGGTGGTTTTACATTTATCTTTTAGGATCCTGAGACAGCCACCATCCTAGGCTCAGGAGACTGAAGGACGACAAATGCTTTTTTATGCCTCCTGGAAAGCGCACGCCCCAAGTTTTTAAAGTTTTTATTAGCATCCAGGAGGCCCGTGCTGCCCTGTTGCCCTCCCACAGGTCTGGGGCGGCACTGCCCAGTCCTGCACGGACCTCCTGCCCAGTGTCCCCAGTATCCCAGGTTCCTGGCTGCAAAGGAAGAAACGCGAGGTCTCTGCCTGTTAAGCAGTCCCAGGCCCACAAGTCTCCAGCTCGTCTCAGAAAGAGGCTTTTGCTGAGAATTCCGCCAGCTCGCCACCAGTCAGGGCCGTTTGGAGGAGGCTTGTGTGAGAGCAGCCGCCGGGAGTTCGTCTGAAATTGTGTTGCCTTCAGTTAACGCAAAGCTGCAGACTCTGGGCTTGTGAAAGAGGAACCCCAGATATTTGTGTGGTTGAGGGGAGCTGCCTTAGTGAAGGATGTGCATTTTTATAAAATGTCTTCACTTCAGCCTCAGGAAATGGGCTCTCCAAGGTCCTTGGTTTATATGTTGCTGTGTCAGACGTGAGCACGTTGTGAAGGTCTGGGGTTGATGCAGCCTGAATTCCCTACGAACTTCATGATCCTGTAGACAAAGCGAGCAGCCTGGCTCAACCTAGAAACATAGTCTTTTGGGTGGGGTTGCTGAGGATCTCCCCTCTGAAAGGCCAAATAAATACAACTGGAAGCCGAGCTTCAAGTCTGAGTGGAAAGCCCGTTAGGGAGTTGGTTGTTGCTGGCATTTCTCTGTACGGTCTTCCCTCCACCGAGAGGGAGCAGCAGCAGCCTTCTAAACGGATATATGTTAAAGGTTGCCTCTCGCTCTCGTAGACATGCATTTGGGCAATAATTCAAAGCTTGCTTTGGACCAGAAGCCCCATTTTGTTGATTGAAGAAGCTCAGTGCATTTTCCCGCCGGGGTCGTTTATCTCTGCCAGCTCACATGACCGCGTTGTCAGGAGGCAGCAAGGTGAAGTGAGATCCATTCATCCAGTTGAGTCTTCTCTCACTTTAGGCACATGCAGCGTTTCAGACACTGAGCTCGTCCAAAAGAGAATCTCTTGTCTGTCAGTGAAGGTGGCTTCTATTCTCCCTGGGAGGGTCTTCCAGCCGTGACAGCCACCCCTGGAGGGCCTCTGGATGGAGTCCCAGGCATTCGGGGTTTTTCCCAGCTGGGTCATGCAGCTCTCTGACCACGTGGGACATGGGCTGTGATTTAAGGGGTGATAGGGATTCTCCTTATTTTAGTTTTTAATTTCAAAGAAGATAAAGGGGAGAATTAAATTATAGAGGAATAAAGGTAATAGTCTATAACAAACGATTGTATTCAGTGTTAAAAGTTCCCAAACTTTTGACATAGGTGTACCCCTTCTATAATTTTGATAACGCTGAGTACCTCTCGTACTCATGAGAACGTAGAATTAGGCGCAGCTAAGCACGGTGCAGTGCATATCCCCACCAAACTCCGGTGCAACGCGTACCCCCACCAAACTCTTCCCGTACCCCTGGGGGGACGCGTACCACACTTTGGGAAACACTGGTATAGGTAGTAGCTCTGAAAGAGACAACTCCCTCCATCTAGTGTGTGAGGAATTAAGGCCCGTGACAAAAACCCGAATAAGAAAACAGCCCACACCGCAGGCGCTGCAGTAGACTCTTTCATCAAGGAGTTTTAGCAACGCCACGTTGGGTCAGAAAGGTTGAGTTTTGTGCAAATGCTTAGCTGGCTTGATGGGACCAGTGTCCGCGGCCTCCTGACCACTGATGCAGGTGCTGGTCACAGAGGAGACCTGCTCCTGCCTGGGGCGCTGGCAGCACGTTCAGGCGGTGATGGAGCTGCTGTCCTGCACATGGCACCCAGGGCCTCTGCCCGCCAGCGGGAGGGAGGAAGGGGGGCAGAAGGGACCTGCCAGGCCTGAGCTGCCCTCATCCCACAGCCCCTTTCCCACCAGCCATTCTCTGGCCTGGCAGCTCAGCCCATGGTGTCTCAGTTCCTTCCCGTGTCTGCGACCTGAGGAATACTGGAGAGCAAGTCTGAGATGGCCGAGGCCCAGGGCTGCCCCTTCCACGGGGAACCTGACAGAACCCACTGGCTACCATTCACCTGTGAGACCTGTAGAATGTTCCAGCTGGGCCCGCCAGCTACACAAAGAAGGGGAGAGATAACCAGGGGAAACTAGGCTCCCGTTCAAGTAATCTGAGTCTGGGTTCTGCAGGGATAGGCTGCCCTCCGATAAGGCCGTCCTCTAAATTATTTAAATGCAGCCAAGTCGGCCTCCCTCCCTGGCTGGCTGTTCCCCCTTCGCATGCTCGCTGCCAGAGTGTCCTGTAGGTAGACCAGCTTCCAGCCAGGGAAACACGGCCAAGCGGGCGCGTGTGACAGGACCTGCACTGTGGGGTCACACAGGTCCTAAGAGACAATCATTGATGCTAAAGACGGGTTTGTCTTTACAAATGATGTGCCATGTTGCCAAAATGTCCCACCAGGGCAGTCCCTGCTAGAGGTTGGAATGACGAATAATGGTGTCCAGAGCAGGTTGGCCTTTTCTTCTTTAAGCTCCCAAGAACAATTCCATAGGGAAAACTGATCCTTCTGTCGGGGGGTGGGAGGGGGTGGGGGTGGGGGAGAGAAATGGGGACAGGGGGATGGGATGCAAGGTCACTGCCTCCTTTGCCTGGTGGGACTGAGTGGTTAGTTCAGAAGTGAATCTTGGACGGCAGTCTATTTTAAAAAGTGTATTTGGGCCTTCAGAAGTACAGCAAAGTGCTGGAAATATAATGAGTGCCACCCAGAAGCGGGCAGTGGCTTCAAAGGTGCACATCCTCCAATGACTGAGGATGAGGACTGGCTCACAGCCTTCCCGCCTACGCGGGCTGGGCCCTGGGTGGTCCCTTGTTCCGCTCCACTGATACCCCCCTAATGGGCCAGCAGGAGGAGGAGCCCTGCTGGGGGGATAGGGGGGCCGGACCCGCCAGCCCCACCAGGTGGAGAAGCTGAGCACTTCGCCTTCCCCTGAGATACTCTTGCACAGCGGGCAGCGGAGGAAGGATGGGGAATTACCGGCCAAATTACCGTGCTGAGGTGCCGCGGGCTCCCAAGGCTGAAGTCCATGTGCAGGATGTCATCCTTGTGAGAAAATGCAGACTTTGCCCCAGGGACAGCTGGTTCAGATTCCCTTGGTGACACGGGCGGGCGTCTTGCAGAGTGGAAGGGAGGGATGTCATTTTTTGGCAAAAAAAAAAAAAAAAAAAATTTTAAAGAGAAATCAAAGGATAAAAATGGGCCCGTGCATAACTGAGCAGCACTGGGATTAGCACGCTGAAGTGGGCCAACAAGATGCTGAGCACCTCGGGCCGCGGGCCGTGATCGCTGGGCGAAAGTGTTGCTATTGTATTAGTTTTGTTTCCTGCTGTTGTTGGAAGGACTGAGAAAGCTAATTCTTTTTTCCTCTGTGTCTCTGCAGAAAATTGAAGGGTCTAAGTGCAAAGGGCAGCTTTTGATTTTTGGGGCAACGAACTGGGACTTGATTGGTCGGAAAGAAGTGCCTAAGCAGCAAGGTATGAGAAACGGTCCTAAACATGTAAGAAGCTCCTCTTTCTCACGTGCTTCCTCTGTGATAGGTGTTCGATGGAATTTGGTGACCATCGCCAGGTAGGTATTTTCTTCATTTACAAGATTGCTCAGAGAGGCCAAGTAACTTTCCTGAGGCCACACAGCCATTCTAGGGATGGAGCTGGTTTTGAACCCTATTCATGTGCGTATCTCTCACCTTACAATTCTCCTTTTAAAAACCAATCCCCTTAAGGTTCAACAGAAAAATGTAAATGGCGGCCTCAAATAAACATGGACACCTTCCCCCCATCTTCCTTCTCATGTCACTTATTTTTATTAAACTGTAAGAGCTGGCCCTGTGGGATGTTGAGATGCTGAGATGTCTTAGACATCTGTCACATGTCAAACTCAGATATTTCAGAAGATTCCACGTGGCTTTGCAAGCTGCCAAATGTTGGAAGTAGGGAGACAGAGAAGGACCTTCAGCCCCCAGATGCTTTTCGAAAATCGGTGTCTTTCCTCAGGAGAGGACCGGCCCGAGGTGGCGAAGGGAGGCTGGCCCCGTGCCACCGTTTATGGCTTTTTGGTGTCATTTGGAGAGTTCCCAAAGCCTTTCCAGCATTGCCCAGTGAGCAAATATTTGCACCCTGACACTCCCTGGAGCCGCAGACCTGGAAATGGGTCTCCTTTCATGAAAACACAGGGATCTCCGGGCCTGCTCCGGGTCCGGCTGAATTAGAAGTGGGTCCCTGCCACTTTCTCCTGCTTTGGGAAGTGCCCACACTTAGGGCCCATGGCCGGGACCCCCTCCCCGCCCCCCCCCGCCCGCTGTTGGTGCCACCAGACAATCCCTCCCGGTGTGTGGTGGCCCAAGTCTGCCAGCCCCGGGCCTTGGTGGCCTCTTAAAGCTGCTCTTCAGCGGCGGCCCACTCGCAGTGATAACACTCGGGCCCTCGGAGGGGAGTGAACTGCCGTGGGACGTGGCGGCAGAGCCTGGTCATCTCCTGCGGGTGTGGGCGGGGCTCAGGAGGCAGGGAAGCCTCTAGATGCTCTAGATGAAGGAGTTTGGCCCTTGTTGGGCTCATTGAGAGCCTTTTTGTATTTTCTCATTACTTCCTTGGTTTTCTCCCTCTGGATGAAGTTTTATTTATACTCTTTTAAAAAACATTTAAAAGTATTTTTGAATATCTCTTGGCCCTCCCTGACCTTGCCAGCAGGCAGAAAGGGAAGGGAGACAGGGTGCCAAACGTGAAGGGAATTCCCCCCTCACCCCACTATTTCCCGTGTCTGGCCATCATTGAAAAGGGGCCTTCCCTCAGCGCGGACGGAGAGCCCTTGGACACACGGAGCCCAAGGATCTTGTGAAATGAGTGATTGATGCTCCCACTCTGCTTAGGACCAGGCCTGGAGCTCGTGCCCGCCAGCCTGGCCAAAGGGCCAGGGCTGCTGCCGTCCATCCAGGGTAGTGTGGTCATTGCAGCCAGGGTTCCTCTGCCCAGCTAGTCCCTATGGCACTTTACCTCCGGGGTGCCCCCTGCTGCCCTGTTCTTCAAAGATGACACCTGTCACCTTAGCATAGGTTTTGGTACCGTGCTACCATTGGTTTTGCCTTCTTGATAAGTAGGCCTTGGGGTTTTTTTTAGTTTATATTTTTATTGATTTCAGAGAGGAAGGGAAAGGGAGAGAGGGAGAGGGAAAGAGAAAGAAACATCAGTGATGAGAATCATTAATTGGCTGCCTCCTGCACGCCCTGAGAATCAAACCTTGGCCTCCTGGTTCATAGGTCGACGCTCAGTCACTGAGCCACACTAGCCTGGCGACCTTGGGTTTCTCTTAACCAGTCAACTGCCACAATATTTTGAATTTCATTTTAAAAGGCCCGCCGCTTGCCTCTGTAGGCTTACGGCGCACAAATGGTCGAAGGGTTTTACTGTCACCTCTGAAGGCTAGCCTTTCCCGGGAAGTTGCTGTTTTTTTTCCACCTCTTAGTAGTCGGGAGGTGACTTCAGGTGAAGCGCAGGGCTGTCGCTGTGTGACATGATGACTTGTCCTGGATCCAGCCTGCCCTCCATTGCCTGACTGGCCCCTTGTCACGAAAGCAGAGGACGCTGGCAGCGCCCTCTGCTGGTGGGGCACATGCAGCATGAGGCCTGACACTGCACCATCCCCCTGACACTATTCCCTGGAGCCAGAAAGTGGATGGAGAAATGAGCCTCTCTGTCAGTCCCCACGCCTGGATCGGCCTGCCGGTGGATTTGGCAGGGGCTGGCATTTCGTCACAGCACCAGAGGCCTGGAGACGCGGTCACGTTTCTGGCCTCGAGAGTCCCAAACTGAAAATATCCAGCAAACAATAGTGCCCCATCCGCTAACAGGGCGAGGGTGGGGCCCTGGAGGCGGCAGCTATTTCTTCCTCCTCCCACACGCCCGCTAGCAATGCTGGGTGCTTCCGTGTGGCTGGCGCTGGTGAGGCCTGGTGGCCAGTGCAGAGGGAGGTGCCCGAGTTCAGTGGGGACAAGTGCTGTGACGGGATGCCCAGGCGCTGGTGCACAGGGAGGGCTTCCCAGGAGGGCGTGCTTGACCTGAGGTTCGAACAACAAGCAGGGCAGCAAGGGGTTCTCTGAGGAAATTAATTCATGAGCAAATGCCAGAGGTCATGACCTGGCCGATACAGGGGGATCCCTGGGAAAGGAGCAAACTAATGGGGGGAGGTTGGTTGGTGGGCAGAGGTGTCAGCTGGACCCGATAGACTTACAGGGAGGGCAGGTGGAGCCAGGGATGCCCAGAGTCGATCCAGAATGCGTCTCCAGGCTGCAGACAGCTGATGGGGAGGGAAGGGAGACCCCAGGTCCACTGCCAGCTTTCCTGGGTTACCAATCCCCCTCTCCCCCCAGTGGGGAGCAGGGAGTGAGCACCCAGCTTCTGGCCACTTGGCCTGTTGGGCTCGCTCAGTAGTGGTCTCTATGGTCACAGTCACATGTGGAGGTGGAACGTCAGGGTCCATGTGGCCACCGTGTAGGCCCGCGTTAGCTCGGGGGGTGTGCTGGAGGCCCCTGCAGATGTGCCATGAGAAAGTGGACCCTGGGGGGCCAGGGACCTTTTGGGGTGCTCTTCCCCGGCTCGTCACTGCAGGCGTCAGGTTTGCATTCTTCTCGTTGCAGCTGCCTACCGCAATCTGGGTCAGAATTTGTGGGGGCCCCACAGGTACGGGTGCCTGTCGGGGGTCCGGGTGCGGACGGTGGTGTCAGGGTCGTGTGCTGCCCATAGCCTCCTCATCACCACAGAAGGGAAGCTGTGGAGCTGGGGTAAGTAGCTGGGCTGATCGGGGTGACTCATGCAGCCAGTCCCCGGAGCCGCTTCCTCCTGCGGCGCCTCAGGCACACCTCCCTCCGCTGGCTGGCAGCCCCCGTTTCCCCTTCCTGGTTCCCACTGTCCGCCCTGTGATGTATCACCTCCCTCCACTCTCCGCTTTTCTTCTTTTTAAGTCTTTACACAGCCCCCTGATTCTTCGAATCCTCCTTTTTTAGGCAACCTTTTCCTGAACATTCTAATTGACTGGGACTTTCTGCACTTGATCTTAGCCAAAAGGCCGAGAAGCGATGACTGGGACTTTCTGATACCAAGGTGCCCAGAACTGAATATTTCGGGCCTGTGGTCTCCCCAGTACACGGTCCCCCCCAGCACACGATCCCCCACAGCACACGGTCCCCCCCAGCACACGGTCTCCCCCCAGTAAACGGTCCCCCCCAGCACACGGTCCCCCACAGCACACGATTCCCCCCCAGCACACGATTCCCCCCCAATACACGGTCCCCCCCAGTACACGGTCCCCCACAGCACACGGTCCCCCACAGCACACGGTTCCCCCAGCACACGGTCCCCCCAGCACACCGTCCCCCCAGCACACGGTCCCCCCCAGTACACGGTCCCCCACAGCACACGGTTCCCCCAGCACACGGTCCCCACAGCACACGGTCCCCCCAGCACACGGTCCCCCCCAGCACACGGTCCCCCCAGCACACGGTCCCCCCCAGTACACGGTCCCCCCAGCACACGGTCCCCCACAGCACACGGTTCCCCCAGCACACGGTCCCCCACAGCACACGGTTCCCCCAGCACACGGTCCCCCCAGCACACGGTCCCCCACAGCACACGGTTCCCCCAGCACACGGTCCCCCCAGCACACGGTCCCCCCAGCACACGGTCCCCCCCAGTACACGGTCCCCCACAGCACACGGTTCCCCCAGCACACGGTCCCCCCAGCACACGGTTCCCCCCAGCACACGGTCCCCCCCAGCACACGGTTCCCCCCAGCACACGGTCCCCCCCCAGCACACGGTCCCCCCCCAGTACACGGTCCCCCCCCCCCCAGTACACGGTCCCCCCCCAGCACACGGTCCCCCCCCAGTACACGGTCCCCCCCCAGCACACGGTCCCCCACAGCACACGGTTCCCCCAGCACACGGTCCCCCCAGCACACGGTCCCCCCCAGCACACAGTCTCCCCCCAGCACACAGTTCCCCCAGCACCGGTCCCCCCTCTCACTTTGAAGCAGTGATGAAAAACCTTTGTTCTCACCTTTTAAATGCCACCAGCTTTCCTAGCGGCCACACGGAGACATCAGCCCTGCGTCTTCTCTGCAGCCCTGTTCCTCTTCCTGGGGTCACACGGGCCCGCCGGGGCGGGGCGGGGGGGGGTGGCGGAGGTAAGAGGGGGAGCATCTCACTGCGTATCGCATCCATGTCTCTGTGTTTCCCCAGAGACTCTCCCTTTGCCAAGTTGATTGGCTTCCCCTGCTGCTGGGTTTCCTTGCCTGGGTGTTAGGGGGGTTGAGGGGGGGAATTCCCACTTCTCGGCTCTGCCCCATTTCGGTGTCCCCTGCAGGAGGCTGCGTGCCTGCGGCCATCTCCCCTCCAAGCCATGACCCAGGCATTGCTGAGGCTCAGCTTGCCCCCACGCCCCTCTAGCTGGGCCTCCGCCTCTGCCGGGGCACTGCCGCAGCTCCCTGCCCTTCACTTGCAGCCCTCCGGCCAGCTTCTAGTCCATGTGACTGCATCTTTATTTGGGTCTGTTTGAACCATTTTTTGCAATTCCATGAGCTGCTGAACCAAAGTTCAAGTATATTAACATCTGTTCTCCCTGCACCCTGCTAATTTTGTCATTCGGTGGAAAAAAGCTAACAAGTTGTCTGGCCCAAATTTATCCTCTCCGTCTCCTGACGCCATGCTGACATCGCCTTGATTGTCGCTTTCTCCCGCTTGGCATGGAGGTGTGTCCCGCCCCCTCGTGTTCCAGCCCCGAGCACAGCAGTCTGTCAGGCCCACTGTACATCTCATTCCCGGTCTCCCCTGGTTCTCACTTCCGTGGCGCTTCTAAAAATGTCCCCTTCGCCATCCCGCGGGGAGGGGATGACTATAGACTGTCCGTCTGACCTGCCCTGGGGCGGAGACGTGTCCCATGAGGATGGGCTGGGATGTCACGAGCAAACCCCACCAGCCCTTGTTCAGTGTTACAGTGCCTTTCACAGTGAACTTGGGTGGCCCCATGGGAAGCTGGTGTCGGCCTCCTGCCCTCATCCCCTGCACTACACGATGTAGCTGAAATCAGGTTCATGTGCAGACATGGTTTCATCGGGTAACTCCTCCTCAAGCCCTCTCCAGGGTGGGTGCTGTCCTGTGGCCCGGCTCTCACTTCCCATGACCCAAAGGTCAAGTTCATTGTTCCGAGGGGTATGAATCACCTTTCCCAAAGTGCCCTGACCCTTTGGCCCTGTAAAACCTCTCCAGATCTCCCAAATTGTTGAGTATCAGGTGTGGTTTTTCTCCAGGGACCTGCTGTTGGCCTGCTGGGTGGCTTGTTTTGCAGCCTGTGTTGGAAATGGGGAGGTTTAGGGGTGTCCAGGCTCCTCGTGGCCCACACAGCTCGCCACGTCTGCTTTGGAGCGGAAGGGCTTTGCCAGAGGCCTGGGCATTGCAGGGACGAGGCACTGGGTTCGCCTCCTGGCCTGACCCCATAGCCATGACCCCTTAGCCAGCGCAGCTCCGGAGGCAGAGCTTGTGCAGAGTGGTTCCATCGCTGGGGTTCCCTGTGAAGGGTGGTCCATGGGGGGGTGAGCTGGAATTGTTCCGGCAGCTTCATTTATGGGCAGATAAAAGGAAGAGAAGTGACAGTCAGAGACCAGATGGGCCGCGGTAGCCACCCAGAGCACTGAGGTAATTAAGCTCGCGTGTGGCAGGTGTCGGAATAGTCACCGACTTAAAATCGGTTGTGTAGACAGGGTGAGGGACCTGTCTGGCGGGGACCGTGAGAGCGAGGCTCCATGAGCTCTTTCACTGGTGTGACATCGGGCCATGGATGCTCAGGGCGGGCCAAGCTGCCGCCCCAGAAAGGGGGTCAGAGCCATTGACGGGCACCCCTGTGGTTGCTGCAGAGACATCCCCAGGGACCCGGTGCCCCCGGGCAGGCCTCGGAAGCCGGCCCTTGGTTGCCAGACTGGAGTGGGGGCACGTTTGGGAGCCAGATTTGCCCCGGTAGCTGCTCTGCTGCCCTCTCCTACCTCTCCATCCTGCTCTCCATCTGCAGGCCGGAACGAGAAGGGGCAGCTGGGACATGGCGACACCAAGAGGGTGGAAGCCCCCAGGCTCATCGAGGCGCTCAGCCACGAAGCCATCGTGTCGGCGGCCTGCGGGCGGAACCACACCCTGGCCTTGACCGGTAAGCGGGGTTGGTTCTGTGGCAAGAGGCCAAGTGGTCCTCTCTGGGCGCTGAGGTAGCGTTGCCATGGCGACCTTGGTCACCGTCAGAAAGAGGCCCCACGGAGCCTGGTGGGTGCTTCCCCTGTGGGGAAGGCGTGGAGAGCCTCAGGCACGGGCCGGGCGTAGCCAGGAGGCGAGGCTGTGAAATAAATGGCTTGTGCCTGAGCCATCTGCTCCGCCACCTTTGGAATAAGACCATCCACTGCGTTCTTCCCGGCCAAGGAGCTGCTTTGGGAAGAATGGGGGCCTTTGGTTCCACATCCAGTTCCAAACCCGCAGCGTGATTTCCCCTCCTGGGTGTCGTTCTTCTTCCAGAGACGGGCTCCGTGTTCGCATTTGGAGAGAACAAGATGGGGCAGCTGGGCCTGGGCAATCAGACGGACGCGGTCCCGAGCCCTGCACAGGTACGCGCCCCTCGCCCTCCTGTGCTCGCTGTCTGAGGAGGAGCGTGGCTTTCTCTTGGTCCCTGGGACAGTCTGGGCGCTCTGAGTGGATCGCACGCCACCGTCTTTAACCGGGTGTGATGTACGTCCACAGTTAAAAATGCCCCGAAAGCAGTTCCTTTCGGAATGAAGTAGTGTGTTAGAGGCCTCGCTTTAAGCTCGTTCTATCCCAAAGAAAGGAAGAACTCCTCCGTGTGTGATGCGTTTATCTGCCAGTAGTCACCGACCAGATGCTTAGAACACAGATAGGAGTTCGTTAGGGGAGGGATCGGTACCTAAAAACTGAACTTAGTACAAGGCAGCAGGTGCTGATGGTGTCTGATGAGTGGGTTTAAGGTTAAGGGTGGACTCAGATCTCTCGCTCTTGGCCTGTGGTTTGAAGGATTTCTGAAGGGACCCCGTGTTGTCAGCCACGTGCCCTGCAGCAGGGTGAGGGTTTCTACAGAAGCAGGGGGCGGGCAGGGCCCCCGTCCGACTCCATCGCTGACCCTCCTCGGGCTCTCCCAGGCCCAGCAGGGCGCCGGGAACAGCCCGTTCCCTAAGTTCTTCCTTAGATTTGTTTCCAACCCCACGTTCAGCTCCTCAGGGCCTCCGCTGTCTTCTCACTTACAATTCTGAACCAGTGCTTCCTGTTCACACCTGCTGTTCAGACCATTGGTCAAGTCTTTCTGGAGAGTAGAGGAGAGCGTCCGATAGTTCATCTTACTGGTTGGCAATAACACAAAAGCTTTTCTTTGAGACGTTGGGGTTGTCCTATTCAGAGTGTCCCTGGGAGAGTTGAGGGTTCAGTGTTGGTGAGTTCCCGCTTGCTTTTGCCCCCGTGCCCGCGCCGGTCAGTGGAATTCCCCGGTTTCTGGGCACAAGGATGTGGGAGCCACAGTGCTGGTTGTTTTGAGGGTTAAAGACCTGGGACACACCTGACCTGTCTTTGAACTTGACTCTGGTGGAAGGTGGGGGTCATGAGAGTGTTTCTTTACATATATATATTCTCAGCTTTTGCCTTCAGAATTGTTGAGCTCATTAAATATCTTGTAACTGGCCCTGACCGGTTTGGCTCAGTGGATGGAGCATCAGCCTGCAGACTCAAGGGTCCCAGGTTTGATTCCGGTCAAGGGCATGTGCATGAGTTGCAGGCACATCCCCAGTAGGGGGTGTGCAGGGGGCACATGTTTCTCTCTCATTGATGTTTCTAACTCTCCCTCTAAAAAAAATCAATAATACATATTTAAAAAAAAAAAAAATCTCTTGTAACCGTTTTCAGCACCAAACAGAGATAGAAACTTTAATCAATCTTTAAAAATAAAATGTCTGACAGTCTGCTGTCTTTTCTTTTCAGATAATGTACAATGGCCAGCCAATTACCAAAATGGCCTGCGGGGCGGAATTCAGCATGATAATGGATTGCAAGGGAAACCTCTATTCCTTTGGGTGCCCTGAATACGGTCAGCTGGGTATGGAAGTGTTATTTTTTTGAAAGCTCTGTAATCTTACTGTATCTTTAGAGCCAAAGTCTGCGGGGCTGCACACATGCTAGAAATGTGTGTAATTGATCGCAGATAATAGCCTTGATCCACTAAGTGGGTCTCATGTTTAGTGGGTGGGGCTTGCGTGACTCACAGGGGTGCTGAGTGACTTGCCTTAAAGAAAAAGCCAGGGCTCTGGTCTGACAAAAGATTCTTTTTTCTGACTTGGGAGCTCATTTATATACAGAAGGATTTCACAGTGGAAAAGGGGATCAAAGGACCTCTGATGGGTTTCATATTTTTAGAGATTTGCTTTTATTGGAAACGAGGGCCTTACTGAGGTTAAGGTTGTTCTGGAAACCCTGGCCTATGCGATCATTCCTGTACATACCTGGGAGCCACATGCTAAAAAAAGCCAGAGTAGAAGCAGCTGCATCCCTTCCCGTTCTCATCCCTAAACAGAATGTACTCTCCAAAAACGTATCTACTTCAAGTTCATTGAGTATAGAAGAAAAACTCGGACAGCAGCTCTCAGCAGTTCTCAATAAGCGGCAAATGTCTCTGCGCGTGATTTTACCAGGTCTCCATTTTCTTTTCCCATCTGACACCAAAGTGTTTTTCCCTTCCTGGCGCCTTCCCACCACCCCAGCCCCTTCCGAGTGGGAGGTGAGGCGTGGGCGCCCTCTGCTGGCGCCGTGCTGCATGCCACTCCATATCCTCGCCCCCGGATCTGGGTTGCTGGGTTCCACGTCATGAAAAGCAGGCAGATGGGAGGCTGTATAAATAGAAGGAGGAGCATCACGCTGGCCTTAGACTTCAGGGAACAGTGACTTTGTGAAACTAAATATAACTCCAGTCAGAAAGGAATAAGAAAGAACAGCCCCTTATGCACCTTCGGGGCTGGTTGCCGGGGAGTTGCCAGAGGCTGTTGGAGGGACCGTTTCCATAGCCACAGGCCCTCCGGCTGTCCCCAGTCCCGAGCAAAACACCAGAAGCGCGTTCCTGTCTGCTTCCGGGAACGTGTAGCTCCCCTGCCGCCCATGGCTGCCCCGGGTCTGCAGACAGGCGGCCTGTCAGCGATGGGATTTTCCTTTAGGGAGAAGCACGTGATGCTGGTGATGAAAGTGGCTGACACTCAGGGACTGTGTGCCAGTCCTTTTAAGCACGTCATACAGAGTCTCACCTGCGTAGTTTATACTCATTTGAAGGGATTGAGAGATTGACTCAATTTATAGCTATAGAGTCAGTCATTCTTTACTTGCCAGCTTTGCAAACCTGTTTTCAGTCTCATGGTCTAAATCCACAGAGATCGCTCCTGGAATTGGGACGTAAGTGTGACCTTGGAGAGACAGATCACCAGCACTCACACACTTCTCAGAACACATTTACTGGGTCAGGCAAGGCAACGGCGAGAGTTTTACCAACCATAGTGATACATCCAGGTTATAATAATGCATAAGGACGCAAGTCTGGGGCTGTGTGTTGAACGTTTCTGTCCATCCTTGGCCTTGTCCAGGGGGTCCTTGAGGCCCCCAAGTGGGACACGGCCCATTCCTCTGGACCTGTACCTTCCACCTTCGTCACTTGCAGCCACAGTATGAAGTACATTCACATTGCAGCCGAGTCTGAATGTAGAAATGCACATACACAGAATCATGTCCTGCTTGGTATTTATTCATTTTAAAAAATCGAGTGACCGATTTCAAACCACAAAATTGGTTTCATGCCACTCGCCAGCTGTGCCTCAGATCGGAGATTGCTGCTCTAGTTGGCCAAGGTGTCCCGCTAGTTCCAGCCAGCCAGGCGGGGGCGGGTGCTCAGCCCCCTGCTGTGGGGATGGTGCCCTGGGCCACGGCTGCCGCTGACCCCTGGCCCTGCTCGCTGCAGGACACAACTCGGACGGGAAGTTCATCGCCCGCGCGCAGCGGATAGAGTACGACTGCGAGCTGGTTCCCCGGCGAGTGGCCATCTTCATCGAGAAGACGAAGGACGGGCAGATCCTGCCCGTTCCCAACGTGGTCGTGCGAGATGTGGCGTGTGGCGCCAACCACACGGTGAGTCCTGAGCTCCTGAGCGTCCCCTGCCCTCCGTGGAGCGGGTGCGCGTGCCCGGCGTCCGGCACCTGGCTCCGCAGCTTCCTTCCTGCTTCCGTAGGCGAGGCCGAGCAGCTATTGGGGTGGGATCGTACCGTGTTTTCCTGCTTTGCTTCTGTCTAACGCAATGGTCGGCAAACATGCGGCTCTTTGGCCCCTGAGTGTGTGTGGCTCTTCCACAAAATACCACAGCCTGGGCGAGTCTCCTTTGAAGAAGTGGTGCTAGAATTTTAAGTTTAAAAAATTGGGCTCTCAAAAGAAATTTCAATCGTCGTACTGTTGATATTTGGCTCTGCTGACTAATGAGTTTGCCGACCACTGGTCTAACAATACCATGGGCGTCTTTCCAGGGGGGGTACTAGATGGCATCCTATTATAGAGATGTTGAATACTTTTGTGTGTTTTTTAAAAATATATTTCTTATTTCAGAGAGAGAAACATCGATGAGAGAGAATCATTGATCAGCTGCTTCCTGCCACCCCATACTGGGGATCGAGCCCACAATCCTGGCATGTGCCCTGACCGGGAATCAAACCTTTGGGCCACGCTGGTCAGGCTATTGGGTAGTTGGGTTTTTTTTGGTTTTTTTTAAACATTTTTTATTGATTTTTCACAGAGAGGAAGGAGAGGGATAGAGAGTTACGAACATCGATGAGAGAGAAACATGGATCAGCTGCCTCCTGCACACCCCCCACTGGGGATGTGCCTGCAACAAAGGTACATGCCCTTGACCGGAATCGAACCCGGGACCCCTCAGTCCGCAGGCTGATGCTCTATCCACTGAGCCAAGCCGGTTTTGACTGTTGGGTAGTTTTTATACAGCTTTTAATTACCCATGTGGTTACCTTAAGGCAGTGGTTGGAAAACCAAGACTCTTTGGCCCCTTGAGTGTGGCTCTTCCACAAAACACCACGGCCTGGGCGAGTCTATGTTGAAGAAGTGGCGTTAGAAGAAGTTTAAGTTTTAAAAAGTTGGCTCTCAAAAGCAATTTCAATCATTGTACTGTTGATAGTTGGCTCTGTTGACTGAGTTTGCTGACCACTGCCTTAAGGTCACTGTAGATAAATGCAGTCCGCTTTGCAAATACCTCCTCGTCTTAGTTGTCTCCTTGCAGACATTTTGCTGCGAATGCCTGTAAGTTGCACAAGGTTTTTTCTCTGTTGAAAGAGCCAGGGGTAGCCGCCCTAGCTCGTTTGGCTTAGTTGATAGAGTGTTGGCCTGGGAACTGAAGGGATCTTGGTTCGATTCCAGTCAGGGCACATACCCGGGTTGTAGACTCGATCCCCAGTAGAGGGGGGAGTGCAGGAGGCAGCCAGTCAATGATTCTCTTTCATCATTAATGTTTCTCTCTCTCTCTCTCTCTCTCTGTTTCTCTCTCCCCCTTCCTCTCAAATCAACAAAAAGGTACTTTTTTAAAAAAAGAAAAGAGCAAGGGGCTGTGAGTCCAGAGACGCAGCTGGGCTGGTGGCGGCTGGTTGGCGGCTGGCCTTGGGCTCAGCTGCCCTGTCCAGTGCTCCGTGACTAGATTAGGAGACTGCAGTCTATTGAGGTCTGAAATCAGTCTAACCAGGGGATGTAAACCCAGATCTTGTTTAGGCCTCTTTCGTCAGATTGTTGTACTAGGCCATACTTCACATGATCCAAACTGTAAACATCAGAGATACTGGAAGAGAAGATGTGGGTCACCTGTGTGCCCAGGTGGGGAGTCAGGCCCCTCAGTTCCCTCTGAGGTCCAGTTCCTATTGTCAGGAAGTGGATGCGTCGGCCCGCTCTGGAGACGAACCCTCTTCTCACCAGGGAAGGGGAAGAACTGCCCAGTCTGTGAACCAGGAGATCACGGTTCGATTTCCTAGTCGAGGCGCATACCCAGTTTGTGGCTCCATCCCCAGTAAGGGGTGTTGCAGGATCAATGATTGTCTTATGTCATTGGTATCGCTCTCTTCCTCTTCCTTCCTCTATGAAATCAATAAATAATATGTTTTTAAAAAGCCAACCAAACAAAAATAATGAAGAATGGGAAACTGTCCCTGGCAGAGCAGCCAGCATAGCCCTGGCGTTGCTGCTCCTGCCGCCTCCCCAGCCCTGGCAGGCGGGTGACGGGCCAGGGTCTCTGCAGTGGGCTCCCTTTGCCGTCAGCCACTGCCCCAGTTTCTCCGGGACGGAAATGGGGACCTGTTACCCCGTTGGAGGCCTGTCCCCACCCTGCGCTCTCTCCGCAGCTCGTCCTCGACTCCCAGAAGCGCGTCTTCTCCTGGGGCTTCGGCGGCTATGGCCGGCTGGGCCACGCCGAGCAGAAGGACGAGATGGTGCCCCGCCTGGTGAAGCTGTTCGACTTCCCCGGGCGCGGGGCGACCCAGATCTACGCCGGCTACACCTGCTCCTTCGCCGTCAGCGAAGTGGGTGAGTGCTCCCCCGCCGGCCGGCCTGGGGAGGAGGGTGCCAAGCATTGGAGGCTTCCCTCCCTGGCAGAGCTCCGTGGGAGCCAGAGCTCCGGGCCTGTTCAAGGCCGGGCGTCCTGATCTCCTCGGCTTCTTCCTCGTACGACGCTCCTTTGTCCTTGATGTTGCTGACGGTAAGAACTCAGAGGGTCGTCTTTGCCTCTCCAGGTGGCCTGTTTTTCTGGGGGGCCACCAACACTTCGCGGGAGTCCACCATGTACCCGAAGACCGTGCAGGACCTCTGTGGCTGGAGAATCCGGAGCCTGGCTTGTGGGTACGTGGCCGTGTCTGGGGGTGAGCAGGACTGTCCCCCTCCTGGGGGTGTTGCACCCCAGAGATGCCTCTTCCCTGGAGGGTCCGCTGTCCGTCAGGGATCGATGGAGGGGAGGGGCTGTGCTTGTCCAAGAAGGGGACTTGTTTCGCTGTCATTTGGAGGCTCGGTGTGCGCTGCTCATAGTACAGACTCAAAGGTATATTTAGTTGGGAATGGTGGGTTTCCGTTGCTCTGATACTCTGGCTAGAAAAGTTGAGGCCCGTGATTTTCACCTTATTTGAAGCCCATTGAGCTGGTGGGGAGTTGGTTAAACAGCAGCCAGCCGTTGGGAAAGAGCTCCCACTCCATCCTGACTAGGTCTCCTTTCCCAGTGTGTTCACTTAGAAGTGCTTACCCACGCCCGGCCCGAGAGCCCGGCCCCGGGGCGGTGGAGGCGGGAGGTCGGGCCTATGAGGCTCTGCAGGGGGTTTCTCCGCTGCTGGCCGCCCCGAACTCACGGGCTCGCCCTTCTGGTGCCCAGTTCCTAGGACGTGAGGCCCTAGGGAGTTTCAGGGGGACACACTGATTTTAAAGCGAGTAGGTGGCCCCCGTCTTGAGCAGGACGCACCCCATAGCTAGGTCGGGCGCAGCTCGTCTGCCGGTGGTGACCGCCTCTGCCTGTTGCAGGAAGAGCAGCATCATCGTGGCCGCGGACGAGAGCACCATCAGCTGGGGCCCGTCACCGACCTTCGGGGAACTGGTAAGCTGGCCCCTCGGGCTGGAGGTGGGGCCCAGTCCGGCTCGCTGACACCGGTGCCTCAAACACGTGGAACGGAGAAATATCTCCTTGCTGCATCAAGGCTGTAACAGTCTCTGGTCTTAGTGCATCAGTCTGCAGAGACGGTCTGTGCCATCGGGTACAACTGACCCTGGACAACACAGATGTTTTCAGTTGACTGCAGGGCAGGTGACGCGCACACCGTATCCCAGGGTCACCCCCTGGGAATCTGTGTGCAGAGAGCTGACTGTAGTTACACGTGGATTTCCAACTTCGGGGTGCGTTAGTCCCTAGACCCCGCTCCCAAGCTGTTCGAGGGTCAGCCGTACTGTGAAAGCCCTTCCTGTCCACATCAGCTGGGGCCGTCACGGGGATGGGGAAGCACCAGCTGTGCACCCACGTTCAGTGGGCGGCTTCCAAGGGCCCCATGTGGAGCCTTGAACTATGAACCTGGCCCAGTTTTGAGGTCCTGTTCTTAGAGAGGGGGCCTCAGAAACAGACTCGGAATGTCCTTTTAAAACTAGAGGGAGCCCAGCCACCGTGCTCAGTGAGTGAGCATCGACCTATGAACCAGGTCACGGTTCAATTCCGATCAGGGCACAGGCCCAGGTGGCAGGCTCGATCTCCAGTAGATCACCCATCCTGGCCTCTGCACATGGCTCCCCCCCCACCCCACCCCCCCCCCGCCCCAGCAGTCCTTGACCAGTCCCTTTGGTCCCTGGTAGGGACCGAGGTGTCATTCCTAATATACCGCTGTTTGGTCTTGGCCCACAGGGTGGGCAGGTAGGTGGCCGGCGGTCCCCGGAGGGCTGCAGTGCCGTTTCTCCGGGGCCCATGCTGGTCTTGTCTCACCTGCGAGGTGCCCGAAAGACACCTGTTGTCACACTCCTCTCCAGAGGTTACCGTTAAGGGTTCATCTTCTTCAAGCACCAGTCCGTGTAGGCGGCAGCTTTTGGGTACATTCTGCTGCCTCGGCCTGGCCCCGCCAGTTCTGGCCCTGCTGGTGGGCTGCCTTCGTTCCCGTTTCGGGCCTTGCCACAGTGACACGGTCTGTGACGTCTCTGCTTCCTCGCCAGGGCTACGGGGACCACAAGCCCAAGTCTTCCACCGCCGCGCAGGAGGTGAAGACGCTGGACGGCATTTTCACGGAGCAGGTGAGCCGCCCGCCGCCTGTGGGAGCAGGAGGTGCTGGGAGCAGAGGGATGTGCCAGCTCACATCTCCCCATTCCCCTTCGTGGTCTCTGGTGACAGCCACCCGCAGACACAGGCACACAGCCAGGCTCCAGGGCTGTTCTCCTGAGTGACACTCACCGTCACCAGCCGCAAGTGGCTTTGCTCCTGGGGGAGTCCATCTCATAGCTGCCGTGGCTGTCCCCAGACTGCATCCCCGTGGGATGGGGCTGGCGGTGGGGTGAGGCCCCTTCTCTCTGTTAGGTCCACCAGCTGCCGGCTCTGTTTGCCGAGCACAGATGGTGGGGGCGCCTCACACAGACAGGGCTGTGGTCCAGAGAGGCGGGCAGAACCAGGAGCGTGATCCGAGTGTCCCCGCCAGTTCCTGCTCAGCGGGTCTCCCTCTTATCCCGGGCAGCCTGGCTGGCAGGGTGTCGGTGACAGGCCACGCTGAGACAGTGACCTTGAGAAAAGGGTTTTAAAGCACTTTTAGGCACCTGCATCTCTAACTCCACTTTCCTTCATTGGTCCGTAATCCCACCTTTACCCTTCCAGCCGGCTAGTGTCCTGTTGTCCGTGTGTCTGTCTGCTCCAGACTCAGTGGCACGCCTGTGTGTCAAAGTGCCCTGGCACACCCAACACCGATTTGTCCCCCCAGGTTGCCATGGGCTACTCGCACTCCCTGGTGATCGCGAGAGACGAGAGTGAGACTGAGAAAGAGAAGATCAAGAAGCTGCCAGAGTATAACCCGCGCACCCTCTGACTGCCCGGGGCCTCCGCCCCCTCTCGCGGCAGCTGTCATTTCCACGTGCACTGGGACGGAAGTCCGACGAGGAATTTAAACAAGTCGACCAGAGGTGCATTTTTGTTAGACTCCCTGAGGTTCCGTTTAGAAGTGATTCAACATCAACTACCTTTTCTGTATGCTTTCCAAAGTGTTTTTTTTCCTCTATGTTTGATTAAAATATTTGCTCATAGTTGACTTACCATTCCTACAAGAGGCAGAAACTTTGAGCAACCAGGTTTTTTTTTTTAAGTTTTTCTCTCCCCCACCCCCTCAATACACTTCTCAGCGCTCTCTCCTTTCCGTTGTAATTAGCATTGTGATCGGAGTGGGTGCCACCTGGGGAGGATCGCCATTTGCTCAGAAAACAGTGCCCCTCACCGGCAGCATTGTCGGCAAAGGGGGTCCCTGGTGGTCCTCTCCATCCGAAACCAGGCCCGCGTGCTTAGGAAGCATCCGGGTCCCTTCCTTCCCGGGTTCCGTGTCCTCCCCGCGGCTGCTTGTAAGCCCCGCCTCTTGGCTGCAACATTAATAGAACCTGCCGTCTCCCCCCTGGTGGGGGCTCCGGGGCATGCGTTTAGCCATTTATATCTACTTTATCTGTACATGACGTCCAAGCGACAAATCAGGTGACCGTGGAACCAAGCGGCTCCGGGGCGTCCGCCGTGGGGACACTGTATCTGGTTCAAGAACCAGCGTTAAGGTTCCTCTGAGGGGCCAGGGCCGCCTTGCAGCGCTCGCCATTAGAGATTGATCTGCCAGCCGAGAAAAGTGCATTCTGAGTCCTTGCAAAGGACCCGCCCTATGTACCAGCCTTTAGCGCCTTTGTGCTTGTTTTTATCACCGCCCCCCCCCCCCCACCCGCCCGCCCCCGCCACTGGATTCAGCTGCCACAGCCCAGGCTGTGTCTGAGACTCGGGTTCCAGTTCTGCTAACCCAGCCCTGGTCACGTTGGCCGGGCTGTGGTACCAAATAGATGGGATCGTGCAGAAGTCCCGTCCCCACATGTCAGCGCAGACGCTGAGACTGCCAGCTGCCTCCCGCCAGGCGCCCTGTGCCAGCTCGTCCCGCGGTGGCCGCTCTGCGTGAGCTACGAGGTGCCTTTCCCGGATCCCTCCTCTCCCTGGGACCCAAGAGAGGCGACCGCGCTGCCTGGGGCTCTTGGCCTCGAGAGGGTCTGGACTGGTTTGGGTGCTTTAAATAGACTTTTTAGTTCAGTGGTGCTTCTGGGAGAGAGGGGGATAGAATTCAGCGTGAGACTGGGGTGGATGGGAAAGTTAAATATGGTCTTTGATTTTGTTTTGCTATTGTTACCACTTGTCATTGTCTTGATGTTAAAATGCCAAAAATGATCCTGTTGTTGCTTTCCCCCTGCTCGTCCTCCGCTCCTCGCTGTGGCGTCTGCCCTCCCCGGGCCTGTGTCTGTCCTGCCGGGCGTGAGGAGCCGGCCTGCGGCCAAGACTCGGTCTCACTTCCTGCTCATCCCCGCTGTCCTGGGCTCAGCCAGTCCCGGGGAGAAGCTTCTGCTAAACTAACCCAATTTGTCCAAATCACCCCGAAACCACCATCTCTAACTCGAGCTTCCTCACGTGGAACCCATTTCCCTGACAAGTCTCTCTCGGAGCGGGTTCGATGCCCGTGTTCCTCAGACGCGCACAGCTCCCCTCAGGCCTGTAGGCGCCGAGTGCGGGAGCGGAGCCTGGTCCGGGCTGCAGGAGCCGCCCTCGGCCACGCAGGGCTTCCACCAACCCCCGGACTGAGCTGAGGCCGCCCAGCCCATGCTAGAACCCTTGCAGGGACAGCAGGAAAGGGGCTACCCTCCCAGTGGAGGCTGCCCGCTGCTCTCCCACCATCACTCCTTTGGCTGAGTTTAAGGTGAACTCCCTAACGGGGTCCCCTGTGTAGAGCAGGAGGAGGGCGGCCCCCGCTCCAGGAGGAAGGGACGTGGCTTGGCGAGTGCTGGCGCTGACCCTGGGCGTTGCCATGTCTTCCAGCGCAGGAAGGAGACCTCAGAAGAGGCTTAGAGGGAAGGGGAGCCTGGGGGGGTGATTTGGTCGAAGGTGCCTGGTTTAGTGCTGTAATTGTCTTATTTTTTTTATATATATTTCTTGGAGTAAACATTTTAAATAAACGACATCATTGTTTACTCTGTTTTGGCTGTTGCACTTATTTTTCAGTAGAACAAAGGTAAGAGCGTGATCATCTCCATCTGCGCCCCCCCCCCTGCACACACGCCTCCCGTCAGCTGCCCAAGCCCAGGCTCCCGGGAAGGGGCAAGTCCAGGGCAGCGGGCCCTCAGCTTCTGGGCTTGACCACAGGGGTGAGGTGTGTGGCCTCCCAACTCTGTCCCTTGGGGAGAGAGGCTCAGCACCTCACTTGCCCGAACTCAGAAGTGGAGTTTGTGTGTCTATTGCGTTGGGGCTGTGAGGATGACAGGCACGGAAAGTACCAGAACATTGGTATGTTTTGTGTGTCCGGAACATCTAGTCACTTCTCACCCTTCCCACCAACGTGGGAAGGTCACAAATGTGCCCCTTAGCCCAGCATTGGCCCCTTGCTTGCAGTGTGGCAAGCTGCCCACCAGGGGGCACCAGGAGGCCAGGTGTGTGCAGAGACCCCATGTAGTTCCTGTTCTGCCCCGGCTGCTCCTCCAGGCCTACGGGGCTGAGCCACCCGCACCATCCACCAGACCCCTGCAACCACCACTCTCAACACTGCTCACCCGTGCACGGAGCCTTCGGTCCTGGCTATCCCATGATCAGACACCCTTCCCAGGATGTGTTGCCCCCATTCCAAGGGCCTAGACTGCTTCCCATCAGCCAGGGAAGGGGCAGGGCGGGACCAGCCATGGCTATACGTTCTTAGAACCACTTGCTTTAACAGCATCTGTGCCATTACCACAGACGGCAGATGGGAATAGGCGGCTCCATGTCCCAGGGTGGACGCTTCTCTCCTGGACACGGGCGCAGTGGGAGTTGGCCAGGGCTGTCCTTGCTGTACCTTGTCCCTCAGACCACCCCAAGGAGACCAGAGCCACTTTGTGGCGAAGCTGCTGCTCCTGAGGCAGGTTTCGCCCTCCTGGGCTGGGCCTTCCCCAAACCTGGCTGGTCCCATGCTTCCACTGGAGAATTCCAACCATCTGATTCCTACCACTTCCCACTACAGACATGGGGCCCACACAGCCACGTGCCAGCCCAGGCAAGTGGGGCGGCCTGACCCCAGGAGTCCCCGCTGCTCAGCTCCATCCTGAGCTGTTGCCCCTTCCCCAGACAAAGTGGCCACGGCCGGGATGCATTCAGAACGAGAGCTTTAATGCAGAGCTCTTCACTACTCGGCTGAAGACCATTTCCATCTCTACCCAAAGGGGAGCAGCTATGGCAGCCTTTGCCACCCTACTGGATTCTGAGGGGTGGGGGACCACGATAAGGGGGCTTCTCAACTCCAGCCCCACCCCCAGCACAGAGGGGCAGCCCGGGCTGGCAGCACCAGGCTGGGTCTAAGGCACGATCTTCCACCATCTATAGGCAAAGGGCAGGCGGAGGATGTTGGCGCAGGCGCGGAAGTCTCCGACCTCGGTCATGTAGCAGTCAAAGTCGTTGATGAAGGTGCATTTGAAGCCCAGGGGCTCCAGCAGCTGGCAGACCCTCTCCTCCAGGCAGCACATGCCCTTGATCTGGGGCCCAAACGGCTTGGGGATGCCCATGTTCTTGCCCATCACAATCAGCTGCAGCTGTCAGAGAGAGAGATGGTGGGCAAGGCATGGGCGGGCTGGCGCCACCCAAGAAGGTACCACTGGGTTCAATGCAAGAGAACACCCGGCTGCCGCGGGCTGACAGAATAGCTGTAGCGAGCATATACCCGCCCTGCTCCAGGCCTGCGTGCATGCAGACATGGCCAGTCAATGTTGGCGGGTCCAGCTCACTTCCGCCTGAGCCTCCAACGGCCCTGCCCCTTCATGATTCTCAGCAGCAAAACCAAAACCCTGCCTGGCCCAAGTCTGGCTTTGCCAACAACCCTGGTTCCCATCCCTCATCTGTTCTTCTGGCCTTCAGTCCTGTCCACTTCACCATCTTGCCTCCCTCTACTGGAACGTCCATTTGTTGCACCTCAGCTCTAGCATCTTTCTCTTAGAGCCATGGTCGGCAAACTCATCAGTCAACAGAGCCAAGTATCAACAGTACAACGGTTGAAATTTCTTTGGAGAGCCAAGTTTTTTAAACTTAAACTGTATAGGTAGGTGTGTTGTTATTAATTTAATTAGGGTACTCCTAAGCTGGCCATTGCTAAAAACTCAAGGGACCAAAGAGCCGCATGTGGCTCACGAGCCGCCGTTTGCCGACCACTGCCTTAAAGCAACTCCCCGGGCCCGCACCTACTCCCAAGGCCTAGGATGGCCCCTGTGTCATGCCCAGGGGGCCACATGGCTCTTGTCACATTAACAGGTCGCCATGTGTCCCTGGGCCCTAGAGAGGCCTGCACGTGCTGAAGGAATCAGCCCAGACGTCTCAGAGGAAGCATGCCAAGTGCCCACGTGGCAGGTTGCCATTGTGTGAGAAAGGCCAGGTACAGGCCACAGGTGGCCTAGGCTTGGCACCGCAGGGGACTCAGGTACACGCACACCCCCAACTCCAGCTCCTCATCTCCATAAAACAGTGCTCCCGGGAGTCACAGGCTATGTGGGCAGGAAGACGCTGTCCTGGGACCTTGTTCCCCAACCCCCTCCTCCCACCCCCACCCCCAACCCCCCCCCCCCCCCGTCTCAGCCAGAGCTGCCAGCCCCTTCCAGTCTGGTGATGGCACAGCATCCTGGTGAGGTGGCTGGATAGTGACTACCCTAAGCTGGGGGTGAGCCCAGAGCCAAGCCCATGGTCACTGTTTAGCAAGTCACCCAGTCAGCCTGTGCCCCCCTCACTGCTCCCATGGGGGGATCCTCCCTCCACCTTCTCTCAGTACCACGTATGTCAGGGACCAGCCAGGTGGCTGAACAGCCCCCACCCCGGGGGCAGGCAGCCCACCCCGAGCCTCACCAGGTTGGGGAAGTAGGGCCTGGCGTAGAGCTTCTCGGTCTGCTCCGCGGAGGGCACGTTGCTCAGCTGCCTCAAGCAGAAGAGCTGTGGGATGTCGATGATGTCCCTGTCCAGCAGGCCCAGCTCCCGCTTCAGGATGGCTCGGTTCAGGTTAATGCACTTCTGCGGGCGGGCCGGGCAGGGAGTGAGTTCACCCAATGGGGGGAGTGGCCTGAGGTAGCTCCCACCTTTCCATAACTCGCTGCCGTGTGGGGGCGTCAATCTAGCCAGTCAGGCCCGAGGCAGTTACTAGCCCTGATTGTGTAGCATGTTCCCCCCTTTGGTCCTCAGGCCTGGCCAGGGGGGGGGACCTGGGCAAGGGCAGGAAGCTGAGGGGCCTTAGGGAGGACAGGAGCAGTGGTCCCCAGCAGGGACACTCCCTGCTCAGACCTGGTGCTGCCCAACACCTGAGCATCTATCTCCCTGGTCTGACACAGGGCTCGTGGCCACTATACCCAGGACACTGCCAAGGGCTGTTCTGGAGGCCCTCCCTCCCTTTTTGGTCACCAGTACACTGTGGTGACCACTGCATTGTGGCTCTGACCACGCCTTTGCCAGGAGCCATCAAATCCCAGTGGGCAAAGCAGTTTTGTGCTGACCATGTGATCCCGGACAACTCTGCCCTTCTTCCAGAAGCTAGGTAATCTCTCCTGGGGACCCCCTCCCCCCACCCTATGTTTCTCACAGCCCACGGTCCTCATTTTCAGAGATCCGAGGTGCTGGGCGATTCTGAACAGCGAGCTGGATGGGCCTGAGCATTGAGAAGGTCCTGGTCCGTCCGTCCCTAAGCCTCTGGTACTCCGCCTCTTAGGGAAGTCGGGGCAGCGGGGCCTCTGTCCGGAGGCTGCTGAGCTACAGCACTGATTTTTGGTCAGACACGGAGTAACAGTGGATGAAGCATGAACTTGGGTTCAAACTCAGTACCCAACTCATTGGCCTAGGCCCATGACCTTACGCTGGGCCTGTCATAAACAAGATGGGTTTGACTTCGCAGGGCGATTTGGAGGATCACAGAAACCTGTCTTGCATGATGCTTGGGCTATAATAGTTGCTCAGTTAGGAGCCTGTTTAGTCGCCAGTGCCTCCCCCACTTTCTGGAGGAGGTCCCCCACTTTCTGGAGGAGGTCCCCCACTCACATCTTTGGCTCCCAGCACCTACCTCCACGTAGTCGTTCTGCTTCCTCAGGATGTCATCGTCCAGAAGCTGGTTGATGGTAATGACCTCCCTCCCTGGAGGAAGGAGAAGGCGGGTGGGCCTGTAAGGCCAGGGAGCAGGCAACGCTGTGCAGGGCTGGGGAGACTCCAGCCCTGGGCACGGCCGACAAGGTGTATTCCTGGGCCAGTGACTAGTGTGGGGGGCCTGGCTAGTCTGCGGGGACCCACCTGGGTCAAAGGTCACACCTGGGTTCATGAAAACCCAGGCAGGACTTTTACTGCCACCAGCCACTCTGTCCCCGGTAGGACGGGGGGGCAGCCTGAAACAGGTGAGCAGGCGACTTCAGCCCCACGCACCTCGTATCTGGGCACCCCGTGCCTTCGGTGACCTGTACAACCCGGCTACCTTCTACCGGGGACCTGGGCCCTTGACCAAGTTATTCTGTTGCCTCATCATCAGGAACTTCAGTTGGGCTACCCGGTGTGTACCATGCGGCTCAGGCTCTGCAAGGGTCACCTTCTAGGAGGGTGAGATTCTTGGGTCCCTCCCCCGAGGTGAGGAGGTGGAGAGCAGGGGCCGAAATTCTGCATTTCTAACAAGTACCCAGGGGGCCCTCAGACCTTACATGGCATCGCGAGGGTCTAGAGCAGTGAGTGGTTGGCAAACTGCGGCTCTCAAGCCACATGCGGCTCTTTGGCCCCTTGAGTTTTTAGCAAAGGCCAGCTTACGAGTACCCTAATTAAGTTAATAACCATGTACCTACCTATATAGTTTAAGTTTAAAATGATTGGCTCTTAAAAGAAATCTCCATCGTTGAACTGTTGATATTTGGCTCTGCTGACTAATGAGTTTGCCGACCATTGGCCTAGAGCAACGGCCGCCAACCTTTCGGACCGCGTGGGTTACTAGGGGGCCACGGACCACCGGTTGGCAACCGCTGGTCTAGAGAAGTCCCAGCACCCAGCCCATCCTGGACCCTCACACGTTTCGGACAGGCCTGCCGCGGCCCAGCCACCCCGTCCCTGCTGGTCCGCTTACATCTTCCTTAGGGCTGGCCAGGAGACCCCCGAAGTCCCAGCGCCCAGGTACTGAACCTAACATTCCCCGAAGAGTTCCGGAGACTACACAGTCAGCATCTGATCCGTCTCCTCCCACCCCCATCCCACCCTGAGCCAGCCGCCTGCTGGCCGAGTCCCCTCCACATGCATCCCAGTAGCCTCAGCCACCCCAGAACTATGCCATCCCTGTACCACCCGCCAGAATAGCCCTGCCTGGAGGAGGATGCTCTATCACAGCCCACGCGATGCTTTCAAGCTTCCAGGGGACCTCTCCACCAGGAAAGACAGTAAAATGCCCGTGCAGAGAGGACGGACGTCTGGGGGAGAGGGCCTCCGCCCCATGGCCTTACCGTTAGAAAGGAGCTGGTCCTCCCGCACCTCCTCAAACAGGGCCATGTCTCCATAGCCCTCCTTCTGCTTCTTCTGGAAGAGCTGGTAGCAGGCATGGGGGCTGGCCAGGAGCAGCCGGAAGTCCTGAGAGACAGAACGAGGGCCAGATGCCAGCATCCCCTCCGGAAGCTTCCATGGGTCTCCAAAAGCAGGTGGGAGGCCCCCCTGAATCCCCCCTCTCGTGCAGTCCCCAGCACAGACCTTGTCGTTCTCACCCTTGGCCTTCGTGGGGATGAAGCACATGAACTCGTCTGCGTGGCCGACCATCAGCCAGTCTGTGTAGAGCTCCACCGGGGCCTGGACTTGCTGGGCGTAGAGGAAGCCCCGGAGGCGCTGTCTCATGTCCCGGCCGTCCTCGCTAAGGGAGGAGGAAGGCACAGCCTCTGAGCATGGGCAGCCCGTGTGGGCCGCTAACTGCTGGCCGCCGACTGCCAGGCTGCCTTCAGGCAAAGGGCTGTTCTAACCCTGGGGCTGGGGCGACTGGCCCATAGGGGAAGGGTGGCGATTAAGAATCCCTCACTCTGGCCGAAACCGGTTTGGCTCAGTGGATAGAGCATCGGCCTGCGGACTGAAAGGTCCCGGGTTCGATTCCGGTCAAGGGCATGTACCTTGGTTGCGGGGCACATACCCAGTGGGGGGATGTGCAAGAGGCAGCTGATTGATGATTCCCTCTCATTGATGTTTCTAACTCTACCCCTCTCTCTTCCTCTCTGTGAAAAATCAATAAAATAAAATAAAAAATAAAAAAAAAGAATCCCTCACTCTGGCCCAACTTGGGATGGAGCCAAGAGAGTCCAGAATAAAGACTAGATCCTGGGATGCAGCGTTTTCTTCCTGGCTTTAGAGGAGTGGCCACCCAGAAGTCTACCGTGTTTCCCTGAAAATAAGACATCCTCCGAAAATAAGACCTACTTACAGGTTTCCTTCTGAGTGAAATATAAGGCATCCCCCGAAAATAAGGCCCCCTTTAGGCTAACCATGAGAGATTTGGTCCACTGATTCTGTAAGAAATGGAGTCACAAGAAATTCACCAGGAAATTCAGGAATTGGATTGTTATGATGATGTTCTAGAAGATGATGACACGATTGCCATTGAATAAATGAGTAAATTCTTGATACTGTAGGATTCACAGTTTGTCTGGTTTGTGTTGACAACTACCGTACTACCGTACCGTATACAGGTAATAAATTTCCTTTATTTTCATTTAACAATAAATGTGTACCGTATTCTTCTTCATGGAAAAATAAGACACCCCCTGAAAATAAGACCTAGCGCATCTTTGGGAGCAAAAATTAATATAAGACACTGTCTTATTTTCGGGGAAACAGGGTAGCTTGGAGGGCACCCACCTGGAGGCCCCTCTTGTGGTGGGACATTCTGTGGGGGCAGTAGGCCAGCCGAGCTTAGCAGGCTGCCATTTGAACCCGGGACCCCGACTCAAAGAACGAGTCCTTTGTTCTGCTTTTCCTCCTTTTGGTCTCCAATGTGACTGGCAGACTCGAAATCCTCATGAGAGGGGATAAGGAACAGGCCTGGGCAGGGGACCTGCTGGGTCATGTCGGAGTCAGACAGGGCCAGGTGAGCCACAAGGGTCCCTTGCTCTAGTTTGAAGGCATCTAGCCACCCCCTGACCTCTTCCCTCACCTGGGGTAAAAGCTGCCGCCAATGAGGAGCCTGCCTAGAGGATACTCTCTCCCTTTGGCCTCGACGGGTGGGGACACCATCAGGTTCCCAATGGAATCCATCGTGATCACCTTCCCGTCCTCGGTGAGTTGGGTCATGTAGCCAACCCCTGGGCTCTGGAAGGAGACCCAGCCGGGGCAGGGGTGTTAGCAGGAGTGGGTTTTAAGCCGCAGACTTACCCCTAATCCAGTCTCTCGGGCAGACCCCCAACCCCCTACCCCCAGAGGCCACCTGGGCCCTCTCCCCTGGCACCCCATCCTTTCTGGGCAGGCAGCGGGCCTGAGAGGTTGGACCAAGTTCAGATCAGCCAAACTGAGCCCCACACCAGTGAGTATTTCATGGAGAAATCTTCGAGGTCGGGGATCCGGGGGGTGTCCAAGACCAAGGAGATCAGCTTGTGGGGCGCCTGGGTATAGCAGAAGGCCATCTCATCCTGGAGGGTCAGAAAAACAAGGGTGACATCTTCTCGCTCCATCAGCTGCTTTCCGGCCCGAGACCTGCTCGCCTGGCACAGTGCTCCCCATACTGGGCCATCTCGGGGGGGTGGGGGTGGGGGCAATGAAGAACCCCTTCTTCCTGCCAACTCCTGCTCAGCTCTCAAAACGCAGCTCAGGCCCGGCCGGCATGGCTCAGTGGCTGAGCCTTGTCCTCTGAACCAGGAGGTCCTGGGTTTGACTCCCGGTCAAGGCACATGCCAGCTCCATCCCCAGTGTGAAGAGGCAGCTGATCAATGATCCTCTCTCATTGATGTTTCTATCTCTTCCTCTCCTTTCCTCTCTGAAATCAATAAAAATATATTGGGGTGGGGGGGGGAACACCAACTGAGCTCAGCAATAGCCCCTGCTTGGGGTGTCATTCTTGCATCCATCAAGTTTAAGATAGGAGTCACCTCGTCTCACCATCTGCACCCAGCCTAGGAACAAGCCTCGGCTTCATTTCTAAAATCCACTCAGTGTGGGCACATCCCCGAGGCCACGTGGGGAAGCCATTGTGACCTCTCCTCTAAGCTTCTCTTCCATCTGGTCCCTCCCCAAGACCTGCTCTCTTTCTCAGCTGGAGGGCTCTTTTCAAACTTTATCAGGACATTCACGCCCTGATGCGTACCCTCCAATGTCATCCGCCTTGCTCGCTCTGGATTCGTTTCTCTTCCTACCCTCGGCCGAAGGGGTCCCTGACATACGACCCAGCACTTACCTGCCTGTGACCTCTGCACTCTGACCTGGCCCGCCCAGCCCCTTTTCATAGTGCAGCCCACATTACGACCTGCAGGCAGCTGTGCTCTGCCCAGAGGGCTCTTGCTTCTAACCTGCCCCCAACCCAATCTTTGCATGGCCAGCTCCAGGTTTCCCGAGTTTGAAGGTTTTCCTGGCCACCTAGTTCAGGCTAGTAACTCGTGATACCTAATTTCTTGCATTTACTGCACTTGAGGTCAGTGTTGTTGCTAGAGCAGGGGTGGGTGCCCAGCACGCGGCAATTGCTCAGCTATTTGTGGAGGATGGAGCACCAGGGTACAGACGTCCTGCTTTCAGATCGGCTGGACCCCGAAGCCAGGCGCCAGCTCTGCCAACCCGTAGCTGAGGGCACCGGACCCTTCAGCTGCCTAGGGTGTTCTGTGGTCCTGACCACGTGCCCTCTGAAACAGAAGGCAGAGTCTAAGCTCCATGCCTTTGGGGCTACGACGTGGGCAAGTCGTGTCACCTGAGCCTAAGAGCAAAGGTGCCTCCAGTCCAGCTTAGCTTCGCCGGGAAGGGTGACCGGGAGCCTGAGATGCCCACTGAGTGGGCTCCGGTCCAATCTCCCCAACCCTTCCCCCACCGACAGGTCTCCCCCAGGTGGGGTGTTACCTGGAGCCACCTGCCCAGGCGGTGAGGGTCCTCGTAGACAGACACTACATTGCTGTTATTTTTCTTGGTGAGCTCGGTCACCCACTCCACAAAGCCGTGCACCTGCAGCTCTCTGCGGGGAGAGAAGCAGGCGCTGGGAAGGCCTTGGGGCTCCCCCGGGGGCATCGCCTTGCTGTCCCAGGGAGGGGGCACCTCCTTGTGGTCTGGAAAGATTATGCCCCTGCCCGAGAGCTGTCCCCCAACCTTAGGGACACAGGCTGGCAGCTCAGAGCATGTCTGGCCCAGCATCACAGGGCCCAGCTCATGGCAGGGTCTGGGCCAGAACTGGGAACGTCTGTTCCCGCTCTGGTGGCCTAGGCTCTGTCCTTATCCTGCAGCCACATCCACAGCGCCTTCCGCCCCTGCCCCAGGCAGCTGGGGAGCCGCCCCAGGCCCTCCAGAGGGCCGACTCCTCGCCCCAGGAGGCTGCATCTCCCCGTAGAAGTCAAGAAGCGAAGTGTCCCCTTGGCATGGCCAATGAGGCTGTCATGTTTGTACGGGGTTCGGGGGGTTGGCCTTAAACCCTAGGATATTAGCGCAGTCCTCTGGGCCACGATGCATGTTGGTTCCTTGTTGGAGATAAACAATGATGTTTGAGATTAAGAAGATCACCCATTTTATAAATAGATCCTCCTCAATGAGAAACCAAGATGGCGGCATAGGTAACCACCTAACTGCAGCCTCGCACAACAATTTCAAAAAATACAACTAAAATATAAAGTGGACATTATCCAGAACTATAGGAAAATTGACTGACTGGAAATTCTACAACTGAGAAGGAAAGAGAAAACCAGAAGGAAAATCAGAGGAGCTGTAAAAGCCTAAGGTACAGAGACACATTGCGTGCGCAGAGAGGATGGAGCTGGAGAGGAGGGGTGGCTGAGTGCCTGGCTGGCGTTCCCTAGAAGGAAGGAGATAAAAGCTCCGGACTGTGCTGAACCCCAGTTCTGACAGCACTGAACCCCCGTTCTGAGCGAGACCCTGAGGACCCAGACACATACAGAGGGAATCTGGGCTGTAAGGTGGAAGCTCAGGGGAGCTGCGAAAGGCAGAGCCTCCGAGTCGCGCACATAGGGCTGACTGTTGACTGTGCTGCTAGATTGCCCTAGCAGGAAGGAGACATAAGCTCCAGACTGCTCTTAACCCTACTTCCAACTGCATTGAACCCCAATTGCGGGCTCGTTGGGGAAGAGACTAGACTGTCTGGTAGCACCTGAAATTCTAGGGCACCTTTCTCTCAGAGGTGCTTGCAGTGAGTACCGAAGGTCCCTGGGGAACACTGAGACTCAGGAACCTCATAGAGCGAGGCTAACCGGAAGCCAAGGTTGTAGGCTCCACCCTGAAACTCTGTCCCATCCAAGCTGAGCACAGAGGCTCTTGCAGTTTTCCAAGTCTAGTCGAATAAAGCTGTCTCCTGGCATAGATACAGCTGATCCTCCCACCCTACCAACTCAGGGAAGCAGCGAAAATGCCGAGACAAGGAAACAGATCACAAACAAAAGAAATGGAGGACAAAAAGCAACTGGATATAGAGTTCAAAACCACATTTATAAGGTTTTTCAGGAATCTTCTAGAAAAGGCCGATAAAATAAACAAGACCTATGAAGATATGAAAAGGGATCAAGTAGAAATAATAAAGGATCAACTAGAAATAATAAGGGGTTAACAAGAAATAATAAGGGAGCAACAAGAAATAAAGAATACATTCTCTGAAATAAAAAATATTATACAGAGTCCTAAAAACAGAATGGAAGATTGCAAGAAGACTTGGAACACAAAGAGCCAGAGGACAATTCTCCGCAGAAGCAAGACAAGAGAATCCAGAAAGTTGAAGATATTGTAAGAAACCTCTGGGACAACTTCAAGCGAACCAACATCAGAATTATGGGGGTCCCAGAAGATGAGAGAGAGCAAGATACTGAAAACATATTGAAAGAAATAGTGACAGAAAACTTCCCCCACCTGGGGAAAGAAATAGACTTACAAGTCCAGGAAGCACACAGAACCACAAACAAAAGGAATCCAAAGAGGACCACACCAAAACACATCATAATTAAAATTCCAAGAGCAAAAGACAAAGAGAATATTAAAAGCAACAAGAGAAAAGCAGGTAGTTACCTATAAAGGAGCACCCATACAATTGTCAGCTGATTTATCAACAGAAACCATGCAGGCCAGAAGGGGATGGCAAGAAATATTCGAGGTGATGAATAACAAGAACCTACAGCCAAAAATACTCTACCCAGCAAAGCTATCACTCAGAATCAAAGGCCAGATAAAGAGCTTCACAAATAAAAAAAAAAAAACGCTAAAGGAGTCCATCACTGCCAAACCAGAATGATATGAATTGCTGAAGGGGGTTCTTTAGGAAAAGGAAGAAAATAAAGTTAAAAATTATGAACAACAAACATGTAACTATCAACAAGTGAATCTAAAAACCAAGAAAATTAAAAAACCTGATGAACAATATTAACTGTTGAATATAATAGAATCAGAGGTACAGAAAGGGAGTGGACTAACGATTCTCAGGGAAAAGAGAAGAGGGGGGTGCGGGAAGAGACTGAACATAAACTGTGCACCTATGGATGAGGGACAATGGGGGTTGGGGAAAGGGCAGAGAGTGGGGTGGGAACCTGGTGGTGGGGGGGAATGAGGAACTTTTGTAATAATATGAACAATAAAGATTTATTTTAAAAACACACACACACACACAGAGATCCTCATGAGTTGAATGCCAGCAAGGAAGTATCAACATTGGGATTCTAGCTCGGTTCTACCTATAAAACTAGCATTCCCATTCGATGTTGTTGTTCCAAAAATAACATAGGGGTCTGCAAGGCTGCAGGGAGCTTATCAGCCTGAGGAGGTCTAGGGCGGCCTGGAGGATGTGTGCTGGGTAAGGACCGGTAGCCCCAGTGTCACAGCCATCTGTGGCTGAGCTGGATCAAGCTGTGCCTGAATACCACCACTATGGGGGCTCCCAGAAGACCAGGGTTTTAGCAGATGCCTGCTGTGAGTGAACATGTCTTTTTTTGTTTTCTTTGGTTAATATTCACTTGAGGATGTTTTTTTTTTCTTTTTTCCATTTTTTGTTTTTGTTTTTTTAGAGAAAAGTGAAAGGGAGAGAGGTAGGGGAGGGAGGGAAGAAGAAAGGGGGAGCGAGGGAGAATGGGAGAGAAACATTGATGCGAGAGGCACACTGATTGGTTGGTGACCTGGTTCTACATCTGGGGCCAGGAATAGAACCCATGGCGCTCTAACCACTGAGCACACTGGCCAGGGCTGAACAACATGTCTTCAGATACAAAAGACAAAGGTGGGAGAGCTGGAGTCTGTGCGTGTGTTATCAGCAACATTCCTCGAGCTCCTGTCTTTTCTGTTCTCATTCTGAAACCTGCCGTTCCTCCGAGGACCCTGCTCCCCAGCAGCCCCCTGGGAAGAGCTATCTTCCTTTTACGCCCACGGGCCTGGTGGAGGCAGCGGTCCTCCTTGCCATGTGTTGCTGCCGCCGTGTGCCATCGTGGCCTCTTTGGGTCCTCGACTTGACAGATCTCATTACCGGCCCTACCTCAGCCTCCTAGCCCGAGACCTTGATCTAATGTCCAGTCCCATCCACACCATCTCCCCTGCTCGCCCTGTCCAGTCGCTGGGCCAGAGGCTTGACCTCATGGGGACACCTCTGGCCCGGGACTGCTTGCATGCCCATCACTCTGTCCCTTCACCTTCCTTCCTCTCCGCTCTGAGTCTCAGATGCGTCACAGTTATACCCTTGCCCACCGCCCACCTTGGCTGATTGGCCTGGCACACCTCCAATCCTGGGAGACCTGGCTCTGTATTCCTGCTGCCCCACAACGGAAGCCCCTGAAACAGCCCAGTCACCATGGACACTTCCCCAGGAGTTAACCTGGCAAGGCCCTCAGCACCGGTAGACTACAAACCATTGCACTTGGGGTCTGTTCCAGCCCCGAGGCCAGGCCCTGATGCTCAGGGGCCGCTCGGCCCTGCTGACCTCGGTCCTCCTCTTTCCTCCATCCTCCTGTCACCTGCCTTCTCCCTGCCCTGCAGGGCTCCTCCTGTCCCCAGGACACACCCTCGTCCTTGCCCTTCCTTCCTCTTACCTTGTGGTAGGACACTTAATGCTCCCTGTCAGCCTTCCCTAACACCCGGGAGGCTCCGTCCCTCGTGCTGTCAGTGCTCAGACCCGTATCGAGGACCATCTCAGGGACCAGGCAGCTCCAGGGGGAGGACTTCACTTTCCTGGGGAGAAGTCTAGTCCTCTACACAAAGACGGAAGGGGGTGTGGGGAGGAAGCGGCCTGGACCAGGCGGCCCGTGGGGCACTCACCTGCACAGGTAGAGCTGCAGAGGCCTCTGGGTGCTCGGGAGGAAGATGCAAGGAGCCACCCTGAACACCACCGTGTCCTTGTACACCAGGGTCTCTGGAATTAGCTACAATGGAAGGCACGGCCCTATGGATGACCGGGATCCACACCTCCCTCCCCCGGCCTCCAGCTGCTCAGGATGGCCACCTGCGGGCGCTCACCTGTGCTCTTTCGTCCAAAGAGGCCCTGAGAAGCCAGCTCCACCCACCAGGCCTTCCTCCCTCTCCTCCCAGCGGAGACTCCCCCCCGCCCACACACACACACACACACAGTCCCTGCAAAGGCGGTGGCCTCCTGGGGACTGACCGAGTTTTCAGACTGTTCCACCAGGCAGACCGAGTAGGAGATCAGGCCGGAGAAGGTGGCGGACGGGAACTCCGTGGCTTCCACGTAGAAGGTCTCCTTCAGGGGGCCCTCCAGCGGGGCAAAGTTGTGGGTGTGCCAGCCAGGCCCCAGCACCAAGTCGAAGGTGTCCGAGTTGTTGGCTAGGAGGGGACGATGGACCAACCAGCTGTCACCTCACCTGCCGGCCCAGGGTCCCGGCTCCTCTTCCCTCACAGCTCCCTTCTGCTGCCGCTGGCCGTGCAGAAGCTGGGCCAGCTGCACGTGCTCCTGGGGCCTTCTGCTTCCGGTCTTCCAGAGGCTTCTCTGCTGCCCTTGAAGGGTCAGGGGGTACAAGGAGAGCCTTCCCCCAGGACCCCCACAGCTTGCCAGCCCAGAGGCACAGCCCTTTTGATTCATGGCAGGGGTTCCAGTGTGCCTGGTGCACGGTGGCTTCCCAGCTGCACAGACTGGATCGTGGCTGGCCACCGCTCAAGTTGCCACAGACCCAGCACCTTTAACAACTCCAGGCCCTGGGCTCCCAGAGCTGCTCCACCCCAAGATGCTTTGCTATGTAATAGGGGGGGGGGGTCCCAAGTTCATCTGCTACAAGCCCCTTACCAGGCCTCAGTTGTTCTGCACTTGACCGTCTCTCTGACCTCGTTGCTGGTTTTAAAACAAAGCTAAGGCTTCATTGTGGACTTGCTGTGCACCAGGAACTGGGGAAGGCTCGCTGGCTCATTGGCCTACTCACCCCCAGGAGAGATAGGTGCTATGATTACCATACCCATCATCTGGATAGGGAGGGAGAAGTGGCGAGAAGCCTTACGACCCAGGCACGACAGGGTCATCTTACCTGGAAGGCCCTTCGGCCCTCGCCCCACAAGCTGGCCCTGCTCTCATGCTGGACACAAGCTGGTCCGATATTTAAATTTATTTCAGAGAGGAATGGAGAGAGGGAGAGATAGAAACATCAATGATGAGAATCATTGATTGGCTGCCTCCTGCAAGCCCCCTCTACTGGGGAATCAAACCTGCAACCAGGGCACGTGCCCTTGACCAGGATCGAACCCAGGACCTTTCAGTCTGCAGGCTGACACTCTATCCCCGGAGCCAAAGCAGCTAGGGCAGGCTGGTCCAATATAAACCACGAGTTCCACAGAGGCCTGGCTGAAGCTAAGTACAGCTCCGCTTTCTAGGACAGGGGCAGGCCACTGCCTGCAGGTTGATGAGGGCTGAAGGTGGCCATGTGTGACATAGTGCCCGAGATGGACATGCTAGCATCGCTGCCCCCAGCTTCCTGGTCTCTGCCTTCTGCAAATCTAGTCTAGTGGGGTCCTGGCTCAGAAATGTCAGCAATGGAGCCCGCTCTTCTGGCGGGAGAAACGGGGAGAGCCATTACCTATCTGTATAGGCAATCTCTATCTTTCTAGCTATTGTGCCTGTCGCCCCCTCCAGATGGGAAAATCCTGCAGGACAGGCACCCGCACTGGGGAAGGAAGCCCTGAGGTGCAAGGCCTCGCCTACGGGAGCAGACAGTTCGGTGGCTGTGGCAGCCAGACAATCCTAGGCATTCAGGTCTGGCCCTGTGGCGGGGGTTGGGTGGGTAGCTGTAGCCACAGCTCACCTGGAGGTGAGAGAGGGGGCAGAGCTGGTGCAAAGCGCTCACCTTGGCGCCGGTAGACTCTGCCCTTCCTGGCCTCGTGCTCGGAGGTGTAGAGAAGCAGCCGGTAGTTCTTTAACACGCAGCTGGGCCCCTGGACGCTCAGCACCATCTGGGACAGAGTCTTTATTTCTGGGCAAGAGACAAGGCCCGGCGTGGCCAGTTCCGCGTGGGGTTCCCTCCAGCCTTGGTGGAACCAGGACATCCGTTCTCCGGCTAAGACCCAGAACCTAGGTCCCACCCCCACCTCAGGACCAGACCCAGACTGCTTTTGCCCAAGACCGTCAGCGTTCCTGCCCCGGAACTCAGAGGGTTTTCAGAAACGTCTTACATGTCCCTCTGGGCCTTCCTTTAGTCTTCTCGTTCACCTTGCAAGGCCAATGGTGTCATGCCCATTTTACAGATGGCAGAGCAAGGCCAGGGACGTCCACTTGCTCAAGTTCACAGCCAGGAAGTAACTGTTAATAGGACACCTGACCCCATGCTCTCCCTGTGGGGCCCTGGGGCCTCTCCTTTCTACTTACAAGCTTCAAGCCATTGGTCAGAGACCTGATTGGCCGATCAGGGATGTGGGCCTGGCACCCGGTTTGCCGGGAGGCGGGGCTGTGAAGCCGGGCAAAGTGGAGCCCCAGGAGGGAAGGTGGCAGCGTCCCAGGCCAGGCCAGTCCTTTCTTACCTTCGGACGAGAACTCCTTGTTCTTGTCTCTGTCCTGGACATGGCCATTCGGTTTACAGTTCACGAGCAGGATGGCTCCCCAACCACTGGGGCCCCAGACCCAGTCCTTCTGCAAAGACGATAGAAATGTGGGTTCGGGAAGACGTCAGGTCCTAATAAACCCTGTGCCTCCCAGATGCTGACCCCTCCCCCCACATCAGGGACAGAGCCAGGTCTTTCTTCAGGGGGATGGGAACCCCTATCTGCCAGCTCACGGGTCTTACTGCTGAGGTACGTGGACCAAGAGCAAGGGAATGCTGTCTAGGGATGGGCCACCAGCCTTCTGCCTGGGATTCCGGGAAGAGGGTACTGAGATCAGTGGAGGAGACACTGTCCCATCCAACGGGGGCAGCTGACCCCACCACCAGGCGTGGGTGTCAACCCAGCGTTGCCTAGTGTTCTCATTTTTTGTGTGTGTGTTTTGTTTTGTTTTTTTTAAAGCTAGAACCGATTTCAACAGCTCCCATCTATGCTGTAGCACTTTAACAGACATCAGGAAGGCCACATGGTATGGATGTTGCCGGATCTGGCTCCGGGGCCCGGCCTGCACCCTCCCTCCACTGCCTAACCTTAGTCCATTTGTCTCTCGGCGCCTCCACTTTCCCACTGCGGTTGATGTCCACGTCCAGGGAGACCTCTGCAACAGGAGGGACAGGTCAGCTCCTGGACTGCTGGATGGAGCCTCGAGGCCGTGGCTAACCCCCGGGGCTGCCCAAGGCTGGCAGCAGGGCCTCCAGCCTCTCAGGTGCACTCGGCTCAGCAGAGAACGTTTCTCCAAGACAGACCGTGTCTCGTGAAGAAGCCTGGAGCAGCCCTGTCTCCCTGTCTCCCCCAGCCTCTTGGGGACTCAAAACCAGGCCGCTGTGGTCACGATGCCACTGCATGCCTGATGGCCATTCCCCAGGGGACCCCTACCCCGAATGCTCGCCTCCCCAGCCTTCTGGAAGGCTCCTGGCTCCCTAAGACATAGGAAGGGCTCAAGAGCTGGCCACCACAAGCCCCTTTAGAGCCTAAGGACCAGGCTCCACCCAGGTGTCAACAGGGATGTCGGCGCCATGGAAACGGGCCTCGGCGGCCACTGCACCTTGCACCCGGCAGATGCTTAGGCCCCGGTGCCGGCCAAGGAGCATGGACCTCTCTAGTCCCAGGGGAACAGCTGCACCAAGGCGGGCCCTTTCTCCTCCTCTGAGTGTGAAGGCGTGCGCACACAGGCAGCAGGGGGAGGAGACATAGCAAAGCACATGCGTTCCGATGGTGAAAGCGCCATGGAGAGGAGGAAGGAGATGGAGCAGGTTGTCTGTTTTCAACGATCAGAGGAATATTCCAAGTGGAAATGCGACCAGAGACCCGGAGGAGGCCAGAAAGCAATCGGGAGAGAAAAGCAAATCGAACAGGAAGTGCACGGTGGCAAGTTCAAGGGTCAAAGACACCCACCTGCCCAGGGCAGAGTGAGCAAGAGGAAGAGAAACAGGGCACAGGTTAGAGGTCCCGTGGGTTCTGTGGGTAACGGTAACGGGCAGGGGATGGGAGGGGAGGAGGAGGGGGAAGGGCGGGGAGTGGGGAGGAGGGGAGGGAGGCATTGGCTTTCATCCAAGGCCATGGAAGCAGTGGGAGGCTCGGACCCCGGGGGGCAGTAGCTGATATCCTGCCACAGGTGAGCCGCTCGGGGGCTGCGGGAAGGCTGGACCTGTGGAAGGGCAGGGACGGAGCAGGGAATCCCACTGAGGGGCCTCCGCAGGGACACAGGCAAGAGTGGCCAGCGGCTCAGACCCGGCCGAGGGCATTGCACGTGGCGAGTAGCTGGACTCCGGCTAAACGTAGGTTTAGCCCAAGATTCGCAGATCAGCACAGGCCACTGGGAGAATGAGGGTGGCACCATGGGGCTTGGTCAGACCGGCTCGAAGGATCACTACTATCTACAGTGATGAGGGAGGGAATTAAAAACAGGTGCTTGGGGAGAGAGATCTGCCCAATTTGGGATTTACACATTTACGGTGTTGGTTAGACACTCAAGACGTGTTGGGTCAGCAGCTAGCCAAGCCAAGTTTATGGGAGACGCCCGACTCGAGTTGGGGAGTCATCTGACTGTAGAGCCACGTGATGAGCTACCCGAGCCCCGAGGCACTGCAGGGCTCCAGGAGGGGGGGGGCGGGAATCCAGCAAAGCATCGGAGAAGGCCCAGCCAGCTAGTAACGGGGAAACTGAGGCAGGGTCCCTGGAGTGATTCAAAAGAAACATCCAAAGGTTGTACTAAACACTGACAGAGGTCAAGGGAGAGGAAGATGGAGTCGGCCACTGGCCTCAGTGAGTAGAAGTTGTTAGGATCCTCTATAAGGGGAAAGGGGGAGAGGGGGAGGGAGAGAGAGAGAGAAAGAGAGAAGGGAGAGAGAGAGAAGGAAGAAAGAGAAAGAGGAGAGGGAGAAAGGAGAGAAGAGGGAGAAAAGAGAAAGAAGAGAGAGAAAAGAGAGAAAAGGGAGGGGGGGTGTTTCTACATTGAACAGGTTCGGAAGGAGAAGTTGAGGATGCAGAGATGGCTCCAAAGGAGCAGAGGAGTGAGTTTGAAGGTAATATAGAGACTGTCCCCCCAAATATATACACACTTTAACAGCTGATAGCTCAATTTTGAAAATGAAATGTATCTTTAGTAAACATTGCCTTTATAATTACTCAAAGGGTGGGGATATATCTATCTATATCTATATCTATATCTATATCTATATCTATATCTATATCTATATCTATATATATTGGGGGGACGTCCTAGAGAATCAGATTTAAGAGAATAAATGGTACGGCTTATCTTGAAGAGAATAGCCATTATAGCTTGTGCTGGACTGATCCAGAAGAGGGGAGAGGTAGTGGCAACCTATGCCAGTAAGAATTAGGAAGGAACGCTCTTAGGTGTGAGCAAGCGGGGAAAGGGTCTGGTGTGATAAAGTTAACTTTGAACCAGACACTCCATTGTCCCAGAGGCGGGCATGTTGGCACCGGACACGGGAACACCTGGACAGACTGCGTCCGTCCTGAGCCTTAGGCCGCAGTGAGGGGGCGGAGAGAAGAGGCTGAGCTCTGAGGAGGGAGTGCGCGTGGCCATGTCGTGTGAACCCTTCGCGGGGCCGTGGAAGGCACCTCATTCCCGGGACAGCTCCTTCCCTGGCTTCTGCCACGCCCGCCCCTCCTCTCCAGGGCTGGGAACCCCACTCACCGAGGCCGGTGAGGAAGAGCTCGGCGGTGGCCATGGGGACCTCCCAATCTGGCAGGTAGTACTCCACCGAGACCTGTGGAGACAGCATCCAGAGCCCACGGGAGCACCGAAGGCAGGAGCAGGGTCTGGGCCACGCACCCAGGCCCTTTGACCTCGGCCTCACATCTGAGCCGGGACAGGCCTACTATGTTGGAACTCAGTAGGTGAAGAGCAACCGTTTCAACAAGCCGTGAACCTCTCCAAGGACTTCCATCCCCAGACCTCCGAACCACCCCTCCAGGTGGGCTCTACGCCCAGGGCAGAGGCACCTTAGGCAGGACTTGCCCTTGACATTCACCCAGGAAGGGGTCACACAGGACTGAAGATCCAGGCCACTGGCTCTGGAGGTCACGCTTTCAACGTCATCCTCCTCCTCCTCCTCCTCCTCCTCACTATACCTCCCTCCTGGGGTTCACCGGTCACCCCATGAGGCGGGCAGAGGCCTCCTGTAGGTTAAGCCTCTCCCTCAAAAGGGCATGGAACACCTGGGGCGGGGACTGGAGTTGGAACTCAAGTCTTTCCAGTGTCCCAAGCCAGATCTGCTTAAGGCCTGCCCTCCAGCCGCTGGCCTTGACTACAAGGCCTTCATCCCGAACCTGAGAACCAGACATTAGCTCAGGCCACACCTACGTGCCTGTGGCCTCCTCAGTGGGAGCTCGTGTCCTCCACGGTCAAGCATCTCACTCCGGACGCCACTCCTGACCGCGCTGGAGTCCGAGCCCGGGCAGAGAATGCGTCCTGGGTGGCCTGGGCTCCGCGGGGACACATCACAGCCTCCGCTCTCACCGGGGAGACCCCAATGCTGCCTCTGTGTACCACCTGCCCCCAGGGAACTGCCTGCCCGGGACACAGCATCGCGTGGGTGCGAACCACCCACCGGCCACCCCAGCCGAACCCTCCCAGTGGGCCCCTCCAGCAGGCTCTGCTGGGGGGCAGCCCGAGCCCTGCAGGCCTCAGTGACTCTCACCCTCAGCGCCTCAGTGACTCTCACCCTCAGCGCCTCAGTGACTCTCACCCTCAGCGCCTCAGTGACTCTCACCCTCAGCGCCTCAGTGACTCTCACCCTCAGCGCCTCAGTGACTCTCACCCTCAGCGCCTCAGTGACTCTCACCCTCAGCGCCTCAGGGGCATCACCTGGAGAGCGGGGAGCTGCCCGAGGCTGGCTTAATTGGTGGGGCTGTGGCTCAGGTGTTGAGTGTTCGAGTCCCTGGGGCTTCTAATGACTCTGCAGAGCGACCGGATCCTTCCAGAAACCACCACCAGAGCCTCTCCCAGAGGAGCCTCATGGCCTGTCCTCCCAGGTGGACCCCAACCCACCTGCCACAGGGGCCCCGTGAGAGAGACACTCGCCCAGGAGAGAGGGCACAGACTTGGCTCGAATCCAGGATCAGTGCCCCCCCACACACACACACTCTAGTTATGCCTTTTAAGTTCAAATAGGCCACTCTGTGCCTCAGTTTCCTCATCTGTAAAATGGGTTGACGAAGCCTAGCATCTGCACTTAATTTTTATTAGAGCCTCTGCCTACAGAGGACCAGCCTCCGCCCAACGGCACATTGGGCTCAGCTGCCGACACCTTTTCGGGCAGGTTTTTCAAAGCAGTCAGTCCTCTCGGGGCCTCGGTCTCTCTATCTGTGCAGTGGGGTCGTGGGGTGCCCAGCTCACAGGTTTGTTGTGAGACTTAAAGATCAGGCATGACAACCACTTGGCACCCCACTTCTCACAGACTCAGGAAATGCCAGCTGTCCGGAGGGAGACCCGGTGGTATGAGCTGCCCCCTCCCCCGGTCCACACACGCACACACACACACACACACACACACACACCCTCCCCCCGCTCCCCGGCCTACCTTGTCCTCCCCGACGCCAGGGCTGGGGGCCGTCATCCTCAGCAGCACGTCCATAAACTCGCACGGGAGCAGCTGGATGTTGGTGCCCTCCTTGTTGGTCGTCACCGGGACTATTTGGGGGATGTTCACGGAGACCCTTGCGGAGCTGCTGATGGTGAAGGAGGAGCACTTGGGCGGGGCACACCTGGTTCGGCCAAGAGACAGATGTTAGGGCCCGAGAGCCTCCCCTTCTCAGCCTCCGGGCCTCTCCCCGCTCAGAGGGCCGAGGCACCCTCACTGACGCTCGGCGGTGGGTGGGTGGGTGGGGTCCTAGAACAACGTCAGCCTTCCTCTAAGGACCCCTGCGTCCTCTCTCCCACAAGCTCCTGCTCAGACCCTACCCTCTCACCCACGCCCAGGTGGGGCCACTGTTCTCCATGGAGGCTGGAAATGACCAAAGCAACGTCTTTTTTATAAACCTCAACTCCCAAGGCGGAAGGAGCCACAAGGGACCCCTGTAGCAGAGAAGACGTGGCCTGGGACTCGAAGGGTCGGACTCTGACCCCAGGGAAGACCTGGCCTCTTCCCCCGCAGGAGGCACCAGTTTACTGGAGTCTCTCCCGTGAGAGCCAGCCCCTCCCCCCCTCAGAGGAAGGGGACAGAGGGAAGGGGCACTCGCTTCCAAGGGGCCACAGCCCACAGGGGGCAGGTAGAGGGTCTGGGTGAGCACCCTGCAGCATCTGGGCTTAGTCCTTAGGGACCCAAACTCGGCCCCTTGAGCTAAGGTGGGAGGACGAGGGGAGATACAGAGGCAGGAGAAAGCCTCAACCTCCACATAACCCAGGGGCAGACCCGGGGGGACAGGGAGCACCAGCCTCCCAGCCCAGACCCACCCCCCACAGCCTGGCAGAGCCCCAGCTCCTCACCCAATGAGGTCCAAGGTGATCTCCTCGCCCACCATGCACACCGCACGGGCGGGCTTGTCCAGGGACAGGCGGATGATGCTCTGGGAGGACATGGCAGGCCCTGTACGCTCAGCGCTCTCACCAACCCAACAGCCGCAGCTGACCCCCGGCGCTCTGCCACCCTCCCCTCTTATAGGCTCGGGGCCTCCCCAGGCCGCCCCTGTTAGGCTCCAGCCGGTGCCCAGGTGGGACCGCTGTTCTCCGTGGAGGCTGCGGAGGGGCAGGTGGGCCCAGAGCCTCCAGGCACCACCTACTGGGCAGCCTGGGCCTGCAGACACGAGGCCCGCGTGGGGCTGGCTGCTCAGCTCTCTGGCCTTCAGCTGGGAGCAGGAGGGACTCTGGGTGGGACGGGCCAGCCCGGCCCCAGCGCTGGGGACTGACTCAGCGGGAAGCTGTCGGGAGCAAGTATCTGCAGGGGTGCTGGGCGCTGGTCAGGGTGGCTCAGTGGTAGCTGCGCCAGACTCTGGGGCCTCAGCTCTAAGGGTGCGTTTGCTGGAAATGGACGAGGTGAGCCCTGCAAAGCACTGGGTCCGTGGTTCTGGACGCTCTGGTGGTTGCAAAAATGCCCACAGAGGCTGGTCTGGGGTGTGGCCCGGGAGGCCATGTCCCACCCTGGGCCGTGAGGGGGAGCTCCTTGTCCACCCCGGGCCGCCAGGGCCCTGCAGGGCCTGGCAAGTGTTGGGAGGATGAACAGAGCCCACGTGGAGAGGAGCCCACGTGGCACCGCGTTCACCAGCTGCGCCTCGTTCTGCTGAGCTCGCTGAGCAGAGCAACGGGAACCCCTGCTCCAGCCCCGGGCGCACCAGCTGACATCAAAACGGGGTTCCTTCACGTGTGAGTGAGGGTTGTGGGACTCTTGAGAAGTACCGTGTTCACCGGGTTCCAAGGTCAAAGTCTCCCTTCTTCGGTTTCTCACCCACTCAGTTCCCTTCCTTGGCACAGAGCCTGTGGCATCCGTTTCCTCTCTGTCTTTCCAGATAAATGTGTGTGTGTGTTGCCCTTGAGAGCCAGCCCCTCCCCCATCTCAGAGGAAGGGGACAGAGGAGGGGGCACCCTTCTGCTAGGCTGCTGGGGGGGGTCTGGTCAGGGAGGCTGGTGCCTGGCTCCCCGCCGGTCTGCACCTGGAGGTCAGGGGTTTGCCCCTGTCTCTGTATCTCCCCTCGTCCTCCCACCTTAGCTCAAGGGGCTGAGTCTGGGTCCCTAACTGCAAACATGTGTGTGTATCCTCCCTCCTTATCTTACACAAATGGCAAGCTGTGCTACACTGTGTTCCTTACCTGGCTTTGTTCACGTCACAGTACAATTCACACAGCAGGTCTTCAGAGCAGTGTGTGAAAATCACCCTCCTCCTTTCTAATGGCTGCAAAGTATTCCCAGGTGTGGATCCTGAGAGCCCCCTCCCCACCCCAAACCTCCTGCCGGCCAGTCTTCCTCTCAGAATCAGAGATAAGACAGTCACCATGCCCAAACCCATTTGGCTCAGATTGAAAGGTCCCAGGTTCAATTCCGGTCATGGGCATGCACCATGGTTGCGGGCACATCCCCAGTAGGGGGTGTGCAAGAAGCAGCTGATCAATGTTTCTAACTCTCTCTCTCTTCCTCTCTGTAAAAAAAAATCAATAATAATAATAATAATAAAGACGGTTGCCAAACAATCTCCATTCAGAAGTTCCAAAGTCCAGACCCTCACAAAAGTAAACCTCCCAGCTTGGGTTTTCGAAAGGAAGGCTTTCCCTTTGGGGTTTGTGGAGGAAGAGGCGTGGGGCCGTGGAAAGGGGGCACTGGCTTCCTTCTGTCCTTGCTGCCTGCCCAGCCAGCCGGGGCTGGTTCCTGACCTGCAGCAGACTGAATAACAGCCCCCAACGCTACCAGGTCCCCATCCCTGGGACCTGCGGGTCTCGTCTGGCAAGAGCCTTGGCGGGGTGACTGAAGCTGCAGGTGTGACTGAGTCTTTGCGATGGGACCTTATCCTGATCACCTGGGAGAGCCCTGAATGCCATCAAGTCTGCTTAGGAGAGAAGAACCCCCTCAGAGGAGATTGGACGCCCTCAGAAGAGAAGGCGCTGTGAACACACAGGCAGAGATTGGAGCGATGCGGCCACCAGCCAAGGCCAGCTGGCAGCCACCAGAGGGAGGAGGAGCCAAGGAATGTGCTCCCCTGAGCCCTCGGAGGGGACCGGCCCTGCTGACACCTCCATGTACATGCCCTTGACCGGAATCGAACCTGGGACCCTTCAGTCTGCAGACCGACGCTCTACTACTGAGTCAAACCGGTTTTGGCAAAAATTGGGACTTTTTTTTTTTTTTTAAACACCACGAGATGCAAGACAAACTGTTAAAAGTCGGGACTGTCCCGCCAAAAACGGGACATCTGGTCACCTTAGTGGAAGGACTGCTTTGGCCACCAGCTCCTCTCTCTGCTCTTTGCGGCCTTGGAGGCTGTTGGCTCCTAGCAGCCCTGTCAGTCAGGTTTGGGGATGGCCTCACACCAACATCCTTCTGCACAGGCACTTTTTTTTTTTTTTTTTTTTTTGCTTTGTAAGAAACGCTGACGCATTGCGCCCAGCACGTGGACAGGGAGCAGCTGCTTCTCTCCAGCGAGGCACCAGGCACGTTTCCCCAGGTTTAGGGTCCCTTTCTCCCTAGCGCGAGGGCAGAGGCTTCGCCTGCCCATCTTATCCTCCCGTGTTCTCCCCAGCCCCCGGGACAGCGGCATCTCTGGGTGTCTGTCTGACCACCAGCTCTATGAGCCAAGACCCGGCCTCAATTTCAAAGATCTAGGGTCATCATGTTTTATCTCCTACTAGAGGCCTGATGCACGAAATTCCTGCAAGAGTAGGTAGGCCTTCCTTCTCTTCCCACACAGCCCCAGCTTAATCCGGGAGGTCGTCCAGAAGGATGACTGGTCTGATTAGCATTATTATTATAGATTATTATTATAGACTGCGGACCTGTGTCCCCATGCCAGGGCCATGGGAGAAAATATGTGAGAAGGACGCAGAAAAGGGCCTAATGAATCCATTCCACAATAACCCACCACTCCTGCTAGGCACCCCCGTCCCCTCCCCCTCACTAGGTGGCCCGTGGCGAGGCAGCTCCACGGGGCTTTCCAGCTGGCGGACTGAAGCGATCGAGGGAGGACAAGGCGGATTCGCTAACCGCTGGGCACACTGACACACAGCCCACCCCCGTAGGCCCCCTTTGGGCTCTTGCATCGCCCCTCGGCTGCCTTTCCCTACAAAGCGCAATGTGAACGGCATCCGGTCCTCGGGCGCAGGCAGGAACACGGGCCCGCAAGTTTGCAGTGTTCGGTTCCTCCATGACAACGGGTGAGAGTGAATGAAGAGATCGTTACAAACTTTTATTGGAGCTTCTCACAGCAGAGCTGAGTTTGCAATGCCAGGACCATCTTGGGATCTTCAGAGGGGACGCAGGGGACAGAAGCAAGCCACAGCCCGGAGGAGGGCCACCACTAGGGAGCCAGTGTGTCCCCAAGAACTCTTGCTGGGCCACACCACAAGGGGCCAGAGCCTCTGGCCAGGAGCTTCCCGAGGGAGAGGACGCCGGGGGACGGGCTCAGGGCACCATGTGCCACCATTTGAAGAGGAAGGGCTGCCGGCGCACATTGGTCCCACAATGCACCTCCCCGTGCTGCAGGTGGTACGGGGTGAAGTCGTCGATGAAGGTGCAGTGGAGGCCCAGCGGCTCCAGCAGGGACCGCACCTTCTCCTCCAGGCAGCAGCGGCCGTTGATGATGGGCCCGAAGGGCTTAGGGATGCCCAGGTACTTGCCCAGCACCAGCATGTTCACCTGCAGAGCGGGGAGGGCCCGGGTCAGGGGCGGGGCGTGCAGCCCGCGTCACTATCCCAGCGCCCACTGCCCTTCTGGCCTTCAGAAATAACAGCCCCATTTCACAGATGAGGAGACTGAGGCCCAAATGGTACAGTGGGCTACCGGAGACCACCAGCTAGTCTAGGACTTCCACCCACGTGTGCCGAACTCTGGGACTCAGATTTCTTCCCCCCCCCCCCCACCTTCTGGCCAACTCTGTGACTCAACTGAGCTCAGCTCAAGCGCCACCCCCTGTGTGAAGGCGCCTGTGAACCCCCAAACTCCTCATGGATGTTCCCATAGCTCCAAGCACAGGGCCTGGCACACAGTAGGCACTTAGTAAGTACGGGATGGATGTGACGACCTCTTTTGTAGCACATTCTGTCTGTTATCACTTATGCAAATGGCTGTTTCCTCCGTTATCCTGGGAGGTGAGAAGACTGATGGGATTTTCACTCCAGGCCAATGTGGGTTTGGCTCTCAGCTCTGTTCCTCAGTAGCTGTGTGACCTCAGGCAAGTCCTTTCCCCTCTCTGAGCCTCATCAGCAAAATGAGCCCCACCCTGTTTCCATCGCTATGACAGTTAGATGAGATCACGGGTGCTGGCACACAGTAGGTGCGGTCAGTCTCCAGGGCTCAGGAATTGCTGAGGAGGCATCTCATTGTCAGCGCTCAGACACAGTCCACACCGAGTGCTCACACTCTCAATTTCTCTGCCTGTCCCCGCCCGCCACCTCCCACGCGGCTGTGGGAGAGCCTCCCTGCAGGGGCCTCAGGCGGCCAGGCCCAGAGTCAGCCGGCACACAGCATCGGAGACCCTCCAACCCCGCCCCCCCTCCTCCCGCAGGCGGCATCAGCCTTCTCTCCGGAGCTGGGAAAACCTGGCTGGGCCCAAGGGAGAGAAACCACTGCTTGGGGCCCAGGAGTTCCGCTCCGGGGGTGAGAGGAGGTGCCCCCTCCCGCCTGGTTTTGGCCAAGGAGTCCTTTATTCTAAACAAAACCTTTTGCAGAACTTCAGAGCATAAAACAGAAGAAATCTTAACCACCGAGTTTGAGGCACGGCCGTGGAACCCTAGAGTCCCGGGGAACCCAGTTTGAAGACCACGGTGCTTCTTTCTCAACTGTAAGCCCAGCTCCCGCGGGAGGGGGTGCTGAGGGGCCCAGTAGAAGTGGGGGAAGGTACTTAGAAGAGACAGAGTAACAGGGCGGGGAGAGGTAAAACACAGCCAGCCACGTACGACGGGGCTTGGGTCACAGTTAAAAGCTCTCACAAAAGGTGGGACCCTCAAGTCCACCCGTCGGACAGGCGAGGGCCGGCCTGGCACCGCCAACGCCAGCTCCTCAGAGAGGCTTTCCCGGCCACCCAGTCTGATCAGGCGCCCCACTTGTATTGCCTCCTTGGTGCTTAACCCAACTGGGGAGCATTTTGTTTGCTGTGTGTGTCCCCCAGTCCTCTCCTACCCCATCCCCTCTCCCCCCTCAGGAATCCCGTCTCAGCCTAATGGTTAGAGCGTGGGCTCTGCCGTGGACCCCTGGCTGAGTCCCACCTCTCACAGGCTGTGTTCTTGTGATGGAGATCGCCACCCCCCTTCCCCAGAACCTCCTCTGTCAGTGGGGATGACCATGGTCTCGGACTCCCGGGGTGCCGTGGAGATGCCCACGGGCGCTGGAAGCCAATGGCCATGAAAACCCCCAGCATGAGGAGACACCAAGCCCCGTGGCCGTACCCAGAGCCCAGCTGGCCTGTCTCGCCCAAGGCCACGTCCTCACCATGTTGGGAAAAAGGGCCTCGGCCTTGCAGGTCCCCGTGTAGTCCGTGCGGAGCTTGAAGAGCTGCGGGATGTCCACGATGTCCCGCTCCCGCAGGCCCAGCTCCCGCTTCAGCACCTCCCGGTTCCAGTCGATGCAGCTCTGGGGAGAGGGGGAGGGGAGGGGGGTGGGCATGGCCAGGGCCAACACTGACGGGGTGGGGACTGCCAGGGGGGACAGGGCAGGGTCACGCCTCCTCTCCTTCCCTCTTTCCCCCACTGTCTCTGTTTCCCAGTCCCTGTCACCGCAACGCCCAGCCTCGCTCCTGCCTGTGCCCCCCTGTTTCTGAGCAGTGCACCTGTCTCCCCTGACTTTCTCTCTTCCGTGCACCCCCTTGTGTGTGTGCCTGCTGAGGTCTCTATCTTCCTGTAGCTACCCACATCCCAGGGCCTGTCGCCCCTCAGCCAGCATGCAGCCCGGGAGGCTCTGCCTTGTGAGAAGGGGTTTGGGGCGGGGGGTCAGATCTGATCTCAGGGAAGAAGGTTAGGGGGATATCAGCTCTGATCTCAGGGAAAGGGGTTAGGGGGATGTCAGCTCTGATCTCAGGGAAGGGAATTAGGGGGGTGTCAGCTCTGATCTCAGGGAAGAGGGTTAGGGGGATGTCAGCTCTGATCTCAGGGAAGAGGGTTAGGGGGATGTCAGCTCTGATCTCAGGGAAGAGGGTTAGGGGGATGTCAGCTCTGATCTCAGGGAAGAGGGTTAGGGGGATGTCAGCTCTGATCTCAGGGAAGGGAGTTAGGGGGGTATCAGCTCTGATCTCAGGAAAGGGGGCTGGGAGGGTGGGGGTGTCAGCTCTGCCTGGTCTGCAGCATCTCCCGGCACCCAGGCTGGTACCTCCACATACGAGTTATGTTCTCTCAACTTCTTGTTTGACAGAATGTCCTTTATTTTCTGCTGCTTCTTTCCTGTCATGAAGAAAAAGAGGGGGGAAAAATGCAGATGAATCAGAGGCTCACATCCCTCTTCCTAGTAAGCAGCGGGGACTCAGTTTTCCCACCCATGCAATGGAGCAGCAACACTTCCTGACACAGGTTCGTGGTGAGCCTCCGGGAGGCCAGGCTGTGAGAACACACTTCATCAGGGTAAGTTCCCATGAGCAGTGCTGCTCTCACTCCTTCAGAGGCTCTTCTCTCCAAAGGGATCTTGCTCATCGAGGGGCAAACAGAGGTCAGGCCATTGCCCAAAGTCACATGGCACACTACAGGTATGAGGTGAAAACTCAGCCTCTGACCCTGGCCTGTGTCTGTGGGTTTTACTGGGACAAAAAAAAAAAAAAAAATTCATTCTGTGCTCTGGCCAGACTGAAGCTTTTTTCAGCTCCTCCAGCACATGTTGTTCCTCCTGCCTCTGAGCCTTTGCAGTCACTATTCCCTCTGTCTGGACTATCTCCCTTTCTCTCATCCCACCGCCCAAAAGCCTGGTCAGCTCCTGCACATCCCGCGTGCTTTTGCTTAGTCTTTGCCTCCTCCAGGGAGCCTTCCTGAGCTCCTTCCAGACACCCCCAAAGGCCCCTTGCTGTATTTCCTTCCTCCCTTCCTCCCTTCCTCCCTTCCTTCCTTCCTTCCTTCCTTCCTCTCTTTATTTCTTCCTTCCTTTCTCTCCTTTTTTCTTTTCTTTCTTTTTTCTCTTTCTTTCTTTCTTTCTTTCTTTCTTTCTTTTTCTTTCTTTTTCCTTTTTTCCTCCCTCCCCTCCTTCCTCCCTCCCTCCTTTCCTCCCTTCCTCCCTTCCTCCCCCCTTCCTTCCTTCCTTCCTTCCTTCTTTCCTTCCTTCCTTCCTTCCTCCCTCCCTTCTTTCCTTCCTTCCTTCCTTCTTTCCTTCCTTCCTCCCTTCCTCCCTTCCTTCCTTCCTTCCTTCCTTTCTTCCTCTCTTTATTTCTTCCTTCCTTTCTCTCCTTTTTTCTTTTCTTTCTTTTTTCTCTTTCTTTCTTTCTTTCTTTCTTTCTTTCTTTTTCTTTCTTTTTCTTTCTTTTTCCTTTTTTCCTTCCTCCCTTCCTTCCTCCCTCCCTCCTTTCCTCCCTTCCTCCCTTCCTCCCTCCTTCCTCCCTCCCTCCCTCTCTCTCTCTCTCTCTCTCTTTCTTTCTTTCTTTCTTTCTTTCTTTCTTTCTTTCTTTCTTTCTTTCTTTCTTTCTTTCTTTCTTTCTTTCTTTCTTTCTTTCTAGTTGTTTTCCTGCCTCACTTCCCTTGGACTGTGAACCCCAAGGCCCTGTGCACGAAGCAGCCCCTGCACTTAGCACAGTGCCTGGCACACCGTTGGTGCTCAGAGCTGGCCAGAGCCTGAGTGATTCCGTCCGGCATAGGCGGGCACTGCGCAGGCAGAGGCAGGTGCCCACGTGGAAGAACAAGGCGTGGCCCACTTACTCTTGACCCCCTCGAACAACAGGGCCTCCCCGTGGCCCTCCTTCAGCTGCTCCTGGAACAGTCTGTAGCAGGACCTGGGGCTGGCCAGGAGCAGCCGGAAGCCCTGGAGGCAGAAACACCGGGGTCAGGGGTCAGCCTTGCCCAGGGGGCTCCCACGGAGGAGGGCTCTGCGGAGGGCGCAGGGAGTGTGGCTGGGACCCAGCAGGCCGCCTCCTCCATGCTCCCTCCTGGTGGTGGTGGGGGAGGCAGAGTGCAGAGCTGTGCTGGGGGCTCAGGGAGGAGCATGTGGCCTCCGCAGCCACCGGACCACACCTTGTGCGCGGGAACGAAGCTCAGGAACTCGTCCACGTGGCCCACGTACAGCCAGTCGGAATAGAGCTTCACCGGGGCCTGCACCTGCTGGGCTGCGAGGAAGTCCTGCAGGGCCTGGTGCATCTCCTGGCTCTTGGCGCTGCCCACACAGGAGGAGAGGAGCGTTAGGGGAGCGGGGGGCGGGGAGAGGGCCGGGAGGGGAGGGGTCAGCAGGGAGGTCTCCGTGGGACTGGGGGTTTGGCCAAGGGGTCAGGAAAGGGATTCAGGAGCCTGGGCTGCTTGTATTACATCCTCTAACATTAGAGGGATTTAGGCATTTTCATCCCTGTTTAACTGGGGAAACTGAGGCAGGGAGTCAGTAAGGTAAATAGGACCAGAGCTTCGCCTCAGAAAGCACTGCCTGTTGACCCAGCCTCGATGCTGGTGTGAATAAACATGAGGTTTGGGGCTGATCCCGCCCCCCCTCCACCCCGCCCCTGGTGTTGGTGATCTCCTGTTAGCTGTGTGGTCTTGGGGATGTGCCTGAGCCTTTCTAAGTTCCCGTTTTCTCCTTGCTCTGGCCTCCAGGGTCCTTTGGGATCCAGCCCTTTGCTCTTCCTCTTGCTCAGCCTGTGCCAGCCTCGCCGGTCTTCTTAACAATGCTAAGCACATCCCTGCCTCAGGGCCTTTGCACATGCTCTTTCGTCTGCCAGAGACCCTCTTCCCCAGATCTTTGCACAGTCACGTCCTTCTTATCATCAGGACTCAGCTCAGTAGCCTCCTCCCCAGAGGAACCCTCCCTGGCCGCCCGGCGACCACAGCCCCCCCTCCTCGGCCCTCTCTTTTACATTCTCTTCGCTATTTGAAATCTCTTTATTGGTTTACTTCTCTGTGTCTCCCCCGCTGCGTTAGTGGCAGGGACTTGTCTGTCGTGCTCATGGCTGCATTCCTTCCTGCCTCCTTGCGTAGCGCCAGGCGCCCAGTAGGTGCACAGTGAGTAGTCACTGGCCTAAAGAGTGTGCGTGGCAGTGCAGGGAGGTGACCTTGGGTGTGTTGGGATCCTAAGCCCCATCCTGGCCCTACACTGGGATTCCTTTCACATGCCTGGAAGTTTGTGGAGCCTGTTTGGGTTGGGAGCAGGTAGGAAAGGCTTCCTGTCAGGCCTCTGCTTTCACCCAGCATCCCCGCATCCTGGCGCCCCCCACCCCCCTCACCTGGGGTAACTGCTGTCCCCAATGAGAATCCTGCCCAGCGGGTATTTCTTCTTCCCAACTGTGACTGGGGGGCTCACTTCCAGGTTCCCGAAGGAGTCGAGGTCGGTGACGCCTCCCATTTGGGGGCCTCGAGTCACATAGCCAAAATCTGGACCCTGAGAGGGGAGAAGCACATGCCCAGAGTCAGAGCACGTAGCCCTGGGTGAGGTGGGGAGGGTCTGAGTTTTAAGATTGGTGTGGTCGCCGGGAGGACTACGGTAACCCTCAGCAGCTGGTCCATCGCAGGCACCGTTATCATTGAGAACTGTCAAAGGCTCACTGGGTCGGGTGGGCAAGCAAAGGCACGGGCATTGGTTGGGTCCCGAGTGCCTGCCAGCTGCCTGGTAAGCCCAGTTAATTAACGAGGCCCGAGGTCGGCAAACTCATTAATCAACGGAGCCAAATATCAATAGTACAACAATTGACATTTCTTTGGAGAGCCACATTTTTAAAGTTTAAACTTCTTCTAACGCCACTTCTTCAACATAGACTCGCCCAGGCCGTGGAAGAACCATACTCAAGGGGCCAAAGAGCCGCATGTGGCTTTCAAGCCACAGTTTGCAGATCCTGGAACTAGGGCATAATATCCACAACACGTCCCTTTTCCCACCCCACCTTGCAGCAAGAACATCTTCCATGGAGTGAGGATGCCAAGCCTGAACTTCGTCCTCAGCAGGATTATCCTGAGGACGAGGTGAGCTCATGGCTGGGAAGGGCTTTGGGAAAGAAAGAGCCAGATCCCACTGTGGTCATAACAAAACTAGAGTCCCGGTGCACGGACTGAACATTGAACGTAAATTAATTAGAAGGTGGCTGGTGGGGCAGAACTGGGTGAGATGTGCCGGACACACCCTGGAGCCAACCTCCTGTGGTCCCTCCGCGACCTGCTGTACCTAAGGTGGTGCCAGGACTCAAAGGGCATCTGTGGATTCGGCAGGTAGAGTCCCTTGGCTTGGCCTGTGGGGATCGGGCCGAAACCAGCAATCCGACACCCCTCGAGGGGTCCCTGAGTTATGAGAGGGCACTCTGCAAAGCTGTTGTTGCTCAGCAGCGTCTGCATTGAGTGTCTGCCCCCTGGTGGTCATTGCACCCCATGGCTACCGGTTGCACGGTCGAATGGTCAGACGGTCGATTGGGCTTTTATATGTATAGATAACATGGTGCACCTGCATGATTGCTGCTTGGGCAGGAATCGCACCCGGGGGAACTGGACACTCAGCCGGAGAAGGGGTGTGGGGAAACAGGCCATGAAGAAGGAGGCCTCAGGCAGGGGTCTCAGTCGCTGGTGCCTCACCAGCACCTACCAGCAGGGACTTGATCGGGAAATCCTTCAGGCCTCTGTTCCTCGGAGAGTCGAAGACGACAGGCATCGTTTTGTGCGGGGCTTGGATGTAGCCGATCTCGATTTCATCCTGGGCACAGCGAGCGGGAGGGAGGCTGGTCACACGCTGCCTGGGTTCCAGCCTGCGGCGTGGGGAGGGGTGGGGAGAACTCTCCACACCGCTCCCCATGGTGGCGAAGGACAAGTCCCTGCAGGACGCTGGACCCCGGGGAGTGGCTCTGAGAAAGCAGAGCTTATGGTCCTGGCTTTGCACCCATGTACTGTGAAATTCTGAGAGTCCTTCCCGCCCCTCCTCGGGGTGCCCCGCTGGGTTCTGGGGACCCATCCTGAGTGAACCCCGGACACTGTCCTGGAGTGAGATCCAGGGGGCTGAGGACTAACCATCCGGTTAGGAGGTGATGGGAAGGGAGGGAGGGGTCTGTGGGAACAGGGAGGAAGGGCTGCGAGGTTGGGACAGATCATGGGGAGCATTGCTGAGCTGAGTCTGGAGGGCAGGCGTAGGAATGGCCCTCCCGCAAAGGGGACAGGCCAGGGGAAGGACCAGAAATGAATCGGCGCGAAGCCTGCCTGGGTTCCAGCAAACAGATGTGCTGTTGGGCAGAAGTCACTTCAGCGGACCCATATGAGAGCGCCGAACCCTAACCACTAGACCACCAGGGAGATAAGCTGACCCATATGAGATTGCCATTCCTGTAGTCAAGAATGGAGGCTATCAGCTGTTTCACGTGGTTCACCCTGATTTAACACAGAGGCAGTGACGAGAGAGAAAGAGAGGGTGTGTGTGTATGGGGTGGGGGTGGGGGTAGTGGAAAGAGGGATGAATTTCCATGGGGATTGGGCACATTTACGGAGGGGGAGCTCTCGGCCTGGGAGTAGGCAGGCATGACGTGGACGTGGGGATGAGAATGGGGAGGGTGGTCGGAGAGAAGGAACAGCGTAGGCAGAGGTGTGTATGGAGGGGGGCAGGGGGTGGCAGGGGGTTATAGGCTTGGACCAGCAGCGCCTCGGGGCAAAGCAAGGGCACAGAAAAGAAGTTCGGTTCAGCCCACCAACAGCCCACGGGCACTGCCCAACGCCAGGCGCTGGGGCGCTGAGGTGAAGGAGACGCGGTCTCTGCCCACAGGGAGCTCAGATGGGCCATGGAAACAGAATGGTGCCACCATGTCACCTGTGTGGTGGCAGACTGGCGCCGGGGGCAGCCAGAGTGGGAGGGCCCTGGAGGCAGGCTGAGGAGGGGAGGATGGGAGCCATGGGAGGTGCTGGAGCAGGGGTGGCCCGGTCCGGTGGCTGAGCCCAGAAGCTCTGAGGCATGTCCGGAGGTCGTCTGAGAGTGTTTACACTAGAAGGTGGCCTTCATCCTGGTGACTGCGATGGGCATGCACAGCCTAGCCAATGTCAGGCAAATGAGTTGCCCGCGTCCCCTATGCCAGGACCCTCAGAGGCTCCAGCTCCCTGCCCACATGAGGAAGGGTGGCCAGCAAGGCTCTAGGCTGAGCCCCCTGGAGCCTGGGTCCCCCAGTGACCCTTGACCTAAGGTTCACTCATCCTACCCCCGCCCCCCCCATTCTGCTCACCCCACGGGGCCACGAACCTGCATCCACTGGTCCTCCATGCTATCCTCCAAGGGGCACACAGTCAGCTTGCACCTGGCTTTCTTGGCCAGAGCGGTCAGTGAGTTCACAAAGTCTTCATTTTCAAATGTCCTGGAAAGAGCAGAGACGAGAGGCCTTAGCGTTCCAAACCCAGGTCTGAGGGGGCAAGCTGCACCCCTGCAGGGCCCCCCGGCTGGAGCAAGAGCTCGGGCCTGGCCGGAACTGGGGAGGCGCACACAGTGGGCGCTCAGGAGATGCTGCAGCCTGAAGAGACCCCTGGCTCGTTCCCGTCTCTCCGCTCTTAGCAAATGCCATCGCATTAAACCCCCATGACAGTCCGTGAAAGAAACGAATGGGTTTCCTCTTCCACAGAGCGGGAGGTCAATGCTCAAGGTCATGCCGTCCAGGGACGGCGCCGGGATTGCAACACAGGCCTCCCTGGCGTCCAGCTCTGTCCTGATGACCAGGTTACACTCTCACCCCTTCCTCCCCTGAAGCAATCAGAAGAGAAGGGAGGGGCCCCGGCACCCCAGCATACTCAAAAGGGCCCCCAGGCCTCGGACTGGACCCTGAGGCTTCCCGGAGCAGCTTGCTAACTGCCAGGGACCCACTTGCTCAGAGGCTGCTGGGAAGGAGCATTTTAATTGAGCCCCAGCAGTTCCTGTGGCAGAAGGTCCAAGGGCCACACTCCGAGGAGCTCACGGCTGAGGGCCCTCATCCTGCAGGTCCCGCGGCCTCCTCAGGCCCCGGGAGTTAGAAACAGCCCTCAGCCTGCGTGTGGGCCGGCAGCCACCGAACAGACAGCTACCGGAACGCCCTGCCTCTGAGCGGGTCAGACAGGCCCAGACCCTCAGACTGTGCAGTGGGGGTTCCCTCCCCGCCCCTCCTTCACACAGCCAGCGCATGGGGGCCCTGCAGCCAGAACCCCGGGCTCCTGGTCCCTGGCTCCCCCTGGTGCATCCATGCCCCGCCCCCAGCACCCCAGAACCCCTCACCTGCACACATACACCTCCTTCGGGGGCTGAGTGTTGGGGGTCATGATCCAGGGGGCCACGCGGAAGGCCACACTATCTTGGAACACCAGGGCCTTGGGGAGCTCCTGCAGGGAGAGGGGCGGGGAGGGATTGCCACAGAAGCCAGGGTCCCCACCGGCCCCCTGCCCTGCTGGGCCACTGCCTGAGCCCAGGGCCCCTGGGCCTCCACGTTGGCCTACCGGGTTGGCCGTGTCCAGCAGGGAGATGGTGAGGAAGATGAGGCCAGGGAAGGTGGCGTCCGGGAAAGCGAGGCCCTCCACGTAGAAGTCTGTGCTGTGCTGGCCGCCCGGGAGCTCCAGGGCGTGTGAGGGCTGCTGGGGCCCCAGGATCACCTGGTACCCCAAGGGCTGTTTGCCCCCTAGGAGAGAACAGGGGCGGCTCAGCTCTACATCGCCCTGAGGGCCCCTCACAGCTGAATCTGGCCCCAGCCTCCCATTAAGGAAAGAGACTAAAATCCCAACAGGGACATAACCCCCACCCCAGCCCGGGGTCCAAGAATGGAGTGACGGAGTGCCTGAGCCACTTCCAACATGTACACTGTGGTTCATTCATTCATTGTTCGTTCGTTCATTCATTCACTCATTCATTCATTCCTGAGCACCTGCTCTAAGCTGACACCTGGGGAGACCAAGGAGACCGTCCCTGTCCTGGTCCCCAGGGAGGGCACAGTCCCTGGGCGAGGAGGGAGGAGCAAAGGCAGCATCACAGATGGCAGTACGAGCTGTGCTGGAGGGAAGCCCAGAGGACCAGGGAAGGCTACCTGGAGGAGGTGAATCCTTGGCAGAGGTGAGGAGTTGGTTTGTCACCAAATCAATGCCAGTCAAGTCACATTGGTCTAGAATGTGAGTAAAATCAAGTCATCTCCTGCACGAAGCTCTCAGATAGCACCTTCCAGCTCCCACAGCCGAGAAGCCAACGTAACCCCAGGCCTACCGGATCCGGCTGGCCCTCTGCCCTTTCTCCTCCACCCTCATCTACCACCTTGCACACTGGGCTCCAGATGCACCGGGGGCCCAGCACCCCGCAGTCCCCGGGCACTGTCCTGCCTCAGGACCTTGGCGCTCACAGTTCCCTCTGCCCGGGCTGTCCTTCCCCAGGGTGTGTATGCGGCTGTTCCCATACCTCCTTCTGCCCAAATGACACCCAATGGGGGACACCTTCCCTGACCTTCCTCTCCCCTAGTCCCCGATCCACTCTCACCCACATCCCTTTCCCTGTTCCATTCTTTCCGGTCGCATTTAACGCCATCTGTGGCAGAAGGTTTACTTAATCATTTTCCTCCTCATCTCTCCCAGCCCTCTGAGACGGAAACAGCACCAGGGCAGGGCCTTCGCTGTGGTCTTTGCTCTCTGCTCTGTGCCTAGAACTGAGCCTGGCGCTAGATAGCAGCAGGTGCTCATGAGCTGCTAAGAAGTTACTGTCGAATGTTGGAGAGCAACCGATAACCTAACACGTGCAGTGAGTGTGGATGCAAGAATTTCCTTAAACAAGAGTCCTGTGTGGGTCCGGGAAGCCCGCCCACAGTAGGGGCTCAGGAATTGTCTGCCAGAGCGGGCGGGAAGGGGCTGTGCCCACGGCCGGGCAGGAAGGGAGCGTGGGGGTGACGGCCCGGGCCACTCACGGCTGGCTTGGAACACCCGGACTTTGTCCATCTCGGACTTGGCCACGTGGAGCACCAGCTGGTGCTGGGAGAAGAAGTCGCGGGGCGTCCGCGTGCTCAGCGTCACCAGGGACATGTCCTGCACGTCTGGGGAGAAGGCGTGGCCTGAGACGCAGGCCCCGGAGCCCTGCCTCCCACCAGCCAACCACCCTTCCCCTGCCACCTGGCTTCGTCTTCTCTGTGCCCTTCCCAGGGGTCAAAGGATGCTTCTCATTGTGGAATGAAAGCTACTCTAGCTGATGGGCTTCTCCCACTAGGATGAGCTAAGCCTAGCACAGCCGCCACCTGATGTACTACCGGTAGTATCTTGCTCACGGCTCTGAACCCAGCCCACAGAACGGAGACAAGCTGGAAGCACCTAGAACAAGGACTAGCTGGGGCAGGGGCTGGCTACTGGGATGAATAAGTGGAAAAAGTTGCATGAACCGGTTTGGCTCAGTGGATAGAGCATCAGCCTGCAGACTCAAGGGTCCCAGATTCAATTCCAGTCAGGGGCATGTAGCTTGGTTGTGGGCACATTCCCAGTACGGGGTGTGCAAGGGGCAGCTGATTGATATTTCTCTCTCATTGATGTTTCTAACTCTCTCTCCCTATCCCTTCCTCTCTGTAAAAAGAATCAATAAAATATATTAAAAGAAGAAGATGGAGAAGGAGGAGGAGGAGGAGGAAGAGGAGGAGGAGGAGGAGGAGGAGAAGGAGAAGGAGAAGGAGAAGGAGAAGGAGAAGGAGAAGGAGAAGAAGAAGAAGAAGAAGAAGAAGAAGAAGAAGAAGAAGAAGAAGAAGAAGAAGAAAGGGAAGATGTGGAAAGAGTTGTCCCCTGGGCCTGAGCAAGAAGCAAAGTCTGTGAACCACCCGGAATCATGGCCGACAAGGCGTGGGGAGAGCGGGGCTGGACAATAGTCACGGGCGAAGGGCACTGGGTGGGCGGGGTTTGAACCCTGGGTCTGGGGAGCTTAGGGGAAGTTCTTTCAGCTCTCGGCTCCTGTTTCCTCATCGGCAAACAGGGCTAGGAGTAGTGCCCATCCAGAGGGAAGGGTGAGGTCATCTGCATAACGGGCTTATGACAGCGCCCAGGTCCTGGGAGTGCCCACAAAGGTACCAGCTCCCAGTGTGCCGGGCACCAGGCACAGGCTGCTCCCCGGCACCAGGCCAGGCCCACTGCAGGCATCTGTGGCCATGCTATCCTACCAGTTCCCCGGGAAGGCCATAGCCGCTCCCCTCGCTGGCCAGCCTCACCCCTTGAGCCACCTTCTCCAGGGAAGGCGGGCAATGTGCCTTCCGCCTGCCACGCCTCAGAGGTGTGCCGGTGAGATCCGGCCCCATCACCATCCTCGTGATCCTAAACCAGGCCTGGTGTCGGGATGCCCGGGTTCAAATCCTGAGCCTGCAACTTAACTAGCCGTGTGACCTTGAGGACATTGCTTAACTTCCCCAGGCCTCGGTTTCCTTCTCTGTAACGTGGGGAGGAAGACAGCACTCACTTCTCAGCCTGTGTAAAAGGAGCGAACGAATGGACAATTCTGAGTTGTCAGAGCCGGGACCCACACACGCAGGGCCTGGGGGCTGCTCAGACCTGGGTTTGGGGAGGTAGCTTTTGAATTATTTCGGGCCCCGGTTTTGACCCAAAAGCAGAACTTTGGGTTGGGTAGCATGTGGGGGGCATGGACACTGGGGCCCGGAGGAGGCATTGGGGCTCAGTGCAGTGTGTTGCTCCTAATTCTTCTCTGGCTGCTGTGTGGCCTTGAGCAGATCACTTGCCTTCTTGATAGATCCTCCCTTCCTCCAATTGATGGATGGAGAATGACATAAACTGCACCTGCAGCCGGACATTCCTGAGCACTGAACCACCAGTCAGCACCTGCCAAATACCCTAGGCCCAAGATTCTTAAGTCCCTAAATCTTAAATCATAGGCCTTCCATGAAACCACCAATCAGCGTGTGCTGAGTGCCCTAAACCCCCGTCCCCTCTCCTCCCCTTAAAAGGTGATGCACCCCGCCCCTCGCTCTTTTCCGCTCGCTCTCTCTGGAAGCAGCCGGCAGTGGTACTCTTCTCTTCAATAAAGCCTGTGTCCTGGCATCCCGGTCTCCGGTGCCTCTCTGTTTCATCTTTTACTTCTATACCGTGGACACCCCAACAAGAACACGCCCCCAACAGCCCCGATTCCTGAGGGCGGGTAGGAGGCTCGGACAACGGGCTTTATTCAATGACGACGCTCTGTTCCCATCCCTCCTGGGGGTCTTTACTTTACCTGCTCTGACAAGCACCTTGTCATCGGCGCAGTCCACAGCGGAGGTCTGGGCGTTGTCTCGGTCACAGTTCACCAGCAGAATGGCGCCTTGCCCGCGGGGGCCCCAGGTCCAGATCCTCTGTGGACACCCAGCAGAGACGGGGCGCCCTCAGCCCCCGGGTGTGTCCCTGCAGCTCCCGGGAGAGCAGAGCCACCCGTTCCCAGCATCCCCGGGGCCTCGCACAGGGCACAGCTCTTGCTCCCACATTCGGTCATTCTTTGGTCAACAAGGGCGGATTTCTGCCCCAAAAGCCATGACCAAGTTCACCAAAAATGCAATCCATCTACTTTAAACAAGGAGCCCGGGACAGGACAACTGGTTTCCACAGCCTTTGAAAGCGGCTGGATTGGCATCCCAAACGGAACTGAGTGTCTGGGCCAAGATTCTAATCTAAATGATCACTCTTGATGCGAACTTTTAGTGACTCACTCACCCAAGTATGGGCACCATTCTTGGCAGTCAGTGGCCGTCTGGGGAAGATTAAAGGGCATTCGACAGCCCCGTGGGGCAGGCGCTGGTCGCCATGATGTCTTCTGTGGGTGGGAATGGCTGCGTGTGGGGTGGGACGGAAGATGGATCCCACCCTCAGAGGCGGGATGCTTCCCCCACTTGGGACGGAACCCACAAAGGGATCTTAAGCCTTGGACGGGTCATTTCCTCTTGATGTGAGCACAGCGTCGGACGGTCCCTGGGGTCTCTCTGTGCAACCCACTTAAGTAAGGTGAGCAGGAGTCACGCTTTTGGGGGAACAGTCCCAATTTTTCACAATTTGTCCCGCGGCATTTTAAAGAAGTCCCGCGGGACAAACTGTTAAAAATTGGGACTTTAAAAAAAATATATATATATGTATATATATTTTATTGATTTTTTACAGAGAGGAAGAGAGAGGGATAGAGAGTTAGAAACATCGATGAGAGAATCATCGATCAGCTGCCTTTTGCACACCCCCTACTGGGGATGTGCCCGCAACCAAGGTACATGCCCTTGACCAGAATCGAACCCAGGACTGAAAGGTCTGCAGGCTGACGCTCTATCCACTGAGCCAAACCGGTTTCAGGAAAAAAAAAGGGGGGGGGCGGCTTTTTAAAAATGCTGCGGGATGTGGGACAAATTGTTGAAAGTTGGGACTGTTCCACCAAAAGCTTCGTCTGGTCACCTTATACTTAAGACCCCCCTCACCTACAGGCCCACCCCTCTCTTCCCGTAACATACATTCCTCGCCCTGCCCGGCTCCTTCTCACCCCTGGCCCTGCCGTTTCTCCCTTTCTCTGTCATCCACCCCTGTGGGCAGCATCATGGGACTGACTCTCCCTGAGCAGGCATAAAGCCTGGGGCGGGGGACGTGGTGCCAGAGTGGAGATCTGCCTGCAGAGTTTCCTCTCTGCAGCGCATTAACTGAGTGACTCTGGTCTCCAGTTTGCAGGACAGCACGATCCCTGAAGTCACAGCCGGTGGAAAACCTAGTTTTGTAGAATGTAGAGGGACGACTGAGAAGGCACATGGACATCCTTTAAGCTGAGCCCGAGGCACTGGCAGAGTCCATGTCCACCCTCCCAAGAGGGCTGGGGATGTTATTCAGTTTCTGACTTACCTTTGTCCAGGTGCCAGCTGGGTCAGGTCTAGATATATAAATCCAGTAATGCTAATAATGCCTAGTTAAGAATGCAAATAAGCTCCTCTACCCTATAAAATAAGCCTGCTGCGTGGCTTGGGTGCTTGCTTGCTGCCTCTCCATCAGAGAAGATGGCGCCCACCTGGCACCCAGCTTGATGAATCTATTTCTGCCTCTTGATCTCTTCTTTCTCTCTCTAATTTCTTAATCCCCAGCTCCTCCACTCAGGAACCTGTTTCCTTTACCGTGATGGAGATGGACACGGAAAACAGAGAAATAGCCCCCCGCAGTAGAAGAGGTGGGAAATATGTAAACCAAAGTGATCATGGCGTTTTCCATGTCCTTCTTTTTCTGGTTCTTCCTAAATTGTGTCTTCCAGGGAACTCGGGATTATGTGAGGCAGACCGCCAGCCACCCCCATCACCACCAGGGGGCGCCAGAGGAGAACCCAGTGGCCTTGCAGGGAGCATTTTGCCTGTTGGTCAAGGTTGAGGTACCTGGCTCTTCCCGGCTTTGGCGGGCTTCACTTTGCCGGTGCGGGTGATGTCTGCGCTCAAGGAGATTTCTGAAATCCACCAAGTGAGAGGAGAGGGCCGGTAAGGGCACAGGGTAAAATGGGACAATAGTAACGATAGTAGCAATTTTGTTGGATTGTTGTAAAGTTTAAATGTAAAGTCTTAACACAATGCCTAGTTTATAGCGTTGGTGCCTTATTATTATCATTATCCTCATTATTATTAAAATGCCTATCCATGAAATAGATGTGGAATAATGAATGGCATTGATTAATGAAACGAAAACTGAAGGTTTCAGAGACAGTTCATATGCACATTTAAATAATAATAATGTCATTAAGTTGTTTGTTCAAGATTTAGAAATAAACTTTATTTGAAGAAGACTATTGAATAAATAGGAGTCTAGGTAGATCATTGATATGGCAAAAGTAATGGGATGCCAATAATGGAATTTCGGTAACACTGGTATATATTACTGCATAAGACAATGTCATCATTTACATAAAAAAAAGTAGTCAAAAAGATAAGAGACTCATGTATTGAATATCCGTGCACCATATCCTAAGTTGAGAAACGAAATATTAAGAAGTTGGAGCTTCCTGCAATGCCCTCTCTCCCCAGTTGTACCTTCCATGGCTCCCAGACTGAGGAGGGAACCTTTATGGACCACCAGCTCTGTGGCTGGCTAGAAGCTGAGCCTTTGAGGGGTCCTGGACACTTACCCACCCCGGTGAGGTAGAGCAGGGCGTGGACTGGTTTGGTCTGGGGTCCATAGTATGAAATCTGAACCTATGGGACAGCAGGAAAGCACTCATGACGTCTCTTAGTCATTCAGCAAACACGAACTGCTCCTTGCTGTGTGCCTGAGCAGGCACACAAATGCAGCCTTGCTACTCCCTGGATGACACGATTTCCTTGGCTTCCTGTTGCCTTCACAAAGTGATGTTCCTGATGGAAACCCTTTAATACTGGCTTTCTGCCCTGCTTTCTCCCCACCCCACTTCCCACTTTCCCTTCCACTCTCCCTTCTCACCATCACATCTTCCTCAGTTTCCGCAACATGAGTCTCACTCTCTCCTCTCCCAGGGTGAGCACACAGGTCACATCCCCTACCTAGGTAAGAGCTCCCACTCTTCTTTCCTTCCCTCTGATGGGCTACTCAGACCGTTCTTTAGCTTGCCACTTCCTCCAGGAAGTTTTCCCTGATTGCAACCTCCCCAACTTGCTTTGATACCCAAGCTCTGTGCTCCTGCAGCAGAGCAACTCTCTGCGCCCGTGGGGAGCCTGCCTGGCCTGTCCTGCTGGGAGAACAAATGGGCCATTGGCCCAGCCCTCCGTGGGAACCCCAGAGGGTCTTGTTGAGCCCATCTACAGCCAATGAGGGTGCAGTGGTAAATGGTGGTGCCCCAAAAGATATCTCCGCATCCTAATCCCTGGAGCCAGTTAAGAGTGAGCTTATTTGGAGAAAAGATCTTTGCAGGCGTAATTAAGGACCTTGGGATGAGATCACCCTGGATGACTGGGGGAGGCCTCAGTGATGACAGAGAAACAGGCAGGTTTGGCAGCCCGAGGAGGAGTGTGGCACCGAGGCTGAGACTGGAGTGATGAGGCCCTGGTCTAGGAGTGCCAACAGCCACCAGCCGCCGGAAGAGGTGGAGCCACGGTTCTCCCTGAGGCCCTCCAGAGGGGGCGTGGCCTGCCCAGCACCTGGATTTCCCATGTCTGTCCTGCGGCATGGCAAGAGGATGTAGTTCTGTTGTTCTAAGCCAACCGTGTGTGGTACAGCAGCCACAGGAAACTAAATACGCCGGCATGGACCCGAGTTCCCTGGGTCTGCCTGGCTGCGGGCTTCGGAGCGTTCACCACCATCTGTAATTGTTCCCCTATATAGTATCTGATACCCTCACCCACAGGTTATAAGCTCTGTGAAGGCTGCAGCCCTCCCCACCCTGCCTCCGTCTTGTTTATTTTTGTATCTCCAGGGTCTGGCAGTGCTTGGCATATAGTAGGTGATTATGAAACATTTGCTGAATAAGTGAACTTCATCAAAACCCTGGCCTATCTATCAATAACCCCCTGGCATCCTGTATTGTCTGTGAGGACGCCATGGCTGGCATGAGCCATCAGGAGCTTTTTCAGAGAGACGGAAGCCCTCCCCGGGGCAGGGCAGATGGTGGGTAGCTGGCCCGCTGGCCTCCTCCCACACAGCCCGCCCCCCAGCTGCCCACTCACCTTCTCGTCACGCATGCTGCTGCTGGCGGCCCTCATCCTCAGGCTCACCTCCAGCCCGGGGTCCAGGGGCCACTTGGAGGAACCCGTGGGATTCTTCTTGGCGGGAGGGCTGTGGGCAACATCCACAACCACCCCGGGGGAGGCGTTGATGCTGAAGAAGGTGCAGCCCGTGGGGGCAGAGCTGTGAGAGGCACAGACAGGGAGGACAGGGAGGCACGGTGAGGCTGGCCCTCCCCAGCTCTCCCCAGCTGTCTTCCTTTCCCCAAAGAGTGTCCACACCAGAGAGCAGCCAGTCTGACCCTGACCAGGGGTTGGGGGGGAGGGATTGTCAGGAGGTCGTGAGAAACAAAACAAGTCCCCTGGTCCAGAGGGCTTACCCCGGAACTAGAACATTGCAGGGAGGTGTGCACAGCAAAGACACACACACACACAGATGTGTGTGCACAGAGCAGCGTGCACTCCGGAGGCTTGCTCTCTGCAAACACACACAGGGTTGTGCCCAAACAAAGAATCAGGCAAACTTCTGCTTCTGGAATTATGGCAGGCCAGTACCCTGAAGGGCCTTCCTTTTTGAAAAACAACTGGATCTGGCTAAAATGTGAGTTTTTTGAAACATTGCAGCGATCATGAGAAGTCAGGAAAATCTCCAAGGAGTCCCTTCTCTACACACACACACACACACACACACACACACACACAACTCACTAGTTAAACTGAAGAACATCAAAGACAAAGAGAAGATCTTAAAGGAAAGCCAGATCGCCTATGAAGGAATAACAGTCAGACTGAGAGCAAGCTTCCCCATAGCAACAATGAAGCCCAGCAGACCATTGAATAATATCTTCAAAGTAGATATCAAAGAAATAACTGTTAGCTTAGAATAGTGTACATGACCAATTATATTTTAACAAAGACATCTTCAGGTAAAGAAGAGCTGATACTTTAAGACCAGCACACTTTCACCAAACCAGTTTCTAAAGACATGCTTTAAGAAGAAACTCTCAGAGGCCAGAAGCATGGTCTGACAGGCAAGAGAGAATGGTGAGCAAATAAAAATGGTAAATATACATATTGTCTGTATAAAAAAGGTTTTCAAATATCAAAATGGTAACCCTGGCTGGTGTGGTTCAGTTGGTTGAGCATCTTCCCATGCACCGAAAGGTCACTGGTTCAATTCCCGATCAGGGCACATACCCAGGGTCTGCGTTTGATCCCTGGTCGGGGCTTGTGTGGGAAATCTCTCTCTCTCTCTCTCTCACTCTCATTAATAAAACATTTAAAAAATATATAAAAATTAATAGTGTGTATATCTAGATTTTATAGAGTTAAAATTTTATGATTAAATTTAAATAGTAGGAATGGAGTTCATAAAATTATACACATGCAGAAAATACAATAATAAGAACAGGAAAATTTCATTCAAAAAGGCAATAAAAGAGCAAAAGACAACATAGGGAAAAATAAAGACAAATAAAAATAATGGTAAAAACCTGTCCAGCCTGGCTGGTGTAGCTCAGTGGTTGAGTGTTGACCCATGAACCAGGAGGTCATGATTCAATTTCTGGTCAGGGCACATATCGGCTCAGTCCCTCGTAGAGGGCATGCAGGAAGCAGCTGATCGATGATTCTCTCTCATCAGTGATGCTTCTATCTCCCCCTCTCCCTTCCTCTCTCTGAAAATTAATAAAAACATATCCATACATATAAATATTCAAAATAGATGTGAATGGATTAATGTTAATGGTTAAAAGAGAGTTTGGGATTAGATAAAGAAACAATAGCTATATACTATTTATAGGAGTTACCCCTAAAATATAAGGACCCAGAAAATATGAAGTACATTAATCCAATACTAACCAAAAGAGAGCTGGGGTGGGCATATTAACGTCAGATGAACAATGCACTGTTAGCAATAGAGAAGATCTCAACCAAAGAATGAGGTTCAACTCACCTAGAAGATATTCTAAACTTGTATGTACCTAATACTATAGCTCAATAGATATAGAAAGTAAAACTTGATAGACATATAGGGAGAAGTGGACAAATTCACCATCATGGGTTGAAGATTTCAACTCCTCTTTCTCAAATAACAATAGATTAAGCAGACAAAAAAGGGACACAAATAACAATCTTGATTTAGGAGGCATATATAGAATTCTGTACCCACAACTAGTGAATACAGATTTTTCCCCAAGCAAAGCACACATGAATCACTATATATATATATCCATGTAATTCGCCATAAAACAAATTTTAACAGCCCTGGACTGTTTGGCTCAGTGGATAGAGCGTTGGCCTGCAGACTGAGGCATCCCGGGTACAATTCCAGTCAAAGGCTTGAGCCTTGGTTGCGGGCAGCTGATCTATGTTTCTCCCTCATTAATGTTTCTGATTCTCTGTCCCTTTCTCTTCCTCTCTGTAAAAAATCAATAAAATATATATTTTTAAAAACAAATTTTAACAACTATTAAAGGACAGGTAACATAGGGAGCATGTTCTTTTGTCACATTCTAAGGAGTCACTAATCCAACCCAGCCCAAAGACCCATCTCTGTGGGACCTGCACCATAGGATCCTTTCCCCATCACTCCAATCAGGAGGGATTTCTTTCTCCAAAAGAGATTTTCTCTCTCCAGGGAGAATCACAGAGCCCCCAATATGACTACATATCAGTCCCCAAAACCTATGCCTATGCTGCCTTTCACAGAAAAGAGGACTTGCAAATGTGATTGTGGACCTTGAGATGGGGAGATTATGCTGGACTATTTGGGTGGGACCAATGTAACCATAGGCGTCTTTAGAAGAGGGGTGGGCGGGGTAGAGTGAGAGAAAATGGGTGATGGGAGCAGAGGCCAGGGTGAGGCAATTGCTGGAAGGGGCCATGAGCCGAGGAATGTGGGTGACTTCCAGAATCTGCAAAAGTCAAGGAGCGGATTCTCTCCGCCTCCACAAAGGCACACAGCCCTGCCCACACGCTGACTTGAGCGCCGTGAATTTTAGCCCCGTGAGACCCATTGCTGAACTCCTGGTCTCCCAAACTGTAAAATAATACATTTATTATTGTTTTTATTGAGAGACAGCATTTAAAAATAAATTTTAAAAAATATATATTTTGTTGATTTTTTACAGAAAGAGAGATAGACAGTTAGAAACATCCATCAGCTGCCTCCTGCACACCTCCCATTGGGGATGTGCCCGCAACCAAGGTACATGCCCTTGACCAGAATCAAACCTGGGACCCTTCAGTCCACAGGCCAACGCTCTATCCACTGAGCCAAACTGGTTAGGGTGAGAGACAGCATTTTGAGCAACTAGGTCTGTGGTAACTTCTCCAGCAGCAATAGGAAACCACACACCCTTCCTCTCCCCACCTCTGCCCAGAGGTCCTCTCAGTCTCCCCTCATCAATCCCTGTCCGCCCAGGTGATGGGCGGCTGGCTTCTGGGAAGATGGCAGGCAGCCAAACAACAGGAAGTCTCAGAAACATGGGGGTTCACCGTGTCTCTGTGTAGGGGCACCCATGCACGTTAATTAATACAAGACAAATCGGAGCTTACTATTCCAGTAATGTCCAGGAGCCTCTGGAGAGGCGGCACTGAGAGCCCGAGCCCACACGAGGGACAGCGTTTCTCCAGCTCCTGTACCCAGCACTGCCTTCCCCACGGCCGCCGGTGGGTCTGTGACACTCGCACATGCGGGGGCTCACGCAACTCCTCTAGCAAAGGGGGACCACTCTCCCGGACACCTGGCCTGCATTTTATAATGTGACTCTCGCCACAACCCAGCAAGGTGGGTGCTGATGCTCCCATTTTACAGATGGGTAAACGGAGGCTCTGAGACACTAACAGGCTTGCTTATGCTCCTCACTGTATGAGACACTGAATGGTCTCCTATTGAGGAAGAGGAGAAGCCCATCGCTGGCAGCTTCAGAACACCCACCGGGGTTGGAACTCCTGGACATAATTCTACCGGCTGGGCAAGCTGTGCCCAGCAAGGCCAACCACACAGGGCTCAGAGGCATGAGTGCTGGAGAGGCAGGTGGGTTTAGGATCAAATCGCCTGGCTTTGCCACCTTTAGTTTGTGCAATCCTGGGTAGATTTTTTTTTTTAATCTTTTTAAAGCCTCAGATTACTCATCTCTAAAATGGGCACGATGATAGTGTTTACCTCGCAGGGTTTCTGTGAGGATTAGAAATCCCGATGGAAGGGATGGCACCCAGTCCCTGGGGTCATGAGTCAGCCATGACCCCCGCCACACGCATCACAGGAAGCGCCTCTGAAGGTTTCCAGGAATTTCGTTTGCATATCATCCGTGTATTTCCTGTTCCAGGGAAAGCACTTCCCCAGCCGCCAATAAAAATCACAGGCAGAGCTGACAGCAGCTCAGGCATCATCGGCACCCACACCGAATGGCCTGTCCCCGCCTCTTTCTAACCCGGAGGGGGGTGGGGGTGGGGGTGGGGGGTCTGAGCCCAGTGGCAGAGGCCACAGCTTGAGCAAGGGTGTGAAGGCATGCGCTGTGCCAGAGGGGGTCTAGGGTGCATGCTGCTGAGGAGGGGTGCTGTGTTTTTTTGTTTGTTTGTTTGTTTTAAAATATATTTTATTGATTTTTCACAGAGAGGAAGAGAGAGGGATAGAGAATTAGAAACATCAATGAGAGAGAATCATCGATCAGTTGCCTCTTGCACATCCCCCACTGGATATGTGCCCGCCACCAAGGTACATGCCCTTGACCAGAATCAAACCCAGGACCTTTCAGTCCGCAGGCCGACACTCTATCCACTGAGCCAAACCGGTTTCAGCCCAGCTGGGTTTTAAGAAGAGAATTCAGCCGCAGTACGGGTGGTGGCTGCGCAGATGGGACAGAGGCGCTGGCTGGGGACTGCTGTGCCGGGCTGGTTAGGAGTGATGGGAAGGCTGGTCCAGGGACCGAAGTGGAGAGAGGAAGGTCCGGGACCCAGGCTGCCTGGGTGTGAATCCTCACCTACTAGCTGTGTGGCTCTCAGAGCCTCAGTTTCTCCTTCTGTAAAGTGGGAATAACAACATTGCCTATCTCATAGGCTATGGCAGTGGTCAGCAACCTCATGAGTCAACAGAACCAAATATCAACAGTACAACGATTGAAATTTCTTTTGAGAGCCACATTTTTAAAACCTAAACTTCTTTTAATGCCACTTCTTCAAAATAGAATCGCCTAGGCCGTGGTATTTTGTGGAAGAGCCACACTCAAGGGGCCAAAGAGCCTCAAGTGGCTCAAAAGCCACAGTTTGCCGACCATGGGGCAGTGGAATGAGCTTTGTGTGGGAAGTGTGATGTGAATGTCAGCCGTGAGCCTGGGAGACCCTGAAGGAGGACCCTCAGAGGACCCGAGCCTCTCTTTTCCTTTCCTCCTCCCCCTCTCCGTCCCCGCCCCCTCCTGGAAAGCCACCTTAGCAGTTACTGCTGTTCTCCCGCTGCCCAGGTCCAGGCCAGGGACATTTCCAAAGACATTCCCCAGAAATTCCTGCAGGGGCCATTCCAGGACCTGCCTGTGAGGGAGGAAACCAGGGCTGCCAGTATTATTACTAACAACAACAACAACAACGATGCTGACCATGCGATGCACACCCTCTGAGAGTGTTCCTGGGCCATTTGATTTAACTAGATCTTGACCCAGGGCTTAGCCCATAGTAGGTACTCAGTTGGTGTTTGTTGAATGAATGGGTGAAGGAATGAGCAACTACCAGGAATATGCCCCACACGGTGCTAAGAACTTAACATTTTCACATTTAATATCTTTAACTGCCTTACGAAATGGGTATTACTCCCATTTCATAGACAAGGAAACTGAGGCTCAGAGGCCCAAACCCACCCAGCCAGCCAACAGCAGGGCCAGGTTTCCCACCTCAGCCTCTCCCACGGCCGAGCCTGTCTCATCACCCCCATCCTGTTAGGCACCCCCAGAGGGAGACTTGGCTGCACCCATGAACCAGGGCTGGGTCATGAAGTCCAGGGTCTAGCCTTGCTTCTGGGGCACACGTGCTGTGTGATCTTAGGCAAATCACAGACCCTCTCTGAGCTTCAGGGGTCATACTTGATGTGTGGTGAGGCCCCCAGGGAACTCCCATTAGTACGTGGCCAAGACCCCACTGCCCTGAGTCTGGGCCCCTCCCAGAGCCACTCAAGTCTTCCCTTTCCAGCTTCTCCCCCGGCAACAGCTACAGAGGCTGGAGCCCGAGTCAACCGCACAGCCCGTGTCAGCAGAACCTGTTCATCCAGCACCCCTGGACCTGCTCCCCGCCCCCAGGCTGTCCCCTGCTCACCCGCAGACATCAAGCTGGGCCTCAGTGCCCAGCACACACACGGCAGAGGTGGGCTGCTCTGGGGCCACGTGGATCACTGTCCCCTGGGCCATCGTCCGGCCAGCTCGTGCTCGCCGCTGCAGGAAGCCCCTAGCTGGCTCCTTTGTACTGCCCGGCGGAGGCCATGAGTCAGCACCTGCGGTTTGTGCTCGGTGGGTCAGCCCCTCCCCACTCCGGTCGAGGCTGGTGCTCCCAGCCCCTCCTCTGCCCTGGATCTGCCCCTTGACCCCTTGGGCGTTGAGGTTAGGATCAGTGGCAGGCTGGCTCTGTCAGTTTCCTAGGAAGGGCGGAGGGCTCAGGACGCCTGGAGGTGGGATCACAGGTCTGGGTCCTCATGTCCGTAGCCACACCCCGCCCAGGGCTGTGAACACCTGGGTGCAGCCAAGCTTGCCTAACTACCCTCACCTGGGCTCTCAGAGCGGCTAAGGCCAGGACAGGGGGAGGTGTTAAGATTTTAGGCAACAGGTTACAGCCTGGGCTTCACATGCACAGACCAGCCTGGTGGGGCCAGGGCTCCCCCGGCTGGGTCACCCACTGGGTGCTGACTGGGTGCTGGGTGCCTTGCCCTGCACTGGACGTGGAGTAGCTCCCGGAGACAGCTGTGCTGTAGGTGCTGTTACTCCCTAATCTCATTCTGGCAGCAGCTCTCAGCGTCAGTGTATTGTTTTTTTGTTGTTGTTGTTTGTTTAAAAATATATTTTGTTGATTTTTTACAGAGAGGAAGGGAGAGGGATAGAGAGTTAGAAACATTGATGAGAGAGAAACATTGATCAGCTGCCTCCTGTACACCCCCTACTGAGGATGTGCCCGCAACCAAGATGCCTTTGACCGGAATCAAACCTGGGACCCTTCAGTCCACAGGCCCATGCTCTACCCACTGAGCCAAACCAGTTAGGGCCGTCAGTATGTTCTTATTCCCCTTCACAGAAGCAGCAGCTCAGACAGGATAAACAGCCAGTGGCGGAGTCAGCCTTTGAACCGAATACCCTGCTCCAGAGTATGAGACACATGAGCTGCCTGCCCACCTGGCATGAGTTTGTCTGATTTTGTAATGTCTACTTTTTGTTATTGTTGTTAATCCTCACCTGAGGATATTTTTCCCACTGATTTTTAGAGAGAGTGGAAGGGAGGGGGAGAGACACAGAGAGAGAAACATCGGTGTGAGAGAGACACATTGATTGGTGGCTGGGGATGTGCCTGCAACCAAGGTACATGCCCTTGACCAAAATCGAACCCGGGATCCTTCAGTCTGCAGGGTGACACTCTATCCAAGGTGCCAAACTGGCTAGGGCTATACATCTCCTTCTTACTGCAGTACAAGGTGTATAGGAGCTGATTGTGACTGCCTACCCATTTTACAGAAGGAACATAGAGGCTCAAAGCAAAAAGATGACTTGCCCAATGCGCCACAGCCAGCGTGTGGCAGAGTGGGAAGCCAGCGTTCCCTGCACATTGCAGGATGCCTGCCTCTTGCCGGGGCCTCTGGCTGTCAGGCTAGACATTGCAGGGGGGTCACATCGGCCAATGGGACACTCACTCGGCCACAGAGCTGTGCTTGCACCTGTGGGAGGGGGTGGGGTGGATAGACAGTCCCAGCAGGAGCACCCAAAGGAGGCATCGCCCATGGGGATCCTGGGTTCCAATCCTGCTTCATGCAGCCTCCCCACGAGAGGGGTCCCATCACGATGCCCACATTATAGACGAGTTCTCTGCAGTTCAGAGAAGCTAAATGATACTCCCTAAATCACATGGCCCATAATATGGGGTCCTGGATCCAGAACCGCCTTCTCCAGGCTCAAGTTCCATTTTCTGTGCCAGCAGATGCCACGGCCAGACCTGGGACTCCGATGCATCCACAGGACTGCTTGCACACAGTAGGTCTTCATAAACCCCACTTTTGTAGCTGGTCACATGATGAGGACTAGTTTGAGTGTCTAATGGAGGCTGGAGAAGAGAACCGTCAATTGTCAGTTAGGGGCCATCAGAGCACACCAAGTCCAGTACTCGTTCTGTGCGTGGGACACAGGCACAGAGAGGGTGTGTGACGCGCCCACAGTCACACAGCAAGTCAGCAGGCAGCCTGGGCTCTGCCCCCAGGCTGAGGTTCCTTGGGGGAAGTTTTCTTTTTTCTTCCTTCCCTTTTTCTGTTCAGCAAGTTGAAGGTTAAACTGGCTGTGAAGAAGCCACAAAGAGAAGAAGCCAAAGCAGGTTTGTTAATTAAGCACAAATCTATCGCGTGCCTACTGTGTGCCAGGCACTGTTCTAAGCTCGGTGGGCACAAAGTGACCCACACAGACCAACATCCTGCCTTCGTGGAGTTCCTTTTTCTAGGAGAAAGAGGCAGCTAACAAACAGTGAATGTAATAAGGGAATTATATCGCCTGTTGGTTTTATGGAAAAACCGCTCTTAACCTGCTCGACTTTCCAGTTTTTCAGAGCTATAACTTAAAACCATCATACTCCAACACAAAGACTCTCCCGGCCTCCCCGTAACATCAAGTAGAAAGTTGAGAGCGTGTCGAGATTGTCCAGACTGGCCCGATCCCACATGTTTTCACATTTTAAGCAAGCATAAATCAGTCTCTTCTCTCCCTCCTCCCACCTCGCCCCGCCTCTCTCTCCCCAAATAAACATTCGCCTGAATAGAATTACTTCCTTGATTGTTTTCCTCAGGGTAGAATGTCTAATATTTGAAACTGCTTCCCAGGGGTTTCCTGCTCACATCACTCTGGCCTCTCTCGTTTCTACCACTTTGATCGCGGTATTTTGTGTTAATTTAGTTCCTAATGGGATGGCTTCATGGTCCCGATGTTGTGCCATTCTGCTGTTGATGTTACCTTAGGGCCATTTTGATCAGAAGGATGTTAGGGAGGAAACAGGCCAGAGCTGGGCGTGAGCCTGGCAGGCAATTCAGGACTTTGCTTTTCCTGGTGACTGCGGTTACCTCTCTCCGGCAGCAGCTTGAAGTTGGAACTGTAGCTCTGTTGAAACAACATTGCCACGCACACTTGAACCTAGGCCTGGTTTAACATAACACTGACGCCTGCACGCTGCCCGGCCAGGCCGGGGGAGGACTGTCCTGGATGTGTCTGCGGGATGGACTTACAGAGGTCTTGGCCGAGCGTGCCGGCTCCTGCCGGTGCTGCGGCCTTCCTGGGCCCTCCTTATGGCCTTCCTATGCCCTCCTCACGGGGCCACAGCCCGGCATCTCCAGCTGCCACTCCCGGCCTGTGGGTTTGCAGGGACATGCCTCTCAGCCCTGTAAGGCCCAGAGCCCTCAGATGACGAGGATGCAGGGTGACGAGGGTGGGGCTGTCACACACCCTCACGCTGTAGTGCTCTCCTAGATTTCAGTGATCGGGCGCCAAATGGCCACAACATTGTGTTTCTGCACGCGTGTGTGTGTGTGCGCGCGCGTGCACACACACACACACACACACACACACACACACATGCCATTTACTGAGCCCTTCTGGGTGCCAGACTCTCTCCCTGGGTCGTAAGGAACCAGATCTTGATTTTGCCAGGATGTTCTGACTTCAGGGTTGTCCCCCCACTTAGGGATTCCTTCAGTGGCTTTGTGCCAGGAATATTAGGATTCGGTTGTCTGTTCCCAGCCAATAATAGTGACTGCGGGACCCTGAGCTCTGGGCAGGTCCGGGCGCAGCTGCTGGCACACACCATCTCACCAGACCCTCCTGTCAACCCCACGGGGAGGGCAGGGTTAACCTCATTCTGTAGGCCAGGAAATGGAGGCCCAGAGAGGTTGAATGACTAGAAAAAAACCCCATACAGCTGGTAGTGAAAGGAGTCAGGATTTGAACCCAGACCCAGCGGATTGCAAAGCCTTAACTACAAGGCTCTACCAGGTGATTGGGGAAGGGGAGAATAAAAGACCCAAGGCTCTCCAGGCTTCTGACTCAGATTCACTCCACAGACATCTGCTGAGCGCCCCTCTGTGCCAGGCATGGTGCCAGGCATTAAGGACACAGAAGACAGACATGTCATCGTCTTCAAGAAACATGACGGGAAGATGAAAGAAATGGAAGCCATAAGAGTCCACTCTCTCTCTAAGAATATATCCATATGTGGTCCGATGTCTAGATCCTGAGAGAGAGGCTTCAAGGAATTGGCTCACATGATGTGGAGACTGGAGGTGGCGGGCAGGCAGGCTGGAGACCCCAGTCTGAAGGCCGCCTGCTGGGAGAATCCTCTGCCTTGGAGAAGGTCCAGGCGCTGCTCTTCGCCCTTAACTGGTTGGACGAGGCCCACCCACACTGTGCAGTCTGCCGAGTGAAGCATGAGCCGCATCTAAGAAGCACCTGCCCCGCAACCTGCAGGCTGCTGTCTGACCACGTATCTGAGCGCCATGGCCTGGCCACGCAGACACATAAAATTAGCTGTCACAGCACACGCAGCTCACAGAAGGTGCTCTGAGCTCCTATGGTGTCGCCCTTTTGAGCACTTAAAGGGAGCAACAGGGGTGCCCTGGGTGTTCCGTTCCCTGTGGATGGGGAAATGGAGGCTCGGAGGGAGCTGCCACTGGCCTAAGGTCCCGGGCAGGCGGTGCAGAATCAAAACAAGTCTCTCCTCACGCTCCACGCGCATTCTCCGTCTCCTGGGGGTTTAGTTTGGGGAGACTCGGAGACGAGAGTCTGAGTGGACATAGTTTATTTGTGGGGCAGGGAAGGCAGGAAGGCAGGGAGAGTGTGAGAGTGAGCCGGGGACCACCGTAACCTGCGTGGTGATGAACAGAACCCACTGGGGAGCCCTGGAGAGTGGTGTGGGCTGCACCCCAGAGCGAGCCAAGCCCAGGAGCAGAGGAGCTGGGTGTTTATACCCCTCCCCCCACTGTCAGTGCTGAGGGCTGCTTCTGGGGACATGTCCCTGGCATTCTGGTCTGCAGGCTCTGGAGGGAGAGAAACCTTGGGCAGAGTGCGGGTGCTGGTGCCAGGACAGGGCCTCCTGAACTGAGGAGGGAGGCAATGGGGGACACTGGCAACATCTGTCAGGGTGGGAGGGGCTGCCCCAACCTTCAAGGAGCCGAAGGCACAGAGGCCACACTCCCCCTGAAAAACGCACATGAAACACTTGCATGTAGTTCAATGAGTTTGCTGACCACGGAGCCGCCCGAGAGACTGGGTTAAGACCTCTACCCCTGCGACCCCTCCTTCTCTGCCACTCCTCCACCACCAGGAGGTAGCCAGGCTTTGTTGCCACAGCTGCCCTCTGCCCGCAGGCACCCGGGGGCTCTTCCGGAGAGAGGCAGGTTGGCGTGGCATCGCGGTCTGGTCACCGTGTGGTCACTGCCCTTCCCTGAGCAGCTGGCCCCGGAGCAACTGGCCCCAGCGGCCGCCCCAGCAGCCCTCCCAAGGTCCGCACAGCCTCTGCTCTCCACCTGCTGGAGGCCAGGGTCACCTTTCAACTGAAGTGAGGGCAGTGGGCACCCGTTCTTGTCTGATCCTAGGAGGGTGGTTTCAACATTCCGTCGTTAAGTGTGATGTGTGATGCGGGTTCTTGTAGATCAGTGGATCGCCAAATCTAGCAGCACCAGGGTTACCCGGAGGGCTCATGAAAAAGCAGAAAGTACCCAGCCGGCGTGGCTCAGAGGTTGAGTGTCAACCTATGAACCAGGAGGTCAGGGTTCAATTCCCGGTCAGGGCACATGCCCGGGTGATGGGCTCAATCCCTAGTGTGGGACGATCAATGAATCTCTCTCATCATTGATGTTTCTATCTCTCTCTCTCTCCCTCTCCATTCTTCTCTGATGTCAATAAAAATATATTTTAAAAAACAACAGCAACCAGAAAGCAGCTGCCCCTGACTGCTCCCAGACCCGAGTTTCTGATTCAGCAGGCCCTGGTGAGACCTGAGGGTTGCATTTCAGACAAGTTCCCAGGCAATGCGCATACTACAGGTCAGGAACCACCTCCTACAATAGAGCCACTATTGTAGACGGTCTTCGTCAGGATAAAGAAGTCCCTTTCGCCCCGACCGGCTTGGCTCAGTGGATAGAGCGTCGGCCTGCAGACTGAAAGGTCCCAGGTTCGATTCTGGTCAAGGACATGTACCTTGGTTGTGGGCACATCCCCAGTGAGGGGTGTGCAGAAGGCAGCTGATCGATGTTTCTAACTCTCTATCCCTCTCCCTTCCTCTCTGTAAAAAAAATCAATAAAATATATTTATATAAAAAAGAAGTTCCTTTCTATTCTTAGATAAGCTTTATTTTAAGGTTATAATTGGGAATTTTATCAACTGGGTTTTCCCCCCTGATTTATTGAGTTGATTCTGTAAGTGTTTTTCGTTTGTTTGTTTGTTTGTTTGTTTACCTATTAATCCATTGAGCTGGTTTTCTAGGGTGAAAGCTGCATTCCTGGGAATCTAGTTTGATCTGACATGGTGTCCTTTTGGAATTGAGTTTGCTAAGAACTTTGCTTAGGGTTCTGTATGCACGAACTCCTCACTGTGTCTGTGGGTTTCCTTTCCCACGCTGTTCTTGAGGAACAGCTCAGCTTACGTCGTTAAAAATGGAAGCTATTGTAGCTACTACTATTCCTTTATAATTGCACTCACCGGGCCATGCTGCCTTGTCTGTGTGCCAGCCCTACTTCTCTGCTCCTCTGTGAGCCTCCTCCAGTCAGGGTCCACGGCTACTCATTCTCGGCTGGGGCGCCAGAATCTCACATTTTACAGATGAGCACACCGGGCCGGGCCCCGGGAAACCTCTCACCGCACTCGCTGCTGCCAGGCCATTGAGGACGCTGGCCACTCCGTGTCCTTCCATACAGGCTCACGTGTGGTAGGAGTCGGCGGGCAGGCTGCCTTCCCTCTGACAGGGAGGATGACATGGCTCATGCTGGTCCCTTCTCTGCAGGGGCTGCTGGGAAGCTCAGATCCTAAGTCTGATCTTAACCACACGGATTCTCAGGGTCAGAGATGTCTGTCCTTTCCCCCGGCCCATCTTTCCGAGATTTTCCCTGTTTTGGTGTCTTTACGTTGCTATAATTTTAAACCATCAGCTGGCTGACTTTTTTTTTTTTCCCCCAGCTGACTTTTTATAAGTGGCCTCAAATCCCTTGAGGATTGTGTCCAGTGTATAAAAAAAAAACAAAAAAACACAGAACTATAGTAACTGAGCTGTCCAGTGCCTATGGGTGGTGTCGCTCACATAAAAAGGCATTTCGGAGCGATGCCCTGCCCTGCCCCGCCCCGCACAGGTGCCTGCTTGCCGGAGCCCTGGGAACGGTCTGGGGCAGCTGTAATTCCTGTGACTGGCACGTTCCGGATTAACATAATTAGCGCTGAGATGCAGTTTCTCAGGATGCTGAGACTCCTTGAAAAGCCCAAGAATGGTTCAAAGGAGAAACCGCGGACTCGCTGTCCGGTTGGCCTTCGACTCCTCAGGGACAGAGCTGCTGCAGAGAGAGGCCAGCAGTGGCTTCTTTCAGCTGGGTCTCAGCAGACCCTGTGCTGAGTGCCCGCAGTGACAGTGCCCAGCCTGGTGTCCCGTGTGCGTTCCTTTCTAGGAATTCCAAGGGTGACCCCTGCCCCTGCTCCCTTATCCTCGCCACCATCACAAGAAAATGCCAGGACCGGAGAACAAGGTCTGGGGCCCAGAACGGAGGGAGTCACTGCGGGGCGGGGGTGGGGGTAGAATGAGAGCCCCGCCCCTTGCCTCCCAGCGCCTGGGGGAAATCTGCCCACTGCTCCTTTGAGCTGCAGGTCGTAGGGGATGACATGGGCTTTGTAGTGACCGTTTTCACAGGCTCTGGGTGTCATCCAGAATTCCCTACCTGCCATCTGCCTGAGCCGCAGCCGCCCCAGCCTGACACCCCCACCCTCCGGGGCCGCCGGCCAGGGGCAGGAGGCCAGCGCTGGGCAGCCTCCTCCCAAGGCCCTGCAGTCACGTATTCCTAATTCTGAAGGAAGTGTGAGTCGGGCAGGCCCAGCGCCACCCAGAGCTGTAAATCCTCACAAGGAAGACAGGCCTTTGGTTTCCTGTCTGGGCTGGAGCCTCCTCCCTGATTCATCTCTTAAAGCTGTCAGCAACTGCGCCACGGCCTCTGAACCAGGAGATCAGGGTTTGATTCCCAGTCAGGGCACATGCCCAGGTTTGCAGGCTCCATCCCCAGTGTGGGATGTGCAGGAGGCACCTAATCCATGATTCTCTCTCATGATGGATGTTTCTATCTCTCTCTTTCCCTCTCCCTCTCCCCCTCTGAAACCAATATCAAATTTTAAAAAATTAAAAAGCTGAGACCAGCAGGATACGATCTGAAAGTTGCCGGGACAGTCTTCCCTTCCTTCCCTTCCACATCTGCCCCCTGGATCTCAGAGGACCTTTGTCCCCCATTAGAACGCGGGAATTGGGAATTTATCTGAAGGGCAGTGGCTAGAGGAGGGCTGGGGGATGCTACATAGCAATAGCCATCATTTACTGAGCACTTCCTCAAGCGCCAGGCGCTTACATCATGACTCTAATTGTGTCACTTAAATCGCATGCAAGCTCTGTGGGTCAGGCACAGTGATGCCCATTTCGCAGAGGAGAAAACTGAGGCTCAGAGAGGTTCAGTGCACAGCTGAGAGCACCCGTTCTGCAGGGGATCACTGGGCTCTGCGGCACATGGCCTTTCCGTTGTGCCATGTGGCCTCACTTGGAGCCTGTGATGTGTGGGCAGAGTGCCCGGCCATGGTCCAGGCCATCCTGCCCATCCCAGGGCCAACTGTACATACTGTCCTGCCCTGCCCACGGTCTCCCCACCTGCCAGGAATCCCCCAGATACTTCCCTCTCCAGGAAACTGTGGGAGGTTTTTGTATAGAGCCAGATTTCTGAACAGCAGCCCGATGGGGAGTTTATAAGGCTGTTGGGATGGTGATAGCAGAGGCAGGGATTTCCTGGGGCTCGGTAGCAAGCTCAATGGCCTTTTAGGGGCTCCTGAGGGCAGGAAGAGGATGTTGCTCAGAGCCCGCAGCAGGTTGCCCCATGTTCCACCCACATCGGCTTCCCCCATTGCCACACGCACGGCGCAACCTTCCGGCCACAGCCCCGCCCCTTGCCCTGCCAGGCTCACTGGGTCCTGGCAGCCTAGCATCTGACCCCTGGGCTTGCACTGATGTGTCCATGCCAGCCCTAACCCATCCTGTGGCTAAGGCACAGCAATCCCATCATCTCCCTAAAACCTGGGCTTCGCCGCCCCCAATTCTTCGGGGGCCAGGCAAGCGCACGCTTCCTCTGTGGGCAGCTATTCTCACTGCCCTGTTCTAATCCCCGAGAAAGGCCAAAATTAGACGCAAACCGTTTGTGCTTCTGTAGGTTTATTCGCCAGTGATGGGAACACAGCTGGACCCGTACAGAACACATGAGTAACACACACACCTGGAGAACAGCACCCGCTCTCTCTCCCTCTCCCCCTGCGCTCAGAGGCTTCATTCCCAGAGCTGGCTCTGTAGGTTTGACCCCTGTTTGACCTTCTGAGGCACAGAGGGCTAAATCCTGCTGGGATGTCCCCGCCCGTAGAGCGAGGTCCCACGGCCAACAGAGCACCTGTGCGTCAAGAAATTTCTTCCCTCTCTAAGAAATCCCAGATTTCTGCACAAAGCCAGATTCCTGAATGGCACATGATGGGAGTTTATAAAGCTCAGGGACAACTATCATTTTTTTAATCCACGCCGAGAGCTCCTACTACGAGAAAGCTCATACCATGTTTCCCTGAAAATAAGACATCCTCCGAAAATAAGACCTACTTACAGGTTTCCTTCTGGGTGAAATATAAGGCATCCCCCAAAAATAAGGTCCCCCTAGGCTAAACATGAGAGATTTGGTCCACTGATTCTGAAAGAAATGGAGTCACAAGAAATTCACCAGGAAATTCAGGAATTGGATTGTTATGATGATGTTCCAGAAGATGATGACATGATTGCCATTGAATAAATGAGTAAATTCTTGATACTGTAGGATTCACAGTTTGTCTGGTTTGTGTTGACAACTACCGTACTGCCATACCGTATACAGGTAATAAATTTCCTTTATTTTTATTGAACAATAAATGTGTACCGTGTTCTTCTTCATGGAAAAATAAGACATCCCCTGAAAATAAGACCTAGCGCATCTTTGGGAGCAAAAATTAATATAAGACACGGTCTTATTTTCGGGGAAACAGGGTAGTAGTGACATGATTTGGGCACGGGGCGGGGTAGAGTTCAAGGTCTGGTCAGGAGCGTGGCCGATGGAGGGATGGCTCCCCCTCAAGCGAAGGGGGCTCCCAGCTCCTTCTCGGCGGGTGAGCCTGTGGGCGGACTCTCTCCTCTGAGGAAGGACTGACTTCGGGGCCGGTCCCTTGCAGAGGAGAGGCAATCAGGACCAGAGTGGAATCACGGGTCCTTCCTCCATCGCACACACGGGACCAAAGGGCAGGTGAGATGCGTGGATGTCTCTAGACCCCAAAGAGGATCTGGCTCCATGGGAAGGCTCTGGGGGTGGGGGATGTGTGGCAGAGTCCTCTGTAGGAGAGGCCACAAGAAATGAGGTCCCCCTTGGAGGCCGGGAGGCATCACGCCTGAGGACCAAATGAGCTGCTGGTGAGGCGTGGAGACTTGCAGGAAAATGGCTTCGAAGAGGGGCGGGTCACACTCAGTGTTCCAGCTGGACCCCTGAGGTCTCCTGACACTTCCTTGGGGGCCTGTCTCAGTCTCCATCCCGCCGGCCCGTGTCCCGCCCCAGGAAGAGAGGGGGGTGGGCGGGATGGGCTCAGGGCACCATGTGCCACCACTTGAAGGGGAAGGGCTGACGGCGGACATTGGTCCCACAATGCACCTCCCCGTGCAGCATGTGGTACGGGGTGAAGTCGTCGATGAAGGTGCAGTGGAGGCCCAGCGGCTCCAGCAGGGACCGCACCTTCTCCTCCAGGCAGCAGCGGCCGTTGATGACGGGCCCGAAGGGCTTGGGGATGCCCAGGTGCTTGCCCAGCACCAGCATGTTCACCTGCAGAGCGGGGAGGGCCCGGGTCAGGGGCGGAGGTTCATCCTTGGCTCCCACCCCGGCGCCTTTCCTATAGCTGGCAGCACCTGAATTACTTAGTCTCTTAGACAACCTTGCAAATAGCCACTCACCCTTCCAAGAAGTGGGAGAGGGACGTGGGCTGGTAGGACTTCCGGCCAGCTGTGCATTCCCATATAGTGTCTGCCCCGCTCACAAGCCCTTATGTCTCTGGTAACTGCTCTTCCTATTGGGGGATTGTGGCGGCTGCCATGCTTGTGCTACAGACTCCCACTCCTAGCCTGTGGAGCCAGGTAGATAGCTGAGCCAAGTGGGACCAATCAGATCCTCTCTCTCTCGGGACCAATCAGATCCTCTCTCGGTATCTGAAGCTCACGTGGCAGGAGTCAAGTCAGTCTCTGCATCTGTATCTATAATGCGAGGTCATATTCATATTGATCCCCAGGGACAGAGAGGCCAAGGCAGCCACACTGGAGGTGGGGAGAGGAAGGAGGAGGCAGGGAAGGAGGGATGGGAATGGACACAGAGGTAAGAGCTGGTTCCAGGTGCCCTGTGTTACATCGTCCTCTCTGGCTGAAGCTGGCTCAGGTGGCCCTCCGTGTCCTGCAAACACGCTCTGGGAGCACACACATAATGCAAGGCCGCCATGAATGTGCAGGAAGGAAGGGGAGTGGAGAGGCCCTGCAGGTAGGGAAACGGAGGAAGGCACAAAGGCCAGAAAAAGGAAGGAAAGGGGGCGGGGGATGAAGCAATGGTGGTGTGGACAGGCTCTCTGCAAGGCTCTGATGATGGGAAAGTGCTTCTCTGGAGAATGGGGTGGAGGATAGAGAGGGAGGAGGGAGGGAGAGGGGGAGGAGCGCTGGGGAGGAGACCTGGGTGATCTCCAGCAGTGCTACTCAATGTGTGGTCCCCAGATAGCAGCATGGTGGCACTTGGGTCCTGGTAGGAAAGGTAGCAGTGTCTAGGCCCTGCCTCAGACCTGCCCAATCAGAACCCCTGTGGTGGAGGCCGGTGGTCCAGGCATTCCAGATGCAAGTATAAATTTTGAACCCTCAACCAAAGGCCACTTCTTCCATGAAGCCTTCCTGGACTTTCAGTCCTGCCTCTTAGGCTGCGAGTGCTTTGTCCGACCTCTGAACCACTACATCACGTGATTATACAAGATAGATGGCTGGGACAGTGCGCAGAGGGGAAGTCTCCCATCTCGGATTAGCTTGGAGGCTCCGTGAGAGCAGGGAGAGCCTCTATCCGCTCCGCCTCTCCCACAGGGCACCCGCGTGTGGGGGGGATGGATGGAGCGCTGTGAGCTGGACAAGAAGCAGAATGGGCACCTCGGCTCCAGCTGATGCCGCTGGTTTTACACACACCCCTCGGGTAGCCATCCGTTCACTCCGCAAATACAAGGGGGTCCCTGGGAGCAGGCAGGGCCCGTCCCTGATGGCCCTTGAGCAAGGGGCTTGGCCAGTGAGCATCTGTCGTGACCATGACCATGACCATGGGCCAATGACCAGCCAATCCCTTCTGCTGGCCGTGATGGGACCCTGCTGCTCTCCGCCACCCCAACCCCAACCCCAACTCCAACCCCAACCCCAATCCCAACCCCAACCCCAACCCCAACCGTGGCAGTGACCAGGCAGTGTGCCCCTCCCCCGAGGGGAGGCTTAACATCTAACTCAAGGAAACCTTAGGTCATGGGGGGAGGGGGGGGAGAGGGGAGGTGGCCTCACCAAGTCAGGGAAGAAGGCCACCGCCTTCCTCCTCTCGGTCTTGAAGAGCTGCGGGATATCCAGGATGTCCTGCTCGGTCAGGCCCAGCTCCCGCTTCAGCACCTCCCGGTTCCAGTCGATGCAGCTCTGGGGGAGAGGGAGGTAGAGTTGGGGAGCCCCTGCCATGTGTGTTGCGGGCCCCGTGGGGCCATGTTTGATTAAGGAGAGGCGGGCTGCCCAGGTGCCAACGGATAACTCCCCCCACGAACCTTCTCTTTGCATCCCTTCATCAAACACACTGTCCTGTCCCTCTCCTCATGGCCCTGTCCTACTCACGGGCTCAACGTGAGACAGAGGGCTCCATCCCTGCCCCTCTTTCTTCTCTAGACCCTTCCCCCCTCAGGGAACTCCTTCAGTCTCGGAGTCTGAACACCATGGAGACACTGGCGACTCCCCAGTGTCTGCCTCTCAGCCTGCCCGCCTCCTCCTTCCCTCAGGGCCGACCCTCAGCCATCCCCCATCCAGCCCCGCCTCTCCCCTGGGACAGGCACTGTCCCTGACACAGCCTTGCTGTCCAACCCCATCTTGGATCTGTGCCAGCAGGACCCAGGAGATTCCATTTGTCCTTCCAGACACGCCGAACACCTCTGCTCCACGCCCCAGGAGGCCATCCCGGAGAATCAGGTCTCCCGTGCCACTGGCTTCCGGTTGGCTCCGCCAATGGGGACACTGTACCTGCACGAACTTATTGTAGCTGATGAGGTTGTTATTGGAGAGGACCTGGTTGATGGAGATGGTGCTGACCTGGTTGTTACTATCTGTGAAGGGGGGGGGGACGGGGAGAGGGGGGGAAACAACGCCAGCAGTGAGGGCCCCTGCTCTGGGAGGCAGCCAGGCAGGGGCCAAGTTCGCAGCTACTGGCCCTGCAGAGTCAGCAGCTCTCTGGCCTGTCTGGCTAGCAGGCACCAGCCAGCCCAGCTCAGCTTGGCCACAGAGCAAGTCTGGGTGTGGGAGAGTGGGAGGGTGGGAGGGATGAGAGGGTGGGAGGGGCAGGGGACCACAGCACTAGGAACTTAGACCTTTGCTTGAGTTCATTGGGAGTGGTAATGCCTTTAACTGGAAATCTACACCGCCCTCCCCGCAGAGCACTGGGTGCTGATTCCTCTTCTCTGGTCTCATGGAGGGGCAGGGCCAGGCCACACACTTTCCCACCATTGAACCCTGACCCTGCCCTCCAAGGGATGAAGCATGGAGCTCCCCGGAGGCCTGGCTTTCCTGCCTGCTCCATGGGGGGCCCGAGCAGACAGGGCTGGACAGGGAAGGGGAGGTTAGAGCCAGCAGCGCACATTTCTCACGGCCTCTATGCATCCAGCTCTTTCCTGAGGTTGGAGCTCTACCTTCAGTACCTCATTTAACCCTCCTGCAACCCCGCCGGGCGCCCATTATCATCCCCCCCACGTGCCCCATGGAGCTGCCAGTCCAGGCCAGCCCCTCCTCCAGATGCTGCGGGGACATGAGCCTAACCCTCCCCACACCCAGGCTCCCACAGGGGTCGGCGGCTGCAGCAGTCACCTGGTGGGGACAGGGAGGGGAGCCTGGGGCCGTGGGAGGTGGCAGGGGACGGGACTGTTCACTGGGCCGTCAGGGGCCCAGGCTCCAAGCCCCCATTAGATGCTCCATCAACCAATGGCATTCACTCACAGAGCACAGATTGTTAAGACTTTCAGGACAGTGCCAGCCGAGCATTAAACCTCAAGGGAGGGGCCCGCTGAGCAGAGGGCAGGTGGGCTAGCCTGGTCGCATGCCCATGAGGCTGGCCCTGTCTCCACTCTGTCCCTGCCCATCCCAAGCCCATCGTCCAACAGCTGTCCTGCCAGCTCTGCCCCCGAGTGGCCCACGGTGGCGGGAGGAGCAGGGCGAGCAGTGGCAGGGGTGAGGGCTCCTGGATTGAGGGGACGGCCCTGCTTTGAAATTTGCCAGCCCTCTCTCAAGTACCGGCGTGTCCGGAGGGGTGTAAGGCCGTGACGAGGGACAGTGGTACCCACCAACGACCCCTTCGAACAGCAGGGCCCTGCCGTGGCCCCACTTCCGCTTCTCCTGGAAGAGCTTGAGGCAGGCGCTGGGGCTGGCCAGCAGCATCCGGAAGCCCTGTGTGGAGACAGCGGACTCCTCAGCACGGGCCCGGGAGCGCACCCCCTGCCCAGGCGCCAACAGCCGTGCCACCAAGCCCTCACCTTCCCGTCAGGGGCCGGGACGAAGCTCAGAAACTCATCCACGTGGCCCACGGCCAGCCAGTCCACGAAGAGCTCCACGGGGGGCTGCACCCTCTGCGCGTGGAGGAAGTTCCGCACCACCTGGGTGACCCTGCGGCCGCTTGACCTGGGGCCCAAGGGGGTTAAAAAGGGTTGCTTAACTTAAAAAAAAAAAAAATCTGTGCGGAAATGGAAAGATAAGTGCTCAAGCTACCTGCAATATCTGCCAAAAAGCATGCATTGCCTTTGTAAGCAGGAAGTACCATACATGCATGCATGCATGCATACACACATACATATATACATACATACATACAGATGGCGTTTGATCCCAAGGTGAGTTCTCCAGGGGGCACACAGGACAGGTCACTCACACCAGGGCTCGCCATCCAGGCAAATCCTCAGAGTCGCCCTCAAACCCCATCCTCCCATTCTCCAAGACACTGATTGCACCCCTACATCCACCCCATGGCTGGGTGGTCCTTCCTTGAGTTTGTCCTCCATTTCTCTCACTGCAGCCTCACCCCCTGCACATCAGTGGGAAGAGGCGGACAAGATCACCCTTGAGGGGCCTTATGGTAGTGAATTTAGATCCCATTCTTCTTTGCCTTCTGAGAAAATATCTAACTTCCTCTTTCTGTGGGATCATATGTTTGAGGGCAGTTAGTCCCCCCCAAAGCCTCTGGAGTCACCTGTTATTTGACCCCAAGTCTGTTCTAACTGCTCTGCTGAATTTGTTTTACTCTACACGTTGGTCTGCTACATAGTTAATGACCATCTTATATAATAAAAGCCTAATATGCTAAGTGTCCTACTGTTCAACAGTTTGACCAGTTGCTATGACACTTACTCACTGACCACCAGGGGGCAGACACTCTGACTGGTAGGTTAGCTTGCTGCTGGGGTCTGGCTGATTGGACTGGGTAAGAAGGGCCGGACATGCCCTGGAGCCCTCCTGCAATCCCTCCCGGCCCCTATCGTGCACCGGTGGGGTCCATATGCCTGGCCTGTGCCCTCTCCAGATGCGGGATCCCTCAGGGGATGTCGGAGAACTGGTTTCGACCCAATCCCTGCAGGCCAGGCCAAGGGACCCCAGCAGTGCATGAATCCGTGCACCAGGCCTCTAGTTATCATATAATCCCTTCTCTTGTCCATTGGTACGCAGGTGTAACGTTTGAATAAAGACATAATCTGTTATTCTGTATGCATTACTGCCATTTCAGTTTTCATGTCCTATATCTCCCTTCTCTGCTCTCAAGAAAAGATTTATATTAGTCATTTACATCCTAGTATAAACAAGCTCTGACTTAAACGCAGTTTCTCCCAGGACTGTTGAGACTTAAAGCTTTTTCTTCCTTTTTAATTGGTAGCAACATCTACTTATTTTCTGAATGGGAAGACCTGCGTCTAGTTATAACTTTGCGTTCTGTGCTACCTTCCCAGGTCACTCACCCTCTCTGAGCCCACTTGTAAAATAAAAGGGCTGAGGGACCTCTTGGGGCCCTGCTCATTCTAGCCTTCTCAAACCCGCACCTCCCTCCTGCATCCAGGACTGCTGTTTCATCACTCCTTTCTGGCTCTCTCTGAGGAGTGGAGTAGCCACCATCACCACCCCCGCCCTCAGCCTCCCTCCCAGCCACACCTCTCCCTGCCCCTCTCTCACCCAGGCAGGTTGCCCCCAATGAGGATTCTCCCCAGGGGGTACTCCTTCCCATTGGCCACCACTGGGGGGCTGACCTCCAGGTTTCCAAAGGAGTCCAGGCCGCACACAGAGCTGTCCTGCGGCTCCCGAGTCACATAGCCGAAATCTGGACCCTGAGGGGGAAACCGAGTCAGCGTGGCTGAGGGGGGCAGATGGCCATCATGAAGAGCTTGAAAAGCAACTTTCTGGGTTCTGAATTCCTTAAAGGTGGGGCAGGGGTGGCTACCCATTCTTCAGATGGAAACAGTGAGTCAAAGCCTGGGATCTGATCTATTCGATATCTCAGCGATGCACAGGGGCCTAAGTTGGGACACCCACAGGCCCTCTGGCCCTGCTGCCATGTTAGACTCGGAGCCTGAGGCCATGGCCACCCCTTACGCTGCACAGACTTGCTGCCAAGTCCAGCCCCAGGGCAGGCATCTGGCTGCTCTCGCGTGGCCTGTCTCTGGGACCACGAGGCTGGTGGTGGCTTTCTGAACCTCAGTCTTTCAGCTCTGGAAGAGGAGAGAGCTTTCCGGGATGTTAAGTGGTGAGAGCCCCTACCACCTGTGTGATCCAGCTCGGGGGTTGGAGGGCCCCATTCTCTGGGCACCCATGGAATCTCCCCTCCTTCCTCGAGGAGATCCTGGTCAGCAGCCATCACCCCACAGCTATCCTATTACCGACACCAGCAGGCTCCCCCTGCACAGTCAGAGAAGCATCACCAACTCCTGTGAGGCCAGAGCTAGCACATCAGTTCCACCGATGAGGAAACGGAGGTTCAGAGAGGGAGAGTGACTCAGGCAAGATCACACAGCCTGTGAGTGGCAGAGCCGACCTGTTCTGACGCCACAACCTGTGTTCTTAACAGCTGCCCTGCCCCGCTCCCCTTGCCAGACCGAGCAAATAAAAATGCAGGATGGCCGAAACCGGTTTGGCTCAGTAGATAGAGCGTTGGCCTGCGGACTCAAGGGTTCCAGGTTCAATTCCGGTCAAGGGCATGTACCTTGGTTGCAGGCACATCCCCGGGAGGCAGCTGATTGGCGTTTCTCTCTCATCGATGTTTCTAGCTCTCCCTCTCCCTTCCTCTCTGTAAAAAATCAATAAAATATATATTTTTAAAAGTGCAGGATGCCCAGTGGCATCTGAATCCCAGACACAAGACAAATACATGTTAGTAGAAGTATGTCCCATGCAATGTTGGGCATGTACTTTCATCACAAAGATACTTGTTGCTTATCTGAAATCCAAATCTAACTGGGCATCTCCGACATGTTCCCTGGCAACGCTACTCCTGTTGTGAAAGATCATGGTTCCCGACACTGCCCCCTGCACGCCACACCCCTCAGGGTCACGTCCACACACACCCCCGCCAGGGCTGGGCTGCCCCCTGGACCGCTCACCAGGATCCTCTTGTATGGGAAGTCCTGCAGCTCCCCATTCCTGGGCGAGTCGAACACCACCGGGAAGGTCTTGTGCGGCGCCTGGACGTAGCCCAGCTCCATCTCATCCTGCGAACGAGAGAGATGCCCCGCTGTGGACAGCCACCACTTCCCACGCTTGCTGGGCACTAGGCTAAGGTGACCAGACGTCCCACTTTTGGCGGGACAGTCCCGATTTTTAACAATTTGTTAAAAATCGGGGGGAAATCGGAACTTTTTAATTTTTATTTATTTTATTTTTATTTATTTATTTTTTAATATATTTTATTGATTTTTTACAGAGAGAAAGGGAGAGAGAGATAGCTAGAAACGTCGATGAGAGAGAATCATCAATCAGCTGCCTCCTGCACACCCCCTACTGGGGACGTGCCCGCAACCAAGGTACATGCCCTTGACTGTAATTGAACCTGGGACCTTTCAGTCTGCAGGCCGACGCTCTATCCACTAATCATCGGCCTGCCCTGGACTCTTGATGGGTATTAACTCCACTGAGCCAAACCGGTTTCGGCAAATCGGGATTTTTTTAAAACACTGAGGGATGCAGGACAAATTGTTAAAAATAGGGACTGTCCCGCCAAAAGCAGGACGTCTGGTCACCTTAGCCTAGGCACTTCAGGGAAGACTGCTCTCGGGCATTCTCTGCCTTGGGGAACTTGGCCTTGGGGGTGAAGGAGGCAGGGGCCGTGATGCCTGCTGGCTGGAGGAGATGCTAGAGGCTCAGAGAGTGAGTGCAGTTGCCTAGGGTCACACAGCAAGAAAGGCCAGGAATAAATGAGAATGTGGACATGACCTTGCGGGTGCCCTGACCCAGCACGGACACAGAGAAGGACTCGGGATGGCCCGAGTTGGACAAGGAAGGCTCTGGGCACCAGCCAGCACCTCTGGCCTCCACATGGCGGTCATGAGGGGTGGACAGGGCTGAGAGGACCTGAGGAGATACAGATCTGCCTCCTTCTCAGACTCATAAACGTGCCCAGGCCAATTCTGGCCCCTCTGGTCCTGGAGGCAAAGATGGCCCAGCATAGACAACCTACAAACCCAAGGAGAAGCTCCCTGTTAGGTGCCCTGCCCTGGACTCTTGATGGGTATTAACGCCATTAATCCCCCTGACACGCCTATATGGAGGCACTATTACTACCCCGGGTTACCAACGAGGAAAGCGAGGAACAGAGAGGCCTAGTTATTTGTCCAAGGGTGCACAGCCAGTCAGCAGCACAGCCAGAGTCCAATCCAACTTGTCTCGTTTGTAAACTTGGTTCATTGGAGGAACCTCCAGCCATGACAGCTCCTAGGCTGGCAGTCAAGGTCTCCCTCCTCAGCTCTTACCCTTGACAGAACCTTGGCCCTGGCCAAGGGGAGCATGCGACATTCTTTCTCATGCCTCCGACCTCTGGGCCTTTGCACATGCTGCTCCTCGGCCAGGGCCACCATCCCCTGAGTCCCAGCATGGCCCTTTCCAGCTGTTTGGCCCTGGGCACTTGCACCCCTGAGAGCTTCTCGGTGGGTAATGACAGGGGGTTGCCAGGAAGATGGAATGGCACATGGCGATGGCACGTGGCTGGTAAGCGCTCACTGAGTGGCAGAAGCCATTCCCCATCCATTTGCCAAGTCCGGTCCAGCTCAGATGCCCTTCCTCCAGGAGGCCATCACTGATCCTCCGACTGAGGGGATGCCACCTCCTGCAATCCCTCCTGCGGGGGGCCCTTAGTGGGTCCCCCTGCAGCATCTTAATGGTGAGAGCTGGGATTTCCACCACCATGGGGCTCCTGAGCCTCGGTTCTATTGACATTTGGGGCCAGATCATCCCTTCCCGTAGGAGCCAGGAGCCAGTAGCATCCCCGCGTCAGGGTGGCCATCTAAAATGCCTCAGACGGCTCGCTATCCCCAGGGGACCCCTGGTCCAGGATGCTAAGGGCAGGGCGTGTGTGGCCAACCCAGTGCCTAGCCCAGATCCTGGGGTGAATGGGTGTTGAATCCAGCATCAGTGTGTTCCTGGGTCTCCAGAAAGTTCTGGAGACAGGGGGCGAGCCCTAGGTCTAGAATGAGAGAGAGAGCAGTGGCCAGGGAGGGCGACCCAGCGCCCAGGTCCTCCTGGGTTCTCCCGTCAGCCCCCGCCCCACCCCGTGGGGACAGGCCCGCCTCCCCTCCGGGCCGGCGCCCTGGCTGGGCACTGCCCGGTGGCGTGGTACCTGGATCCAGCGGTCATTGCGGTTCTCGGCCTGCGGGCAGATGGTCAGCTTGCAGCCGGCCTTCATGGCCAGCTCCGCCACCGCGTCCACAAACGGCGTGTTGTTCCTCACCCTGCAGACAGGCCGGGCAAGCGGCTCAGGACAGAGCCAGGCCGGGGGGGGCGGGGCCACCAGGGTCGGTAGGACGCCCGTGTTCCCCAGACTCACTGGCACACGTACACCTCGAGGGGCGGCAGGGTGCTGGGCGTCATGATCCAGGGGGCCACTCGGAACACAACCGTGTCCGTGAAGATGGGGGACTCAGAGAAATCCTGCAGGGGGAGAGCGCAGAGGACAGAGCCCGGGCCGGGGTGTCTGGAGGCCAGGCCGACTCAGCCCCGCGGGCCCTGAGCAAACGCTTCATCTCGGTTCTAGAGAGGACGGGGCGGGGAATTTGGGGAGGGATAGGGGGAAGTTGGGGGGTCTTTCCCACCAGCAGTGCCCGTCTCTCCCAGGACAGAGCCTTTCTGTCTGGTCTCTGCCCGGCCACCCTACCTCATTGGAGTCGTCCAGCAGGGTGACATGGAAGGAGACGAGGCCCGGGAAGCCGGCGTCGGGGAAGGAGAGGCCCTCCACGAAGAAGCGCTCCTCGCCCCCGTGGGAGCGGGGCACCTCGTAGGACAACTTGTCCCGGCCCAGCACGTGCCTGTAGGCCTCGCACGAGTCCTCGGGGCCTGGGAGGGGTCCAGAGTAGCAGCTGTGGCTCCCTGGGGTCCCGGGGAGCGTGAGGGGCGCAGGAGAGCTTTGTGGCCTCACCCCAAATGCAGGCAGACAATTCTGGCGCCTCACCTCCCACTGGCAAGGGGGGCGGGGAGGGGGGGGAACAGTGCTTAATACGCCATGTGGGCCAGGCTGGGGCTGGGGAACAAGTTGTTGACATCTAACAAAATCACGTGTACTCCTAACCAGCCATTCCACTTGTAGGTGTCTTTCCTACAAAAGACACACACCAGTCGAAACCGGTTTGGCTCAGTGGATAGAGTGTCAGCCTGCGGACTGAAGGATCCCGGGTTCAGTTCCGGTCAAGGGCATGTACCTTGGTTGCAGGCACATCCCCAGTAGGGGGTGTGCAGGAGGCAGCTGATTGATGATTCTCTCTCATCAATGTTTCTGACTCTCTATCCCTCTCCCTTCCTCTCTGTAAAAAATCAATAAAATATATTTTTTTAAAAGACACACACCAGGGTCTTCACTGGTGGTTTGCGTGTTCATCGAACAAACATTCTCAATGCCCACCTACTATGTGTGTCTGAGGCACAGCTGTGGACTCAGGATACCGCCATGAGCTAGGCCCCTGCCCTCAATGAACCTATTGTAAAATCAGCAGCCGAGTGACCCAGGGGGCAGGGTAGGGTGCAGCATCTCTAGCTTCGGAAGGCTACAGAGCTGGGGAAAAGAATAAAGCAGACCCGATAAATGCACAGAAAGAGGGGCTGAGTATGTGGTTCAGTGAAAGAAACAGGTTGGAAAGCAGAATAGGCACACCATGCACACATCTGCACACGCACGCACACACGCGTGCACGCACACACGCACACAGAGGCACATTCAGTACATATAGAAAAAGTGCTTAGAACACATACTGGATCCTTATCAGTGAACACATTTTAAGAGTCAGGTTTAGGGTTAGGGATAGAGGACTCTTATTTTTCACTCCAGATGCTTTTATACTGTTTGGTCTTTTTAAAAAGTGAGCATCTTATGACTTGTGTTGATTTGTTCTGTTAGGAGGTCTTTTGCATCCTTGCTTGGACTGGCGGTACTGGCATTGTGGCTACGTGAAGTAGTCATGGCTTTTCTCCGGGAAATGCTCCCTGAATTCTGCAGGGCCCATGCCTGTGGTGCCCGGGACTGGATGAGAAACACCTCGGTAAACAGCGAGGGAGAGAGGAAGCAAGGACGGAGAGCGATCCCTGCTGAACCCTGCTGAGGGTTGGCCTCTAGGCGTTCGTGACACTGTTCTCCCTGCTTTTGTGCACATTTGAGATATTTTGAGAGCAAACACTTCAAACACATTTTAAAAATCCATTCATCCAGTAAGCCAACCTCGGGCCAGGCCTGTGCTGGAGACGCCAGTTGGCCAGGCCCGGAGCTCACGCATCTGACCGTTCCTCCAGCCCCCAGGGCACCCGGGAGCCCGGGGAGAGCTGTCCCCGGCGCTGGGCAGCGGGGGAGGGGCGTGAACTCACCGCAGGCATGGAAGACCCGCGCCCACTTGGCGTCGTAGCTGGAGGTGTGGAGGACGAGTCTGTGGTCGTCGAAGAGGGCGGCGGGGCCCTGGGTCCGCAGGACCATGACGGACATGTCTTCCAGGTCTGGGGAGCCGGACAGAGAATGTGGGGAAAGGGTCTGGCCCACAGGAGGTGCTCAGATAATGTAAACACCCCCTGCTCCCCTGAAGGGAGAGGAAGGGGAGAGCTTCTTTCCTGAGTTCCATCCTTGGGCGTGCATGGCACCGGGGATGCTGCGGGGGGAAAGAGAGGGGGGCAGCTGCCAGCCCAAGGCAGGTTGAGAAAACCGTCCAAGTATGTCTGGGCCGAAACTGGTTTGGCTCAGTGGATAGAGCATCAGCCTGCGGACTGAAAGGTCCCAGGTTCAATTCCAGTCAAAGGCATGTACCTTGGCTGCTAGCACATCCCCAGTAGTGGGTGTGCAAGAGGCAGTTGATGGGTGTTTCTCTCTCATCGATGTTTCTAACTCTCTATCCCTCTCTTTCTCTCTGTAAAAAAAAATTAATAATATATATATTTTTAAAAAGGTGTGTCTGGGAGCTGGACCTCTGGCCCCCAGCTCTGCCTTCAGGGCTGTGCCTATGGGTTGGAGTCCCTACAAACGAGGTGAGCAGTGATCCTGGACACCCGGGGACACGGGCTGCCCTGGGTCCCTCACCTTGCAGGCAGCGCACGTGCTGGTCACAGTTGTCCCGGTCATCACAGTTCAGGTCGTCCCTGTCACAGTTCACTAGCAGGATGGCCCCATACCCATCAGGCCCCCAGACCCACTGGCGCTGCCAATGATAAAGCAAAGCTGGTGATGGGGGTGGGGGACCACACCTGTGCCTCCCTCCCCAGCATCCTCTTGGCTGGCCAATCCCATCCTGCCCTCTGAGGTCAGGTCCGCTCTCACTGAAGCACCTCCTTCTCAAGAAACAGCAATGGCTCGGCCGGTGTGGCTCAGTGATTGAGCATCAACCTATGAAGCAGGAGTTCATGGTTCAATTCACAGTCAGGGCACATGCCTGGGTTGTAGGCTCAATCCCCAGTGGGGGGCAGAAAGAGCTAGCCAGTCATTGATTCTCTCTCATCATTGATGTGTCTGTCTCTCTCTTCCTCTCCCTTCCTCTCTGAAATCCATAAAAATATATATATATTTAAATATATTTTATTGATTTTGTACAGAGAGGAAGGGAGAGAGATAGAGAGTTAGAAACATCAATGAGAGAGAGTCATCGATCAGCTGCCTCCTGCACACCCCCTACTGGGGATACGCCCACAACCAAGGTACATGCCCTTGACCGGGACCCTTCCGTCCCCATGCCGAAGCTCTATCCATTGAGCCAAACCGGTCTTGGCCATAAAAAATTTTTTTTAAAAAAATAAAGGAAATAAACAGCAATGGATCCTTACTGCCCAAATCATCAAGTCCAAGCTGGCATCTGTCTTTCATGGCTGTCTGTCCTCTTTCTCAACAGGCAACTTCCTAATTCTAAGTCCATCCTTGTCTCCAGCCTTAGCTCCTGCTGTTCCCTCCACCGGGACTGCCCTCCCTTTTACGTCCTTTTAGGTCCCAGCTCAAATGGACTTGCTTCCAGAAAATCTTCCTTGCTCACCCAACCAACTTGATCTTTTCCTACGAACTCCTGCTACGTGAAGTGCCACCACAATTCAGCCCAGAGTTCTCTAACGGTTTCATACTTGGTAGATTTCCCTTTACACCTATATCAAGGAGTTCGCACACTATGGCCCCTGGGCCAAATCCGGCCCTTGGCCGGTGTTTGTAAATAAAGTTTTATTGGAACACAGTCATATGCACTTGTTTACATACTGACTGTAACTCTTTCACACTACAATGGCAGAATCAAGTAGCTGCAGCAGAGATTGGATGGCTTGCGAAACCTAAAATATTTACTATCTTGTTTTTACAGAAAACGTTTACTGACCCCCAACCTAGATGGAAAAATACAGAAGGAGGTTCCCACAACGCAAGGCCTCGCCTAGCGCTGAGCACGTGTGTGCTTCCTAGTCCCTGGTGATGGCTTCTCTCCTGGTAATAGAAGAGTCCCACATGGCACCCCTGACCTCGGCATCGGCTGGAGGCAGGGGGTGCCTGTCAAACCTCGCCTCTGTGGACCCAGCCTAGAGCAGCTCCAGAATCCACACCCCTTTCTGTCCTACCTTGTCCACAAAGCTCCCGTCCTGCCTGCCGTCACAGTTCAGGTCGCAATCCAGAGTGATGTCTGCAAGGGGAGGGCAGAGGGTACGTCACCACTGGGTTCCCAGGAGGTCAACACAGACCTATGGCCTTCACCTTCTACCTTCTGCTCTCAGGGCCCACCTGGGGCAGGGCAAACGGAAGTAATCTCCAAGAAGACCCTGCCCAGAGGTGGGGCGGGGGCATCTGGAGCCTCTCTCCCTGGGCTGGGGAAAGGAAGCAGCCTTGGGGAGGAAGCAGGGTCAGAGTCAAGGCCAAAGACAAATGTTGCCCCCTCCAGGAAGCCTTCCCTGATCCCTCCCTCTTCTGTTTCTCTACAGCCCTCAGTGTCTGGGGCACATCCTGCACTGAGCTCAGTTGCCCTGGCATTCTTGGTCTGTGTGAAGCTGCCTCATCTCCTTGGGATGGGGGAGTAAGCCTGGACTCTGGTGTCAGACAGATGTGGATATGAACCTGGGCTCCGCCATCTGCCAGCTGTGGCCTGCTCAGGCTTCACCTTCATCCCATACTCTTAAAATCCCAGCTTCCATCCCACCTTCTGAACATGTCTCCCCAGAACTGGCAGAGATTTTATAACACAAACGGGGCATTCACAGGAGAGAGGTAGGGGGAGAGGGAAGAAGGAAACACTGGAATTAATTTTTAAACTTGGAAAGATCCCCAACATACCATGCAACCAGTGAATGAATGTATCCCACAAACAGAATGTGGGCAAAAGAAGTCCCACCCGAAAAAATAATATGTACACTGTGATTCCATCCATAGGACATTCAAAGAGCGGCAAAAATAGACTATATTATTTGGGTATGCATACTCAGGTGACAAACCCACAAAGAAAAGCAAGCAAGTACTATCGCAAGGTAGTGGCTACCTCTATAGAAAGGAGGCCGGAGATCAGAGAGGGGTCTATTTGAGGTGCTAGTCACGATCCATTTCTTGACCTGGGCAATGGCTATTCATTTGCTTTGCCACTATTCATTAATGTGTGTGCATAAAATAAAGCTTTATTGTCTGGCCGGTGTGGCTCAGTGCTTGAGAGTTGACCTATGAACCAGGAGGTCACGGTTTGATTCCCGGTCTGGATACATGCCAGGGTTGTAGGCTCTGTCCCCAGTGGGGGGTGTGCAGGATGATTCTCTATCATCATTGATGTTTCTATCTCTCCCTCTCTCTTCCTCTCTGAAATCAACACCAAAATAAAGCTTTCTGCACTTTCTGCACTTTTCCTCAGCCTGGCCTGTGCCCTCTCACAGTCTGGGACCCCTTGGGGGATGTCCGACTGCTGGCTTAGACCCATGGGGAGTGGCTCTAAGCCAGCAGTCAGTCATCCCTCTTGCAGTCTGGGACCCCTTGCTCCTTACCGCCCACCTGCTCACTGCTCCTTAGAGCTGACACGGAGGTGGGAGAGGCTCACCAGCCTTGGGCCCAACTTCCTTGTGGGAGTGCACTGACCACCAGGAGACAGCTCCTGTGTTGAGAGTCTGCCCCCTGGTGGTCTGTGCACATCACAGCAACCAGTCGTTCTGGTCATGCTTAGGCTTTTATTATATAGATACTTTCCAATGAACAATGTGTGTGTTCAGGGAGGGGGAGTCAGGGAGATAGAAACCTCGGTCCAAACTAAAAGCAGGCGAATTAAAGCAACAATGAGATACAGCCCCTCTGATTGGCACAAAGGGAGAAGGCTGATAGCGCACAGTGTTGGCAGGGCACATCCACCCCCTGTTGGCAGATATAGCAAGTGGTACCGTCTTTTTGGAGAGCAATTTGGCAATATCTATCAAAGTGTACAATGTGCATTTCCCATAACTCACAGTTCTGCTTCTAAAATGCCTCCTGAAGATGGAGCATTTTTAACCTTCTTGCTAATTGCTCTCTGCGTGCTTGTACCACCCATAGTGGTGCAAACTCCCACCCACAGTGCCAGGAGCTCCCAGCTCCACCTCCTTGGCAGCACTAAGTCCAGCGTCTTTTCCTTTGGGCTCTGATCCCTGCGGCTTTCTCTTCTGTGAATTGCTTGTTCACATTTTCCGCCTATTTCTAGTCATTTGTCTTTTTTTCTTATTGATGGCAGTGTTCCATAATCTCCATGCTCCAAGGAAGCCACATGCATTGCAGATTTCTCCTCCCAGTCCAGAGTTGGATTCCTCTGTTGTATAGAAGTTTTAAATTTTAATGCAGCCTAACATCCATCTTTTCCTTTAGGATCTGTGCTATCATTTTTCCTTGTTAAAGACAACCTTGAGTTTAAAGATATTCTCTTCTAAAAGCTCTAAAATATTGATTTCACTTTAAGATTTTTAACTTGCCCTAGCTGGTTTGGCTCAGTGGATAGAGTGTCGGCCTGTGAACCAAAAGATCCCGGGTTCGATTCCGGTCACATGCTCAGGGTTGCAGGCTCGATCCCCAGTAAGGGGCAGCCAATCAATGGTTCTCTCTCATAATTTATGTTTCTATCTCTCTATCCCTTCTTTTTTGAAATCAATAAAAATATATTAAAAATGTTTTAACCCATCTGGAATTTATTTATCAATATAATATGAGATATGGTTCAAAGTTTATTGATTCTCATGTGGTTTTCACATGAGTGGGGTCTATGGCCAGTTCTCTATTGATCTCTGGTCTGTATTTAATCAGATGCCTCAACTACTATTACTTGGAGAAAAGCCATTGGTACCATGTATCCCTCCCTCTTGTTCTTCCTCAAAATTGTCTTGGCTATTCTTGCCTTGTGTGCTTCTTTATGAGATTTAAGGTCAGCCCTACAAAGTTTTATTTAGACTGTTTGATACTGGCCCACAGCTGTTGAATCACTGTTCTGTTATTTTGTTCATTTCATTATTTCTTTCTCTTTGTGTTTCAGTTTGATAACTGTTGCCCTGTCTTCAAGTTCACCAATTCTTTCTTCAGCTATGCCACGTCTATCTATGGACCTATCAAAAACATGTTTCATCGGATTTTTATTTCCAGCATTTCCATTTGAATCCTTCTTATAGTTCTCATCTCTCTGCTGAAATTTCCCACATATTCATGTATGTTACCCACCTTTTCCTCTACAGCCTTTAACATATTAATCACTTTATATTTCCTGTCTGATAGTTGCATGGAGTTTATATATCAGTTTGTGAAGAATTAGCCCCCTAAAAATTTAAGTTGGAAAAAGCAAGGTCCAGTTACATGTCTGTATATGCTTCCATTTGCTTACAAAAGAGGGGGAATAAACACATATACATGTGTCTATTTATATAAACACAGCACGTCTTAGAAGGATTCTGGGCCTGGGAAACCTGTAGTCTTTGGCCAATTTGGAGGTTAGGGGCACTGACCTCACACATATAACTATAGTCAGCCCTCTGCATACTCAGATTCCCCACCATGGAGTTGACTCTTGAACAATACAGGTTTGAACTGCATGGGTCAATTGGAAAAAAAAAAAAATCCATATATAATTGGACCCATGCAGTTCAAACCCATGTTTTTTTTAAGGGTCAACTATATACTCTTTTTTACTGTTTGAATTTTTTAAATGTGCACTTCTTACTTAAAAAACAACAACAAAAAAACACATTGATATTGGTAACAAGATCCTTGCTCAGTGTCATTCCCAACCACTTCCCATCCTGCCTTTGGCCAACGCCCTTTGGCCACACCCTCACCAGGGCCCCCAACTTACCAACGCAGGTGAGGTAGAGCACTGTGTACGCCAGGGGCGGGGGCTTATGTGCGGAGTAATAGGAAATCTGAACCTGTGGAGAGATGGGCCCAGGTTCATGTTGGCTAAGCCAAGAGCCCCCACCCTAAGGAGACCTTGGAATATCTAGCAACGAGGGGAGGAGATCTCTGTGCACTGAGCTTGAATTTACCAACTCAGCCCTTCCTTTAGCCTTCTCGGTGCCATTTATTTGTCCATGCTTTGGTTGGCCTATCTGTAAAATGGGCCTACTATGGAGACCTGGTCCCAGCGCTGCCGATGGCTACTATGTGATTTTGGCAAGCCCCTCTCCCCTTTGAGTCTCAGTCCCACCATTTATAAAATGAGGAGTTCAGACTGGGCAGGGTTTGGGACACTCTCCAAGCCAATGTTTTTATCTCTGGGACTCAGACAGGCCTGGACTCAGAGAGCCCAGCACCTCTGGGTTGTATGACCTTGGCCAAAGCCCTTCCCAGCCGGCTCAGTTTCCGCATCTGCAAACTGGGACCATACAGGTTCCTGTCTCAGAGGACTATAGTGCAACCTAAAATAACACGTGTCAAAGACTGATCGCACAGAAAGTGCCAGCAAACATCAGCTGTAGTGAGCGGTGGGCGGGCGGCATTGTGTAAGGGCTCAGATTCAGATGCCTCACGTGGAAATATCCTGGGAAAAGTTCCTATCTGCTCTGGGCCTCAATTTCCTGGGCTGGAGAGTGGGGGATAATGACAGTTCCTACCTGCAGGAGTGATTATAGGCTGTGAGGATTAAGGGAGGAACTCGTGTAACATACTCAGCACGGTGCCTGGCCCACAGCTAGCACCCAGTAACTGTCCAAGGCGGGGCCGGAGATGGTGAGGATAATAAAGCAGTTGGAGCCGGATACATCAAAGCCACCTTGTTGGGAGGGCTGGATGGGCTCATGGGCAGTGCTCTTAAAGGGACAGTTTTCCAAAACATGGTTCCTGACATGGAGAGTAATTCCATCGCTCCCGTACGACAAGTCCTGGTTCCCATCAGCCATATAAGGTGGCATCGCCTATGCCAAGCTCAGGGGCCACCCCATTTCTCCCACATTCTAAGTGTACCCTGCCCTGGGGCCGGAAGGTTGCCTACAGCCGGGGCAGGTTAAAGACACTCTCTGTTAGCTGAGTGAGCAGAGAGAGGAGGGAAGGGAAGTCATTATGCCCCCAGGAAGGGAAGGGAGGGGACAGGAAGAGAGTAGATTAGAGGAAGAAGAGGCAACTTGGGGAGATGTCGCCATGGGAAGATGTCTCACCAGAAAGAGCATCCCTCCCTGCCCCTGGTCCCTGCTTTCTCTCCTTCACACGGAGCTGCAGGGATAACCTAAGCAACCTCAGCCCACAGGTGGGGAAACTGCTTACAGAGGACACACACTGTGTGCGTTGTTGTTTGTTTGTTGTTTGTGTTTTTGTTCATCCTCACTAGGGAATATTTTTCCCATTGCTTTTCAGAGAGAATGGAAAGGAAGAGGGGAGAGAGGAGGAGGAAGAGGGAGAGAGAAACATCGATGTGGGAGAGGCACATTGACTGGTTGCCCCAGGAACTTGACCAGGAATCGAACCTGCGGCCCCCTCAGTGCATGGGCTCAATGCTCTAACCACTTAGAACCATTGGCCAAGGTCACACACTTTGGTTTCTTGTTTGTTTGTTTTTTGTTAATCCTCACCTGAGGATCTTTTTCTATTCATTTTTTAGAGAGAGTGGAAGGATGGGGAGAGAAGAGAGAGAAAAACGTCAACGTGAGAGAGACACATCAGTTGGTTGCCTCCCACATGCACCCCAACCAGGGCGGGGCATCAAGCCTGCAGCCGAGATACATACTCTTGATACCGATGCTCTATCCACTGAGCACACTGGCTAGGGCCACACTTTGTGTCTTTAAGTCTCAGCGCTGGCTGGCTGCAGGGCCAGGCACTTACTCACCATGCTACTCTGTACTCCGGTAAAAAGAAGGCCCAGAGAGGCTAGATCACTGCCTCCCCGGGCTGCCCCAGGCCAGGGACCCACTCACATGACTGTCGTTGACGTCATTGCTGGGGGAGTTCATGACCACAATGATCTCCAGGCCTGCATTACAGCGCCACCGCCGGGTGTCCGCGCGCTCCCGGCCCCTCTCCGCGCTGGGGGAGATGTAGATGTCCACGCCGGGGGTCCCGTAGACCTCAAACGTCTCTGTGCCCTCCGGCACTGACCTGGGAGAACAGGGAGCCGTGGGAAGTGCTGGAGGGGGCAGCCCTTGTTCGGCTGCTTGAGCTTTGGGTCAAAGTCTTGCTTCCTCCAGGAAGCCTTCCCTGACCACCCCAGGCCTCTCAGATCCTCCCAGTGAGCTCCTGGGAGTCAAGCCTCCACCACCCATAAATGGATATGCAGTCTTGCATTCCAAGGCTCCATGTGCATTCACATTTCCCCTGTGCGTTTCCCAGGCATTCACTATGGGATTAAGAAGTCCGTGATGTTATCTGACCCCGGGACTGCGCTTCCCTCACTCCAGCTCGTCGGGGCATCCTGCTTGAAATCAGTCTGATCATTTTCTTATTGTCTGAGGGGCACCCACTGTGTCCACAGGCACCGTGCTCCCCAGAGCCTTCGATCCCACTGGGAGCCGAGGACAGAGCTCCACCCAGGGCAGCCAGACGGGGCTCAGAGCCACGGGGTCAGGGGTAGGGCCTGGACCGGAGTCAGGAGTCAGACACTAGACAGGCTGGATTGCACATCAGCCGGGTGACCTTGAGTAGTCGCCTGGCCTCCCTGCACTTGGTCATCTCACCTATAAAGTGGGATAATGACCCCCCACTTAGCCAGACTCACTGGCCATCATGAGGCTCACATGCGGTCATTGGAAGGAAAGGCTACCAGGTGTGTGACCTCGAGGGAGCGGGCGGCCTCCCTCTGCCTCAGTGCCAGCGCCTATAAAGGGGGGATAATGAGAAGATCAAAGGAGGGGGGGGGTGTAAGTGCGCCAGGTGAGCGAAAGTCAGGGTCACCGGAACCCGTGCCCTCATTTCGCTGCGGGAAAACGGAGGCTGCAGAGCAAAGGGACCAGACGGTAGGACTCCAGACCCCCAGGGCAGTGCTCATGCCTCATTATGGGAGCTGTGTGTTAAGAAGATCAAAGGGGCTGAAACCGGTTTGGCTCAGTGGTAGAGCGTTGGTCTGCAGACTGAGAGGTCCCGGGTTCGATTCCGGTCAGGGGCATGTACCTTGGTTGCAGGCACATCCCCGGTAGGGGGTGTGCAAGAGGCAGCTGATCGATGACTCTCTCTCATCGATGTTTCTAACTCTCTCTATCCCTCTCCTTCTCTGTAAAAAAATTAATAAAATATATTTTTAAAAAAAAGAAGATCAAAGGGGTGGCTGATGGGAGGTCCTGCGTCAGGTCCGGGAGGATCTGGGTGTCCCACTTCTTGGAGGTCAGCAGAAGTGGCCAGCCCATGTCCCCCGGCCCAGCCCCAGGAGGTGCTTGTGGCTTGGAGCCCCGGTTTCTCCCCAGACGAGGCTCTCCGCGCGCAGGACAAGCCAAGGCCTCCAGCACCACGCCCTCCCAGCCAGCCCAGGAGGCGGGGAAGGGAGGGTGATGCGCGGCAGAGGGTCTGCCAGGGATGGAGGCACTTCCTGGGGTTCAGGACTCTCGGTGCTGAGACCTAGAAGGTCTTGGGCAAACTGGGACAGCTGGTCATCCTGGCAGTGCCCACCCTGGGACCCCCCTGGTGATTCCAGAACCAGAAGTGCCACGGGCAGGGCCCTGGGACCTGCACTCAAAACCACCCTGATGCCCAGCGAAGCCAGAAGCACAGTGAGGGTGGGCTAGCTCAGCAATGCTGGAGCCCGGTGCCCCAGGGCCCACGGGGTGACTCCAGGTGAGCCCACCCTGTGCTGGGAAACAGGACAAGTCAGGTCTCCCCTGGAGCCTCGTGTCTTCCTTCTGATGGTGAGAATGGTGACGCAGGCGGCTCCCATAGCCCTATTATCCCCACTTTGCAGATGAGGAAACTGAGGCTCAGGGATGGCAGGTGACTTATCACACAGCTAGTAAGTGACAGCCAGGACTCGTGGCCTGCTCTTTCCCTACTCCCCTGCAAACCCAAACCCATGGGCCTCTGGAAGATAATAGCAGACTTTCTGAGCCGAGGAACTGACAGGAAAGGCCCCTGTAAGCTGAAAACACACAAGTCAACAAGATTACCATCAAGGCCCCCCCCCCACCCCCGAGTGGTCCCCCAGGGGCAGGGGAGACCAAGGCCCAGGCAGCTCTGGCTCCTGGGGGAGGTACCAGCTGCTCCTCCCGCTCAGTGAGGCTCCCAGATCCTGGCCTCTTAGTCAGAGCTCTCGGGTGAAAATCGGCTGCAGACAGCGGGGAGCTGCTTTGTCACCTCAGAGGCACCTGGGAGCAGAGCTTGAAACCCACTGCTCTTCAGGGTACATGGGGAAACTGAGGCCCAGGAAGGAGCAGGAGGTTGTTCCAAATGACACTACAAATGGTGGCAGAGCTCAGACCAAACCTCGGGGTCACTGGCCCACAGGTGCCCAAGCCTTTCCACCCCATTAGACCACCGCTGAGCAAGGGGCAATGTGGGCTGTTTGCCTTCCACCGAGGGCAGCGACTCTCAACCCTGGCTGTACGTTTGTCCCCGGGGCGTGGCTCGGCACAGGAATCCTTGCTCGGGAAAACACAAACCCCCGCCCAGTCAGGGCCATCTCCAACCCAACACGAGGCAGGAAGACAGGGTTTAATCCTCTGCCTCAGACAGAGCGGCCCAGGATCGTGCCTGTGCTCATCCCTCAAGGCTCTGGCTGGTGCCCTTCCTCCAGGAAGCCTGCCCTGATTGCTCAGCCTATGCTACAGTCTCTTTTCTCATCTCCTCCTTCTCCCAATACAGTTCAGAGGTCGCTCCCCGGGGTATGGCAGGCTTGGGGATACTTGAGGCTGTCCACAGGGTCAGGGTAAAGCCTCGATATGGTGACAAGGATGATAATCATGGTGGCAGTCACCATAACTGAGTGTGCACCACAGGCCAGGCTTCACCTCATGCTCTGCACGCACAATCTCACTCAATCTTCCCAAGAGCCCTGGGAACTCAAGGCCAAATTGTTCGGGTTGCTTCCTGGCTCTGCGCTCCCCGCTGGCTGTGTGACACATGGGGCAAGTTACTCAACCTCTCTGTGCCTCAGTTTCCCCACCTATAAAATGGGGAAGATGATAATGTCTGCCTCCTAGAATGGTTAAGAGAATTAGCAAACATATGTAAAGCACCAGGCAGTGACTGGGTGGAGCAGGCTCTAAGTATCATTGCTGATATTATTATTATTATTATTGTTGTTGTTGTTATTATTATATCATTTCCATCATACCGAGGACTCAGGTAAAGCAACTTTCCTAGGGTCAGACAGCTGCGAAAACGCGGAGCCAGGACTGAGTCACCATGCCCACTGCCCCTTCTCCCACTAGCCCACAGTCCGAGTGTCAGGATTGCTCAATCATGGCCTCTCTGAGCCGGAGATTTCTCACACTAACCCAGGACTGCTCTGTCTGCCGGGCAGGAATCCCTTCCGCGGTGGGGGCATAATGCATGGGCATCAAACAGCTGGAGGAAACAAACCCTCCTCCTCAAGGGGCGGGCAGCCAAGTTCATAAGGCTCCTGGCCATGAGTGGGTTTGAATCCCGACTTGGCCACTTAGTAACTGTGTGACCCGAGCAAATGGCTTGCCCTCCCTGTGTCTCGGTTTCCTCACCTGTCAGATAAGACAAAGAGGAATAAACTTAGCTCATACGGTGGTTGTGGAAGTTAAATTTAAGAGGCTTGTTAAGCTCTTAGAACAGGGCCTGGCACTGAGTAAGTGCTATAGACGTGTAAGTAATGGGGGGGAGGGGAGGGAAGGAAAAAAAAAAGATTGATGCTCTGTTTTCAGGCTCATCAGCAGGAACTGGGGATGGGGAGGGCAGTATGTCTCTTCCTATTTCTATGTGCTCAGCCAGACTCTCAGCCCAGCCTGCAGGGTCCCCCAGACTGAGAAAATGCGCAAGCCCCGTTGCTCCAGCACCACCACCATTCCCTCCTCCCTAAGGCCCTGGCCAGAGCTCAGCCACCGTAAGCCTCTCTACCCACCTTTGGCCCCCCACACTTCGAATTTCCTGGCTAGGGTCTTTCCTCGCCAAAGGTGAGGACCCAAGCTCTTGTGATTGGCTGGTGTTCCAAGGCCAAGGCTCAGGAAAAGGCAGCCGAGCCAGGCCGGAGCCTGAAGATGCCCTACACAGCTCATAGGGAGCTCACACCGAGGGCCCGCAAAGCCCAGGCCTCCGGCTCTTACCCATAAATGTCCACCAGGGTCTCCACGCCGGCCACGCACACGGCACTGGTGGGGTGCTCCAGGGACACACGCACGATCCTCTGCAGGGACATGCTGGCCTCCGACAGGGCCGGGGCCTCACAACCCAGCACTGCCTACCTGCAGGCCCCCTGGCCAGTGGTTTAAAAGAGCCTGGCCCTGCCCCTCCAGCCTAGGGTGCTAGCTCATTGGCTGCCGTCCTGGAGGCCACGCCCCTTCCTAGAGCCAGGATCTCTGGATTGGCTGGAAGAAACCTGATTTGCATAGGAACTTGTTGCTTCCACCCCAGCACTGAGGGAGTTAATTTCTGGCTTTAAAGGGGAGCAAGTCTCTACAGGTACCTGGCCAGAGCACAGGGGCCTGGGGGCGTGGGAGATGGTGGGGTACAGAGCTGTGCAGTTTTGGTCTGTGTCCATTTCCCATCCTCCTCATCCCCTTTTCCTGCATTTTCAGAGTAAAGTGGGGGGGGCTTCTCTACCCTGCTGGGGAACTGGCAAAATGCAGAGTCCTGGGCCCGGCCTCAGTCTGATGCATCTGGACTTTTTACAAGCGCCCCGAAGGATGTGGTAAACACCGGCCTCTCTCTTTAAGTCTGTGGACTTTAGAGGCAGGATTGGATGTCAGCCCTGGCTCAGCCACATCCTGGCTGGGTGAGCTGGGCGAGACACTGATTGTTCTGTGCCTCAGCTTTCACATCTGATAAGTGGGTGCTGTACCGGCTTACATGAGACAATGTAGGTATAGCTCTAGTACAGAGCTTGGCATTATTTCATGATGAGCGTTGTTGTTATTCTTTATTATTATTATTATTATTATTATTATTAGATAACAAAGCCTCTGGGAGGGGGGAGTGATGAGGGTGAAAAAGCTCTCTGACTAGGGGGAGCTTAGAGTGCTGGAGCAGGCTTGCTCTTCGGGTGGGGAAGCTGAGGCGGAGCGGACTTAGAGGCACCCGGAGGAACAGCAGGAGCCAGGGCTCTGGCAGGAGGGGCCTCGGGTTCAGACTCCGCCATGAAGAGGGCTCTCGGGGCCTGGTTTCCTCACCTGTAGAAAATGTGGCTAATCACCAGCCCTGGCAGAGAGCGTGGCAGGGGCACGCCCTGCCCCCAGGGCGTAAAAGGTGCTGAATAGAGGTTTCCTCTCTTCTCCCCGGTGCTGTGCCGGTGATGGCTGAGGCCAGGTGGAGACCAGGACCCGCTTCCCAGAGTCCCCGGCTAAAGCACTTGCGGAAGTCAGGGACCTCAGCAGGACTCTAAGGCTGGCGCTCTGGTCTCCCAGTTTCGGGGGGTGGGGGGAGGTCCTCAGGGAGAGGGGCTGGGCTGCCAGGCCCGATGGCAGCCTCACGTTCTGGGCTGTAAAATGCTTGCTGGCTGACGCAGCTCTGGGTAAGAGTTTGAGTTCAGGAGGAAGTCCTAGACAGTCTCCTCAGCCCACAGTGAGCACCGTTGGGAGATAGATACAGGAAGTGGGGGGCTGCCCACCCCTACCCCAGGCCCACTGCACTGGGAACAGAGCCCTGACTCTCCCTTCGGCAGCAGAGCCAGGCCTTTGCCTCTTCCCAGTTATGACCAGCTTTTAGGAACAGATCTGTGGCTCGTTCAGACTAAAGTGTCAATGACGGGTGGCAAGGCTTTTGCCTCTAAGTGCACAACAAAAGCGAAAATAAAGTGAACGAGTGGGTGGGTCAGGGACTGTCAATCTGAGCAGCCACCAGTGTGTAGGATGCGAGGGAGGTACCTTCATCCTTGAAATCAGACTGGTGAGTAACGCAGTGGCTTTATTATTATTATTATTTTAATATATTTTATTGATTTTTACAGAGAGGAAGAGAGAGGGATAGAGAGTTAGAAACATTGATGAGAGAGAATCATGGATCAGATGCCTCCTGCACACCCTAACCCTAACCCAGGGCTCTTCAGTCCACAGGCTGACGTTCTATCCACTGAGCCAAACTGGTTAGGGCAACGCAGTGGCTTTAGAGGCAGAAATGAAAGGGGATTGGGGCACCAGTGGTATGGGGCTCCGGGCACCAGTCCCGCTGGGGCCCTCCGGCCTCTGTCCATAGCCCCAGTCGCCTTCCCTCTGATGGAGCAGCCTGCCTGGCTACCCGGTGGTGAGGTGGGCGAAACTCCCTTCCCTCCTCCTCCTCACACCCCACACACAAACGCCAAGGAGGCAGCCACTGGAAGAAATGCATGCTGACATTTTTATTGACCAGAAAGGAGGTGACCGGTCACCTGGATCGTCTTCAGAGGGGACATGAGTGTCCCCCACCAGCCCTTGCGGCAATTCTGGCACTTCGCACACCCAGTGCTGCTCTGGGGTCCTGCTCCCCGTCTCTCTGCGTTACCCCCTTCCCTCTCCACCTTCACCTGGGGCCCCAGCCCCTGAAGATATCTCTTCTCCTCTTGGCTCCGTCTAGGTTTCCTTTTGGTCACGATTAGAGAAGGAGCCGGTAGGACCGGGGGCTTGCAGATGGGGTCCCACAGAGCCTTCCAGAAGGGGACGGGGAAAGTATGCTTCCCCTTCCACCACCTTCCACCAGAGCGGTTCCATTTTTATCAATTTCCTATGTTGGCTTTCCACGTAAGCATCTGATTACGGAGTGTCCCGAGGTCAGCAGAGTTTAACAGCAGCTGGCTCAGCCCAGGTCTCACCAGGGGCCGCTGAAAATCCCCAGGTAAAGGCTCAGAGGCTGGGGGGGAGGGGCGCCCTGAGGGGGCCCCTCAAGCAGTGGGAGGAAGAGAAGAGGTCTGCTCCCTGCTGCCCAGGCCTGTCTGGGGCGAGGGCCACCTCTCACCCTGCACTGGCCAGCCTGCCTGCCTGCCTGCCTGTGCAGTCCTGGTGACCTCCCAGGGGCCGGACCTTTAACCCTGTGGCAGCTGCATCTTCCCTCCTAGACAAGGGGACACAGGACACAGGTGAAACCCAAGCTACGCTCGGGTCATGGGGTTGCTGAGGGAGCCCAGGCAAGCCTTCCCCTCCCACCGCCTGCAGAAGGAAGGGAATAATTAGAGACTATTAAAGGGAATTAAACCCCACCTTCAGAGATAGCCTAATGGCCCCCCACCCTCTCCTAACATCCGGGCTCCTCCCTGCTGCATCTCGAGCAGCCAGCTGCCTGCCTCACAGGCAGAGTCCGGAACCCAGGACCCGGGAGCCCAGGACACGGAAGCCTGGCCCCAGCTCCTGTCCCGTGCCCCAGGCCTCTCTGCCAGCCTGGCACACCCCCTCCTGCCAGGCTTCCTGCCTTTGATGCCCTCCCAGGCCTCCCTTTGACCTCCTCGCGTTTTGAGCTGGAAGCAGCCAGCCCTCGTAATTAAAGGCTAGCTGAGCAGATAACAAGCACCCTTCTGAGGACAGAGTCAGGCATTAGAGGGGTTTAGTTGCTTTTTTTTTTTCTTCTTCTTCTTTTTAAAGCAAACCCTCCGCAGCTGGCTTCCCCCATCTTTATGGGCCTATGTAAACCGGCTGAGGGGGCTGGGAGGCCACAGCCCGGGGGTCCCCTGCAGGAGAAGACAGCCCAGGCCCCTGGTCCTACAGGAGCCACAGGTGGCCCAGGCCCAGGGCCCTCACATCGGAGCCCAGGCTCCCCGGGCCCCGTTCCTGGCAGTTGGAAGAGAGGACTGACACCCGGCAAGCACCAAGGGCCCCTCAGGACGGAGGGGAGCGATGCAAAGCCAGAGCTGCTGGTCTTCTCCGGCCCCCTGGGAGCTGGGCTGGGGTGGGGGAGGGAAGACGAGGGTGGTCCTTCTCTGGCGGGCAGGCCGCTCCGGAGGGGAGGCTGTGCGGTGCCCATCCTGTGTTCCCGTGCCCACGGTGGCCAGCACGTTTGCGGGCACTTGAGGGATGTGCACGTAGACCTCCCCCCGGAGGATGGAGGCCGGGGAGAGGTTCCTCGCTTTCACTCCGGCGGGCTTCCCAACAGGCGGGCAGAGAGGATGGCGGGCGGGGAGCAGGCTCAGGGCACCATGTGCCACCACTTGAAGGGGAAGGGCTGCCGGCGCACGTTGGTCCCGCAGTGGATCTCCCCGAGCAGCTTGTGGTAGGACAGGTAGTCGTCGATGAAGATGCAGTGGAGGCCCAGCGGCTCCAGCAGGGACCGCACCTTCTCCTCCAGGCAGCAGCGGCCGTTGATGATGGGCCCGTAGGGCTTGGGGATGCCCAGGTGCTTGCCCAGGACCACCATGTTCACCTGCGGAAGAGACAAGGCAAGAGGGAGGCCCGGCTGGCTGCGGACACTTGGCACATGGGGGACCCTTCTGGCCTGTGGCTCTGGCAGACACACCCCCAGGGCCTGTCCCACTGTGGCCAGCATCCCTGGGCCACCAGGGCCGGGGCTCTCTCAGAATGAAGGTCCTGCCCAGCTGGTGTGGCTCAGTGGTTGAGCATCGACCAATGAACCAGGAGGTCATGGTTTGATTCCTGGTTGGGGCCGGCAGGAGGCAGCAGATGGATGATTCTCTCTCATCGTTGGTGTTTCTGTCCCTCTGTTCCTCTCCTTTCCTCTCTGAAATCAATAAAATTATATTTTTAAAGAAAGAACAAAGAAGGTCTATGGAAGTAGAGAAGAAATAGATCTATGGTTGGGAGAGAGGATTGCCAACCGGCAGGGCTGTTAGTAACATCCATGGGAGATTTATATAAAGACACACCTTCCTCTAACACATCCTTCCATCTCTCAGAAAATTGGCATAACAACTTGGTTAGAACAAGAGTTTACCATCATCTGACAGACACTTGTACAAAAAAATATGCCATCGCCCTAGATGGTTTGGCTCAGTGGATAGAGCGTTGGCCTGTGGGCTAAAGGTTCCCAGGTTCGATTCGGGTCAAGGGCAGATCCCGGGGTTGCAGGCTTGATCCCCAGTAGGGAGCATGCAGGAGACAGCCAATCAATGATTCTCTTTCATCGTTGATGTTTCTATTTCTCTCTCTCTCTCTCCCTTCCTCTCTGAAATCGAATATATATATATATATATATATATATATATATATATATTTTCCATCTACACAGTCTACGGTGTGACTGTCCATTTGTTCAATGCACAGCTTGCTCAACTGTCCCTGGAAGCCCTGGTAATTACCACCATGTGTTGAGCATCTGATATATCATCACTAAACTGTACAGCCTTCCTCTGAGGCTGGGCCTGGGACAGGTTAAGTAGCGTGCTCGAGGCCACACAGAGAACTGGGGGGCTGAAATCTGGTTTGGTCTGGCCCTTACCAAAACTCACACGCTGTATCCTCTGCCAGAACGGAGCACTTTGGTGGCCTGGGGCTGAGACTGGGGTAAGCAGCTGGGAGCCCTTGGGGGCACCTGGGCTTATCTCCAGCGGCATCCCTGCTTCCCTGAGGGCCCCGGCTGGGGGCCCTAGAGGTGAGGAAGGGACATGTCCCAGTGCAGGGCGCGGAGGTTCTTAAAGGAAAAGTCAGCCTCTGCTTGATGGCCAGAGGAGGGGACCCTCTGGACCCGCTTCTAGAGGGGAGTGCTGGGTCATCTCAGGGGGAGGTGGGCTGTCCCATTCTCCAAGCCCTAGCTCCTCACCTCCTAGTCTGCCCTGCAGAGCCATCTAGGCCGGAATCAACATTTAGCTGGCGGGTCTCAGGCCTTGAACGACCCACCTGCTCACTAATGGGCCAGAGTCTGCCAGGGGAGGGGTGGGGCCGGGAGGCTAAGGGGAGGGAGAGGAGCCAGGTGCGGGGTGCAGAACAGAGCCAGCCAGGTGACCCCTCCTGGATGAGAACTCGGGAGGCCGCCCCCTGGCTTGCTGGGGGACCTTGAGCAAGCCAACCCTTCCCCTCTGTGGCCTCAGTTCCCCCATCTGACAAACGAGGGGTTCACTGAGCATTCCCTGCAGGCCCTTCCAGGAAACACAGACCGGGACCCTATGGTGTGTGTTGGGGAGTGGGCTTCTGGCAGGTGTGGGCAAGGCCACAGCCAAAAGAGGGCTGACCAAGGTCATGGGCTCTGACCCAGGCCTTACCAGCAACCCTCAGCCAGACAGAAGTTGGTCACCCCTTAGAACTCTGCTGCCCGGTATGGTAGCCACTAGCCACCTGTGACGGTTAAAACGCAAACTAAAGTGAAAATTTGGTCAGCCACACCAGCCACATTTCAAGGGCTCAGTAGCCACGTGTGGCTCAGTGGCTCCCATGTCATTCTGTGCAAATACAGAACATGCCCATCACCCCCGAAAGGTCTCACGACACTGCCTCAGGACGGTGGCTCTCCACCAGGGGCGATTTGCCCCCGGGGCATTTTGGTTCCCACAACAAGGGGGGAGGGGGAGTGCTGCTGGCATCTTGAAGGCTGCGGGGACAGAGATCCCGGCACCATTCCCAAGGGAATAATGGGCACTTTGGCCAGGACCATGCCGATAGCATCGGGCCTCGCCCAGGGCCAGGCGGGTGAGCTCACAGTCTCTCACCTGCTTGTCAGCTGCCCAGGTAATGACAGCCCGGGAGGTGCTGCCGCCTGTCCCACCTGCTGGCCTCAGGAGCCCCGTGGGGGAGCAGAGAAGGCGGCTGAGGCCCAGAAATGGAAGCCCCAACATGTGGACCCAAACCCACTCTTTTTTTTTTCCCATTTGGGGAAAGCCACGCCCTGCGCCTGCGGGATGTTGTGCAGCATCCCTGCCCCCGCCCCCAACTGGGTGCCAGTGGCACCCCCTTATTTAGGCAATCGAAATGCCCTGGGGGCAAAGTGGCCCTGGTGGAGAGCCACTGATTGGCACGGAAAGCACACACAGGCTGGGGGGTGCGGGCCGCCCCGCCTGTGCCACCAGTCCCTGGACAGGGTTTCTCTGCTCTTCTCTGGAGGCCCAATGGGGTCCCCCCAGGCCCCGGCCAGGCCCCAAGCACCAGCTCAGCTCCATCTCTCACCATGTCAGGGAAGAAGGCTTCGGCGTAGGGGCCCCTCAGGTAGAAGAGCTGCGGGATGTCCACGATGTCCCGCTCCGTCAGGCCCAGCTCCCGCTTCAGCACCTCCCGGTTCCAGTCGATGCATTTCTGGGGGGAGAGGAGGATCCAAGGCTTGCAGAGTGCCTACTGTGTGCAGCAGCCTCTTTTTGCGACTTTGACCTTTGTGCCTTTGCTACCCCAAGGTGGGGAAACGGAGGCTCAAATGACCTTCCCGAGGGCCCTACCCTACCCACAGGTCTCAGCAGCCCACAGCCGTTCTCTCTGGATGATGGGGGACCCCCAAGAACAGGCGGCACGCCTGCTCCTCACCTGCACAAAGACGCTGTCGCTCTGGAGGATTCTGTCGGCCAGCAATTCATTAATACTTCTCTTCATCTGCTGCTCTAACCCTGGGAGAGAGAGAGAGAGAGAGAGAGAGAGAGAGAGAGAGAGAGAGAAAGATGTCGCATGGGCTCAGGGAGTCCTGCCCAGGCCACCGTGGACCCAGGCCTTCATGATCTGGGCCAGACTTTCCTCCCCACCTCAGTGCCAGGGCCTGAAGCAAGGATGGAGAAAGCCAGAGAAGGAAACCCTGGTAGGACCTGGCTCTGGCTGCCAGTAAATCCTGGGACTGGATCACAGACCCCTTGGGAAGGGACAGCTGGGCTCAGGGCCTAACAATCACCTTACGGTTACCATTATTGAACGCCCACCATCTTCTGGGACTCCCACTGAGTTTATTATTCACCTTTCAAGCACTGCTAGGTAGGGTTCATCATCCCCCCAACTCAGAAAAGAGGAAAGGGGGGCACTGAGAGGACAGAACGCATCTGTGATGTCACAGCCAGCAAATGGCAAGACCGGGATTTGGACCCAGGTCTCTCCAGGCCGCAGGACACTCCGCATCCCTTCCCAGGCTCTGTTCCTCCCGGGAGAGCTCTGCGCACTGTGTGGGGAGGGGAAGGCGCTCCAGGGGGCCACCAGGCCTCCGGAGGGTCTGTCCGCTCCCAGAGAGGGTCTGCAGAGGGGCCCTGACCACCCTCCTGGCTCCTGGACCCTCTTCCTTTACACCCCTAGCCCTGCTGCTCCCTGCGGCATGGCCCGGGAAGGCAGCCTCCCTCTGAGTCTTGGTCTCCTAGTCTGTGGAAAGGGATAAGGAGAGGGCTGGGAGACCCGAGGGGTCAGAACGAGTGCCCAGCAAAGAAGGGCACACGGGCATGCTCGCTGCTCCCTGTTCTTTTCCTGTCCCGGGATGTGGCCAGGGACCACCCCCCAGGCACATCACCACCTCTCAGCTCCCCTTTGCTAGCCCAGGAGAGGGAGCGCCCTCATCCCTAGCTCCCACGTGAGAGTCAGGAGAATTAGTGACATCAGGCTCTCAGCTCAGACCTGCAGACAAAGGGCCTGGAGACGGGGCACGGCCAGAAAAGGCATCGGCGGTGCCCAGGGCTGGCAGTGCCAGGGCAGCGCCCCCGCAGGACGCCTGGGTCCTTGGCACTCACCCTCGAACTGGAGCGCCTTCCCGTGGCCCTCCACTTTCTTCTCCTGGAACAGTTTAAGGCAAGCGCTGGGGCTCGCCAGGAGCAGCCGGAAGCCCTGCACAGAGGGAGGGGGAAAGCTCAGTGCGCAGTTCCCCCCAGATGCCGGAGACCCCAAACTCAGGAGGGGCTGAGTTCAGAGGCCAGACCATGCACGCGATACTCCTCTCACCTCAGCATCACCCACCGGCTACAAAGACCTACCAACAGGTCCTCCAAGCTGGGTCAGGCCTCTAGGCCTTGGTCCATGACGTTCTCCCTGCTTGGGGGTCCTTCCCTGCTTTACCCACCTGGGAATTCAGGCTCCCTCCCAGGCTGCTTGCTCCCTGAAGGCTGTGCCCTCCCTGGCCATCTCTGCAAGGCGGTCCACTGAGGGACTGACATATTGGCCCAGAGCCCACTGTCTGGGTTTGAATCCTACCCTACCTGTTCATTGCCCTTCTGAGCCTCAGTTTCCTTATCTACAAAATGGGGACAATGATAATAGTAGCCACTTCATGAGAAGTAAATGAATTAAAACATCCTATCTAATAAAAGAGTAATATGCATTTTGACTGTCACTCCAACGCACAAGATGGCTGCCCCCATGTGGTCAAAGATGGATGCCCCATGTGGACACAAGATGGCTGCCACAAGATGGCCAGCAGGGCAGGGCAGTTGGGAGGGACCCAGGCCTGCAGGGGAGGGCAGTTGAGGGGGGGCCAGGCCAGCAGAGGAGGGCAGTTAGGGGCAATCGTGCTCGCAGGGAAGTAGTTAGGGGGTGATCAGGCTGGAAGGCAGAAGCGGTTAAGGTAAGGTGACCAGATGTCCTGCTTTTGGCGGGGCAGTCCCGATTTTTAACAATTTGTCCCACATCGTTTTTAAAAAGTCCCGATTTTTGGAAAGAACCTTTCCAAAAACGGGACTTTTAAAAAAATGCCACGGGATGCGGGACAAATTGTTTAAAATCAGGACTGTCCCACCGAAAGCGGGACGTCTGGTCACTTTAGGTTAGAAACATTCAGGAAGGCACACAGGTGAGCAGTTGGGAGCCAGCAGCCCTGGATTGTGAGAGGGATGTCCAACTGCCCATTTTTAGTAGTAGGATCAGGCCTAAACGTGCAGTCGGACATCTCTCAAGGGGTCCCAGATTGGAGAGGGTGCAGGCTGGGCTGAGGGACACACACCCACACCCCGTGCATGAATTTCATGCACCAGGCCTCTAGTGTACACATCATAGGTGCTCAGTAAATGTTACCAATTTTTTTATCGGTGTCATTTCACGAGGGTCTTGGCAGAGAGATGGGGATCAGAGGAAATACCGTAAGTGTGAGAATGTGTGTGAGTAGTGAGCCACTGAGGGCCCTCCTGACCTGAGCTCGGACCTCCTCTGAGAAGCCCTCCACAATGAATGCCCCCTGGCCTCAGGGTACCCAGCCCCTGAGCTCAGGATGGATTAGGTGTTCAGTTGGTCCCAAATAGCTTTGCCCTGTTTCATCCCATCAGGTCAGGGAGGGCAGAGGTGGTTCGCGCAGGAGAGGGAGCACACCTTTTGGTCGGAGGTGGGCACGAAGGTCAGGAACTCGTCCACGTGGCCCACGGAGAGCCAGTCAGAGTAGAGCTCCACGGGCGCCTGCACCTGCTGGGCCTTCAAGAAGTCACGCACCACCTTGGCCATCCGCCGCCCTCCTGACCTGCGGGGGAGGAAGAGAGTGGCCGTCACCTCATGGTGACCTGTGGGTGTGTCAGATGCAGGGCCCTGATGTCTCCCGCATCTCAGAGTTTTCGAGGATGTAGCACATCTGAGGGTGCGGAGTTTGCATTTTGACAAGCATCTTAGCTGACTCAAGAGAACCACTGCCCCACTCAGCTTGTGGTTCTTGAGATGAAGTCTGAGCATTGTCAAGCCACCCTTTCTTAGCAGAGACAGGGAAGGAGGGCGGGATGAGGGTGGCCTAGAACAGGGGGCAGGGACGCAGGAGCTGGAGCCCCAGGGCCGTGCCCCCAGTTCACAGATGAGGCAGCTGAAGCCTTGTCTAAAGTCAGAACAATATATTATTCTTCGGGCACTTTCCACTCTCCTTGACACAAGTAACCACGTGCAAACACACGTACAGAGATTCTTTTCACTATGTTTTACGAGCCCTAGTCGGTTTGGCTCAGTGGATAGAGTGTCAGCCTGTGGACTCAAAGGTCTCAGTTTCGATTCCGGTGAAGGGCACGTACCTTGATTGCAGGCACATCCCGAGTAGGGAGTGTGCAGGAGGCAGCTGATCCATGTTTCTCTCTCATCGATGTTTCTAACTCTCCCTCCCTCTCTCTCCCACTCTATAAAAAATCAATAAAATATCTTTTTTAAAATGTGTTTTACAAAAAAGGGATCACATGTCTTGCCTGGCTTGTCACTTGAAGGACATACGGATGAATCCCAGCCGGCATCCAATCTGGTGCTTCTACCTTAAACAGAACACAATCCGGCCTTGCCCAGGCTCCTCCTCTGCCACCACCCAGCCAGTGACACCCCCGTCACCTAAACAATCTCAGTGGCCTGTCCCTTTCCCCATTCTCCCCGCTTTCGGCCTTGCTCCTCTGCAACCTAACCAGAGGGGAGCTTTTAAATATGTCAGAACATATCCCTCCTCTGGACAAAACTCTCACATCACTCTCATCTTGCTAACTGTAAATGCAAAGTCTTCGCCAGGACCTGCACAGCCCCACCGATTCTGACGTCCCCTCCTGCCACTCTCCTCTTCAGTCACTCAGGTCCAGCCAAGCTGACCTCCTGCTGTCCCTCTAATACAGCAGGCACGTTCCTACCTCAGGGCCTTTGCACATGCTGTTCTTTCTACTAAGAATCGCTGCCCACTCCCCACAGTTTAATTCAAATGCTACCTTCTTCCACTATGAGGCCTTTGAAATGGAAACAATTCCTCTTACTTTTCTTTATCCAGTGTTTCCCAAAGTGTAATACGCATACCCTCAAGGGTACGGGAAGAGTTTGATGGACATAAGCGTTGCACCGGAGTTTGATGGGGATATGCACTGCACCGTGCTTAGCTGCGCCTAGTTCTACGTTCTCATGAGTACGAGGGGTACTCAGCGTTACGAAAATTATAGAAGGGGTATACATATGTCAAAAGTTTGGGAAACACTGTATCAGTACTGGTTGGCACACTTGATGTCTTATTGGCTGGCATCCCACTAGGATGCAAGTTTTAGGAGGGTCTATGGTCACTCTGTATCTCTTATATAATAGATACTAAAAGTATATCTGTGAATGATATTCATTCCTTTGAACCACTAATCTGTGCTAATCCAGGGCTGATATAAATCAAATATGTCATAGACACCATCTAGTAGGAAGTCCCCACAAGGTAGAACCACCGGATTGGACAACACTGCTTTGATTTTGGGGATGGGATTGTGGGAAATATTTTTCTTGTATTTCTGTTATCTTAATAGAGTGCTGGTAATTTTATTTTATTTATTTATTTATTTATTTATTTATTTATTTATTTTTAGGGAGAGCAGAAGAGAGAAGGAAAGACAGAGAGAAACACCGATGTGAGAGAAACACATCAATTGGTTGGTTTCCTCCTGCACATACTCCGAGCAGGGACCGGGCCAGGGCGGAGTCTGTAACCAAGGTATGTGCCCTTGACCAGAATCGAACCCAAGACCCTTTGGTTTTCAGGCCAAGGCTCTATCCACTGAGCCAAACCAGCTGGGGCCAGTGTTGGCAATTTTAAAAGCCTTCTTACAAAACAGTAAGATGGTAGAGAAGAATTAGACTTTAGAAACTGCACATGAGCAGAAAGTGGCAGGAATCAGAGACATGGAGGGTGGAGGGGGGGCAGAGTCCCTCCTAGGGGCGCTCTACAGCCATCTGCCTGGAGGCAGGGGTAACCCAGGAGGCATCGGACCTGGTCTCTGAGCTACATCAAAGCTGCCACCAGGAGGCAGCATTGCACAGAGGTTGTTCTAAATGTGAGCAAAGAGCGTGGAGAACTACAATTAAGCATGGACCGGCATTTGCTGGGCTCCGTGTGCCTGCCTGAGGCTCCCCACACTCTCCTCACCAGCCACTCGCTCACCTGCAGCCCAGGCCGACCCTGGGCTAGGACAGGACAGCTAGGCTAGGACAGCAGATGTTTTGACCTCCTACAGGGAGAAGGCAGCAGCTCTATCTCCTGCCTCTGCATCAAACTGCACATCTCCCAGCTCCTCTGGCTTTCAGGAGGCTGGAGACCTGGCTTTCTATGTGAGGCCTCCTGAGACATAGATATATATGTACATGCGTCATTAAGCTCACACAATTCAGGCCAAAGACCGTGAACATCCGTTTGTGAGTGTCCTCCTAAGATTCTGTGACCTTCCAAATCCAAGAGTCTACGCCAGTGGTCGGCAAACTCATTAGTCAACAGAGCCAACTATCAACAGTACAACAATTAACATTTCTTTGGAGAGCCAAATTTTTTAAACTTAAACTACTTCTAATGCCACTTCTTCAAAATAGACACCCAGGCCATGGTATTTTGTGAAAGAGCCACACTCAAGGGGCCAAAGAGCCACATGTGGCTCGCGAGCCGCAGTTTGCCAACCACTGGTCTAGGCCTCCGAGCCTCTGATCCTTGAACCCATGCAGGAAGCTAAGGCCGCTTCTCTTTGTTGGCGGTGAGGGAGCCGGAGGGTGGATGCTGTGGTCCATGCCCTCCGCCCCGCGCCCCCCTCTGCCCCGCCTCTCACTTGGGAAAACTGCTGCCGATGAGGATTCGGCCCAGGGGGTACTCCTTGCCGCCCACGGTCACCGGGGGGCTGACGTCCAAGTTGCCGAAGGAGTCGAGGCCGGAGGCGCCAGCGAAAGGGATTTCCTGGGTCACGTATCCAAAGTCGGGGCCCTGTGGGAGGACCGTCAAGACACATGCACACACACACACACCAGAAGGAAGGGTCAGTTAGAACAGAAAATCCACCTCTATCCACTGTTCACAGACTCCCCCATTCTCCGAGCACCCTACAGTTCAATGGAAGCACCCTCACTAGAAAAGCCCCCCGTTTGGAAATCGGGCGACACATTCCTGCAGAACCCGTGGGCCACAGACTACATCCAAGTGGACAGTGGACAGCCTTTTTACCAGAAAGGCAACAAAAACAGCGAATTGAAGCTGTCCTCCTGGGGAAGCACGTAGCTCTGAGCGCATATTAGGAAGGGAAAAGATTGACAACTCTTAGCTTCTTTCCAGCAAGGGGGTAAAAAATGACAAATGAACCCAAAGGAAGTAGAAAGAAGGAAAGGATAAAGGTGAGGGTGGAAATCAGTGGGAAAATGCCCTGGTCAGACACGCCCTCCACCCAGACTCACCCTGCAGGGCTCATTGTTCATTTGCTGGGTCTCGTCCCTGATCCCACCTGGCTGGGGTGAATGTCTTGCCCTCTCTGCCTGAGCACCCAACTTCCCCTCCACAGCCCTCCCCGCTCAGACACCGGGGTTATCCGGGCAGTGGGGCGGGGGGCAGGGAACAGGCAGAGTCCCTGAGCTTCAGGACATTCCTAGGCTAGCCCAGCAGTAAAGCATAGGAGCTATGGAGGCTGTCCAATGTCTACTTGGATGTAGTCTGTGGCCCAGCCTCTCTGGTTTTGCATCTTGGTGCCACCACTAGCTGTGTGGCCTTGGGCAAGCAGCTTAACCTCTCTGAGCCTCAGGAAGGAGAGACCTGAGGTGCCCCCTGGATTGAATAAATAACCTTGTAAAGTTGGGGAGTGCCTGGACCTCAGTACACAGTTGCTAGCGCTGCTCTTGTGTGTAGGAAACAGCACATGCCTGGCACACAGTAGGTGTTCAGAAAACCTTTGTTACCTGAAGAGAGGCCTCAGCTCATAAAAGTAAGAGCCATGAGAACTTAACAAGGGTGCATTCCCTTCAAAGGGCAGTTGGGTTTCCCCAGGGATGACCCTTCTGTTGGCTCCCCCTTGGGGGAGAAAGGTCCTCAAGAAGACTTTATTAGCTAGCCCCTCCCAGAACATGGAGCAATTTGCATTCTATTTGCATATTTGCTCAAACCTCCCACCGACACCCCATTTGCCATAGCCCGTAGGCCACCTGTGTCCTTTTTGCCCCTAAAGGACCAGGACTGGGCAAAACTGATCGGGGTCCCCTAGGAGGAGCCACCCCAGGGGTTCCCACTCCACCCTTGGCCACATACCAGGATCCTCTTATAGGCGAACTCCTTCAGGCCCCGGTCCCGGGGGGAGTCAAAGACCACGGGGAAGGACTTGTGGGGTGCCTCCACGTAGCCGAATTCCATCTCGTCCTGGGAAGAGAGACCAAAGACTACAGTGACCTCCTTGGTGTGGTTTTTCAGAAAGGGGTGATCCCCCCAGGCCGGGGGCAGGGCGGGGCAGCAGATCCTCCCCAAGACCTGGGGGGTGCAGGAGAGACCCCTTGGGACCCTGGCTAGGAGAGAACTCTGTCTGGGACCAGGGCATTTGGAGGGAAGCAGGAGAGACTGGGGTGATGCAGGCAGCGTGAAGCGTTCCCCTAACCTGCATTCCCCACCCTGAGTCCTGGGTCCCAGGGGGCCTGGCTTCTCTGGAGCCTTTCCCGAAGCCCAGTGAAGCCGGGCTCAGGCCGCCCAGGCCACCCACTCTCCCCCAGGGTCTGCTCCGTGCCCACCTGGATCCAGCGATCATTTCGATTTTCGACCCAAGGGCAGATGACCAGCTTGCAGTTGGCTTTTGACACCAGGTCAGACATGTCCTTCAGAAATTTCTCATTTGAGCCATGAGGGTCTATCACGCTGCAAACAGAGGGAGAGGGGAGGGTAATAACGGCCTCTGACGGTGACCTTGGCTTTGGGGCCAGGAGGTGGGGAATGGATGGGGTGGCCTTGATCTAGTCTGTGCTGGGCCCTGTGTGGCCCTTGGATGCAGAGATTCAAGCATAGGCCTCCCTTAGAGAGGCTCACAGGCTGAGAGACGGACAGTGTCCCATTATCACATCGGGTGACAGGTGCAAGGTGAGGGGCAAGCCCAGGGCTACGAGCCCGGGGGTGAGGCACCAGCAGGGGCAGCCATCATGGAGGTGACCCACGGGTTGGATCTCACTGGTTTAGGTAGTGGCCAGGGGACAGGTAGCCCATCCACTCCTGTTCCACACGCCTGACCGGACCGGAGGAGTCCGGGTGGGGTTAGGGAGCCAGAGGAAAGAAAGAATTCCCTCTGAGCACCTGTTTGGCCACACCCTTCCCCGCCTCTTGATTTATGTTTCAGGTCAACAGTGGCACTTTCCACTGGTCTGACCTCGATGCAGGGACCTGGCGTGGCCTCGCCAACAGAGGCCCGCCCGGCCCTCGAAGGGAGGGGCCTGACGAGGATTCTGGGAGGTGGCAGGAGGACAGGGACCTGGGATGGGCCAGGGTTTTCAGGTCACCCCGGAACTGGCTTTCCATGTTTATTTCAGGCCCAGGAGCGCCCCCACATCAGAGAGAGGCTAGGTCTCCTGCAGCCACCAGCTGCCTGACATGGGCCTGGTCTCACTGCCTAGGCCAGGGGTCGGCAAACTGCGGCTCACGAGCCACACGAGGCTCACAAGCTGTGATTTGCCGCCCTGTTGACTAATGAGTTTCCCAACCACCGGCCTAGACTGAACCCAGAATGTTCTGGGGCTGCCGCAGGCAGGACAGGGTAGGGGCAGGGGCACTGGAGGTTGAGTCGGTGACCTTGGCCAGGGCCTTTAGCTGCTCACGGCGGATGGGCTGACGGGCCCAAGCCCGCCCGCTGCTGTCCTGCTCCCAGATTGCGCCTGCGGGAGCCCTCACAGGTTCCATCTGGTCTGCGTGAGGGGCCCACCACAGAACAGCATCTGTTTGTCTCCCCAATTCCAGAGATGGCAGGAGAGCTGCAGGGGGAGTGAGGCCTCACCTGCACACATACAGCTCCAGGGGGGGCTGGGTGTTGGGGGTCATGATCCAGGGGGCCATGCGGAAGGCCACAGTGTCTGTGAAGATGGGCACCTCGGGCAGGGTCTACGGGGAAACGAGGACTCAGTGGTCCTGGAGCCTCCAAACTGGTCCCCCGAGTCCCTCAGCCCCTATCCCAGCCCCTGATGCCCTACATACCCCCATGTCCACCAGGCTGACGCTGAGAGAGACCAGCCCCGGGAAGTCAGCACTGGGGAAGGTGAGCCCCTCCACATAGAAGTTGATCTTCTGCTCCCCTGGCTGCCGCTCAACTTCGTAGGACAGGTGCTGGGGCCCCAGCACCTGCCTGTAGTGTGAGAGGGAGTTCCCACCTAGGGGAAGCAGAGTCAGCGCAGGGGCCAGCGCTGGGGCAGGGGTGTGGGGCTGTGAGGACAGGAGAGAGGAAACTAGGGGCAGAGCCACCTCTGTGTTCGAGCTACTCCAGCTCTGCCATGCACAGCTGTGTGACGTCAGCTCAGTGACTCAGCCTCTCTGAGCTGTAGTTCCTCTTCTGGAAATGGGCTAACATTCTATTTCTCATGAGGTCAATATAAGCTTTAAACCAGCTGGCACAAAAGGCGAAGACAACCCAAATCAACAGATGAATGGATAAGCAAGTTGTCATATGGCCGCACAATGGAATATTATTCGTGCAGAAAAAAGAATGTAGTACTCATAGATGCTGCCACTTGGGTGAATCTTGAAAGCACTAAGTTAAGTGAAAGGAGCCAGACACAAAGGCCACACAGTGTCTGATTCCACTGGTATGAACTGTCCAGAATGAGCAGATCCATGGAGACAGAAAGCAGGTTAGTGTTGGCCAGGAGCTGGGGGTTGGGTGGGGGGGAAGATTGGGGAATGACTAGTAATGAGTACAGGGATTTTTCTGGGGGGAGGGGATGAAAGTGTCTTGAAACTAGAGAGAGGTGGTGGTAATACAACATTGAGAATGTACTAAGTCCCACTGAATTGTTCCCTTTAGAATGGTTAAGTTTATGCTACCTGAATTTCACCTCAATTTTTAAAAATATATTTTATTGATTTTTTACAGAGAGGAAGGGAGAAGGATAGAGAGCTAGAAACATCGATGGAGAGAAACATCGACCAGCTGCCTCCTGCACATGCCCCACCGGGGATGTGCCCGCAACCAAGGTACATGCCCTTGACCGGAATCGAACCTGGGACCCTTCAGTCCCCAGACCGACGCTCTATCCACTGAGCCAAACCGGCTTCGGCCACCTCAATTTTTTTTAATTGAGTAGTAAACCTGGCTGGGTGCTCATTGGTTGGAGCATCGTCCCGTGAACCAAAAGATTGCGGCTTCAAATCCCAGTTAGGCACATACCTAGGTTGCTGGTTTGTTCCCCAGTGGGGATGCATACAGGAGGCAACTGATCCATGTTTCTCTCTCACATCCATGTTCCTCTCTCTCTAAAAATCAATAAAAACATATCCTTGGGCAAAGATTTTTTTTTTTTTTAAGAGTAGTAAAATTGAGAGAGAGAAAAGTGGTAGTTCTGCCTGCCTCCTCTCCTGGGAACTGTCCAGGCGGTTCTGGTCTCATCCTGGAAGGCTGCCAGTTCCCGCATCAAGGCTTGCTCCTGCTCTGGTGTCACGGTGTTCCAGGCCCGGTCCCTGCCTAACCTGCCACCACTGATGCATTCAAGGAACCCTCTGGTTCCTGCCAGGCTCATTTAGCCAGAACAACAAGTCTGGGTCTGTTCAAACAGAGACGCATAAAGAGGAAGAAGGAAGGGGCAGGAGAGGCCTCTTGCTATTAATAAAAACGAGGAAGGGCGCTCAGGGTTAAGGATGGGTAAGTTTTAAGTCACAGACTTGATTGATTATATCTCTGGTAGACTTCCCAGGGAAGGCCTGGGCCTCAGCTTTGCTGGTTCCTGCCCCCCTTCACCTCCACTGGACAGAGCTTATCCTAGCATCGGGGGCTCATCCTGAGCTGAGTGACCAGAGGGAGGAGGAAGAGAGGACATGGGAGCAGTGGAGAGAGAAGGGGCTTTGGCACTCAAGAGACCTGGGTTTGAATGCTTGTTCCACCCCCACAAGTGGTTGTGTGACCTTAAGACAGTAAATTCAAGCATCTGAGCCTCAGTTTATCCCTCTGTAAAATGGGACTAGTTATCGAGCCTCCTTCTTGGGTAACATGTTGTGTCTGGATGGAGTGGCTGTGTGTGAGCTGTAATGAGAGTTACGGGAGGCGATGAAAGGAAGGGGAAGAGGTGGACGAGAGAAGACAGAGATTGGGAAGCGGAGGACGGACAGGGCAGGACACCGGGCCACTCACCCCGAGCACAGAAGACGCCCACTCTTTTGGAATCGGAAAACGGCACGCTCAGGACCAGCTTGTGGCTGTCGAAGAGCTTGTCAGGGCCGTCGCAGGTCAGCACCATGGGGGACATGTCCTTCAGGTCTGAAGCGAGTGGCACCCTTGAGACAAGCCTCCCTCTACCCCACTGGCCGGCTCCCATCCCATCCCCCCTGACCCTTCACCACGGCACACCATCCCCCTAGACTACACCAGGGTCCCTGCCCGTCGCTCACCTTCCAGTGACGTCAGCTGGCTGTGGTCAAGGTCGAGCCCCCTGGACGTGGGACTATCCCGGTCACAGTTCACCAGCAGAATGGCCCCATAGCCCGCAGGGCCCCACTGCCAGGTTTTCTGTGGTAAAACAAGAGGCCTCGGGGTCAGGGAGACCCAAGGGGCTCTGGGAAGGGGCTCTGGACATGGCTAGGGCTGGCTGCTTTGTTAGCTTGGAGACGTTTGTATCCTGTGTTTGCTTGAAGATTTACATGCCTGCATGGCTCATGGTTGAGCTGTGACCCTATGAGGCAGAAGGTCCCGGTTCGATCCCTAGTCAGGGCACATGTCCAAGATACGGGCTCGATCCCCAGTAAGGGGTGTGCAGGAGGCAGCTGGTCAATTATTCTCATCATGGATGTTTCTATCTCCCTCTCCCTCTTCCTTCCTCTCTCTGAAGTCAACAAAAACATATTTTAAAATAAATAAAATCTTTTTTGAAAGGTTTGCAGAGGGCTCATGGATTTGGGCACTGAGCTCCATCCAGGTCTCTAGACCCGGAGCCCCTCCACCCTGTGGGGTGAGTGACCTGCGCACCGTTCACAGCGGCCCACCCAGCCGTCACCACCACACTCAGCACAGCCTTCGCCAGCCTGCCCTTCGCCAGGGCAGAGGCTGCCTCGCCCTGACCTCGATGGGACTGGAGGAGAGTCCTGGAAAGCCCTCCTCATCCCCGCACCCTCCTGGGGCCTGTGCACCCAATCCCGCACAGAGGCCTAAGCTGAGGCGGGAAGGATGCCTGGGGCCCTGCCTCCGTGGTCGATCGAATGATCCACACTCTTCCTGACACGCCTCTGCTTTCTGCCTACCAACCCCACAGTGCAGCTCACTCTCCCACCTCACAGGAGAGGGGAGAGGGGCTGTGGGACGTCACGTAGATGAGATTCAAACTCTGGTCTGGGGGTTCTGCCAGCATATATGGCGCTTGTGTTCACCCCTCTGGGTAGGGGCTGCCCTAGCCCAGGGCCCAAGACGTGCCTTCTGAGACTGGCCCCATTCACCACCTGATCCAGGCAACCCAAACCATCCATGGCAGCCCTGCCCCATCCTGTCCACCAACCTGTGGTCCAGGCTTCCTCTCTGGGGTCTTTCTCTGCAAACTACATCTTCTGCCCTCCAGGATGGCTCTGAGTACTTCCAATGGGGTACTGCCTTGAGCCCACTCCCCCTCCCCCTCACTCTTGAGGGTGTAACTGGGCTGCCTTCAGTCACTCAGCAACCTTTACGAAAAGGTTCCTTCAGTCACTCAGCAACCTTTACGAAGCACCTGCCACCGGGGTTCCAAACACAGCCTACGCAATAGAAAACGGACCAAGCACATGAACCAGCCCCAAGGGTAAGGTGGCAGAAGAGAGACCCAGAGGGTAAGCTGCTGTGCATCACACAGTGTGAGTTACACCCCCTGGGCCATCTGACAGTCCCCAGATGGGTCCCCTGCACAGCTGGGTACCACAGACCCTCGGCATCCATGGCCCTTCTGGAGGGAGGGCCCATCCCCACCCATCCCACCCCACCCCATCCCAGGCCCATCCCCAGGTTCACCTGTCTACCCTGTGGGCTCGGGGTAGCCAGGAGAGCCTCACCTTGTCGCCTTGGCTCCGCTTCGCCTTGCCCTTGCGGGCCGTGTCAACATCCAGGGAAACATCTAGAAAGGGACGGGAGGAGTTGCCAGGGCTCACCGGGCCCCACCCTCTGCCTACAACATCCAGGGGGGGAAAGCTTTGCACTCCCCCCCAGGCCCCTGAGAAGTGGGAAGCCTGTTCTGGGACGCCCTTGGGCAGCCCTGCGTGGTGCTGGGTGCTGGAGGGACCCACATCTTTGTGTCTTGAGTTTCTTGCTCATCTACACTCGCTGAGTTGGAGGCCCTGGCTCCCATGGATGGGGACTAGGCCTGAGGCTCTGGGGCTGGTTTCATAGCTCTCGGGGCCGGCTGCCCTGGTGCTCAGGCAGCGGAGGGGGAGGGGGGGAGACACACACACACACACACACACACACGTGGCTGTCTAGGGTTGAGTGCCGGCCTGGGGGTTCCCGTGGGTGTGACAGTGGGACTCCAGGTGAAGGGACCATCGTGGGTCTAGCTGTTGACACATGGGCAGTGCAGTTTCTAGATCCCTGTGGTCCTAGGTATTGCTGGGTCTCCCTCTCTGATGTTCTAGGGAGCCACACCCCTCAATGGTGGAGGAAGCAGCTGGCCATGGGCTTGCACTCAGGGCCCCCCTAAGACCCTCCACAGACGCCATGGAGGAGTGGGGGGCGATGCAGAGGGCTGGGGTGGCGGTACGTACCGACGCCAGTGAGGTGGAGCACACTCTGGCCCAGGACACGGTCCTCACTCCGCCTGAAGTAGGAGACCTTCACCTGTGGGGACACGGTCAGCCCTAAGCCAGCATGGCCGCCGCTTCAGAGACAGCAGTGACCAGAGGTTTGGGGGTGACCCACACCTCCCAACAGCCCCGCTTAGAGGCAGGGCAAGGCCCGGGGTCCCAGGTCCTCCCTGCTGCTGCAGGCCCATGTCTCAGGGGCTGCCTTCTCTGGCGAGCCTGTGGTGCCTCCCCAGCTTCTGGGGCTGGGCAGGGTGGGGGCAGAGTATAGAGGGAGCAGGCGGACCCTTAGAAACTCATGGGGGATGTCAGAGAAAAAGAATGAGAGAAGGAGCATCCACTGCCATTGACGTAGGCCAAGTTACTCAAGCCCTCTGTTTCTTGGCCTGTAAAATGGGAACAATGACCTCCATCCCATAACAGCAAGTGGTGATGAGCTTTTCCCCGGATCCAGAACCCATGCCAAGTACTCTCTCCAGGGCCCTTCCAACGCCCCCCCAGAATGGCCCCAGTAGACAGGGCCCATGCGGAATGAGGCCGCTCAGGGCCCTGCTGTAAGTCGAGGAGACAAGGTCTGAGCCCGCTGCGGGGCCTCTGCTCTCAAAGGCTGCTCAGTCCCTGCCCAGCCGGTGGGTCCCTGTGTGGGGTGGGAGGCTGGGGCGAGTGAGGAGGCTGTCATCTGAGCAAGAGAAGACTTCCCAATGGTGAGGTGTGCCCCTGCGTCTGCCTAGGGGCATGCACAGGTCCAGCCCACACCAGAGTGGGGGGCCGGTTTGGGCGTGGTGTCTAGGCTGAGCACAGGATTGGTGTGGGGTGTGTGTGTGTGTGACCGTGACGGGAGAGGAGCAGGCGGTGGTTTTAGGGAGAATTCATTCGCGTGGACGTGCCACGTTGGGCCTCGGGCGGCCTTCGTGTGCGGGGTGTCTGTGGAGCTGTATCAGGATGTGTCACGTGGACGCAGGTGTCCGAAGCCTTCGGGGTTTGGGTGAGTGGGGTGACATGTGGATGAGGTATGCTTTGGGGGGCTCTTACCTTGGGGGCAGGTGGGGAGATGCCGCCCCTTCCCGTGGCGAAGGGCCTCTTACCTTGAGATCGTCTAAGGCCTTACTGGCCGTTTCCACGGCTACAGTCAGGTCCACATTGGGGTCCAGGGGCCATTGGGTTCTGTCTGCGGGCACCGTCGCCCGTGTTGGGTCGTAGAGGATGAAGATGTGAACCCCGGAGCTCCCGGAGACCCGGAAAGTCTCAGCGCCCCTGGGCACATCGCTGCCAGAGAGAGGAGATGGGGGAAGGGTTCCGGGCTCAGGAGTGTGACCATAGCAAGGCCACCCAAATGCCACCCTGACCACTGGGCTGGGAATGGTGGGGGAGGGCCACGGGCCAGGAGGCCAGCCCGCTGGGCAATGGGCAGCCTAGGCTCCATCCAGCTGTCCTCTGACCTTCATGTGGCTCAGCCGGGCACATTACCCACCCCACCCCACCCCCGGCCTCAGTCTCCCCATCTGTAACACGAGGGGTGGAGCAGAGCACTGATGCTGAGCCCTTCCAACAGATCTCCCTGGGGGCCCGAGACATCAGACAGCCCAAGCTCAGCGGTTAGAGCCTCAGCCCACGGACCAAAGGGTTCAATTCCTGGTCAAGGGCATGTACCTGAGTTGAGGGTTCACTCCCCACCCCCAGGCCGGGTAACTGCAGAAGGCAACTAATCTGTCATCTGTCTGTCTCTCTCTCCCTCCTCCCTCTCTCCCTCCTTCCCATTCTCTCTGAAAAGCTATGAAAAAAATATCCTCAGGTGAGAATTTTTTTTAAAAAAGCGGAGATGGGGATGGGGCCAAGTCACAAAGTTCAACCCTCCAGTTTCACAGCAACCCCGAGACTCCAGGAAGCAGAGACAGCAAACCTCTGGACACCCCCTCCCCCACCTACCCCACCCCAAGGCGTCCCGCTCTCCTGCTGCCAACGGAAACCCACTCTCAGGGCCACTCCCGGGGCCGCTGGGCAGCCTCCTCGCTGATCTCCCGAGGCCTCCGGGGCCTCTCCGGCTGCTCCGCACGCAGCACGCCTGAGTCACATTGTGCTGCTCCGTTATGTTCACAAACAGTGGGGCTCGTCACACCCAACAAAGCCCCACAGTGATAGACACGGTCCCCCCTGGTGGCTCCCTGCCACCTCCCGACCTCCTCCTTCCCACTACGCACCCCTCCCCCTTGCCCACTCTGCTCCAGCCACACGGACCTTCCAGCTCTTCCATGAAGCTGCCAGGCTGGCCTGCCCCAGGGCCCTTGCACTGGCTGCTGCCTCTGCATAAAATGGTCTTCCCCCACCTAACCCCCATCTATCCGCAGGCTCCCTCCCTCACCCCCTTCCCGGATCGGCTTAAATGTTATGTTCTCAATGAGCTTTTCCATCACCCCATTTAATCTGCAGCTCACCCCACCTTCTCCCCCCTCTCCTGTCCCTCTGCTGATGCTCACTCACTCCGTTTATTGCCCGTCTCTCTTGCTGGAAGCTCAGCTCCATGAGGGCAGGGAGTGTGGTCTGTTTTGCTCAGTGCTATGTCCCCAGCACCAGTAACCATGTCTGGCACGTAGCCGGTGCTCATAAGCCCTTGTTAGAGGCATGAGTGGGCTCCGGTACCTCTACTCGGCAGGGAGACTCGGCCCATCCGTACCCGGGAGGGATCTGGAACTTGGCTGGTGCCAGTACCCAGGGCATCTTCTCCCCGCCCACCTGGTACACCACATCCACCTACACCCAGGGCTCTGGGCTCCAGAAAGGGGGGCTGAGAAGCCCTCCGTCGGCCAGCCCCCAGCCTGGGGCGCTCGTCTGCCAGGCTCCATCCCTCTCCTCACCAGCTGCCCCGGCCACGGCCACAGCACGTGCAGAGGCTGGCCTTCCTGGGCCGTACGGGAGGCGACGCTCTGCAAACTCGGGCCACAGGCCCCCAGAGCGAGGCCAGCAGGCCTCAGAGGTGCCTCCTGTCCTTCGTCCCCTGAACAAACCTGGACTGTGCACCCCCTTCCTGAGCGCTGCGCTAAGGCCCTGGGTGCCATGCCACCATCACCAGCGAGCAACACCCCATTCCTTACATCTGGAATCTCCCCTCAAATCCTCTAGCCCACCCAGGGCAGACGGACGGGGTCCGGGAGGAGGAGAGGAAACTGGAGGTTGGATGTGACAGGAGCCGGAAAGGGAAAGGAGAAGTTGAAGAGTGGGGGTGATGCCGAGACTGGAAATGATAAGGAGAGGGGGGCACAGAAGCGGGCGGGAAAGAGGGGCCGATGGGGCTGAAAGAGGCAGGTGGCAGCAGGGGTCAGGGGTCAGGTAGCCCCCGGCGACGGAGGCCCTCCCTGATAACACACACTCGCGCTTCCCGCATCCAGAGTCTACAGCTCACGGACCTCTCGTGGCCCCCCAGGGGACTTATGGGGGACCCTGGCCTCCTAGTTTCCAAGAACCTTCAAATTCAGACGCGAACACGTGCGGTAGAATGGGAGGCGGAACAGGCTGGAGGGAGGAGGAGAGGAGGTCCGTGCGCGGGGCGTGAAACCCGTGTCCCAGCCCGGCTGCCGGAACCTGCCAGTCACTGGGATTAACCCCGGCATCAATCTTGTCATTAAACCGCCACGTGAAGAGCACGAGGAAGCCTCGCTGCACTTCCGTGCAAGTTAAAAGCACTCGTTTATTCCTCATTAATTAAGGAATCAAGAACACACTGGCCACACGTTTTAGAACTCTGTCCCGGCATTTTCCTGTTTTGGAATAAGGGAGTCCCCGAGAAGGCAGCCACGTAGGTCCTTGCTCTGGCTCGTCTGAGCGGTCCCATAGCGACCTCCCACTGCGCTCCTTGAATTCTTGTCTCGGATCCCAAGGGTCTCTTCGGCTTTGATGGGTTTTGCAGGGCTGAGGGAGGCTTGGGGAAAATTCCAGGGGAATATCCCTGTCCCCCACCCAGCCAGCCTTCTTCTCCTCCATCCCGAAGTAAATGGTCATCGTGGCCTTCCGGGCTGGGGCTCCGGTTGCGGCCGCTGGGCAGACAAGGAGGGCCAGCTGGACCACTAATGGGTTGTATGAGTCCTCTGGGGGCCAGGGAAGTCTGGCCAGACCTGGGTCACGGTGCTGAGCTAGCCCACTGGGGAGGGGAAGGGAGGGAAGGGTGGTGAGCTGGCCCTCTGGGGTGAGAGGTCAGGGTGAGAAGCTGGTCCACTGGGGTGAGAGGTCAGGGTGATGAGCTTGCCTGCTGCAGAGAGGGGTAGGATCTGCAGCACATGCTACAGGGGAACTCTAAGGTTTCTCGGGCTGAGACACCCTGGGGCACATGATCACCCAAACACAAACATCTCTCCAAACCACCAGTCCACTCCACACCTGGGAGAATGAATCACTTCCCGTGACGTCACCCTCACACGCCCATCTCCGCGGGCTCTCTTGGCGGGTTCAGACTCCGGGCAGCCGGGGTGACAGCACACCTCCTCCTCTGGGAGGCTCCCCCTCCCCGCAGCAAGGCTGGCTAGAAACCCCTTCCGTGGCCTCAGCTGGCTAATGCACCCAGTAAGGGGGTGGTGGAGCCCCAAGTTCATGATCAGGTGCAGCCTCTTCCTCCTAGCTGGCCAAGGCCTTGCAGTGAGCCTCAGGCTCCTCTTCAAACGTCCCCAGGTTGGCAGCACCACCCCCTTTGTTCACCTCCCTTGGCACTTCCACCTCCCTTTCTGCACCCACGTCAGGCCTCGCCGGCAGGGGCTTCTCTGGGTCCCTTTCCACCAATCCGCTGCCAAAGCAGCTCCTGCTTTCTAGTGCGGAGACGCCGTGGCTCGCACCCTAGTGACCACCATCGCCGGACAGGAGGTTCCTGGCGGGCTCTTGAGTGGAGGTCTCTCAGAGTCATTCAGGACCCGAAGCAACACCCCCTCCCAGAGCCAAGCAGAGCCCGGAGCTACGGGCAACCCAGGGCCCGTGCTGGGGCTGCTGAGGGGCTTGTGGTGCCAAAGGAGACACAGTCAGCAGCACCCTCTGTCCCTCCACACGCTAAGCTGCCCTCTGTCCCTGACCTGCCCTCTGTCCTCCCGCGCTCTGAGGCGTGATGGAAAGCACAGGTCCTGGACCCCCAGACCTGTCATGGCTGTGAGCACTATCCGTGCACAGGGCCCTCAATGCACGTCTCATACATGCTCCTCCTAACCCAGTGGTCGGCAAACTCATTAGTGAACAGAGCCAAATATCAACAGGACAACGACTGAAATTTCTTTTGAGAGCCAAATGTTTTAAACTTAACCTTCTTCTAACGCCACTTCTTCCAAATAGACTCGGCCAGGCCGTGGTCTTCTGTGGAAGAGCCACACTCAAGGGGCCAAAGAGCCGCGTGTGGCCCATGAGCCGCAGTTTGCCGACCACGATCCGAACCCAATACGGTGCATGCTATTGTTTCTCCATTTGTCAGATGAGGAAACTGAGGCTCAGAGGCGTGCACTCAGCCATGAATGGGGGAGCTAGGATGAGAAGCCAAGTCTGTCCAACTCCAGAGTCTGGGCACTTCACCTCCACGCTGGACTGAAGAGGGGACGCCGCTCGTCTTGTTGGGACTAAGAGAGGGCCAGGGGCTTGGCCCAGGCCAGACAAGTCAGTGGCCTCAGGGAAGGCTCCCAGAGGTCCCCGTGTCCAACTCCGTCACAGGTGACCCGGCTCCCAGTCAAATGCTCACCAAGGGCCTGAGGTTCTGAAATCCCCTTCCAGAAACAGCCACCCACGGGATGGGGACAGGGGTCTGGAGTCGGGAAGACGGGGCCCACTAGGGACCTCTTCCCTCCCCTGGGTGTTAAAACAGGGTTGCCGGAGAAAGTACAGGATGCCTGCTCAGTGGATAGAGCAGGTGTCGGCAACCTGCGGCTCCAGAGCCGCATGCGGCTCTTTTGAAGCTTTACCGCGGCTCCGACAACTTGCAAGCCTGTGTGAAAATGGAGGTAACGTCTTACAGCCCTGATGTGCTGACACTGTGCACTGAGGTTCAGGAGCAAAAATCCCATTAACCAGGTAAATTAAATATTTTAATTAGCTATTAATTTGCAAAAATGTATTTTACATTGGTAAGGGAAAAAGTCCTTTTTTTCTTCAGATTGACAGCTAACTGCATGATCCGGTATATAGCATTAAGGTAAGGAACAATATATGTAGTGTTACATTTGTTTTAAATGTCGCAATGGTTTTGCGGCTCCCAGGTTTTTTTTTTCCTTCGGAAACGGGTCCAAGTGGCTCTTTATGTCTTAAAGTTTGCAGACCCCTCTCGGAGCGTCGGCCTGCAGACTGAAAGGTCCCAGGTTCGATTCCAGTCAAGGGCATGTACCTTGATTGCAGGCACATCTCCAGTAAGGGGGGGTGCAGGAGGCAGCTGATTGATGTATCTCTCTTATCGATGTATCTAACTCTCTATCCCTCTCCCTTCCTCTCAGTAAAATAATCAATAAAATACTTTTTTTAAAGAATTTCAAATCTGAACAGCAGATTTAAAAATACAAGTACGTCCCATGCAATACCCACAGTGGACCCCTGAAACCGTATGGGTGGTATTTATACATTCCATGTTTTGTCCTACACATACATACCCACGGTAAAGTTTAACTTATAAACTGAGCACAATAAGAGAGGAACAGCAATAACTAATAATCAAACAGGACAATTATAACAGAATCCTGTAGTACACGTTCTATGACTGCTGTGGCCGATCCTCTCCCAAAAGACCTTATTATGCGGGGCTCACCCTTCTGTCCCTCGTGCTGAGGTGGGAGGGTACGAGGCCTACGTGACCAGACGCAAGCAGGTGGGTGCTGGACCACAGGGTGATTCACATCCCGGGCGGTGAGGTATGTCATCACACTACTCAGGACGGTGCACAACTTCAAACCCCTGAATTCTCTATTTCTAGAATTTCCCATCTAACATTTTTGGGCCATGGTAGACCACAGTGAACTAAAACCGTGGAAAGCAAAACCGAGGATCAGGGGGAACTACTGTACTTAACAACAACAACAACAACAACAAAAGCTGCTGTTTATCTGAAACGCAACCCTCACCCTCACCGGGAGTCCTCTGTGTTCATTTGCTAAGTCTGGCAAACCCTCCCCGTCCCCCATACACTCCCCCTCACCCCCCCCCACCAGGGTTAAAAAGGCAGGAGACGGGGGAATAAAGTAGTCATAATATTGCATGTAATAACCATGGATGGTGTCCGACGGGCACTAGACTGATGCGGCTGGTCACTACCTTAGTTCTTTAAATGTCTAATCACCATGCTGTATGCCCGAAACTAACATAATAGTGCACGTCAACTGTAAAAAAAACCGACCCGCTCTCCCTCCCAGGAGCATGCCCCGGTTTTCACCTCCCCCCCTGCTTCCCCTACAGGTGTGCACCTCCTAAACTCCAAGGGACCCCAGGAGACTTGCAGCCAGGGTGAGGGGGACAATGGGCAGCAACCGCTGGTCCCCCAAGCCTGTCCCCAAGGTCCCTTTGCTCTGACTCTCTGGGGAGCTGACAGCAGCCCCGCCTGGGCTCGCTTCTTCCCCAACATGCCCAGAGCCAAAGCAGCTTGGCCTCATCTCTCTCCTGTGGCTTCTTCTACCCTCAGCCTTTCCTGTTTCGCTGCCTCCAGCTTTAATACACATACTCTCAGAATCAGAAGAAGGAAAAATAAATTTCTGTAAAGGAGCAAGAGAAGATGGGATCTCTGCTGGCCGCTTAGTTCCGGGAGAACCAACCCCACCGCAGGGCCCCCAGTAGGACCTGCAGGGTTCCTGGCTCTCCTTCCCCGGCCCTGTCACGGGGGCCTCAGGCCACTGCGGAGAGAGGCCCGGCCCGGAGGGCTCCGGGGCCTGGTGGCAAGCCGGGCCCAGCATTCACTCACCAGACTGGGAGCGTGCAGAGACTGAGACCCAGGAGGGCCGTAGGGGCTCAGACCCCCACCGGGTCACAGCCCCAGCCCCCTCTAGGAGAGAGTTCCCGCCTGAGCCCTCATCGGCAGGGGCCCCAGACCTGTCTGTTCAGCAGGATGGAATCCACAGCTCATCCGTCAGAGCTGGGAAGGCCCCAGGGATCCTCAAGTCTAACTCCAGCAGCGGCCAGGTGGGGAGCCTGAGGCTGTGCCAGGTCCCTGGGCCCACCCCCATCTGGGCAGAGCCAGGGCAGGGAGGATTTGGGCCGACAGAAGCTGCTGCTGCTGCTGCTGCTGCCCCTGGGATGTCATCGCTGCCACCATTGCCCCCTCCCCCACTCCCATCGTGACCAACACAAGCCCCTCTTGTTTAAGTTCTTTTCCTTTCTTTAACTCATTGAATCAGCCCCTAATTAGTCCCTCCTGATGCCTATCACACTGATTAGGTTTCGAGGGTCAAGTTGCCACACACCTCACCCCTCCACCTCAGAGAGGTGAGCTGTTGGCAAGAAACTGAGGGACGCCCAGCCCTGTTCCCTGGTTTGAGCAACTCATTCTGATGCTCCTCCACACAAGCTCCATCAGACCCCAGAACGCAGAGCCCAGACCCCAAAGCCTGACCCCAGGGCTCAGAGCTGGAACCCTTGTCCAGGGGCTCGAGGCCAGGGTCCTGACCCAGGTGCCCAAGGTGGACCTGATACCCTAGGACCCTTTCTCCCAAGCCCTACAGCCAACCCCACCTGCGCGACTGTCAAAACAGGAACCGGGTGCCCAACCCACACCCACCCCATTGCCTCTGCTCCTTCCGCCTGCAGCCAGGTGGGCGCCTCTGGGTTCTCACCTGCGAACGTCCACGGAGGTCTCCACTCCCACCACGCACACCGCATGGGTGGGCTTCTTCAGGCTCAGCCGCACCGTCCGCTGTGAGGCCATCCTCCGCCTGGCTCCCGGCCCCTTCGCTCCAGGCGTCCCAGGTCCGCTCCTGGGCACCTCGGAGCCGGGGAGAAGCGTGAGCTCTGACAGGTCGTGCTTTCCTCCTCCCTTTTAATTTCACCCAGAGACCTGATGAGCCTGCCTGAGAGCTAAGTCCCCACCTCCTGGCCCCACGCCCAGTCCTCCTCACTCCCTGTCAATCCGGAGCCCTGCGGAGGAGGCCCCAAGGCCAAGGCCTCTCTGGAGGATGGAGAAGGGAGTTTCAGCTCGTGCCCCTGGCAGGGAACTCAGCTGCCAACACAGGACTTACCGAGCTCCCATCAGCCCCCCGGCCCCTTCCCTGGCTCTGCCTCGCTCCTCAGAGTCTGGGTGCCTGAGCCCAGGCTGTAAAGATGTCAGCTCCTCTGAGGGCTGACTATGCGCCAGGCACCGGGTAGGCAGTTTACAGATCTTATCTCGTGTGACAGAAAGCCCTGCAAGGTCGGAATGCTGGGCTCCAATCCGCTCTGCCTCTTACAGCCTTGACCTTGATTACTTCGCTGCTCCCCCTGGAAGATGGAAGCTGTGGTATGGGGATCGCATGAGCTATGTGTGAGAGGTTCACTGCAGTGCCTGGCACCTAGCATTCAGTACAAGAAATGCCAGCAGCCCTGCCTGGTATGGCTCAGTGGATAGAGCATCGGCCTGCAGACTGAAGGGTCCTGGGTTCAATTCCTGTCAAGGGCACATGCCCAGGTTGCAGGTTCGATCCCCCATGCAGGAGGCAGCCGATCAATGATTCTCATGATTGATGTTTCTAGCTCTCTCTCCCTCTCCCTTTCTCTCAATAAATCAATAAAAATTTATTTTTTAAAGAAATCCCAGTAATTAGCAGCAGTATCTCCATTTTACAGGAGGAGAAGCACAGCTGCAGGTCACACTGATAGTAAGTGGTAGAGCCAGAGTCTGCACCCAGGTCCATCTGACTCCAGCACTCTTCCACCCCCTATCTACATGTGAGGGTCTGCCCTCCTCCCTTGACTCCAGAGCTGGCGCTCAGAGAAGGCGCCCAGAGCAATGGACTGGGGAGCGGGGATTCGTTTCGGGAAACCCACTCCTTTTAGCATTGGCAAGTGCTGGCTCCCGCTGTGCTTGGGTGTTTATGGAATTCCATTCATTCATTTGACAGTCATTCACTGAGCACCAGCTCTGGGTGAGGCAATCCTTAGGGCAATGGGGACACAGGCGCTGGAGGTGGACAAAACAGTCCGCAATCCCTGCTCTGGCGGCATTTGTATTCTAGAGAGACAGACAAAGGGAATAGAGCCTGCTTTGGCCAGGATTAAATTTCAATTTTTCCCAAGTAAAGTGTGGGTAACATTAGACGGTGCAGTGAAATTCTTCCAAGCAAAAGATGATGGTGGCTTGGTCCCGGGGGGGTCAGTGAAGGTGGTGAGAAGTGGTTGGATTCTTGAAGCTGGAGCTGAGGTTTGCTGATGGATTGGATGTGGGCGTGAGAGAGAAAGAGGAGTCAAGGATGACTGGAGTGTTTGGGGCCCCAGCAGCTAGAAGGAGCAAGTTGTCATCAGAGAGACAGGAAAAGCTGGGCTGTTCCATGTTGGTCTTGTTAGACAGAAAATGTCTATTAGACCTGTGAGTGGAGATGATGGATTATGGGGGGCATGCTCCCTCTATGTGGGAGGTTGGGGGTGTTAAGGAAAGTTCCTTCAGGAATCACAGGACACCCCTCCTCAGCCACGGGGTCCCCTCATTCTGAGTAGTCATTGCACAGACAGAATAAAGGATGCACAACCAGAACTCCCCCCTCACAGGTCTGAGCTGGGAGGATAGCAAAGAGAGAGATGGAGAAAGGAAGAATGCCCATTGTCGGAACCAGCCTGATGGGGCCAGAGGGGGACACAGGCTCTGCCTCCAGGACCCCCCAGCCAGATGAGGGAGACGAGAGACTTAAAAACAGCATCAACATTTATGTGGCTACTTTTGGTTTTGAAGCTCTTCCTGGAATGATCTTTCTTACTGCCAACATATCTGATTACAAATATTCTTGGGATATTATGTTTATGACACCCAAAGGCACCAAGAAAAGTCTAGGTTTGCCCATGGATACAGAACCCAACATAACTGTGCTTCAGGGATGTGAGGCTATTAACCAGGGCCAGAACCATTTTGTTCATATGTAATGTAATGTAGCATGTAAAATGCAGGTTCCCTAAGGGCACATGGCATATTCCCATTAGAAAAAGATGGATGGATGGGTGGGTGGGTGGATGGGTGAATGGGTGGGTGGATAGGTGAATGGGTGGGTGGATGGTTGGATTGGTGAATGGGTGGGTGGATGGATAGATGAGTGAGTAGATAGGTGGGTGGATGGGTGGGTGGGTGGAGGGATGGGTGGATGGGTGGGTTGGTGGGTGGGTGAATGGATGGATGGAAAAGATGGGATGGTGTACAAAGATCTATCTACAAAGACGATAATGGTGACGATGATGGCAACAACGACAACAATGATGATGATGATGATGACGACAAAATGTGAGCAAACACATACAGAGCCCTCACCACACACCAGGCAGTATTCTAAACCCCTTCCATGTACTGACTTATCTAATCCTCACAACAATACCAGGCGGCAGGATCAATTAAGCCTGGAAGCCCACGTTCAAACAGACCACAGCCTGCGTGTGCAGGAGGTGCCTTCTGCAGGTTGTGGGCAAGGCAGGGAGCAGGTCATGGTGTCTTAAAATAAATGTTCTGAGAGCCAGAGGAAAGAGAGGGAAATGGCAGAGAGTGGGCAGAGAGGCTGAGAGGAACATCACTTTACAAAATGAAAATGCCAGGGCACAGAGACACCAAGGGACCCTTTCAAGATCCGAAGCTGGAAAGTGTGGAGCCAGGATCGGATCCCAGGCCATCTGACCTTAAGTGGGCTCGTAATGTTTGGCTAGATCCCTGGGAGGTAGAGTATCGGGCCTACCTTCTTCCTCGTGCTTTTGTGTATTGTTTGAACAGCTTTGGTGAGCAAAAATGTTTACTCCCAGGGGGAAACCAGAAGCGTTTCCTGTTCTGGCCTCCCTGCCCACCCTCTGCTGTCTGCTCTCTGCCTCCCTGCCTCTTTCCTCTGGCTCTGAGAACATTTCTGTCAAGACATCAACCCTGGCCTGCCAGGGCCACTGCCCTGCTCAGAAACCTCAAAAGTCATCTCCTGTACACCCATGCTGTGGTCTACTTGAAATTCCAGATTTAATAGGTCAAATTTGGGAGGTGCCGGGGCAGCGGAGCGAAATGACATCATTGACCGCTCTCTCCTCCCTTAGAGCATACATAGCGCTGGGAGGGCCTGTCCGGGTCAGCCTCACACGCAGCCCCGTGTGGAGGGGGGAGGCCTGCCCACTGCCGGGTGACCGTGGGACTCTAGCTCGATTCCAGGATGTCCCGGAACAATCCAGGGAAACGCAGCAGGAGGTGTCTGATGCTGGTGCTGCCGTGTCAATGGCCTCATTTCCTCCATTCTCCAGCAACTTCTTCCTAGCATCTTCCATGGGCCAGGCTTTATTCTTGGCCCTGGGACACAATAGTGAATTAGACAAGCCACGTCCCTGCCCTCAGGGGGCATTCAGAGTAGCAAGAGAGACAGAATACACCACAGGATGGAGACTAGGATGTCAGGAGGGGTGAGACATGAGGAAGCAGGGTACAGGGGCAGGCTGGATGGGGTCCTGTTGTGAGTGGGCTGGCCAGGTTAGGCTTATCCGGGGAAATGACAGTGGAGCTGAGATCTGAAAATAAGACCTTGGCGATGTCATGGGCTCTTCCAATCTAGAGGATTCCATTGCTCTAGAAGTATGCCTATCGGTCTCACTGTTTACAAATGGGATGGTTGAGCTAGACTGTTTCCAAACTCAGATGATTCAGGCAGATAGCATAAATGTGTGAAGCTGTCAAATGCGAGACAATAGGGAAGAGTGGCAACTGTGGCAAAGGGAATAGAGCCTGCTTTGGCCACACATTAAAATTCAACATTTCTCACAGACAGAACACTAAGGGTCAAGCAAAACCCATCTGTAAGTCTGACCCGACTACGCAGTTAGTTCCAGACCCCAGCATTGCCTATGTGTGGATTTGGGGGTAAGGAGGGCGATGGAGGGAATAACGCTGCTTGGGGAAGTCATTTGATGCTGATGAGAAGTCACTTGGGCCCAGGTGAGTCTTGCCACCATCAGGCATGGACCTCGCCTGCCTCAGGCCTTGTGACCAGTCAGAGTAGGTTCTGGGCTGCCCCCATGATTGCTGACACCAGTTCTTCCATTAAGGGGACCCCCTCCCCAACACACACACACACACACACACACACACACAGTCTGTGCATGAGCTTGCCTGAGACAGCCATGGAGGAGGGGGGATCTGCAGGGCCAGCCTTGGCCTTGCTCCACTCGCAGCACCCTGAGCACAGAGACAGTGGGCTTCAGAATCCCCGACTTCAAGCTGGAAGGGCCCCTAGAGACCATCAATCCAGGCTCAGAGAAGAGCAATGACATACCTGTGATGACCCAGTAAAGTGACAGGAAGCCAAGCCTGGGCCCCAGGCTCTCAGTCACCCCCCTCATTGACAAAACATCTATTGGATACAGGTGCTGTTCCAAAAGCCGGAATTCTCACACCTGTTGAGAACTCTCAGCTCCTTATATTGGCTTACTTCCCTGGGGTCCCCTAGGTCACCCCTAACCCCTTCCTGTACCCCTGGAACCCAGGGCAGGATCCTGACCCCGGGGAGGTAGAGAAGGGACCTCAGAGGCTCTGACTCAGCCATCGTGAGAAAATAGGGTACACACTGTGTGCTGCAGGGCAGAGAGCTGGGGCCAGTGGCTCTAATAGCAGGAAGTAGTGAGGGTCACAAGTCACCCAACTCAATCCACTCAGTCCCCTCAGAGCCCGAACCCCCAGTATAGGACATGCAGGAGGCAGCTGATCAATGACTCTTTCTCATCGTTGATGTTCCTATCTCTTTCTCCCTTTCCATTCTTTTCTAAAATCAATGAAAATATGAAAAATCCTATCTAATAAAGAGGGGATATGCTAATTGACCATAACATCCTCATAAAGATGGCACCACAGCCAATAAGGAGGGAATATGCTAATTGACTGCCATGCCCTCAAAGATGGCAGTGCCCACAGCCACAAGATGGAGGTGCCCAGTCCTCTCAGCCCCCCAGCCACCCAGGGACATCCTGAGGGATGACCAAATGACTGAACAAGTAGGCTGCATGGGGTGATCAGGCCAGCAGGGGAGGGCTGTGAGGGGGCGACCTGGCCAGCAGTGGGGGGGTAGTTAGGGGTGACTAGGTAGGCAGGCAGGTGCGTGATTAGGGGCCAGTGGTCGAGGATTATGAAAGGGATGTCTGACTGCCAGTCAATATCAGCAATCAGACATCCCCTGAGGGTCCAGATTGGAGAGGGTGCAGACTGGGCTGATTGGACCTCTCCCTCCATGCATGAATTTTGTGCACCAGGCCTCCAGTAAATAAATAAATGAGGCAAGTGTGGGACAATTAATTGATTCACAACATCCTTGTGATTGGGTCTGATTGATTTGCAGGTGTGTTGGGGGTGGAGTGTCTATAGGAGTGTCTGCTTGGTATCTTTCAGAACCTCCTCCTTGAGAATTCTTTGCATTATCTAACCCTTTGATGAAATGGGGAGAGGCAGGAGATTTGGGAGTTCCCTCTCTGACATTGGCTCTTCCTTGCAGCTGCTAGGCTGCTAGAGCAGAGATCCCTCATTTTCCAATGTCAGCCAGCTGGTTCCAGTTGAGATCCCACTGTGAGAATCAGCTCTGAGCCAGCACCTCCTGCTGGCTCACTCATAGCTGGGGACTCAGGCTTGAGAAGGGGTTGAGGAGGCACCTCACTGGGCATCACCTCGCACAGAGCTTCGCATCTCGGAGGCCCTGCCAGGAAACAGTCCTCCCCCCCCCCCCCAAGGCCCCTGACTCACTGAACACACAGACACAAGGAGGCCCAGAGAAGGCGAGAGCCACAGAACACACAGCCTCGTAGAGGCTAAGTAGGATGAAGGACAGAAAGCCGACTCCAGAGTCAGACACTTGGATTCTCAGCCGCCTGACATGGTTCCTCTTTCTTTCCTCCGGGGCAGCTCTGTCCAATGGGACACCCCCACCCCACCCCAGGTCTGGCCTGTGCAATCGCTGTTCTCACCATCTACTATGCTGCTGACAAGATCTCATCTGCCAAGACCCCAGTGGAGACAGCATGGCACAGACAGATCAACATCTTTCCCAAAACCACTCACTCATTTATTCGACAATAATTTCGTGGGCATTGCCAGGGACCAGGCCACGGTGGAGCAGAAGCCTGGCCCAGCCTGCCTTAGCGGAAAGCATGGTTTATGGAGAAGGTGGGATGTGGGAACACATCGTCGCGATAATGTTTCGTAAGAGCCACCACAGGGACTGCACCGAGGACCACGGATGCAGGAGTGGGAGAGATGGTAACAGCGGAAGCCCGTGTCGCTGAGCACATCCGGGTGCCAGCTCTGGGCCGAGCACGTGTCAGCACCATCTTTCCATCTTGCGCCAAACCTGAGGTGTGAGTTGTCATTTCTGCTTTGAAGAGGAGGGACTTCAGTCTCAGGGAGCAACAAGTCCCAGGTCTCCTGCCAATGAGGATGGAGGCCGAGCTGCTGCCCCATCCACGGGACCGGGGTGTTAATTGCTACATTCTCCTGCCCCCGAGGACGTAGCTCTTACCTCGTGCACTGCCTGCCGGTGCCAGTGTTTTCAGGCTCAGCATCCTGTTGCATCACATACGGAGGGCAAAACTGCCCTGTGTCTGGCCATCAGGAGGACTCACGAGACACCCCTCCCAGCTACCTCACACCAGTACCGTCCTTTGGGCACTGGCTGCCCAACTCTGTCACCCTGGCACCCCGTCAAGCTCTGGAGCCTACTGGGACCTAGGCCCAGGCCACCCAGCCCCTGCTGGCTTTGGGTTGGTCTGAGCCCTGGGGCCAGCCTGGGGCAGAGGCCCACCCCAGAGAGGGCCCTGATGGCTGGGGTGGGGGGTGGGGCACATACATTCCTAGAACATCAAGGAGAGGACGCTTCAGAGATAAACCTGGAAGGCTGTGGGTTCACGTTTAAAACAGATAAAAGAGTAGACACTCAGGACCAAGCAGAGTGGGGGCTCAAAGCCCACTCTCTCCCCCTTTCCCTCCCCCTCCAACAGTCCCTACAGCCCTGTGAGGAGCCTGGCTTGTCACGGACAACAAGCCCAGAGAGGACCAGCACGCGGTCCAAGGCCACACAGCCCATTCTCGGGGGAGAAAAGAAGGGGCTCTGGGGTATAAGTGGTCCGTGGTTGGGCAGGCTGGGCCAACAGTGGACAGAGCCCTGGCCTGTCACTGATTGGCTGTGTGACCCCAGGCAGCCATTTGACCTCTCTGGGCTGTTCTGGGCTCCTCTGCAAAACAGGGCTCACCGTTTTGTCCTGCGCTTTTCAACACGGCCTCCTTCACACCTTCCAGGTGGTGGCCGTGCTTATCCCCGCTCTGCAGATGGAGACGCTGAGGCTGGGAGCCAGCAGGTGACTCAGCCCCTGGCACCGGCTCCAGCACTGCTGGGGCCCAGGCAGGAGGTCATGGGCAGGGAGATGAGGCCAGGGGAGGAGAGGTTAGGGGCTCGGTCACACCGGAGTCAGCCGCAGAGCGGAGGCTCGGAACCAGCTCCTGGCACCTTGCCTGGCTCCAGAGAAAACAAAGTAATCTCCTTAAGTCTTTGGCAAGGAAGCCAGCTCTTACTAGATGGGCTGTGGCCAACACCCTGGGAGCTGTCAACACCCTGCCACATCCTCCTTTCCTGCCCACCTCCGCTGTCTTTCCTGGGAAAGGCAGCTCTGTTACCACACAAGCGTATCCTCCCTCAGAGCCAGGCCCCCACAGATGGCACACACACCCCCTCCCCACCCCGTGCCCTCCAGCCTGGACTCCCGTGCAGAACGGACAAGAGGTGCTGACATCAGCCACGTGAGAAGCCAGGCTCCCCCAAAAGCTCTGCCCCCCTACAGCAGGGGCATGGAACCTCTTTTCTGCCAAAGGCCGTTTGGATATGTATAACATCACTCGCTTAATATAATCCACTGGGTATAAATTTATGCTGCTATGAAAAACGCTCCTAAGTTTGTTGGATTTTCAGTCCCACCTGCCTTGGCAACCACCCATCCACCCACCCCCACAGTGCCTTGGCAGGGCCAGACCAAATGATTTCATGGGCCTTATATGGCCCTCGGGCCGGACGTTCCCCACCCTGACAGGAAGGAGGGAGGACACACACTGAGCGCCTATCGGAGCACTCCCCAGAGCTCACGTGGTCGCCTGCATCCCAGCAAGGCAGGTACAGGGGAGCAGAGCATGGCTCAGAGGGGGGCCGCGGCTGCCCAGGGTCACAAGGTCCATCGGGACAGTCGTCTGACCCCGAGCCCATGCTCCCCAGCGGCTGCTCTCCAGTGCTCTGAACCCACCCCTGTCCTGGGTCAAAGGGTAGGTCCCTCAGCCCAGAAGAGGGGGACACTCCTGACAGAGACCTGAGACAAGTCAGAGCCCTCCTGGCCATGGTCTCCCTATCTGTACATGTCGGGGGGCAGGAAGCGTGTGATGGTCTCTGAGTGCTGTGGGCACTGGCTGCCTGGATCTGTCACTCTTGCTCCCCACCCAGCCCTGCTCTGGAGGCCCAATCCAGAGGGCCCCAAGGCTGGGTAAGGAAGTGGGGTGCATACATTCCCCCTTCTGGGGTCCACAGGTTGCCTCTTCCTGACCTTCACCTTGGCCACACGCCCTCCGAGGCGTCTGTGATGCTTCATGGGCTGATCAGGATCCCCAGCCTCCAGGAGACAGCACCCGCGGATCTTGGGGGACAGGGGGGAAAGAATGGATGCGGTGATCTGCCTGGTCCCCTGTCCCCACCTCCTGACCCAGGAAGACTGACATTAGGCAGAGACAACGGGTCACACACTGACCCCAAGGCTTCAAGAGGGTGGGGGTGAGAGTTTGGGTAGGCAGTCAGCAGAGGCCGTGCATGGGTGACCACCCATCCCCACAGTGCTGCCCTCCTCCCCCCCATTGACCCAGCCACCACCCTGACCCTAGGCCTTCACCCCCTCTAGTCTGGGTCCATGGGTTATGCATTTATGCATGCAAGTGCTTTGGTGGATCTCTTCCCACCCACCGCCTTCTCTCTGAGGGCCTGTGGTCTGTCCCATGCTCTGTGTCTCTGGATCTATTCCAGGACTGGGTTTTCAATCCTGGGGTCAAACGCACCCTTCGCTTCTCTGTCGGTCCCCTGGGAACCTGCTCTGAGGTGCTCACGGCATCTCCTTCCTAGAGAAGCTTCAGAGAACCCCTCACAGATCACAGCACCGAGGCCCTGAGCGGCCCCTCCCGCTCCCTGCCAGCACCCTCTGCCGCTGCCCCTGCCTACTGCCGCCCTCCTGTGCGGCCCTGTCATCTGTGTGACTGGCTGCAGAGTTCCTGTGCTCTGGGCCGCCTCCATGCAGGCCCACCCGACCCAGCCCCTGCCTGGCCCCTTCCCTCCGAGCGCTGGCCTGCGCGCTGTCAGGCTCACATCCTCCGAAGTCCCCGTCAGGGTTGGCAGCCGGAGGGGCGGAAGGGGGAGTCTGGCTTTGCCTGGCATGGCACACACTGACCCCAGGACGGGTGAGGACTTCAAAACTGGACCCAGCTCAGCAGCGCATTCCCCTGGCCTGACCCACCCCTGCTCCCCACCAGGGCCCCACCCTCCTGCCTGTGTGACTCACCTCCACGGAGCTCTGAGGACCAGGCTCCGGGGCCAAGACTTGGACAGTGTCCTGCGGAGTCCAGACAGAACGCCCAAACCAACGTGGAAACCAGGGGAGAAGTCAGCAGGTGAGCTGGGGGTCAGCCAGTGGGGCTGGTGGAGTCAAGGAAACTTCTAGAAGCAGTGTCACTGCAAAGAATTAAAGACCCAGCCCAGAAAACAAACATGGGAAACCTTTCCTTTCACCCTGCCTAGGTTCTGAAAACATTCCTCTTCATTAACCTTCATAAAGAAAACCATGTGAGCTTGACGAGAGGATCTGGCCCCTTTATTTCCTTCTGATTGAAATGCGTCTCCTCCATCAGAGGTGAGTTCCCTTGGTGGGCAGGAGCCACAGCCATGGACCCGGCGCCCAGCAAACAGAGCCCGGCCCGTCCATCACTAACGCCCGGAACTGATGACTAAAGGAGTGACATTTCCACTTAGAGGAGAGGATCCGCGTAACTCCTGTGTCGGCCAAAGCCTGACACCCAGACAGAATGAGAAATGCCTGCGAATCGACGTGAAGGCCCCATAAGTGGAACGAAACTCAAACTCCACACGCCCCAGATCCTAAGCAAGACCTTCTGCGGGAGTCCGCGCCCACAGCTTCTGGGCTGCGACCAACCCTACCCCACCCCCCTGCCAGGCATGCACCCAGGTGCCTTCACTGGGGGGTCAGTTTTGGAAAGTCTCATGCAAAGTGCCCAGGGGGAGGTAAAGGGAAGGAGGGTGAATGGTGGTGCCGGGAGGAAGGCTGAAAGGCCAGGGAGTCTTCCAGACAAGCCCGAAGCTTCCCCCTGGGTGAGCTGGGCTCAGCGCTAACAGGGGGGTGAGACTAAGGGTTCTATCCATCCTCAATGGGAGGGGAGGCCCCCTAACTGAGCAAGCTGGGTCTCCCCAAGAAATAGCCAAGCAGAATGGAAAGGACCCCAGGCCAGGAGTCAGGAGCCCTGGGTTCCAGCCCTAACACCCGGCAGACTGGCTGGGCGACCTTGGGCACCTGCCCGTGACCTCGGTCTTTACATCTGTAAGGAGAGGATTGGGCAGCTGATCCTCAGGGAGCTGTCCAGCTCTGACTCAGAGACTCAGCCCACACCTCCGGCTCCCCCTCCCCCACTTCTCCCCTGCGTCAGTCAGCCCAGCTCCCCCAGCCTCAGTGACACCCGCTCCCCATGTGACCCACAGGGAGGCCTGTCAGGGTGGGACTGAGTCTAAGAACCAACCAGCCCCAGCCCAGGCCTGAATCACCCAGCCCGACCCTGGCCCTCTGCCCTGGTGCTCTAGCTGGGCAGGGCGGGCACCTCGTTCTGAACCACTGCTTTCCTTAGCACCTGCTTCCTGCTTCACTTCCCCTGAGACCACGTGTGGCCTCCATTCTCCACACGTGTGGCCTCCATCCGCCCAGATGTCCAGCTCTGGCCCCCAAGTGCCAGCCACACCCAACACCTGCCTCCTGGCTGCTGGCTCTGAAGGAGAAAGACCTTTTTCCCATGGACAGGCGCGTTGTGCAGAGCCCCTGCTCTGTGGGGTCCCCAGACTAAGGGTCACCAACTGCCCGTCCCTCAGAAGCTTCCTGTCTGATGGGGAGGCACAGTCTCTGTCCTGGGGGAGCTTCCTGTCTGATGGGGGAAGCACAGGCTCTGTCCTGGGGGAGCTTCTTGTCTGATGGGGAGGCACAGGCTCTGTCCTGGGGGACTTCCTGTCTGATGGGGGAGGCACAGGCTCTGTCCTGGGGAAGCTTCCTGTCTGATGGGGGAGGCACAGTCTCTGTCCTGGGGGAGCTTCCTGTCTGATGGGGAGGCACAGTCTCTGTCCTGGGGGACTTTCTGTCTGATGGGAGAGGCACAGGCTCTGTCCTGGGGGACTTCCTGTCTGATGGGGAAGGCACAGGCCTGTCCTGGGGGATTTCCTGTCTGATGGGGAGGCACAGGCCTGTCCTGGGGGATTTCCTGTCTGATGGGGGAGGCACAGTCTCTGTCCTGGGGGAGCTTCCTGTCTGATGGGGAGGCACAGACTCTGTCCTGGGGAACTTCCTGTCTGATGGGGGAGGCACAGGCTCTGTCCTGGGGGACTTCCTGTCTGATGGGGAGGCACAGGCTCTGTCCTGGGGGACTTCCTGTCTGATGGGGGAGGCACAGGCTCTGTCCTGGGGGACTTCCTGTCTGATGGGGAGGCACAGGCTCTGTCCTGGGGGAGCTTCCTGTCTGATGGGGAGGCACAATCTCTGTCCTGGGGGACTTCCTGTCTGATGGGGAGGCACAATCTCTGTCCTGGGGGACTTCCTGTCTGATGGGGAGGCACGGGCTCTGTCCTGGGGGACTTCCTGTCTGATGGGGAGGCACGGGCTCTGTCCTGGGGGACTTCCTGTCTGATGGGGAGGCACAGGCTCTGTCCTGGGGAAGCTTCCTGTCTGATGGGGGAGGCACAGTCTCTGTCCTGGGGGAGCTTCCTGTCTGATGGGGAGGCACAGGCTCTGTCCTGGGGGACTTCCTGTCTGATGGGGAGGCACAGGCTCTGTCCTGGGGGACTTCTGTCTGATGGGGGAGGCACAGGCTCTGTCCTGGGGAAGCTTCCTGTCTGATGGGGAGGCACAGGCTCTGTCCTGGGGAAGCTTCCTGTCTGATGGGGGAGGCACAGGCTCTGTCCTGGGGGGCTTCCTGTCTGATGGGGGAGGCACAGTCTCTGTCCTGGGGGAGCTTCCTGTCTGATGGGGAGACAGTCCAGTCACTCAGGTCATCTATTCTGGTGGGACCAGCACAGCTCCTCCCGCATAGGAGTTAAGGGCTAGGCAAAGCCTCTCTCCCCCTTTTGCAAACCTTCTGCTCTGATGGAGGAGGCACAGCCCCTGTCCTGGAGGACTCTCCAGTCTGATGGAGGAGCCCTCAGGAAGCTCCCTCCCCGTCGGTGGAAGGGACCCGCTCTCTCTAATGCACTTGCTTACTTCTGGCGAAGACCCTCCACGCGCTGTCTCCCTGGAGCCTCTCTGAACACTGGGGATACAGAGAAAGAGAAGCAGCAGGGCCAGGGGTGAGGCCCTACAGCAAGGCAGGATTGGAGCCGAGTTCATCTCCAGAGGGAAGGAGGGTGGATGGCTAAGGAAGCTGGCTCCCCAGCCCCTGACCCAGAAAGGCTGGGCAGCCGGTGCCCGCTGCCCCGGTGCCCCGATGGGGACCTGACTCCGGGCTGCCGGAGCAGCCTTTCTCAAGCCGCTTTGGAAGATGTTTTTTATTGGAGGGAGGCTGCGGCCCTGCCCGGCATTTACGAGCCCAGTTTATTGATCTGGCCCAGGGAGCCCGAGGCACAGCTTTCGCACGAGCCAAGGGGAATGCCTGCCACCCGTATTCTCCGAAAGCCGCAGCTGGGGGGTGGGGGGAGGACTGGAACTCTTCAATGGTCAGAGCCAGAGGGACCCCAGGGCTGAACCCCTGCCTCTTACGGGAGGGAATGGTGAAGACCAGAGACGGGCACTAACTTGCCCAAGGTCATACAGCACATCAGCAGCGGAGCTGGGCCCGCCACTGGACCCACAGGCTCTTATAAACTGCTATGAATGTTCGTATTTAAGTCTTTTCCAAGACACGTGCTTTCATTTCTCTTTGGCAAAGGGTGTGGCATTGCTGGCTCGTACGGCAAATGCATGTTTGATTTTATAAGAAACCGTGCCTGATCATTTCCAAGAGTCTCGTATCCCGTGCTCCTGCGTTCAGTGCTTTCTTTTATTTGTTTCCGTTGTTGAGCGCCCTCATTTCCTAATACGCATGCTCTGATTCCAATGCCGGGAGCATTTGCAGGCCCGAGTCTCCTGCTTCTTGTTCCAGTAAAACTCGTCCATGGAACTTGGTTGTTGTGGGGTTTTTTGTCTTTTTATTGTGAGCTCATGACCACGAGGACTCCATCTGTGGGGATGTCCGGAGGCTTCGATTGCTATGCTTTCCTCCAGAGTGGATTCTAGTTTGTTTTGTCCTGGACCCTGGGAGTGCTATTCACCAGGAATGACTTCAAACGAAGTTCTCAGCTCGAGGTCTCTGAATAGAGCAAGAAGCAGGGACCGGGGCTCTGACCTCACTGCGGGGGCCCGGGAAGACTTTCTTTCCCCTCCATCCCGAGTCAAAGCCACAGCCAGCCGTTTCTCCTGCCACCTCCTTTGAGAAGACAGATCTGTTTCAAGTTTACCCCTTCATTAGTGGTGTAGGCTCAGGAGGCGCTGACCCGATGGGGAATCTCAGATCCCGTGCCCTACCTGGTCGGGTCGTGGGTGATGCCTCCGTCTCATGTACATCTGTGAAGAGCAAAGCTCCACGTGGCTGGTCGCAGAGGGGGGTGCAGAAGGGCTTGGAAAACAGTTCGGCAGTTTCTTCTAAAGTGAAGAAGCATGGCCCTGACCAGTTTGGCTCAGTGGATAGAGCTTCGGCCTGCAGACTAAAAGGTCCCAGGTGCGATTCCGGTCAAGGGCATGTACCTTGGTTGCAGGCACATCCCCAGTAAAGGGCGTGCAGGAGGCAGCTGATCGATATTGCTCTCTCATCGATGTTTCTAACTCTCTATCCGTCTCCCTTTCTCTCTGTAAAAAATCAATAAAATATATATTTTTTTAAAAAATTAATAAATAAATAAATAACAGGCACACCATAATCTGCACACGGTGTTTAGAACAGTTTTATTCCTACGCGCCGCAAACAACGCAGCTGTCCTGCGACCAGTGGATGGATAGACAAGCCGGGGTACACCCGTGCAGGGGCAGACACTACTGACACACACCTTCACACCTGGGACCCTCGAATGCATTCTGCTAAGAAGAGCCAGGCACGAAAGGTGACCTACGGCACGGGTCCATTTACGTGACCTTCAGGAAAGCGCAAACCTAGATTAGGGTGGAAAACAGATAAGTGACTCCAAGAGCTTTGCGCTCAAAGGGGTGAACTTCACTCTCGGTGAATGTGGCCTCAGTTTAAAAACCAGCATGGGTCTGGTCTCCGGGAATCTTTGAAGGGGCTGCCAGTTCGGGGCCCGCTTGCCTCTCTTGATTTGTGTACACATTCACCTTCATTTACTATTTTCTTTCTTTTTTTAATATATCTTATTGATTCTTTTACAGAGAGGAAGGGAGAGGGATAGAGAGATAGAAACATCGATGAGAGAGAAACATCAATCAGCTGCCTCCTGCATGCCCCCCACTGGGGATGTGCCCACAACCAAAGTACATGCCCTTGACCGGAATCGAACCCGGGACCCTTCCGTCGATCCGACACTCTATCCACTGAACCAAAGCAGCCAGGGCTTCATTTACTATTTTCAGGATTACCTTTTTGCGTTGAAGTGCTTTGTCTACTTTCTTGCCAGCTCAGTCGTGCATTTTGAAACATCCTTTTAGCTCTGTGCCTAGAGCTCCAGACTAACAAGGGAGACAGCATCGTTATCCTCAGAGGCTGCTGGCCCCACGGAGGATGACAAGCCGGGCCAGCAGGAAGGCATGCCTCCTCAGCTGCCTTGGGGTGTCTGGGAGCTGCCTGGGCCTCCCAGCTCGCATAACTTTTTCATCACGACAATAATGGCGATAATTAACTGGCATGAAACTGTGATGCGCAGAAGGCAGCTGACTGGGCTCTCAGCCAGGGAGGCAGTGCTGCGTGACTCAAGCTCGGCTGCTGGTCACAGCGGGGCAGCCAGAGGGGTGGCCCACCTGACCAGGCTCCAGGGTGTCCGCGCATGCCCGTGGGTGGGCAGGCATCGAGGGGTAGGACTCTAAGGATGGGCCTGGCTCAGGCCTGTCGGTGTCCAGAGGGTCCCAGGGCCTGTGCTCCCTGAGACCAGAGGCGTAGGGTGCTGACTTCAGAGGGGACGTGTTCCTCCCCGCAGGTTCTCTGAGAGCCCACAGCTCTGGGTCCAAAGGTTGGCCTGGCTTTGCAGACGACAGAACCACCCGTCCCGGCTGCTCCCACGCTGAGACCAGCCTGGCACTTTCCCTACGCCCACCCCACCATCGGGGCCGGTCTCAATGACTCTCCCCGAAAAAACCTCACTCACATCGTTCCTCTCCTCAGCATTCCTGGCTCAGGGCCTCGCTTCCTTCATTCTCCCAAGAAATCCTGAGGACCTACTGTGTGCCTGGTTCTGAGCTGGCCATGGGGATCACCACTGTGCCTAAGGGTTCAGTCTGGGAAAGGCAGGTGGGCAAACCGACGACGGTGGTGGTGGTGGTGGTGTTAGTGGAGATGACAGGTCCCATGGGTTGAGGGCTGACTATGTGCCCAGCATCGTGCGAAGCACTTGACACTCATTAACTCATCGTCTTCGTAACAGCCCTCTGAGGTCACAGCCATTATTTTAATAATGGGCCACATTTACCACTTAGTAAGTGCCGGGCACTGCTCTGCGTGCTGGGCAAGGGTTAACCCAGTCAAGGTAGGCACCATGACTGCCCCTGCTTTTACAGGTGAGGAAACGGAGGTGCGGAGACATTTAATAACGTGTCCGAAGTCACATAGCCAGCAGCCGGCAGAGCAAAAATGCATTTGCTATGATGGGTACAGACAGGGTGTGCTGTGGGACACAAAGGAGCTTCCATCCCTCCTGGACAGATCAAGGAAGACTTCTCAGAGGAGGCAGCATTGAAGCCAGGTCCTAAGGGGGTCGTAGGGCTTTTAGAGGACTGGAGCAGAGGCCCTGAAGCACATGTAGGGACAGGGCGTAATTCGCGGGGGGATGCCCAGGTCGGAGAGGTGGGAAGAGGCGAGGTCGCCAAGGTCCTTGGGGTAGACTGAGGGGTGTGGGCTGACCCTGAAGGCACCTGGAGGCTGCACACGCCTCATCTCTTCCGTGAGCGACTGAAACTAGCTCTCCACCCTGCTGGGTGCAGAACTGATAAACCCCTTCCTTACACCAGGTCCCGCAGCAAACAGCCTGCTCCAGAAGGCTGTGGGTCCTGCCTCCCGCACCCTCTTATTACACCCCCTCTACCCTGTTCCCCTGACCACTTGCCCTCCATCCTCCATGCGCCTATTCTCCCCCTGGGATTGGCTCAGAGAACCCCTCCTCCAGAAAGCCCTCCCAGATCGCTCTAGCCCAGGTGACTTTCCATCTTCACTCTTCCCCGATGTATAGCACTTGGAACCAGTATCATGGCTGGAATTGGGACTCCCGGATTGCTTCTTACCATCATGTCTCCTCTGCTGGAATGTAAGATCCTTAAGGGCTAAGACCGTATCCTCACATTACGTGTAAGAGGTGCTGTTTTCCAAATGCTACATTCTGTGCCAGCAGCATGGCTGGGTGAGCCTGTGTTCTGTGCTCATGCAATCGCTTGCAAATTGAGGAAACTGAGGCTCAGACAGGCAAAGGGATCCCTCTATGGTCACCCCCATTAAGATGTGACCCCAAGTCTGCCTGACTCCGCTCCATTTAAGCAGCTGCCTCTCACATCTTCCCCAGATCCCACCCTCCCCGGGTGGAGCCACAGAGCAGGTGCTCAGTAAAGAGACAGAAACTAACCCAAAAGCTGGTCCAGCCCCACAAGCCACCCTCGGTGCGGGGTCTTGCCTCACCCACTGAAGGGTTGCCGGCTGCCCTCGAGTTACCTCTGTGGGCATGAGCTGATCACAACACAGGGGTCTGGGTGGCCCACAGTCCCCAGCACCCTGCACGGGCACAGGAAAGGAGATGGCAGTCATGGCGAGGAGGGGAGCTGGGAGGCTGCTATGTCACCCATCGCAGGGGCGGGGCAGGTCATAAAGTCAAAGCCACTTTGACAGGAAGGACTTCCTCCGGAGGGGCTCTCTGGGGCCGCGGGGAGCTGGGAAGGGGTGAGGAGTGACGCAACAGGGACAGGACCAGGGGAGGGGTCTGCAGCACCTCATTTCCCAGACGGAGGACTCCTGGGAGGTCTGGCCTGAGGTGACTGGGCCGTAGAGGGAGAGAGCTGTTCAGGGCCTTTCCTCTCCATTGGCAGAGAGGGAAACGGAGGCCCAGAGAGAAAAACAGCGCCACCCAGCAAGCGGGGGAGGGGAGCAGCCAGGGGTGATGGGGGAGCTGGCCCACGCATGACCCTATGGGGCAGCTCCTGAGTCATCAGGTCCCACACACCGGACTGGGTGGCTTCCTCGTGAGGCCCATCACGTCCTCATGACTGACGGCCCGGCCACCGGGCAGTTACGCACAGGCTCATTCCAGAGGCTGAGCAGATGGAGGAGCAGTGAAGCAACAGAGACTGGCCTTGACCTTGGCCTTGGCCTCTGGCCAGCTTCCTGCTCCAGCTTCTCCCTTTCCTTGGCCCCTTCTCACCACTGTCTCTTCTTTCCTGGGGCCTCTTAGCCTGCCCATCCAACTGGGGGCTGCTCCAGGGCATCTGTGTCTCCCCATCCCCTGAGACCCCTGGCCCTGGGAGACTGGCCAGCCCTGGTAAATGTATCCTCTCTCTTGCCGAAGCCGGTTTGGCTCAGTGGATAGAGCGTCCACCTGAGGACTGAAAGATCCCAGGTTTGATTCCGGTAGGAGGCATGGGCCTTGGTTGCGGGCACATCCCCAGTAGGGCGTGTGCAGGAGGCAGCTGATCCATGTCTCTCTCACATCAATGTTTCTAACTCTCTATTCCTTTCTCTTCCTCTCTGTAAAAAAAAAAAAAAAAATATATATATATATATATATATATATATATATATATATATATATATCATATCCTCTTTATTGGGGGTCTGTTTGGAGGCAGCCACTCAGCGCCTCACCCTGCCAAAGGCCGATGGCTGAGGGACAACCTCCACACTCACCCTGACCTGGCATTGCATCCACATCGCACCTCCCAGCCCTGGCACCCGGGGCCATTTACCTAACCTTCCAGCCTCTCTCCTCCCCTGTAAAACACACAGTAACAGCCGCCTGCCCCCTGCCCCAGGGGTGATGAGACGTAAATGACCGTGTTTGTCGAGGGTTCATGCGGTGAGTGTGCCACAAGTGGGCACAATTAGCATCGTTAGGGAAGGAGTCACAGGCGATGGCCACGCTCAGGGTGCCCGGGGCAGCACGGTCTACACTCCCATCCGCGGCCTCGTGGGACCCTCCGGGAGGTGACCTCCGTGAGGTGACGTGGGTGGAGGTCCTCAGCAGAGGCTCCAGAGGCCCAGCCTCTTTGCCTGGAGTCGCCGAGCTGGGATCCTCCCGGCTCTGCCTTCGTAACCCGGGCCCACCGGTTGACAGGAATCTGTGTGCATCTGAGTATTTACAAGCGGGTCCCTGGAGCACATTACTTAACCTCTCCGGGCCTCAGTTTCCTCATCTGTAAAATGGGGATAATAGCAGCGCCTCTCTCATGGGCTTGTTGTGAAGAGTAGATGATGCTATGGGTGCACAGGGCGTACAACACCCTCTGGCAGAGTTCGTGCTAACCAGTTAAGTGCTTGTTAACGTCATTACTTACTGAGCACCTACTCTGTACTTAAAGTATCACCTTTAACCTTCATAACAATACTGCTTCAATTTTACAGGATGAGGGAGCTGGTCTGAGAGTCCTACATTCAGAGATGTCCCGCTGAGGCCAGGGGTCACCAGATCCTGGAGATGGGATGGCCCCACTGGGATGGGGCCCGGCCTTGGGCAAGGCAGAGCTCCCTTTGGCTGAGGGCAAGTCCTGGCGAGAATCTCACCTGCGAGCCGCCCGCCATCACTGTCCCTCCAAGCGGGAAAACACGCTTCAGGATTTCTAGTTATTTATTTATTTGTGTGTGGGTATAGCACACGGCAATGTCCACCAGTTTAAATGGCTTGCCAAAAGAAAGTGACAAATCCAGAATTTAAAGGCCCTCCTCAGAGCCTCATTCTTCCTTCTATTTCACTCTGCTTCCCATCAGAGAGGGAAGGGAAAAAACACACATAAAAATGGAGTCAGCAGTTTTAGGGCAGGATGATCTCACTGACCGTGACAGTATAAAAAAGAATACTGAAATCCATCCATGCAGAAGACTGCTAGATGCCCGTCCCCCACATCCACTCTCCCCTTCTTTTTTTCTTTTTTGAATATATTTTTATTGATTTCAGAGAGGAAGGAAGAGGGAGAGAGAGATGGAAACATCAATGATGAGAGAGAATCACCCATCAGGCGCCGCCTGCATGCCCTCCACCGGGGATCCAGCCCACAACCCAGACACGTGCCCTGACTGGGAATCGAACTCTGACCTCCTGGTTCATAGGTCACGATCAACCACTGAGCCACACCAGCTCAGCCACTCCCCCCGTATTCAATAGTAGAAGCTTTAGCTGGGCACCTGGCCACACAGCTTAGGACTCCGTTTCCCAGCATCCCTTGCAGCGGATGTGACCATTTGACCAAAATATGTCCAAGTCATGCAGTGGGAAGAGATAAATGCAACTTTTAGGTTGTGCCCTTAAGAAACAACAGAAAGAAATCTACCCTCCTTTTCCCTTTTCTCCCTTCTCACTGGGTGGAATGCAGATGTAATGGCAGAGCCTGTGGCAGCCAGGTTAGAGCATGAGGTGGACGCCGAGTGTTGAGGAGGGCAGAGCAACAAGACAGAGGAGCCTGGACTCCAACATGTCCGTCACTCTAAGATGGTACCTGTTCTGCATGCTCCTCTCCTCTCTTGGAAAGCCACTGCCTTGCTGGCCTTTGCTATGGTTGCAAAGCCCGTGTGCCAACTGAATACAAACCAGGGGAGCCGCATCAAAAGGGAATCTATGCTAGCTAGTATTTGATGCTTCTCCTTTGATTCTTTTTCCTACGTATGTCAGTTAGGTTCACTGGAATTATCATGTTTATACAGGCACATGTATCTAAATACAGGGTGGGGCAAAAGCAGGCTTACAGTTGTTGATATGGAAAATAATACAATAATTAGTACATAATAATACAAGAATTAATTCTGTATTTCAAGTACTCACAACTGTAAGCCTACTTTTTGCCCTACCCTGTATGCAGTGACTGTGGATTTCCCAGGCCACAAATTCAGGTGTGCAAGAAATACGACTTTATTTTTCTGCAACTGAATGCAGTTCATGTTTCAAGCTCCTTGTTTCCTGCTGGTGGACACCTGAACTAGCTAGTGGGTAACTTTGGTCACTTCAGATTAATTTCAGCCCATTAAGGTGTGTTTGCCTTGAGCAAATCAGGGTGAGTACCATAAATGCAAGGTTCATCCTCCCCATCCCTCACCCCTTCCTCCTGTCTCAGTTACATTTAATAACTTAAATGTAGCCCTAAACGGTTTGGCTCAGTGGATAGAGCATCGGCCTGCAGACTTAAGGGTCCCAGGTTCGATTCCGGTCAAGGGCATGTGCCTTGGTCGCGGGCATATCCCTAGTGGGAGGGGAGGGGGGTGTGCAGGAGGCAGCTGATTGATGTTTCTCTCTCATCAATGTTTCTAACTCTCTCTCCCTCTCCCCTCCTCTCTGTAAAAAATCAATAAAATATATACTTTAAAAAATAACTTAAATGTAGCATCATAATGTCATTGATCAGAGCCAGGCCATCGAGCAGCATTCGGGTAGAATCAGAGGTGGACCCTGTGCCATGTGGAGCCTGAAGTCCGCAGCCCCGCCTGGTTTCCGGGTGTGAGTCTCGGCTGCCTTGCTTGACCTAGTGTCACCTGGTCTGAACTCCACGGTGCCACCACACACCACTGGAAGTTTTGGCTACTCTGCACCCCACGTGAGGCTGGAAAACTCAGGACACTGCTGGAAGCCCTCCCATCATCACTGTTTCTAGGGAAGACAAGGACCAAGGTAAGGATTATATACATTTTACAGCTAAAGAAACTGAGGCTAAGAGGGGAGAGGTGACCTGGCCCTAGTGACCCAGAGGTACTAGGTATATACACACACACACACACACACACACACACACGCACGCACGCACACACACACACACGCACATGCATATATACTCACACAGCTGTGTGTAAGCACCCAGATACACGTACACGGAACAGAACTGGCCTGGCCTCCTCCCCATGGCTTCCTCTCAGAACAAAAATCATTACCCAGCCTCACACGCTGCCTCCCTCCCTGGTCAGCACTGCCAGGCTGCCCCAGGGGAAAGTGGAGCAAAGCGGTGATTAACTCTCCACCTCAATTACCCGCGTTAATTTCCGAAGGGCCTGTTCCCTCCTGGAACGAGGAAGGGCAGCATCAAACACCGGCTCCTAAGTGCATCAGAACAAGTCTGGACCATGAACCAGGCGGTGGTTACCACGTGGGGAGGGGAGAGGTGTGGATGGCGGCCAAGGGAGCTGGAGGCTCCAGGTTCAGGTCTCAGCTCCACCACCGTGTGGCCTTGGAAATGTCACTACCTCTCCATGGCTAGCTGGGGAGGCTCCTCAGATGTTAGCGTTTTTTAATAATAAAAACAGCTTCTTACCCTTGGAAAACTCTGGGCCCTTTGAGTCAGGGAATCACATCTGTCTTGTTCATCATTGGATCCCCATCAGTAGATACTATAAAGATTAGTGTCCTGGGACAAAGTACAAACTTGTGATATTCATTTCTCCCTGGCTTTTTTCTATCTGGACTTTATTTTATCACACACACACACACACACACACACACACACACACACGTGTCAGGACATCTAAAGGGACAAACATGTCTATTGCTCTGAAGGAGCCAAGCTGTGTTTCCTGCCGAAACCGGACTGGCTCAGGGATAGAGCATCGGCCTGCAGACTGAAAGGTCCCAGGTTCAATTCCGGTCAAGGGCATGTACCTTGGTTGCAGGCATATCCCCAGTAGGGGGTGTGCAAGTGGCAGCTGATTGATGATTCTCTCTCATCAATGTTTCTCTCTATCCCTCTTTCTTCCTCTCTGTGAAAATTCAAAATATATATATATATATATGTATTTTTTTTTTAAGCTGTGTGTCCTCACAAAGGGGTCATGATGATGACTGGAAGGGCTATGCCATTGATGCCCCAGCATCTATCCTCCCTTCCTAAGGAGGCCTGGGATTTGCCAACCTGGTGCTTTGGAATGAATTGACTGCACACCCAGCTTTAGAAGTGGGCACCAACTTGCTTAAGTCACTCAACATGTCCTCCTTCTGGCCATAGTTATTAATTGGAAGATGCAGACCAACAGGGGCCAACAGATCCCATTCCAGAATTTCTTTGAGCCACCAGAGAAGTGAGCGTTCTCTTTTCTATTGCATGTGTAGCTAGAAGCCGGGTCCCAACAACTTCTTGAGCTGTCTTAGGAACACAAGGGTAAAGATTGGCTGAGAATGGAGCTTGTATCGAGGCTATAGAATTGACCATTCGTGAGCTGCTGGATCAAGCTGTACCTGAAAGCTAACCTGTTTCTGGCTTTTCAGTTCCATGATCCGATAAGTCTCCTTTTATTACTTGGGTTCAGTTTTCTACAACTTATAGCTGCTGAAAAGTAGACTAACAGATATAAGCAGTTTCAACAACATCCCCATGGTAAGCACAGGACTGTTTTTATAGGACCTCCTGAGCCCAGTTGTTATTGAGGTAGATTGTAGGAAAGCAAGCAGCAAGGGAACGGCTACTCACCCTCCAGCTCCACCCATACAGCCTCTTCTCTCTATGCTTTTGCTAAATAATGACCTCAAGGTTCTACCCCCAAATGCAAATCTGGGATGAAGCCCAGGAGGCTGCTGGGTAAGTGGGGAGGCAGTCCTAAAGAGCCCACCGTGGAGAAAACTATCCAGGACCGGGCCAGTCTTCCCAGTTCTGCCTTACAGGAGCCACATCTCACAAACGAGTTCCTTCCTCTCAGCAGCCTTGGCAGAAAGACTTTCTGAGGGCAGAAGTGACACGTGAGCAGTCCAACTCCTCCATCCTACCTACCCTGTTTCCCTGAAAATAAGACAGTGTCTTATATTAATTTTTGCTCCCAAAGATGCGCTAGGTCTTATTTTCAGGGGATGTCTTATTTTTCCATGAAGAAGAATATGGTACACATTTATTGTTAAGTGAAAATAAAGGAAATTTATTACCTGTATACGGTATGGCAGTACGGTAGTTGTCAACACAAACCAGACAAACTGTGAATCCTACAGTATCAAGAATTTACTCATTTATTCAATGACAATCATGTCATCATCTTCTGGAACATCATCATAACAATCCAATTCTTGAATTTCCTGGTGAATTTTTTGTGACTCCATTTCTTTCAGAATCAGTGGACCAAATCTCTCATGTTTAGCCTGGGGCGGGGGGGCTTATTTTCAGGGGGATGCCTTATATTTCACTCAGAAGGAAACCTGTTAGTAGGTCTTATTTTCGGAGGATGTCTTATTTTCGGGGAAACACGGTACCTACTGAGGTGTCTTAGTTCATAACATGTTTTATTTATTAATTTAGAAGGCTCCTGAAACCTTCGTGTGACCCTCACCCAGCCAATCGAGGTTACCACCAGAGGCAGAGGAGCATGGTGGGAGAAGTCACTGGGATTTGGGGTCCGGGTTTAGGTTCACGTGCTGGCCCTGCTGCTTCCGGGCTGTGATTTTGGACACTTACCCCCTCTGTGCCAAGCAACACAATGGTCCTCCAAAGACGTGCACGGCTTAAACCCCACAACCTGTGATCATAGCAAAAGGGATTTTGCAGATGTGATTAAGATTAGAAATCTTGAGATAGGGAGTCTTTTTTTTAATAAATAAGGTTTATTAATTTTTTTTTGACAGAGAGGAAGGGAGAGGGATAGAGAGCTAGACACATCGATGAGAGAAACATCAACCAGCTACCTCCTGCACACCCCCCACAGGGGATATGCCCACAACCAATGTACATGCCCTTGATTCGAACCCGGACCCTTTAGTCCGCAGGCCGGCGCTCTATCCATTGAGCCACACTGATTTCGGCTAGTGAATCTTTCTAGACTGCCCCAGTGGGTCCAATCTGATCACACGAATCCTCAAAAGTTCAAATCTTCCCCAGCTGTAGTCAGAGGTGGCGTAGCCACGGGAGCAGGGTCAGAGAGATGACTAAAGCAGGAGGCAGGAGGCTCTGAGCCAGCAACTGCAGGAGGTCTCTAGAAACTGGACAAGCCAGGGACATGCATGGACCCCAGAGCCTCCAGAAGGCATGCAGGCCTGTTGACACCTCGGTTTTTGCCCAGGGAGACTTACTTGGGAATTCTGACCTCCAGACCCAGGAGATAACAAATTTGTATTATTCACCCCCCACTTTGTGGCAATTGGTTACGAGAGCCATAGGAAATGAAGGCAGACACTGAGCCTCAGTTTCCTCACCTGGCAACTGTCCTCCACAGCGTCTAGAAGTTGCGAGGCCAGCTCTGAAATAATCAAGTCCAGGGTTCAAAGGCAGACTCCCAGGAGGATCTCGGTCGCCTCTAGCCAGGCCCCCGAGGGGCTCAGCCCTCTGCTTGCCCCACTTCAGGGAGGCATGTGGCCTAGCCCCACCCCAATCCTTTTGGTCCTTTCATCCTGAGCCTTCTCACCTGGCCAGGCCACAGCAGCAGGGATTAAGGGAGAGGTTGCCAGACACAGAGGCAGGGCCCAGGTTGCAGTGCAGCCCATGGGTTGGGAGAAAGAAATAAGCCAGCAGATCCTGATGGATTCTCGATCACCCCACGTGGAAAATGAGGGTGGGGGTGTGTAAAAGTAGCTAGCCCCCACGCACATGCACTGGGAAGCACAGATTTCTGCCAGGTGCTAGGCTGGGGCGGGGGGGAAAGGGGGAGGGGAGGGCGGAGAGAAAGGGAGGTGCTAGGGATCAGTATGCCCCATCTGGCTCTCTCTAGTCCCAGGGAGGAGGCATGGCCTCCACAAACCTGGAGCTGTGACACCGCCAGCCAATGAGCTTCGGAGTGAGACCGGGCCTGGGGCTGTGGCTCGGGCTGCTTAGTCACTAATTCCTTTGCCGCCCGCCCTAATCCCGGGCTAATGACGCCCTAAAACCTCGCTGTGGGCTCCCTCCCGAGCCAGCCGGGCTGTCACTGGACGGGACAGGTCGAGACCTGCAGGGCAGGCCTCTCTGGCCCAGCTCACAGTACACTGCTCACCCCTTCTCACCCTCAGCCTCCCAACAGCAGCAGCCAACCCCTGCCCCACCCCGTCCCGAGTGTGGAGCTCTGGTCCAGGCTGACATATGTGTCACAGATGGGGAAACTGAGGCCCAGCAGGGATTTGCCGGAGATGACATTAGCCTCGCTCTGCAGATGAAGAAATTGAGTGGCATCAGACAGGCTCCGTCACTTGCCCACGGTCACACACCTAGGGAGAGGTCGAGCTGAGATTCGAACTTGGGTCTGTGCCTTTTTTTTCTCCAGCTGGGTTGAACTAAAAGTCTGCTGAGGGCCTTCAGACGTGAGGTTGTGCCTCTGCTCTCACATTCAGTATTTTTGAATCGGTCCTTTTTGAAAAGGCAACGCCAGCTCCCCTGCACCCTGCTGCCTGGGTCTGGCCCCGGCCTCCCTGCCCCCAGCAGCCGCAGCTGCCGGAGGGTGTGTCACTCTGACTCCCCAGCTTCTCCTCTGCTGAAAAGCTCCCTGAAACATGCAAGGTTTCGTGCACAAAAGAGCCATGTGCCTTGTTTTATTTTATTTTATTTATTTTTAGTTAGTTAGTTAGTTATTGTTATTCCTCACCCGGGGATATTTTTCCATTGATTTTTGGAGAGAGTGGGAGGGAAAGGGAGAGACACAGAGAGAAACATCTATGTGAGAGAGAGACACATTGATTGGTTGCCTCCTGCACACACCCCAACCACGGCCGGGGAACCTGCAACCAAAGCACATGCCCTTGACGGGAATCGAACCCGGGACCTTTCAGTCCACGGGCCAATGTCTCTATTCACTGAGTCTAAATGACTCAGGCCACTTGTCCAGAGAGAGACAATAGAGAGAAGGAGAGAATGAGAAACGGAGACTTGGAAGAACTGGGCTGTTCGTCTCTTGCAAGTCAAGTGCATTGACTTTTCCCAGCCCCGTGTGACAGACACTGTCCTGGGACTGGAAACAGGGCACTTCCCCTCCTCCTCCTCAGTCTCCACAGCTGTAAAATCACTAGGTGACAGGCGGCAAGTTGCATAATCCGTGGGCCTTTCCCTTCCACCACGCACGGCAGACCTTGCTCATCGGTCACAACACATTCTCCTGCTGACCCACATCTCGGCCTCCAACATGTAACTCCCGGCAGCCACCACGCGCCAAGGAGTGGGGTGCCGGGGAAGATGCAGCATTTTGCCCTCCCCTGACCAAGTAGCTCAGGTTCTGCCTGGCCCTGCCACTCAGCTCACTATCTTCCAGTTCCCCAAGGGGCCCCATCCCTGTGGTCTCTCTGCTCCTGGGAAGAGGGTCAGCCAGGGAAAAATCCTGTGACAGCGAGACTTTGGGGCCCAGCCAGAGAGCCCCAGAACAGAGCCTCCTGCCTCTTTTCTGGGTGCAGAGGAACGAGAAGTGGCAAGACCGCCGGGACCTGCTCCCCTGCTTCCCTGCCCTCCCCAGAGGCTCAGTATCCTACAGCCACACACCAGCTGCCGCCCCAGCAAGGCCACGTCAGCTCAGGCTAACGCCGGGAAGGAAAAGACGTCATGGAAGCGGGGGGGTCAGTGGAGAAGAATCCCCCGGGATTGCAGTTTCCCCGTATCCATCGTCTTGTAGCATCCTTCCAAGCCTTTGGCCCTGCTGTTCCCGCTGATCTGACTGCCCTGTGGCAAACCCCTTCCTACGCATCCCTTCCACCCCTATCCAGGTACCGTCTCCTTTAGGAACCTGTCTTGTTCTCCCGCTGGGCCCGTGGTTCTCAAGCTTCCTAACGCCGCGATCCTGTAATACGGTTCCTCATGTTGTGGCGACCACCAACCATAACATCATCTTCGTTGCTACTTCATAACTGTAATTTCATTACTGTTAATGAATCATAATGTAAATATTTGTGTTTTCCGATGGTCTTAGGCTCTACAGCAGCAGTTCTCAACCTGTGGGTCGAGATATTTACATGCACACCTGGCATTTCTCCTAAGTGCTAACGTGATTTGCATGCTTATCTCTCTCCTTCTCTGGGCTGCAAACTCCGTGAAGGCAGTCTTACTCAATAGGGCTTTAGCAAAGAAAGGGAACTCACTAAATACTCACTAAATACTGTTGCTCAAACCCCAAACTGCCACCCGAAAAGTTTAAAACACCCTAATGACCCAGGTGCTACCACCATTATCTCCACTCTGCAAGTGACTCACTGACACAAAGCGACAAGCCAGAAACTCACTGGCTCACGCCACAGGCTAAGTCAGGGCAAGGATCTGCGTGGCCAAGCTCCTCGGCATTCCAAGGAGGGGAAGTGGTCCCTCCCTTGGCTTCTGCGTATGAGTGGGTCAATCCCAAGCGGCCATTAGTATTATTATTTCAGTGTGCATAGTCTGAGGCTGGAGCAATTAATCCAAGTGGTTAGAGCTAGCCACCTTAGTGGTTAGAGCTTGCACTATTTGTTTCGGCCAACACCACCTAAGAAACCAAAAGACAAATTAGTAGTATCCTTAAATAAACAAAGAGATCTTAGAAATAAATAAGAGTAAATTATATATATATATATATATATAAACAAATAAATAAGAGTAATAAGTCAGTAATAAAATGAAAAAAGTCACAAAGAAGCAAGTCGCATGATTTAAAATCAATTCAATAACTATTCACTGGGCAGCTACTGCACGGCAGGCACCGTTCTAGACATTGGGGGTGCATGTGAACAAGACAAGGTCCCTGCACTCATGGGGTGACCTAGAGAAGGGAGACAGGCAAAAGCAAAGAAACAGGCAAACATACACGGAGTAGCCAGATTATGATGATCTCTGAATGCATAATAATCTAGCCACTGAGTGTATAGCCTATATAATAAAAGGCTAATTTGCAAATTGTCCCCTTGACCAGGAGTTCGACTGGCAGGCAGGTCAGCCAACCGCCCATGTCCCCTCCCCTTGGCCAGGCTGGCTAGACCCCACTCATGCATGAATTCATGCACTAGGATATGAATATATATACTGAGTTGTCAGATTATTATGTTTTCAGAGATAATAATAATATGGCCACTCAGTGTATCTCCTACAGAATGCAGTGAAAATAGGGTGATATGATCAAGGTGACAGAGCTACTGTGTATAGGGCAGTCAGGAGAGGTCTCTGAAAGGGGTGCTGATGTCCAAATGACAAGAACAGGCCAGCCGAAATTGGTTTGGCTCAGTGGATAGAGTGTCAGCCTGCAGACTGAAAGGTCCCAGGTTTGATTCCGGTCAAGGGCATGTGCCTTGGTTGTAGGCACATCCCCAGTAGGAGGTGTACAAGAGGCAGTTGATCGATGTTCCTCTCTCATCAATGTTTCTAACTCTCTATCTTCCTCTCTGTAAAAAAGCAATAAAATATATATTTTTTTTAAAAAAAAGAACAAGCCAGCCATGAAACAGTCAGGGGGAAAACACTGCAGGCGAGGGACCGGCAAAGAAGCACCAGGTCTCCACATCGGATGTGCTTGAACATTCAAGAAGCCAAGAGAAGGCCATGTGGCCAGAGTGACACGGGCAAGGGAGGAAGGACCGAGTATGGAGGGACCAGACCATGCAGGGCTCTGTACGCCTGGCAGAGAGTTGCGATTCGAGTGAGGTGAAAATCGTTGGAAGATTTTAAGCAGCAAAATGACACGTTCTGGTTACATTTACATTTGTTATTTATTTATTGAATTTAGAGGGAGAGAGGAAAGGAGGGAGAGAGAGGAGGAAGGAGCAGAAAGAGTCTCCAGTTGGAGCTCCTTAAAGTCACAAGCTCCCCCTATTTACTTATGCCTGGTTCACCGGGTTCAGCACCCTAAGGGCTTGGGTCTTCGGCCAGCATCCACGAAACTGTGACAGGAAGCACGTTAGCGTAAAGGTTGAGTAAGATTCCTGACCCTTCACAGGTCCACACAATGGCCAGCACAGGGCCCAGCACAGAGCGGGTGCATCCCAGGGGCCAGCACGAAGAGAGTTAACTGAATGGACTAGTGTGTTTCCATGATGATGATTAGTTGCATCCTAAAAGGGGACTGAGAAAGCAGACCTGAAATTCCCCCAGAGCTCAAGAGCAAGATGCAGTTCCCTTAGGGAAAACTTGTCCCCTTCCTCCCTCCCGCGAGGTCTGCGCCCGCAGGCATCACGTCACGCTTAGGAGAGGCCGTTTGACGTGGGCCCTAACCATCTCCAGGCCTTCTTGCCGGGCTGCCTAAAATGCAAAGTCCTGCTGCTCTTTGCCGAAGCCATTTCTCAGGGCTGCGTTTGCGGCAAGCAGCCTGGAGGGGCGAGGTCATGGCAAGCAGACTTGCTTCCACTGGCACTGGCTATAAACGCAGAGGATCCCTCCATCTCAGCATTTGTCCACTGAGGTGTGTGCCTCTCCCACTTCCTCTTGGGTCCCTTCTCCAGGCCTCCTACACACGATTCCCCACGTAAAGTGCTCCTCCTACGGCCGGTCCCTTCCCTTCCTTCACCCAGCCGGCTGTCACTGGGAAGGACCCTAGTCCTGGAGTTCCTGGCCCTTGAAACAGCTCTCTCCACTCTCCCGAAATGTGTCCTTTCCGTTGGTGCAGATTCGGTAGTATGGGATCTCCCTGGAGCAGGTCATTCCCGGCAGAGCGCTCCGTCATTCCTCCTGATGACCTCTAGGAGGCGGTCGCAGGCCCATGATGGTCTCTTCTTGAACACTTGCTGTCTCCCCCTCTAGTGAAGGAGACCAGGATCAGGCTCTCGGGACTTCCACCAGGCAAATAGCTCTGCGTGGCTTAAAAAAAAAGCGACTTCACTTCCCTTATATGTATTTTCTAGGACTCCATTGAAGACACTGGATTGTCACTGATGGATGCGAGAAGAACGTCCCTTCTCACCTGAAGTCTAAACAGTGAGTTCCCTTGAGGACAAAAATCTTCCGTAAATGACAATCCAGGTAGAACAAAGGTTGAACCTGGGCCCGGGAAGAAGAGGAGTGCATGCCTGGCAGGGAGGGGCCACCTGGGATTGTTAGAGAGTGAGGATTTTTGAACATGCTTCCTTCTACTCAACTTGGCCTTGAGTCCCGGCTGCACCTCAAAAAGTAAGACTACTCCCATTCCAGAGAAGCCGTGGACTACGCCCCAGGTAGAGTTGTCGCCAGGCCAGGCCTCGAGATATGGTCTCATGGCCCTTCCCAGCACGTAGGCCTTCTTTCACAGATCACTGCCAGCTTTCTTGGGAACAGAAAATGACATTCCTGTAAATAATATGGTCATCAATAACATGACCCTGACATTACTTAAGAAAAACTGTTTTGTCTTAAATTACTTACTCTTCAAAAACAAGATGTGGTAGATGGGTTTAAAAGCGGTCCTACACAAAGGGTTGGGGCTGCCCTCTGGACTCCCTGCGTGGAGAAAGGCAGAGCCGTCGCCAGCCGGCTAATAAAGGCTCCCGAAACTTTAATTTGGTCTGGACTCCAGTGGTCGCTCACCCACCTTCATTCCATAACAGGATCTCCGCTGGTCGCAGAGTCTCCAACTTAATCCTCACATAGGAGGTTCTCTGCGTGAACGATAAGATGGGACTGCCCAGGGCAACATCTCCCCAGACCCCATTTCACAGCTGAGGCAACTGGGCCTGGACTGAGACACCCAAACCCACCACCCTGGTGAGGAGCAGCCATGAGCTTCTGCCCCAGTATCCCCAAGAATACACAAATGTTTCACCTTTTTGTTGTTGTTAATCCTCACCCAAGGACATTTTTCCATTGACTTTTAGAGAGAGCAGAAGGGAGAGAGAGAAACATCAATATGAGAGAGACATATCATTGGTTGCCTCCCACATGTGCCCCAGCCAGGGCCGGGGGTCGAGCTTGCAACCAGGGCATGTACCCTTGACTGAAATTGAACCTGGGACCCTTCAGTCCACAGGTGGACGCTCTATCCACAAATCCAAGTAGGCTAGGGGAAATGTCACACTTTTAAGGCACAGTGGAATGTGTCTCGTCTTGTTATCGATTTCGTTGGCAAAGCGTCATGCTTATTATGCAATGACACTACATCTGTGCTAAGAGAATGCAGTGCATGTATGGGGCCATGGCACCTAAATGTTTGCTGCCTGGTGGCCTATAGAAAAGGCTGGCCGATCCCCGACCTTGGTCTATCCTGTCTTCACAGCAGCCCAGGGCCTGGGCTGCAAGTCTGACCTCACTACATGCCGATGTTGGCTTGGTTTCCCTTCAAATACCAGCCCCAACGCTCAGCCTTTCATCCGCAGCTGTGTGTGGGCTCCCCACAAGTGCCCTTGACTCTTTCCTCTTCCCCCTGCCAACACCAGCCCTGCACTCGGCCCAGAGCCACCCCAGCCCCCAGCCCCCACCCCCAGGCAGCCCGGAACTTTCTAGCCCAAACAACCCGTCATTCTGCAAATATTTCCTGATTCCTCTTCTGTACCCAACCCTCAGGAAGTTTACATTCCAGGATGGTGGGGGCGGTGTCTGTGCGCCAGACCTGCCCCTGCCTCTCCCACCCTCACGCTCAGCCATCTTCCTGGAATTAATCACAGAATCTGCAAATGACAGGGTGTGAGATCGAATTATACAGCCTCCGAGCTTCCGAGCTCTTGGGTTCCTAGAAGCTTAGAAGGGAAGAAATGCAGGAGGTTGAGCCATTAAAATGTTAGGATTAGGAAATCGTAGGGTGTTGAATTGTTCAAAAGAAAAACATTAAAATGTTGAAGTGCTAAGCTGCCATAAAAAAGAAGGAATTCTTATCATTTGCAGTGACCTGGATGGAATTGGAGAACATTATGCTGAGTGAAATAAGCCAGTCAATGAAAGAAAAACACAACATGACCTCACTCATTTATGGATAATAAAAAACTGATGAACAAAAGGATAGATACAGAGACAGTAAAGCAACAAACAGACTGTCAAATTACAGCGGAGAGGGTAGGGAGATCTGGGGGAGATGAGAGATCAACTGAAGGCCTTGTAAGCCTGCATGTAAGCAAAACCAATGGACGAAAAACTCTGGGGAGGGAGGGCATATATAGGAGGCGGGGGGCAATGGTAAGATATGGACACATATAATACCTTAATTTAAAAAAATTAAAAAAAGAAATAAAATAAAATAATAAAATAAAATGTTGAAGTGGTGGGCTTGTTTGACCTGGGTATGCTAGAATCGCAGATTCTTTTTTTTTTTTTTTAATATATTTTATAGATTTTTTTACAGAGAGGAAGAGAGAGTTAGAAACATCGATGAGAGAGAGTCATCGATCAGCTGCCTCTTGCACACCCCCCACTGGGGATGTGCCCGCAACCAAGGTACATGCCCTTGACCGGAATCGAACCCGGGACCTTTCAGTCCGCAGACCGACGCTCTACCACTGAGCCAAACCGGTTTTGGCTAGAATCACAGATTCTTACTCCAATGGAGTGTCTTGGTGAAAGAGACCTTCTGGGTGGTCAGGGACCCACGTCCTACGTGAGGCAGGAACCCGTTCCCGACCCCCGCAGCCTTCCTCTCCCTGTCTGACTTTCAGGGTCTCACTGCCCAGTCACACTGTGAGCTGCCACCCAGAGCTGTCCAGGTCTCCAAGCCATAATCATGTGGTCCCCTCTGCCCGGCTCCTCCTTCCCCTCTCTCTCACCTCCCAACATCTCCCTCTTGACAGACTAGCCATCCATCAAGGGTCTCCCCAAATGTCCCCTCCACCAGGATGTGCCCCTTCATGCCCCTGAGCAGAGGTCACAGCCCCCCTCTATCCTCAGGTGCATCTTAAGACTACAAGTCACTTTCATTCTCAGAGCCTCAGTTTCAACATCTGCAAAATGGCCGGAATGCAAGTACCCCCGTCCGAAAGGATTACTGTGGGGATGACATGAGAGAAAGAGGAAAGCACGTAGGCCACACCTAACATTAGCCGAAGCTCCCGGGACACGCTGGCTCCAGAGCCCACACTGGGTGCTCCAGGCACACCCCTCCAGGGGCAAATGGGGAATGGATTGGACACGGCGTTGAGCCTGAGCTGGAAGAAGAGGAGTGTGCACCTGGCAAGGAAAGGGGCCGTTCCAGGAAGACTTTCTGACGGAGGATGGCTGCCTTTGCCAGGAACCATTTAGATGGAGGTGGCAGATGAAGGTCAAGTATGGGGTGAGGCTAGCATGTGATTTCCCCCAGCATTGGATGAGTGACAGGTGAGAGGGCAGGGCTGGCGTAGGAATGGAGGAGTGTTTTGAGCAGATCTGGCTAGAAATGCGGGGGGTGATCACCTGTCCCTTGTGAGCTCCCCACAGACACTCCCCCTTTCTAAACAAAAGTTATGACTGGATTAGCCCTGTGGATCTTTTATTATTTTTTTTTATTATTGATTTTAGAGGAAGAGGAAAGGAGAGGGAAGGAGAAAGAGAGAAACATCAATGTGAGAGAGAAACATTGATCTGCTGCCTCCTATACACACCACAACAGGAGATCAAACCCTAGGCATGTGCCATGACCAGGAATGGAACCGGCGACCTTCTAAAGCATAGAAGGACATTCAAGCCACACTGCCCAGGGCCCTTGTGATTCTTATCACAATCACAGATGCCCTTCAGCAGTAACCATCAGGAAACTCTGGGGTGGAAAGCTTTATTGCCTGCAGGGCCTGGAGACTCCATGGCAGGCCTGAGCCGCAAAGTGAGCTCACAGGTGCAGACAGAGCACATGGGCCAGGGTCTGCTTTCACGGGGGTGGGGGCTAGGGTTTTGCAGGCCCACTACTGGCGAATGTAAACATTCGAGTGGGAGTGTAAAGCGCAGGAAGAGAACGAAACAAGTAGCCCAGATGGGCAGTGATGGAACCAACCACAATTTCTGACACAGAGAAGCCTCCACGCCAGAGGCCCTGGCTCCTGACGGAGCCCTGTGGCTGCCCCGCGTGTAATCAGGATGTGAGGCTGTCGTTGAAGTGGCCGCGCTCACAGCTTCAGCCACCGCTTGCTCTACAAAAAGGAGAAAACCCACCAGCCAGGGCTACACCACGGGCTCAGTCATCCAGCCTGGTGGGGTGTTAAGGGTGTGAAGGGTTTAGCTCTGATAGAGGCACCACAGCAAACAGGGCAAGGAACCGTGCACTTATTGAGCACTTACTGTATGTCCGGTGCTATGTTAAACATTGGCTGTGGGCTGGTTTGGTCACCGACAGGCCCACTGTTCTGATTGAAAGTGTAACAGGGGAGTTACAAATCCAGCTCTGCTGTGCGACCTTAGGCGGGTCATGCCCCTCTCTGAGCCTCAGTTTCCTTATCTGTAGCACAGGGATAACAATGTTAGGCTCCACCAAATAAATGTATCAACCTTTGACAACTTTTGCCCTATAAAAAGGGCAATTTCACATCGTTCGATCTGAAATCCACCCTGGTAAGTTACTGGGAAGATTAAATGTATCAATTCATCTAATTTCCTTGGCCCAGTGTCTGGCACATAGCCGGTGCTCAGTAAACAGTAGCTCGTCTGTTCTCCTTGTTCTCATGACAACATTGAAGCTCAGAGAGGTGAAGGAACTTGTCCCAGGCCACCCAGCTGGCAGGCAGCAGATTCAAACCCAAAAGCAAACTCACTCCCCTCTGGAGCAGGATGGGGGGGGAGCTGGGGAGGGGGGCCGGGAGCAATGCCCAAGCCTTCTTTGCACACCTGCTAGCTGGATCCTGGGGCTGAGCCCAGGTTACCTGAATCACACCTGGCTGAGGCTGAGAAACGGGTGACAACCCAACCTGGAGGGCATCCTGGAAGGGCAGCGGGGGCGAGGGGGGTGGTATAGGTCAGGAGAACTCAGCCAGCAGGGATGAAGGGAGAGTGGGGTCAAAGTCAGAGCCAGCTACAAGCTTTTCTAGTCTCAGCTTCCTCTCCCGGCACAAAGAGCATGACTCTATGTGTGTGGGAGTCTGGGAGAGTGAGTCTGTGCCTGTGTGCTATCTTGTGGAGGGAGCACATGCATGAGCCTGTGTGTGAGATGTGCGTTTCTCCTGCGTGTTTCGTGTGTGTGTGTGTGTGTGTGTATGTGTGAATGCACATGCATGCGTCTGAGTTTCTGTATGTGCCTCTACTGGTATTTCCCAAACAGGATGGTACTACAGTGATTTCAGGATTTGTCCTCACTTTGTGCTATGGATGTCCCTGCCCATCTCTTCGTTTCTCCGACCCTCAGTTTCCCCAGCTGTCAGAGGTGTTAGGTCAGGTGACCTGCAGCAAGGTGGTAGATGGTATTATTGCTCCCAGAGACTTGCTCCCCACTTCTCAGTAAAAGGGTTTTGGATCCTAAGCTATTGATGTGTGACTTGTGGTTTCTCCCTGTAGAATATACTTCCCTGCCCAGTATCAGACTTGGTCATATGACTTGTTTTGGCCAATGAAATGTGAGCAGAAGTTCCGCATGCCAGTTCAGAGCCAAAGCCACAAGGCCCACTGGGCATGCCTGTCACCTCTCTCCCATCCTTATGCTGTGAGAATGCATTGCTCAGACTTGAGCTGCGGGCTGGCCCACGTGTGCACACAGGCACGGACTCACTCTCCCAGACTCCACGTAGGGAGAGTCACGCTCTTTGTGCCGGGAAAGGAAGCTGAGTCTAGAAAGCTTATAGCCGCCTCTGACCTTGACCCCACTCTCCCTCCATCCCAGCCCACTGAGTTCTCCTGACCCCTCTCCTCCGTGCTCTTCCAAGGTACCCTCCAGTGAGAAAACCTCCAGCCTCCTTGCTGCGAAGATGGGTATCTTGCGCCACCTTGTGTTCACCACCTTTTCCATCACCCACCACCTTTTCCTTTTGTATCTTCTTGCCATTGGCCCTCCGATGCCTCTGAGAACTCCAGAGGAATCCCAGTCTCTTCACCACATATTTATCTCCGCCCCCCCCCCTCCGGCAGCACGGCTCACCCCAGGAGAGACTGCTGTGAGCAAGGTGGCCACAGACCCTGCCGCACAGAGCAGAAGAGTCCGGACTAGCACTTCCGATAGAAATATAACACAAGCCACAAATGCACACCTCACATGGACTTTTACGTTTTCTAGCAGCCACGTATTTTAATTAAAATAGGCGGGTGGAGGGAGGGAGGGAGGGGGGCAAAAAAAATCATTAAAATATGTAAAAAATAAATTAATTAATTAATTAAAAAAATAGGCGGGTGGAATTGATTTAAATAAATTGTAATTCAACCCAATAAATCCAAAATATTATCATTTCCATCTGTAGTCAATATTTTTTCAAGTACCTTGTTTTTTATTTATTATTATTATTATTATTATTGCATGCTAATTCTTCAAAGTGAGTGTGTTTTACACTTACTGCGAGACTCAATTTGGACCAACCACATTCTGAGGGCTTGGGGGCCTCGTGTGGCAGCAGCTATATTGTTGGAGCATGGACACAGCACCGGGCATACAGTAAGTGCTCAATAAGTGCACGGCTCTGCACAACCTTACTCTGGCCTCTTGACAGGCCCTCAGAGACTTGGCCCATCACGTCTTATTTGGGATTCCCCTTTGCAGTTTTGCTTTGGGCCGTGGAGTAGTTCAGAAGCGAAGTTTTGTGCTCCCGCTGAGCTGGGTTTGGACCCGTGTGGCCAGGAATAAGAAGCTGGCAAGCCATTTTTCTCTGAAATGTCAAAGAGGATAACAGACGCCCTCACCTCTGGGACGGTAGCAAGAAACCTGGCAGGAAGTAAATGCTCCATCAATGGTGACCTGACGAGCCAGAGCCTGAACCCACTTTCCAGCACTGGGGCGGTTAACTTCACGTATAACCTCATGCAGGCGATGGCACCCAGCTGTTTAGCCGAACGCCAGACTGGATGCAGCTGTGAAGGGATTTTTTTAGGGGTGATTCACGTTGGAATCAGCAGGCTCTGAGTAAAGCTGATGGGCCTCCAGACCGTGGGTGGGCCTTACCCAATCAGTTGAAGGCCTTGGAGCAAAGACTCAGGTTTCCAGAAGAAATTCTGCCTCACGAATGCAACATAGAAACCCGGCTTGAGCTGAAACCGGTTTGGCTCAGTGGATGGAGCGTCGGTCTGTGGACTGAAGGGTCCCAGGTTCGATTCCAGTCAAGGGCATGTACCTTGGTTGCGGCCACATCCCCAGTGTGGGGGAGTGCAAGAGGCAGCTGATCGATGCTTCTCTCTCATCGATGTTTCTAACTCTCTATCCCTCTCTCTTCCTCTCTGTAAAAAATCATTAAAATATATTTTTAAAAAGAAACAGAAACCCAGCTTGAGTATCTAGCCTGCAGATTTCAGACTCAAGACTGTAACAACAACTCTTCCCTGCTTTCCACATATGGGGAGGGAGGAAGGGAGGGAGGGAGGGAGGGAAAGAAAGGGAGGAAGGGAGGGAGGTGATGGTAGCCATGAAGGCTTCAAAAGGTGAGGACAGAGCAGGACACACCTCTGGTATAACTACATTGCTCACTCTGCATACATGCAGCAGGCACATAGGATGGTCTGAACATAAACGTTCCCAACTCAAATCGGATCATGGCGGGAGTCACATGGAGGCCTTTGGCTTCCTTAACAAAGCTCCGTCTTTGCCTCAGTCCAGCCTGTCTGTTGTCCTCTTTGCATCCGGGATAAGAGGCCTGTGAGGTGCCTCCAGAGGCCACAGAAATCCTCATTGTTACCTTGTTCCCTGAATGCCACCTCCACGTGCTGTGAAAGAAGTATGTGTCTCTCCATGACACGGGGGAACCAATCCCGGAGATCTCCTCACGGCTTTCTCCCGCCCCCCCACCCCCCTCAGTCCACCTCCCGTGGCTTTCCTGTCACCCTCCTCCCCCTCTGATTCTAATGTGTAAAATAAGCTGCAAAAACCCATTCTCAATCCATGTAGACGGTGCTTCTCGGGAGTTGTCATCAGTTTGGCTCGAATAAACTCATAAAAATTCTCTCTGGGTTTGGATGTTTCTTAGATCAGTACAGCCATCACTTGCGTCATTGCCATGTTTCAAGGTCATTCTGAACTTAAGATAAAGCTAAACATTGTTCATGTGATTTACAAGGCATTATGTGACCTGACAGTGGCCAGGCCAGTCTCTCCCACACCCACCTGCCTCATGACTCTCCACTCTGCTTCCCTGCCTGCCCCCCACCCCCACCCCTCCGGGTCTCACCTTAGACACCAGCCCCCTCCCCTCATTCTACATGGCAGCCCTGCTCCCCTCTCCTGGGTCCCAAGGCCCTGGCCCCTCCAGAACTTCTATTTAGGAAGGTGTTAGGCACGACCATGTGGCATTGGGGGGCCTAATGGTGATCACAGGGCACTCCCCTGTGCCCACCCTCCCCGCTCCAAAATGACCACATCATTACTGAGGCTGCCTGATTTCACGTCTCAATCCCCCTGGTGCCTCATACTGGCACACAGTGGTACTTACTCCATACCATCCTCTCCTGCCCTTCTTCCCCTCCTTTGCTGTCGGGCTGAGTGGCCTGGCACAGCCCCTTCCCCTTGCTGAGTCTCCTTGGCTAATTAAAACCTTGGCTGGACTTGCAAGCTCTGAGAAGTTCTGGACAATATGTAGGGGATGATGATGGCATCGTAGGAATGCATGCTCACAACACATTGTGGAGGTTTTTTAAATCCTAATATATAAAAAGCCAGGGGCCGTCACGACCAAAACAACCAGATGGATGACCAAACACAGGCTGTGTGGGGCAACAAGGCCAAGAGGGGAGTTAGTGAGGGACGACCAAATGACTGAACAGCAGGCTTTGGGGGATAACCAGGCTGGCACGGGGGAGTTGGTGGTGACCAGGCCAGCAGAGGGGGTAGTTGGAGGCGACCTAGCCGGCAGCGGGGGCAGTTAGAGATGATCAGGCTGGCAGGTAGAGACAGTTAGGGGTGATCAGGCTGGCAGGCAGAGGGCAGTTAGGGGTGATCAGGCTGGCAGGCAGAGGCAGTTAGGGGTGATCAGGCTGGCAGGCAGAGGCAGTTAGGGGTGATCAGGCTGGCAGGCAGAGGCAGTTAGGGGTGATCAGGCTGGCAGGCAGGTTTGTAGTTAGGAGCCAGCAGTCCCAGATTGTACAATATCCATGCTGTACAGGGTACCTGCCTGTCAGTCACTTAGTAGCCAGCTCCATTATCAGATTGACTGTCGCAGTATCACAGTGCTTGTGTTCAAGTAACCCTTATTGTACTTAATAAAATCATATTCACATAACTTTTATTACAGCTCATTGTTATAATTGTCCTGTTTTATTAGTTACTGTTGTTCATCTCTTACTGAGCCTAATTTAAAAATTAAACTTTATCATAAGTATGTATGTAGAGGAAAAAACATAGTCTATAGAGGGATTGGTACTACCCATGTTTTCAAGTGTCCCCGGGGGGTCTTGGAACATATCCCCCACAGATCAGTGGGCACTACTGTGTCTCCCATACGAAGGAAAAAGCCGAGGCCCAGCGAGGTCCCCCAGCCGGTCAGGGGCAGAGCCGGACTTGACCCCGGGTTAGCCAAGTCCGAAGGCCGTGTAAGCGCTTTACCACAGGCTGCCGGTGCCTCTGCACAAACTGGGGATAATAATAGCTCCCCCCTCACAGGGTTGTTGGGGGATTAAATGAGCTAAGAGGTGCGAAGCCCTGGGATCAGCTCCTGGCACAGCCTCCGGGCTCAGTAGGTGTGGTCCCTCACAGCCCCCTTGCACTGGCACTGCCTCCAGGCTGGCAGCCCCTGCCAGGAGGTCATTCTCAAAGAAGGAGGCCACTCTCAAAGGCATTGGCGGTGATCATCGAGGGCAGTGGTCGGCAAACTCAGTAGTCCACAGAGCCAAATATCAACAGGACAACGATTGAAATTTCTTTTGAGAGCCAAATTTTTTAAACTTAAACTTCTTCTAACACCACTTCTTCAAAGTAGACTCGCCCAGGCCGTAATATTTTGTGGAAGAGCCACACTCAAGGGGCCAAAGAGCCGCATGTGGTTCTCGAGCCGCAGTTTGCCGACCACGGGTCTAGGGTCACAGGGAAGGAGATTTTTTTAAGTGTTCCCAGTGGTCAGGTATCACTTGTGTATTTCTTTCTTTTTAAATTCTTGCTCCTATGACGCCCTCGGTGAGCTCTCAGGCTCCTCAAGGCCGGCCCGGGAGATGTCTGAGTCACCTTGCAGGTTCCCCCAAGGCCTGGCACAGAGAGCCCCCTTGCCCAGGGTCGTAAGAGCCACTCCCAGCCCAGGTTCCCTGGCCACAGGCCTGGCAGGAGCCAGAGTTGGGGGTTTGGGGTGCAGCTCAGTGCCAGGAGCCTGCCCAGGCTAAGCCTGCCCTTGGCTGGCATTCCCCAGAAGGCACAGTGAGATCATGAGATGCCTCGGGGCTCTTCCGGGCCCCAGGGGAGCTGTGGGTGCAGCCCGATGCCTGAGACCTCCGGCCCCGAATCCGCCGACAGCTGTGGCCACTTCAGCTATTTTAAACCCTTGGGCTCCCATCACACAGTGAGCCCTGCGGCCAGCATCCAGGGCCCTGGGCCAGGGGCAGAGCCCCGGGGGTGGGTCAGCAGGGCCAGGCTGGACTGTAAAGAGAGGGAAATTTCATTATTTTTTAAAATATATTTTATTGATTTTTTTACAGAGAGGAAGGGAGAGAGATAGAGAGCTAGAAACATCGATGAGAGAGATACATCCATCAGCTGCCTCTTGCACAGCCCTCACTGGGGATGTGCCTGCAACCAAGGTACATGCCCTTGACCGGAATCGAACCTGGAACCCTTCAGTCCGAAGGCTGACGCTCTATCCACTGAGCCAAACCGGTTTCGGCTTTTTTTATTTTTATTTTTTTTAAGCTCTCCCTTTTTGCCAGACACTGCACTGGTGTTTTGCATAGATTGTCTCATTTAAAGTCACCCTACTTACATCGATGCCGAGAGACCCGTTGTTCACAGATGAGGAAAGTGAGGCTGCGAATGGCAGGGTGAATTGTCCAAGGCTCCACAGAGCCTAGCACTTCCTCCCCTGCCAATCAAGAGACAACATTCGCCAAAACCGGTTTGGCTCAGTGGATAGAGCATCGGCTTGCAGACTCAAAGGTCCCTGGTTCGATTCCAGTCAAGGGCATGTACCTTGGTTGCGGGCACATCCCCAGTAGGGGGTGTGCAAGAGGCAGCTGATTGATGATTCTGTCTCATCGATGTTTCTAACTCTCTATCCCTCTCTCTTCCTCTCTGTAAAAAAATCAATAAAAATTATATATTTAAAAGGAGAGAGAGAGAGAACATTCCTCCTCTGTTCTTACCGCGTTGCCCCCTCTGCCCTCTCCTCCACACACACTCCCCCCGCCCCACATCTGTGCAAGTTGCTACCCTGGCTCTGCCACTCTAGGGCGTCATGAGGCTGAGGACAAATGCCTTAAGCTTTCTGGGCTCACCTGCTTGGTCTGTGAGGTGGCAGGGTTGTTGGGAGGGTGCAATGATCTCATACCAATACATGCGAAGTGCCCGGCAGCAGAGGAGGGCTCACAGGGAGAACACAACAAGGCTCACTCCCTCCTGCCCTCCTATCTCTACCCGCTCCTGCCATGACCTGCCCGGGCCGGGCTTCCGTGGGAGTGCAGTGTTCCTCCCCGACTGTGGGCCCCACTTTCCCGGCGGGTAAAATAAGGGCGTCATGCTCTACGACCCCCAGGAAAGTGGGAACCCCGGCATCTACCCAGTATCTGCCTCACAGTGATTCCTGGCAGAGGGGTGCCCAGACAGGAGCTCACCTCAGAGGCCTCAAAGTGAGCTCTGAGCTGCAGCCCTCTTTCCTCTGACAGGCGGTCACCAGCTGGCTGTCTCCTTATTGGACGATGCCCTCCAGAGCCCATCAGAAGTTACCAGCACCTCCCCGTGTCTGTGCCTTTGGGGGGGATGCGGGGGGGGCGGGAGGCACGTGCTCCCTAGCCTCACTCAGGCTTTCCCCCCTTCCCCACCCACATTCCTCCCAGATCCTGGCCACCCCGGAGCAGCTGGGCTCTTCACCGGCTCCTAATTTGGCTTTTCGAGGAGGCCGGAGAGGCCGCTGGGGTCAGGCGTGTGTCTGAGCTCTTCACCCTCTGAGCCTCCACCCTTCAGGGCTCCCATCCTCCCAGCAGACCTACTCCAACACTCATCCCCTCCAACCTGTCCCTCCCCTCTTATACCCCATCCACACATACACACCCCTCGGCTCTCGTTCCCAGCAAGGACTTGCCACACGTGGCTGAATTATTTGAACAGACTTGGCGTCAGGGCTGGAGGGCCTGGGACAGGGGTGGGGTCCGGACTGGTTGTCCTCCTGCACCTCAGCCTCCACAAGACACAAACTGGTGTCCGCAGCGGCACTTCTGGCACCCCCCTTTGCCCAGTGGCCCGTTCAGAACATCGCCCCCTCACTGTCCCTCCACCGGAGCATCAAGATTTCAGCTCACAAACACTGGCCCGATCAATCCCTGTCTCTCCAGCCCTCATGCAGCCCCAGCAGGGGTCTTCATTGACCCTCCCCAGGGGCACCTCCATGCACCGCAGCCAGAATGGCCCCTTTTACTGCCACACCTGACCACTCCTCGCCAAGCCAAGGCTCCCATCGCCCACCAATGCATTGGCTTGGCAATGTGGCCCCATTCCCCCTGATCTGATTGTTGGGGGGTGGAGGAGGTGTCCTGCTGTACCTGGCTTCCTGCCTCTGCTCAGGCAGCTCCCTCTCTTCCCTTCCCCGCTTTGCAAAGGCCTCTTTTCAAAAGGCTCTGGTCCCGGACCCCAGGCCAGGTTAGGGCACCTACTCCTCTGGGCTCCCACCACCTCCTGCCCTTGCCCCTGTGGCAGCTCCCCATTCGCGTTATCTACCCCGCAAGGCTGGGGGTTCCCGAAGGAGGTCCTGAGCCTGCATTCGGGGGCCCCGCAGCCGGGAGCCCACTGAAAGCGCATTGAATGAATGACTCAGCCAGCCACCCGCAGAACATTGGTCTCAGCTGATCTCCTCGCTGCCACCAGGGGGACGCGGAGGAGCAGAGGGCGTGGTCGTGGTTGACTGACGGGCCGCCAGCCCAACGGGGAGGAGCCATCAGACGGCCCCGCCCCCCGGCGGCCGAATAAGGGTGCGGAGCAGCGGGCCGGCGGCGGCGGCGGCAGCGGCTCACCTGCGCCAGGTGCCGGGCGGACCAGCGGGCGGACCAGCGGGCACCGCGCGGGCAGCGCTGCGGGAAGATGCTGCGCGAGCGGACGGTGCGGCTGCAGTACGGGAGCCGCGTGGAGGCCGTGTACGTGCTGGGCACGTCCCTCTGGACCGACGTCTACAGGTGAGCAGGTGCCTCGTCTGCCCCGCCGCCTCGGACCCGGGCCCCGCGGGAGATCTCGGTCCCGGATATCCCCATACCCTCCCGATACCCTCCCAATACCCTCCCGGGACCGGACAGCCTTGCTCCAGCCTGAGTTGCCCTTCATCCCGTGCCCGGACAACCTAAGAACCTCACCCAGAAAGCTGACAGCCCCAAGCCTTGTATCAGCCTCCCGGAAATCCTGAGACCTTCCTAGACACCCCAGCACGGCCCCAGCGCCCTCACTGCCCTTTCCCAGGCCCCCTTCTCTGCACCCTGGGCTTCTGCCCTCTCCAGCACCCAGGGCGACCTCAGCACCCCCTCAGCCTTCCCGCCCTTCCTCTCCCCTTTCACTTCCCCACTCTCGCCTCAGAACTGCCCTTCTCCCCTATGCCGCCCCCCTTTCCCTTCAGCCCCTCCACCTCCACCTCCGTCCAGCTGCTCACCCACTCCCCGCTCAGCTGAACTCCCTCTGGGAGCTGCTCTGGGGCGGACTCTGGCCCCAGGGTGCTCAGGCTCCGATTTCACCCTGTGGGGGCTGCTGTCCTCGGGCACTGGCTGTGGGCTCCGTGTCCCCAAATGCCTTCCCTCGACTTCACCCTGGGGTCCAGGAGGGACCTTGTCCCACCCGCTGAGGGTGCGGAGGTGGGGTCTTCTTCAGAAGAATGGCCCTAATTGGGACCTGTTCCCCCACCCTCTGTCCATGAACTTGGTGGGGTGTAGGATTTCTGAGACAGCAGAAAGAGGGGTGGGATGCAGGATTTCTGAGACAGCAGAAAGAGGGCAGCCAAGTCAATGATCCATCTCCCTAAGCTGTGTGAGGTGGGCCGTGTGAGGGTGTGACTGGTGCCAAGGATCACAGCCTCTATTCCAAGAATTCCAAATGTTCCCTGATGTCAGGGGGAGGGCTCTGTGCTGAGGGCAGGGGCAGGCAGGGCTGAGGTGGGACCCCGCACTGATATCTTTGGGGGAGGGGGGGAGTCCCCTAACATCTGTGCCTTGAGCTGAGCGGGAGGTGCCCATGTGGCTTATTGCTCCCAAATCACTGTCCCTGGAGCGCCCTGCCTCTCTCAGGCCCCCACAACCCCCTTCCCTGTGTCTTTCCACTCACCCTCCCCAGCCCAGGCTCCCTGACCCTTCAGGGCCCTGGCAGCACTGCCCAGCCAGCCTCCTGCCGCCTCAGCAGGCACTGCCACGAGGACACCATGGAGCCCAGGCTCCCTCCGAGGCAAAGGGCCCGCTCCCTGCAGGCCAGGACCCTCCCCATCAGCGGCCCCGGCCTCCGTTGTCCCACATGTGAGTCTCAGGGGGGGTTCTGAGGGCCACCGCACAGCAGCGGTGTGCAGCCCAGTCCTCGGTGGCCTGGAGAGCTCCTCTTTTCCCACCCCCACCCCCACCCTGAACTGGGCACTGCCAGGGAGCCGGCGGGGAGCCAGGATGCTCAAGTCTCTAAGCCTCTGCTGTCACCATACCCGCCTGTTTATGCCCTGGACGCAGCCTGGAAGGCTGGCAGGGAACCTCCAGTGGGGGGTGGGGAGCAAAGAAGGGGGGTCCAGTGTTAGGGGGAGGGGAGGTGTGGACTCAACTTTGTCCTTTCTCAAGAAATCAGTCACAGCCACAATGACCCACACCTCCCACCCACACTTCACTAAGACTCTCCACCCCGCCACCCCCGCCGAGAGAGGTGCAGCTGAGCCCAGCGCTGCCCAGCAGCGGGAGAGTGCCAGCCATGGACAGAACCTCGGGTCATTCTCCATTTTCCAGTAGCCACGTTTTTTAAGGTTAAAATAAATAGGTGAAATTAATGTTAGTAGTAGATTTTATTTAGCCCAGTTTGTGCAGACACATGAGCATTCCGACTCGTAATCAATATAACAGTTGCGTATTAGGTCGTTTGCAGCCTCTTTTGCATATTAAGTCTTTGGGATTCGGTGTGTCTCTTATACGGACATCACATCCCAGTGCGGTGACCGCATCTCAGATGCTGCACAGCCACCCGTCGCGGTTGGCCACCGTGCCGAACAGCCAGGTCTCAAGCCGGGTTTCTCAGCCTGGGCGCTGTTGCATTGTGGGCCAGAGAATTCGTTATTGTGGGGACTGTCCTGTGCATCGTCGGGTATGAGGCAGCATCCCTGGCGTCTGACCCCGAGATGCCAGTAGCAGCCAGGAAGGAAGCCCATTCTGGGACGAAGGAGGCAACTGTTGTTCCTCCTGTTTCCGTGGTGGGAAGAGCCCCTGTCAGTATTAACAACAGCAGGGGATAGGAGGGAGCTCTTATGGACCAAATGCATGATCTGCTACCTTCCTCACCAGAGACCTCCGGGTCCTGCTGGGATCAACCCATTTTGGAGATGAGGAGAGTGAGGCTCAAAGAGATGAAGCCATTTGCCCGACCTCACTTAGGACTCAGGTCCAGCTCATACTCAGCCTCCCCTCTATCCTGTGTGACCTTAAAACTGGCAGGTTGCACTGGATGACCCTCTCAGCCGGTGTCTCTTCCACCCTTCACCTGGGCCATGGTCCCATTGCCCCCAGAGACCCGCCCACCTGCTTCCCACCCTCCCCTTCCAAAGGTCCTGACTCAAATCCCCACGGGATGCTCCCTGCCCCAGGGTCTCCAAAGAGACACCAAGGACAAGGCCTGGTGCGCCCGGGGCCCAGTGAGTTAGGGATGATATCCTGACTCCTCACGCCTTCGGAGTCATAGGCCTAAGGGGACAGGCCTTAGCTCCCACACCCTATCCAAGGGCCCTGGGCCCCCCTTTCCTGAGCTGCACACACAGCTGGGCCCTCGCCTTCCTCATCCCCAGCAGACCCTCCGACCCACCCACCCTCTCCCAGCAAAACAGGACGGATGCCCTGACCCAGCCACGTTCCGATGCCCGTCTCCGCCAGCTCTGAGCACATGCGCAGAAAGAGGGAAGTGCGATGCTTTGTGTGGAGATGGACGTTGAGATAGCTGTTGAGGATGCTTGCCACTTCCTTCCCCTGCTCCCACGTGCACTATCTCAGTCTGGCCGTGTACGCCTTGTCCACACATTCCCCCCGCGGTCTCTTTACCTGGCCACCTGGTGACATTGGAGCTGAGACGTGATGGGGCCGGCCTGAGTCCCCTCTGATGGTGACTGGAAGCGGGAGAGGGGTTGGTTTCACCAGGTTGGTTTCACCATCTCTGGCAGGTGATGCTTCCCTGAGCCGGAGCCAGGGACACCCATGCAGCCTGGAGAGAGCGGAGAAAGGGCAGGCTTGGGGTAAAGTGACGGCGGGTCACACCCCGCCCGGCTCTCCCACTGACCCACAAACCACCGGGAGACGGCTCCTCCTGGCCTTCCCTCCCCTTCTTACATCACATCACATCCTGTCACGTCTCAGTGAGGTCACCGCATCTCAGATGCTCCATAGCCACCTGTCCCTGGTGGCCCCCGAACGGATCAGCACAGGCTCAGGGCTCCCCACTGGGCAACTCACCCCCAGTACCTGGTCGGGAGAGGCTGGGTCTGCACCCTGACCCTGCAGGAGCCCCTGGGCAGAGTAGGCGTTAACAGTTGTCTCTTGCCCCTGCAGAGCAGTCTCCTGGTTACATTTGACCCCAGGATGAGCCCAGGAGGTAGGAGGTAGGAGGTGATCCCTGCCCCCTTCCCCAGGAAACCCCAAGGCTCAGGCTGACCAGGCACTTTTCTCAGCAGGGCCTTGCCCCTCACTCTCTGGCAGGAGATGGAGAGAGGGTACCAGGGCAGAAGTTCTTAGATGTTGGCACAGTCGAACCCCAGGAAGAGTGCGCTATGTCTCCCATTCCTGACTCTCCCCCAGACTTCCTCCCTCCGTCCCTTGGTTGGTGTGTTCAGAAAGTACCCTTAGGACAAAGGCCAGGGAGGGTGTGCGATCCGGTCTGAAGCGATGGGACTTCGGGTGCCGTGGTCTCCCCTCCCCACAGAGTGCCAGGCCCTGCCTCGCTGAGTTTTCTCCTGCCAACTCTCCAGCACAGACTCCGCTCCGGCCACACTGGCTTTGGGACGCTGTCAGCCCCATAGCACCCAGCTCACGCCCACCACAGCGCCTCACAGGTGCTGCCCCTCTGCCTGAAGCACCCCAACCCCCAGCCCTCCACAAGCCTGGCGTCCACCCATCACGTCTCAGCTCAAATGTCACCTCCACCAACATGTCATGGCGCCCTTCGCTGAGCCCCAGGCACTCTGTACCTCACGGTTGTTTTTTTCTTTGCAGATCTTATTATGCACTGGCCATTCCTAGCTAACACTTAGTTAACGCCTCTTTTTTTTTTTTCTTTTTTTTTAATATTTGGATTCTTTTCAGTCGGTGTTGTTGTTTTTTTGTTTGTTTGTTTGTTTTTCTCCAAGTATATTTTATTGATTTTTTTTTTTTTTTACAGAGAGGAAGGGAGAGGGATAGAGAGCTAGAAACATCGATGAGAGAGAAACATCAATCAGCTGCTTCCTGTACACCCCCTCCTGAGGATGTGACTGCAACCAAGGTACATGCCCTTGACCGGAATCGAACCTGGGACCCTTCAGTCCACAGGCCAACGCTCTATCCACTGAGCCAAACCGGTTAGGGCTAGTTAATGCCTCTTTTGAATCAGGCAGCCTTCTCAGCAACTTGCATAGTCATCTTGTTCATATTTAATAATTTACATGTGTTTAAACTTCATAACTACTTAAGGAGGTAGTGCTATCATTGCCCCCTTTGACAATCAGGGAAACTGAGGTGAGGAATGTTTGTCCAAGAGAACACAGCTGGCAAATGGTGGCAGCACAAAGCCAGGCCCGTCTGCACTGCCAGTGGCTGCACGTGGGGACTTGTGCTTTAGGTGTGACCCTCTCCATGCTCACTGCCTTGCTGGTTCCCGTGCCCCTCCAGCCCCTAAGTCAGTGAAGGGCTTCTTAGTTGAATGAATGAATGAATGAATGAATGATGTGCAGCCTGTGATGTGTGTGGACTGGCTTGTTATTGGGCTGAGCTCTAAACCCCCAGCCTCAAGGGACAGACACCGTTGGGTGGGCCAGTGGAAGGTCGGGGCATGCGGCCGAGCTTGGCCAGAGCAGCACCTGCTCCCGAGAGAATGATGGGCGGAGGAATCGGGCCAAGTCAGGCGGCCCCATAAATCACAACAGCACCCAGAGCCCTCAACCCCAAACAGGAGGCCCTGCCAGGAGCTGCTCCGGGCTTGGGTTTCAAGCTGATTCTCAGGGAGTGGTGAGGTTCCATGGAGGACCAGGCCTGAGGGTCGAGCCCACAGCCTCCTGCACAGCTGGGGTCCCTTTCCTTCCTGCCCACAGGGCCCTGGGTTGTGGTGGGAGCACAGTAGCAGCGGCTCACCCCAGTGCCCACCCCCCAGCTGGACGGGCACACCCGCTAAACTTCGGGGGGAGGCCAGTTGTCAGAGGCAGCTCTCTCCTGCCCGGCCATGCCAGACCCTGTGCCCAGGAATTCTGACTGGTCCAAGCCCCAGTCAATAACCCAGGAGCCCAGGGCGGAAGCCAGCCTTTGCTGTCCCCTTTCTGGGCCTCTGACCCTCACTCACATGAGAAATAAGTAGGGGACTCTAGCTGGTTTGGCTCAGTGGATAGAGCATCATCCAGTGGACTGAAGGGTCCCAGGTTCGATTCTGGTCAAGGGCACATGCCTGGATGCAGGCTTGATCCCCATTGGGGGACGTGCAGGAGGCAGCCAATCAATGATTCTCTCTCATCATTGATGTTTCTATCTCTCTTTTCCTCTCCCTTCCTCTCTGAAATCAATAAAGATATATATATATATATATATATATATATATATGAAAAAGAAAAGAAAGAAAGAAGTAGGGGGCTCTAGAGGCTCCAAAGAGCTTCTCCTTTGAGCCTCTCCTGAGCCAGGCTTGCCACTCACCCCGCCCCCCACAGATGTCCTTCCTAGAGAACCTTTAGAGAGGACTGTCACCTACAGGAAGGGAGCAGCCAGGCCTAGAGCTGACCTCACCTTTTGCCATTACTGGCCCTGAGACTTAGGTCAAGGGTTTGCCCTCTGTGGGCCTCAACATGCTCATCTGTAAAATGGGATGACATTAATACAGGCTTCATGGGGTTATCGAAAGGATGGACTGATAATCATGTGGGCCAAGGGGCTGAAACCATGCCTGGAACCTAACAAATACTCATAAGTAGTTATCATGAGTTAGTATTGGGTTCGTTACATATTATTAAATAATGATATGGCTTCCAAGAGTTCACAATGCTCGTGAGAGAGAAATGCTGAACATTTGTTAAGTGTTGTTTGAGACACCAGTAAAGGGAGGGAAAGATGAGTCCTGACTGATGGATCAGGGAAGACTTCCTGGAAGAGGTAGCAACCAAGATGCAGAAGGGACAGGTGTTCACAGTGTGGCCAGGACGTGCTATGCAGAAGCAGAGGTACCCAGCAGGAAACGTGGGACACATTGGGGCCGAAAGGGCAGAGTTCAAGTTTATCCTGGAAGACAAAGTAAGCTCAGACCAGGGTCTTGAATGCCAGGCTCAGGCGATGGACTTTGTCTGTAGGCAGTGGGGCATCATCAAACGTGTCCGGGGAGACAGTGGCCATGGAGGACATCGTTTCGTCCCTAAGGAGAGGGCCCGGGGCAGCTGGAGGCACCGATGCCTGGAGAGAGGCTGTTGAGGTTACCAAGCAGAAAGGGAGGCTGGCTGAAGGGTTGCCTCCGCCAATCCCTGTATAGAAGCAGCCACCCACCTCAAATCCAGTCGCCACTTTGCCAGTACGGCGGCCTTGCCTCCCTCCCCAACCCCTCACCAGGCTGGCACCCACAACCCCCTCAGCTCAGACTCCTCCTGCAAAGGCCTGAGGACAGAACCTTGTGCTCAGGCTGCCAGGAGCTGGGGTCACTGCAGCTGAGCCCAGTCGGTGTTAATGAGGCTCGGGGCAGGTGGACAAGCTGACAGCCAGGCCTGCGAGGAACAGGCATGCCGTGCCCACGCCTGGGGCTGAGCGAGCTGCCCCCGCCTGCAAGGCCACACTGGTGACCCTGACCCCTGACTGGGTGAAGCCACCGAGACCGGGTAGCTCCCGGCAGCTGTGAAGCGAGGCAGATGTTAAGTCAGAAAGCCCAGAATTCCCTGGGGTCGGGCTCAGTGAGCTTCCCTCTTATACGTCTGACACTGCTTTCCAGCCTTGCGCAAAGATCATTTGACACCAACCAGCCAGCCATTTGTGTCCATTTCCATGGCCACCACCTGGTCCCAGACCACCACGCCGCTCACCTGGGCAGCTGCAGCTGCCTTCTCGCTGTTTCCCTCTTCCGGGTATTGCTCTCCTAAGATCCACCCCCCACCCTGCACCTGGGTCAGCTGCCCACAGCGCAGGAACAATTGCCTGAGGATATGACATTATGCTTCAAACCCCTGCTTTGAAGCGTTCATGCTCCTCGCCATGACCGGGCCCTCTCCTCCCTCTCCTCCCCCCGCCCCCAGCTCACAAGCTCCAAACTCACAGACCTCCTTCCAACTTCTTCTCCCACGCGCTGGGCACACATCCGCCTCAGGCCCTCACTCACCCTGCCGTCCTGGCAGCTTGGGAATCTCTGTCCTCCTTCCTCTCCTCGCTCTGTCCGATCGGTGTTTCTCAAGCCGTGGCCCCCAGACCAGCAGCACCTGCGTCTCCAGGGAGTTTGTGAGAAACGCCTGTTCTCATTTGATGTGTGTATCAGATCATCGCATTGGACACGTCAAATACATACATGACATTTGTCCAGTGTTCCTCAATGAACTTGGCGGAGGGGAAGAAATACAGTGTCTCAGGCCCCGAGCTGCTTCTGCATTAGAAGCTCGGGGGCTGCCACCAAGCTGTATCTTAACAGGTCCTTGGGGGATGCTGATGCATGCTCAGATTAAGAGGCACTGGTCTATTCGTTCTTGTCTGTCTTTCAGAGGGGAGAGTGTAGGTCTTAGCTCAAATGCCGCTTCCTCCAGGAAGCCCTCCTTGACTCCCTGGTCAGGGCCTCAGGCATACCACACGTCTCCTTTATAGCAATTCCCAAAGCTATAATCACACAATTAATTGTGTGATTCATTGAAAGTCTTTCTCTTCCACTAGAATATATGCTCCATGGTCTAGGACCGTGGTCGGCAAACTGCAGCTCGCGAGCCACATGTAGCTCTTTGGCGCCTGGAGTGTGGCTCTTCCACAAAATAACACAGGCTAAGCCTATTTTGAAGAAGTGGCATTAGAAGAAGTTTAAGTTTAAAAAAATTGGCTCTCAAAAGAAATTTCAATCGTTGTACTGCTGAGATTTGGCTCTGTTGACTGATGAGTTTGCCGACCACTGGGCTAGGAAATGTTTTTTGTCAATCTGCTCCCAGCACCTAGAACTGTGCCTAGCACATAGTAAGTGCTCACTAAACACACGTGGAGTGAATGACTAACGACATAAGCAAGCCCTCCTCTTCTAGCCCTTCCTGCCGCAAATATTTCTATTAACTGCATGCCTACATGGGCCAGATGCTGAAACAGAAAGGAAGACAGCCCCTGTCTCCACTGGGGAAAATAAACATGGGGACAGATCAACTACATTGTGTCTTCAAGTAGGGTGGACAGTTGCCAGGCAGAGAATTCCGGGGAAAGCATTGCGGGTTGAAGGAACCACATATGCAAAGTGCACGGTGAGATGGAGCAGTGCAGGCAGCTGAGAGGTTGGAAGGAGTTACAGGAAATGCGTCTGGAGAGTCGGGCTGAGACGTAGTGGTGAAATGCCACTGAGTGAATTCCAGGCTGAAGAGTTTGGATTTTATTGTATGGGTCGGTATGGGGAGCCACTGCATAATTCCAAGCAGGTGAGTGACTTGGTATCTTTTTCTTTCTTTTTTAATATATATATATTTATTTTTAATTGAGTTTTTACAGAGAGGAAGAGAGAGGGATAGAGAGTTAGAAACATCGATGAGAGAGTAACATCGATCAGCTGCCTCTTGCACCCCCCTACTGGGGATGTGCCCGCAACCAAGGTACATGCCCTTGACCGGAATCGAACCTGGGACCTTTTTTGTCCGCAGGCCGACGCTCTATCCACTGAGCCAAACCGGTTTCAGCTGTTTTTGTTTGTTTGTTTGTGGTTTTTGTTGTTGTTGTTTGTCACTCCAGTTACAGAGTTTGGGAAGCCAAGAAGGGTGGCTTCCTTCATTCATCTTTCCCCCCAAAGCCTGTAGTGAGCGTGGCCATGTGCTGGGTGCTGGGATGCAGTGGTGGGCAGAGTAGATGTGGTCCCAGGACCTGGCAGCCTGACCTCTGCCCGCACTACCTTTGTCTTTGCTGCTATCCTATAAGCAGGAGCTCACAGCCACCTCCAACACCCCCCCTCTCTCGCCCTGGACAGTGTCCAGGGCGCCTCCCTGCAGTCTCCGGGGGTAGCAGAGGCGCCCACTGCCCCTGGCTCTCGGGTTTCTGGGGGGAAGGGGGGTTTCTGAGAGGTTCTTCCGGGAGGGAGGCAGCCACCCGGATCCGCCTGGGACAATGGGCACCTTTGTTGCTTCTGCCAGGGCTGCTCCAAGAATAGCTGTTTGTTCAGTTCCAAGCAGGGCTGGTGCTGGGGAGCAGGAGGGCGTGGAGCCCTGGGGCTTCAGCGTGGGCCTGCGTTCACCCCCCGAGCCTCTGGGCCTCCTCCGCGTCTCCCTGGCCCGGAGGAAAGAAGGCAGCAGGAAGCATCACTGACAGCGCTAACTACTGCCAATCTGGGTCCTAAACCAGCATCCCACCCTGCGAGTTTGTAACGCTTTTTTTCCCTTCTAAATAGAATTGTATGCAGAAGTCCAATCTATAAAACCAGGTGGAATAACAGTGGCTCTAGCTGAAGTGGGGACCCAGTGGAGAGAACCCCAGCTTCTCAGAACCTAGGACCTTAGCCTCAGCCCGGGACTGGTCCCCTTCACGCAATGAGCACGTGATGAAACAGAGATGAGGCAACCCAGGAAGTTGGTGGTCCCAGCAGGGACTTACACTCGAGGAATATTTCCCAGGACTGAGCCCACGATTGCCCAAGCTCTTGTGATTTTTACCAAAACCATATTTCACCTACAGGGCTATTAACAGTGTTCTGTAAATTAGCTCACAGTTTTCCTCTACCTTTATTTTAAATGGAGATCTTATATCATTGCCATATGTAGCAAGCCTTCAGCAATTGCCTTAAAAAGATAACACATTTAATCAATACATACATCTTTTAAAATGCTCATCCGCGTGCCGCATGAAGGCATTTTACACATGTGCCCACACCTCCCTTTGGGAAATGCTGCCTGGTGCTTTTGTTTGTTTGTTTGTTTGTTTGTTTTAATATATTGATTTTTTACAGAGAGGAAGAGAGAGGGATAGAGAGTTAGAAACATCGATGAGAGAGAATCATCGATCCGCTGCCTCTTGCACACTCCCTATTGGGGATGTGCCCGCAACCAAAGCACATGCTCTTCACCGGAATCGAATCCAGGACCTTTCAGTCCACAGGCCAATGCTCTATCCACTGAGCCAAACCGGTTTCGGCACTGCCTGGTGCTTCTGACAGGCTCGCCTTCGTCCTGCTCGACCCCCTGAGCAAGCCAGTGGCAAATGGGGCTCGAACCCACATCTTTCCTGTGTGTGTCCCCAATCCAGGGTTTTTGCTTAGACTCTGTGCTTCTCCTGATGACGGATATGGACAGAAGGCAGCAGGCCATGGCCAGCAGGCGTCCAGCTGTTCTCACCATAAGCTGGGGATGTAGAGGGTAGACGGGCACGAGTTGGAGTGGCCTTGGTGGCTCCTTTCCCAGCGATGAGTATGAGCTGCCAGACCCTTGCCCACTCTCTCCCGCCAGTGGCCATGATCAGTGGGCTTCGCCAGGAGCCCCTGTCGTCTGGGGCCCGGGTCACGGAGACCCTGTGTGGTGGCCTCCGCAGATTCACACTCACCACAGTGGCCGCCCAGGGCTCTACCCACCAGACAGCACTGCTGAGCATCTAGACCAGGGTCTCCCAAATTCCAGCCTCTGGGCCAGCAACCCCAGCAGCTCCTGAAAACACAGTGGAAATGCACATTCTCAGGTCCCACCCCAGACCTGCTGAATCCGAAACTCAAAGGAGGGGCCCAGCAGTCAGTGCTGCTGCTGCTGCTGCTGCTGCTGCTGCTGCTGAACGTCAAGAACCGTTGGTATGAACCTCATTCAATCCTGGCCGCTGTTCACACCTTCAGCGGCCCTGTCACACCTCAGTCCTGCCAGCCAGACTCTCCAGGGATGGGATCCATAGTCTGTAGCCTTAAAATAAACCCTGAGGATTCTAATTCCCAGCCCATAGCTGAGAACTATTCTGGTCCCCAGGAGCTCCAGGCCCTCAAAATAGCAGATATGCCCTTGAGGCAGACACGTGTACCTACGTCTCAGTCCCAAATCCCACGAGAATCCCACCTAAATCCCTCTGAGCCCTCTTTGACCTTTGGGAACCTTCGGACCATAAACTGGATTTAGCAAAACCACCAGCCTTAGGCACCTTTCTCCCCTAGCCTCTTTGTCCTTTCTGTTACCTCTCCTTAAGCTAGTGTCTTAGGCAGCTTGAGCTGCTGTAACAAAATACCATGGCCAGGGGTCTGAACGCAGAAATTTATATTCTCACCGTTCTGGGGCTGGAAGTCTGAGATCAGAGGGCCAGCACGCTCAGGTTCTGGTGAGGACCTGAGCTGTGGCTTGCAGCCAGCTGCCTTCTCACTCTGTGCTTCTCATGGGCATGAAGCATCACTTACAGAAATCTCTCCCTGGACAAAACTTCTTCGTTTCCTGCCCTGAAATCTTGATGGCTTTTCAAGAAATTCCAAGTATTTCCCTCTCAATAGAAAACCACTCTGGAAGCCCAAGGAATGACTCAGAGGAGGGGACCGCGAGCTGTGGAAACTGCGGCTGGAAGGAGGGGTCTCTGTGGCAGAGCCAGCCCGCGCCTGCCCCTGTGGGACCCATCCTTGTGCAAACCCAGCGCTTGGGTGACCGCCTCCTGGCTTCATCTGGGTTCTCCTGGCCTCCAGCTCACATACCAGATGGGGTAGAAGACAGGGTCCTGGCTTAGTGCTGCATTGGAAGTGAATTCATGCCTCGCCTGGGGCTGTCATCCTCCCCCCCCCCCGTGGCACCACAGAGCCCCCACAGCTGGCTCCCATCAGAAGCATCAGGAAGCTTGCTGAGCATCCAGATTCCCAGGTCCCACGCCCTCGAACATTCTGACTCCGTAGGTACAAGACTGGCCCAGGAATCTGTGCTTTAACAAGTGCCTCTTCACCACAGGTGATGGCAGTGTAGCGGGGTCCTTTGGAGCCCCCCAGGCCAGACAAGCTCGGAGGGCCCCTGCAGCCTCCTCCTGAGTCTTCTGGTCCCACCTGCCCCAGGATCCACCTAACCCGCTTCCTCTCTCCCTGCAGCGCCGCCCCCGCGGGGGCCCAGACCTTCAGCCTGAAGCGCTCGGAGCATGTGCGGGTGGAGGTGGTGTGTGACGGGCAGGCCGAGGAGGTGGCCACCAACGGCAAGAAGCGCTGGCCTCTCTCGCCCAGCACCACGCTCCGGCTCAGCATGAGCCAGGCCAGCACCGAGGCCAGCAGCGACAAGGTACCACGGCTGGGGAAGTCCACCCCACGGGTCGAGGGAGCCGGGGGCCGCGCTGGAATCGAGACAGGCTAGGCCAGAGCTGTCCCACAGAAGCAGAGTGCAAGCCACACGTGTCATTTTCCATTCCTAGAGCCACATGAAAGGAGAAAAAGACACAGGTGGACTTAATTTTATTAATACACTTTACTTGACTACATGCACCAAAGTATTACCCTTTTGGCACGGTACCAACATAGAAAACATTAATGAGGTAGCCTACACTCTTCTTTTTTTCAAATATATCTTATTTAATTTTTACAGAGAGGAAGGGAGAGAGATAGAGAGTTAGAAACATCGATCAGCTGCCTCCTGCACACCTTCTACTGGGGATGTGCCCACAACCAAGGTACATGACCTTGGTGGGAATCTAACCTGGGACCCTTCAGTCCACAGGCCAAGGCTCTATCCACTGAGCCAAACAGGTTAGGGCCTTACACTCTTCTTTTATACCAAGTCTAGACATTGTGAGTGTTTCACACGTACAGCACATCTCAGTCCAGACTTGCCACGTTTCTAACGCTCGATAGCCACCTGCGGCTAGTGGCCTCTGTAGGAGCCAGCTCCGTGTTGACCAGGGGATGATGTCTTCGTGGAAGGTTAAAATTGTGGGCTGCTGCACGATGGCATATTAGAATCATTGGGTGTTACAGCCACAGGTGTCCTTGTTTGGATCATGTATAACATGGGCCGCCGGGAGCCCATGCCACCAAGTGATTTGCCCAGGTGGCAAAGCCAAGCCCAGACTCTCCTCACCAGGTTCTCTAGTTATGAACTTCAGGTGCCCCGTGGCAGTGATGGGGCTGGGCCTTCTCCAAGGGAAACAGCTTCAGCCCTGCCCCTGGTTACAGATGTGGGAACCCCGCTGGCAGCAGGATATACCCAGAGACACAGGAGGGCAGTCAGCATCCTGGATGCACTCTAAGGGGATGGGAATCCCCTCTCTAGTTTGATAATCTGGGGAAAGCAGCCCACCAACCCAGGAGTGCTTCCTGGAGGAGAGGGCCCCGATGTTTGGAAAAAGCTGGCTTGACGGGCTGTGGGGTGAAAGGCGGGGAAGGCGGTCACTGTAGCGTTTCCTGTCTATGATAAGTGATCTCTGCTCTTCTCTCCCTCCCGTCGCACGCCCTCCCCACCAAGATCACGGTCAGCTACTATGAGCCGGAGGGAAACAGCCCCATCGACCAGGCCGGGCTCTTCCTCACAGCCATCGGTGAGTGGACAAGGCTCTGGCCTGGGTGCCTCATCCCAGGGCCTGGCAGTCGCCCTTCTCGGCGGCACTTGGGCTGTTTTCAGTGCTGCAGGCCTGGCACACGGATCTTCCCCTGAATAATGCAGGACCGAGGAGTGGTGCCCAGGCCCTTCTCTCCTGGGGGGGGGTGGGGGTTCTACTAGGGAGGAGGTGTGCCCTGTCTGCCAGCAACTCACCCCAATGTCAGGGTCCCCGTCCCAGGCTCTCTGGATCACGGGGAAGAGAAGCCTGTTCCTCCCCCTTCTCCCCTGCAGCCTGGAGAAGAGCCTGCCTCTCACAGTGAGGGCCATGGCCTGCCCACAGTCCTTAACCATCTAGCTACTCCTTTGTCCTCCCTGGACCCAGAGAGGCAGCCTGGGTCCTTCACTCGCCTCGTTCAAGCCCTTCATTGAACTCATGAGGGCAGCAAGGCCCAGAGAGGTTAGGGGACTCCTTCATAGTCACACAGCAACCCGGTGGCAGGTTGAGTTCAGAACTCAGGATTATTCCCTCCCAGGATTTCCCCATTTCACAGCGATCCCCTGTCCTGCGTGGAATCCAGCCTGGCTCAGTGAGGCCCAGAGGTGTGGTCTTGCGAACCTTCCGTCATTCAACCCTTCTGCCATTAGGATGTTAATGATATGTATTTTTTAAATTTTTTAAAAGATATTTTATTGATTTTTTTTTACAGAGAGGAAGAAAGAGGGATAGGGAGCTAGAAACATCGATGAGAGAAAAACATCGATCAGCTGCCTCCTGCACACCCGCTACTGGGAATGTGCCTGCAACCAATGTACATGCCCTTGACTGGAATCGAACCTGGGACCTTTCAGTCTGCAGAGCTAAACTGTTTTCGGCGCTGTATTTTTAAATTTTTTTTTAAACATAGGATGTGATTATATTTCAGAGGGTGATTTGCCCATCCAGCCTTAGTTTAACGTTGACAGTTGCTACGGGGTTGGGAGCGGGGAGAGAGGACTGCCAGCTGTTGAGTGTTGACTGCGTGCTGAGTACTTTAAGAGTGATACTGGTGCCTTCCATCTACTGGACACTCCTCTGTGCTCAGGACCATGCCGGGGCTTTGAGGAAGAGGGGGAGGAGAAACAGCTGACATTTATTAAGCACCGACAGTGTGCCGGGCTCTAATACTTGATGTCCTACTGTCATGATCTTAGTCTAGTCTGACCACTGTGCCAAGGATAGACACTACTGCTGTCCCCATTTTACAGATGAGAAAACCGAGGCTCTTGAAAAGTAAAACAAAGACTTGCCTGAGGCCGCACACCTGGGAAGTGGTTTGTGAGAGCCGAGTCTTTTCCGTTATCTCATATTGCCTGGGGATCTTGGAACTCATCCCCTTTACCCTCTTCCCCCATCCCCCCCCAAAAAAACAAAAAAAACCCAGCTAGTTCCCAGGCCAGCCCCTCCTTCTCTGGCCTGTGCTTCCAGCTGCCAAAATAGCTCAATGGCAGCACTCTTCTGCTTCTCAGCTTGTTCCCAACGGGCTTGGGTGCCAGTCACCCTGTCCCTCCTCCACCGAGGGGGTGCCCAGCCTGGGGCGGGGTCGTCAGGACAACCTCAGGGTCCTAGGGAGATGGAAACTCGAGCTTGCCAAGCTGCAGCTGAGGGCTGGCACAGGCTGGGCCTCGCATGCACGCATAGCCCCCAGCTTGTCTCGGATGACCGAGCCCGAGGAAACCTAACCCCACAGAGATGGACACCTGAGGACGAAGCAGGAAGGGCAGCGGCCGGAGGCCTGTGAGGTGACCGCAGCGGCTGGCTGCAGCATTCACCGGAGCAAGGCAGACTCAGCATAGATGGCAAATGCACCGTATAGGGGTGGGACTGGGCTTCCCCTCGCCTCTAAAGACGGCAAAGCGTGTGCTGACGCCCGGAAGATACTAAACGCACCCAGGGTGGATGGCCAGGCTCGTCCTTCTGACATTCTGAGGTTGTGGTTCCACTGAGCAATTATTTTTGTTGTTGTTATTATTCTTCACCCACGGATATTTTTCCATTGATTTTTAGAGCGGAAGGGAGGGGGAGAGGCAGAGAGAGAGAGAGACATCGATGTGAGAGAGACACATTGATTGGTTGCCTCCCACACAAGCCCTGACCAGGGCCAGGAATGGAGCCTGCAATTGAGGTACATGCCCTTGACCCGGAACCCTTTAGTCCGCAGGCCGATGCTCTATCCACTGAGCCAACCCAGCCAAGGCACTGAGTGATTACTTATTTAACTGCCACAAGGCCCAGATATTTAGTTTCCACGGGCCAGTAAAATGCCCACCACCACCCCCACACACCAAAAATAAGTAAATAAGACCGGCATCTTTGATGCTGGGCCCAAGACAAGGTGCCCACATTCTCTAGACCTCACATGTCTCAGGCTATAAAATGAGCAGTTTGAGCCCTGGCCAGTTGTGACTCAGTTGGTTGGAGCATCGTCCCAAACACCAAAAGGTTAAAGGTTTGATTCCCGGTCAGGGCATATACCTAAGTTGTGGGTTTGATCCCTAGTCCTCTGAGAGGCAACCAATTGATGTCTCTCTCTCTCTCTCTCTCTCTCTCTCTCTCTCTCTCATCAATGAACATATCCCTGGTGAAAGTTTTCTTTAAAAAAAGAGGGGTTTGAGCTCATTGATCCTTGAGGACCTTCAAAACTCCAGTTAGGACTGATTTGCAGAACTCTCCTCTTCAGGGAGAACTGGGGGTGGGAGGACAGAGGTCAGGGCCTCACCCTCTTTGCTGTGGTCCTGGCAACGGGAGCCGCGCACCAGCCTGAGCCTTGATGATGTTTAGCATCCAGCTGAGGGCCTCCTTCCTTGCGCCCTCTCCCCAGCGCTTAGGGTAGCTGTGGGGGACAGAGGCCTCCTTCCCCCCCGCACCCCGGGCTGCCTGTTAGGGCAAGAAAGCCTGGCGCCCTGCCACTGTCCATGGGGCTGGCCACCCCCCAAAATGCCTGTGGCTCTATGTCAGAGCTAAGGCTTCAGCGTCTAGATTCTCCCTCGGGCAGACGGCCTAAAAGCCAATTTGGCATTTTCCGTTAATCTGCCCCACACCCCAGGCGCCACCTGACACCTTGGGGCTATTCCCAGGAGCTGAGGTAGGACTCGGGGCCTCCGGGGAATGTCTAGAGCTGAGACCCTCAGACAGACGACATCCTCGCCCTCCTCCCCAGGATGGCACAGCCATCCCAAGAGGGCAGAGGTCACACCAGCCTTGCTCTCCGACCCCACGAGGATCATCCCATTGGAATCTCGTTAAATCGGATACTGGGAGAAAGGTTGGCTGGTAGCTTGGAGGGGATCCCGAGAGAGGGGGGAGGGGCGGGAAGGCCATTTCAGTTGAATCTGGAGACGGCTCACGGGTCATAAGACAGAAAATGTGCAGTGGGCGGTTGGAGGGTGGGGGACACAGCAGCCCGGTTACGTAACGCCCGGATTGCATAACGGGGAGCCAGCAAAACCTCCCCGCGCGTCATACTCCGAGAAAGAGCCATAAGCGGCTCCTGTAGTGTGTGGAGGTGGCTCCAGGCAGGTGCGGGCCGGGGCCTTCGGGGGGGGACGGCTGTGTTCCTTTAGAAGCTGTTCGGGACCATTCGATTTCCTGTCTGTGATGTACACGTAGCCAACAGCTTCTCCCTGTAAGAATCCCTAACGAAGGGAAGCACCATGGAGTGCTTACCCTGGATCTCTGTGAGCCGCTGCTCCCAGAGACACCCAGGAGCCAGCTCCTCCGGGGACGACCTTTAGGGGAGCAGGTCAGGTGTGTGAGGCCTTGGGAAGCAGCCCAGGGCGGAGGGCAGCCTGGATCCGCGGAGGGAACAGCCCAGGGCAGGGGTCTGGATCCAGAGGCCCGAGCAGGACGCCTGGCTCTGCACCCTCTGAGGACTTCCTGTCACTCCCTCCTTTCTCCCCCACCCCCCTGCTGCCTTGGTTTCCCCAAGGGAGAGCGAGCATGGGAAGTGCCTGCCACTGCCAGAGGGAACTGTACACTTGGGAGATGATTATCTTAAAAAGCAAAGAGAGCGACTCCTTCAGGAGGCGGGTCTGCCGCCCGTTCCCAGGGAGGAGTGCCCGTGGGGCGTGTCCAGCTGGAAAGTTCCTGAAGGTCCCGGAGCCAAAATCAATACGGTTCCTCCACCTGAGCCTGCAGCCTCTCTATCAGCAGCCGGTGGATCTGGCTCTCCCACTTTCTCCCTAAAGTAAACTGACCAGACGTCCCGCTTTGGGTGGGACAGTCCCGATTTCTAACAATTTGTCTCGCATCCCTTGACATTTTAAAAAAGTCCCGATTCTTTTTTTTTGTTTGTTTAAATATATTTTATTGATTTTTTACAGAGAGAAAGGGAGAGAGATAGAGAGCAAGAAACATCGATAAGAGAGAAACATCGACCAGCTGCCTCTTGCACACCCCCCACCAGGGATGTGTCCACAACCAAGGTACATGCCCTTGACCAGAATCGAACCTGGGACCTTTCAGTCCGCAGGCCAACGTTCTATCCACTGAGCCAAACCGGTTTCGGCAACTCCCGATTCTTAACAATTTGTCCCGCATCCCTCGGTATTTAAAAAAAAAAACAAAACACTTTTTTAAAACGCCTTGGGACGGGGGACAAATTGTTAGAAATCGGGACTGTCCCGCCAAGAGAGGGACACCTGGTCACCTTACCCTAAAGTCCTTAGCCTGCCCCAGCCTCCCGGGTTTCTGACAGGGGGCGTCTCTGAGCCTGGGTTTGCTCACCTCTAAAATGGGAGCAATACTGTGCATCCCATAGGACAGGGACTCCTTGAGAGCAGGCCCGGTGCCCCAATGCCCTCCCCAACCCCACCCCCGAGGGCTCTGGACCCAGATGCTCCCCAGTGACCTGCTGAGGGAATGGGGCCAGGAGGGGAGATAGCTGCCTTACAGGGTCTAAGGGACAGGGGGGCTGCAGACGTGGGGTCCCCTCTCCCAAGGACCAGGTGCCTTTAAAGTAAGGTGACCAGGCATCCCGCTTTTGGCGGGACTGTCCCGATTTTTAACAATTTGTCCCGCGTCCCGTGGCATTTTAAAACAGTCCCGATTTTTGGAAAGAATAACATTTTGTCCCCGGTCCCATGGCGTTTTAAAATTGGGACAAATTGTTTAAAAAAAAAAAAAAAAAAGGGACAAATTGTTAAAAAAAAAAAAAAAAAAAAATCGGGACTGTCCTGCTGGTCACATTACTTTAAAGCTGCCCCTCCCGGGGCCTCCTTCTCACCCTAGAAAAGCCCCGTTCCAGGGTGGGAGGGACCCGAGCTATGAGCAAAGGCAAGATGTGAACTTAATCCCCAGACTCGGGACGAGGCACCCGAGGAGGCTGACATCAGTGCCCTTCCTGAGCCAGGACCCTCCGCCCCACCCTGTCCGGGGAGAGGGCCCGCCTGCCAACAGGGACTCACCAGGAATCCATTCATTCCCACCCAACTCCCAGGCGCAGTCCAAGTCATGCCCGGCGTGAGGCTGAGCCCTCGGGGCCGTTCCCGGGCCTGGATCCGGCTCCTCTCGCTCCGTGCATGCGATGCTCCCATCACCTTCCCAGCAATTCCCCGGCCCCGCCCTGCCAGTCTCCGGTGCATTCTGCCTCGCAGGGACCTTCGGCGATTTCTGAAGGCATTCTGGTTGTCACGCTGGGGATGTCACTGACACCCAGGGCGCAGAGGCCAGAGGGACTGCCCAGCAGCCAGCCCACAGTGCACAGAACAACGCCCACACAGCAGTGTCCTCCTCATAGTGTCCGTGGTGCCTACTATTGCATTTAGTGCAACTCCTCTGGCTGGAAAGGGCCCCATTTTGCAGGCAAAGAAACGGGATCAGAGAGGCTGTTCAATCTGGCCAAAATCACACAGCTGATAAGCCGAGAACCAGAGCTGGAACCCAGTACTGTCTGATGCTGCATCTTGGGTTCATGTCAGTACCTCACACAGGTTCCATGAAGCCTGTCCCCACAAAGGTCCCTTCCCCAAGAGAAAGAAGAAACGGGGACCCCATCCCTGGATCCTCTGTCTGACAGCCAGGCCTCTCAAGCACCCTCAGATTGAGAGGGGTCAGAGACTCAGCCTTCCGCCCAAACTAAAGCCCTCCGTCCTTGGAGGTGGGATCTGGGCCACTGAGCATGCTGGGAGAGGTACACACGCTCAAACACATCTGTGCACACATGCCCTGGCCAGGCTGGGAGAGGCATTGCGGGACTCCTGTGACCGTTTTCAAAATAAGGACTTCCAATCAGGCCACGGATTTGTGTGGTGTTCCGCTCAGGCCACAGGGTGACCCCGGGCAGGATCTGGCCTCTCCGACTCGAGGCTCCGAATCTGAACACTAAGTCCCACCCCACGCACCACCAGAGCTGACTGGTGGGAGACCCAGACCCAGCTGACCGCACCCCTCGAAGCCATAAGCAGGCAGGGGGTGGGGAGGCAGGGTCGGATGAGATGACCACGGCAAGGCCCTCTCCTTCCAAGGACCAGGCAGATGGTGAGCCACACCCTGATGCCACCGTCCCTGCCCCACCCTGCCCCTGCCCCACCCTGCCTGCTCACCCATGTGTCTGTCCCCAGAGCTCTCCCTGGATGTGGACGCAGACCGGGACGGCGTGGTCGAGAAGAACAACCCAAAAAAGGTACCTCGCTGCCAGGCAGACTCGCTGGGGATGTCTGGGGAAGAGCCCCAAACTGGATCCTATGGCAGCCTGGTCCTCCCAGGAGACACAGGCAGCTGTCAGTCTCAGAGGAGGAGATCGGGGCCGGGACAGGCTCCCCGACACACCATACACCGTGACAGACACTGCACACAGCAACAGACACACCCCACACAATGAGAGAACCATCATACACGGTGACAGACACCCTACACTGTGACAGACACCGCACACCATGACAGATATACCACGCACCGTGACAGACACACCACACACCGTGACAGACACACCACACACCGTGACACACACCCCACACTGAGACAGACACACAGAGCAGCCACACTCCTGTGGAAACAGGCTCCCACGTCTCAGTTTCCCCACCCTCAGGATGGGGACCCCCGTTGAGAGAGTTGTGGGGGAAATTAAATGTCCTGTCACAGAGGAAGTGCCACCAAGTATTTGCTTTTATTATTTTGCTTTTTGCTTTTTTTTTTTTTTAATCTGAGCGGGAGAGCACGCCAGGAGCAGAAGGCTGCGTTAAGGCCCTCAGTTCAAGTTCAATGCTGCGTGCACAACCTCACTCCTGTTCACTTATTCATTCATCATTCATTCGCTTTTCTTCCTCTTCTGCTCCCTACAAAGGGCCATTCTAATGGCTTTACTGTGTCCCTTTCTGTTCCTATGATTCTTACAAAGCCTGCCAGCTGGTTGGGGTGCGTGTATTTTTAACTTCTGCAAACAGCACTGTGCTCTTGACCTCATTCCGTTCCGTACTTTTGCCTCAACCCGGTTCTTTAAGCCCCGTTGGCTTTTCTCTTTACATCCTCTCATTATCTCCCACAACAATCTAAGGCCTGGTTGCAATATACATCGAAGTTTACTTTAAAAAGTTAACTGAATGCCCCGGTGAGGACACTGGGGACTGGCTGCTGGCCCCAGATTCCCTGCTTGTTGCTGGGGGACCCCAAGCCTATTGGGGAACCCCTTTTCCCAGGCTCCTCAGTGGGCTCTGCCCTGATCCTGCCTTCCCCAGGCAGCCGAGGCCACCTCACTCACCCCTTCTCTGTGTCGGTGGCTCCCTGAGACCTCGGAGGCCTCCGGCCTGGCCGGAGGGCAGCAGCCTTGGTGAAGGCACGCAGTCCCTGAGGGCCTGAACGTACCAGGCTTTCTCCGTGAGGGCCAGTGGCGTTTCATGTTTCACTTACCATTTCCTAAATATTTGTTGAGCAAATTTTACATTCCAGGGCTGGTCCGGCCCTGGGGACATGCTCCTGCCCTCAGGGAGCCCACAGGCCACTGGAGGGGGGAGGGAGGCCCACATTAAGTAAAGAATGTCGCTGGTGGCTGTTTCATCACTCATCACAGTTGTCCTAAATCCGCCCCCAGAAGAACGTGGACAGTGTCGTACGTGTAAACCCAGGGAGGCTGCTCCGGATGGAGAACCGTAAAGGCTTTCCGGGAAGGGGGACCACTTTGCTGTGACTGGGAGGAGGCGTGGCATTGGCCAGGTGAAGGGAGACGGGACAGCGTCCCAGGCGGAGGGACCGGTGCAGCGCAGGCTGAGAGCTTGGCATCTTTGGGGAGCAGAACGGCGGCCAGTGTGGGGGAGCAGAGTGGGCGAGAGGAAGATGAGGGGCACAGATGGAGAGGTGGCAGGTCTCTCCGGGCCTTGCAGGCCATGGGGGCTTTATCCTGAGGCAACAGGGAGCGCCCGACCCGGGTGGGAACAGGAAAGCAACCTGATCTGGGTGGAGTGCCTTCCAAGCCACCCTGGCTGCTGAGTAGAAAGGGATTGCCCATTGGGGCCCTTAGAGAGAGTCTGGGAGCACTGGGCGTCTGTCCATCCGGGTGTCTTCCCATCAACCCCCCGGGCACTGCAGAGCCTGCAGCAGAGGCCTGCCTGCCCTGTCTCTGGCCGCCCTCCGTCTGCCTGCCTCCACCCCTCTCTGGGCTAGGCACATCCAGCGTGAGGCTCAGGAGGGCCTCAGAGCCTTCCAGTCTCTGTCTCTCTCTGCCGCCATCCGTCCGCCTCCTGGACTTCCCGATGGTGCTAACACCGATGTCTCTGGGCATCAGATGTGTGATTGCAGTCTGCCAGGTCACAGCTGCCCTGATGGGGGGTAGCTGCTCTTTAATTCTCCTCCTGGGCTGCCTCTCTGGAGTCCTGTGAGGTCTGGGCTGGGACTGTCTACCAGAAGGTACAGAAGAGAGAGCCGACCTCTCCCCCTGCCCCTGCAGGCATCCTGGACCTGGGGCCCCGAGGGCCAGGGAGCCATCCTGCTGGTGAACTGTGACCGGGAGATACCCTGGCTGTCCAAGGAGGACTGCAAGGACGACAAGGTCTACAGCAAGAACGGTACCCGCAGGACCCGCACATGGGGGTGGGGGCAGGGAGGAGCCATGGGAGCAGTCCTGCTAAGTCCTGGGCTGGGCTGAGGGTGAGGCAGGAGTGACCCTGGGTCTCCTGGGGATGGAGGACTCAGACAGCCACTCTTGCTGCAAACAGAAGACAAAACTACTCATATAGTCCCACTGGAACCATGGTTTTTAAAGAAGATACACATACGTAGAAAAAAGACTGGAAGGAAATTCCCAGAGGTTACTGGTTGTCTATGGAATTAGAGATGCCAGCCGGTGTTTATGCCTTTCCATAGTGTCCACCATACACACGTGTGGGGTTTTCTCCATCCTGATTAGAAAGGTAACAACAGCCCTTGGTAAGCCAGCTTGGCAGCCCCACGTGTCATCATTCTAACCTTTCCGTCTGTCCGCCCATCAGACCTCAAGGACATGTCGCAGATGATCCTGCGGACCAAAGGCCCCGACCGCCTCCCCACGGGATACCAGATCGTCCTCTACATCTCCATGGCGGACGCGGACCGAGTGGGCGTTTTCTACGTGGAGAGTGAGTGGGCCGGCCCAGCCCCCGCGGTCCTGAGCCATTCAGCGCTCACTGAGCTGTCCCTCCCCCCGGGGGGCCCAGCTCTGCCCTCGAAGGCTCCCAGACCTCCCTACGCAGTGGTGGCCCCACTGGGGCAGGTGCTACCGAGAGCCCCGGGCCCCTCAGTAAGCGCCTGGGCCGCTTAGGAACAGAAATGATGACTAAGTCATATTACTGGTAGTGGGCATCGCTGTCCCGTGAAGTCAGAGCTCCCCTCGCTCAAAGGAGGTGGTTGTGCCACAAGTTCTGTTAGAAACAGAGGCCCTTCTCCCCATGAACCAGGGGACCAAGGCCTTGGGAGGTCCTTTTCCCGGGTCATGTCACCTTCATGATACCTGAGGCAGGTATCTGCCCCTGGGTGCGTTTTGCCCATCTCGGATTTCCTAGAGCTCAGCATTACCTATATATATATATATATATATATATATATATATATATATATATATATATATTAATTGCTTTCAGAGAAATAAGGAGCAGGAGAGAGAGATGGAAACATCAGTGATGAAAGAGAATCATTGACCAGCTGCCTCCTGCACACCCCACATTAGGGATCAAGCCCACAACCAGGGCATGTGCCCTGAATGGGAATCGAACCATGACCTCCTGGTTCCTAGATTGACGCTCTACCACTGAGCCACACCCGCCGGGCATGCCTCCGACTTTTAAAAGCCCCCGGCACTGCTGAGGGCACCCTGAGGGGGCTGACCCCCTTGCTCCTCTTGTCTGTGACGGACACCCTGGGCCCCACCGTGTAGGGAACGTGCTGCCACCACAGAGCGACCTGCTCTGACCCATTCTCTCCGTACGTACGCGTTGAGCGCCCTCAGTGCCAGGTGCTGCTCCCAGCACCGGGGTCCCCACAGTGAACTCTGCAAGCACACCCTGCCCTGGGCAGTGACGGTCCAGTGAGGGAGACACGGGAACTAGCCTGATCGGAGGAAATGACACAGACCACGTGACAGAGAGTGTGCAGGGCAGAGGTAAGGTACTGCTAGCCGGGGCAGGTGGCTGAGCTGAGACCCAAACCCACAATGAGGAGGAACCAGCCCTTTATGAGCTGAGAGAAGCGTGTTCCAAGCACAGGGAGCCGCACAGACAAGGCACAGAGGAGGGAATCAGCCTGGAGGAGCAGAAGGAAGACCAGAGCGAGGAGCTGTGTTGGAATCAAGGTCAGCGAACTGGGTAGGAGCCAGGGCCTGCAGAGAAGGCTCAGCTTTTCCTCTGACCGCAGTGGAAAGCCAAGAGAGGGTTTTAAGCAAGGGACTGTCAAGAGCTGATTTATGTGTTAAAATGCTCTCTAAGCAAAATAGTTAGCATTGCAGTTCGCCCTGGGTGCAGGGTGGGGCTTTCCTGCGTGCCCAGCTGCCTGGAGATCCGGGATTTCCGGCCTAGCTCTGGGGCCACCTCTAGACCAGCCCACTGCAGCCAGGGCAGTCACCTGGAGGAGTTGGTCACAGGGTTCTCTGGAGCCTCACCTCAGGGAGTGATTTGGCCAGGACAGCAATGGACAGCTGCCACCTGGAGCCAGTCCTCCTCCGGATCCACCCTGAGCTCGGCAATGACCTCATACAGGTTGGAATGTCCCCAGAGTCAGGCCGGCTCTGCAGCCCCAGGGGGCCAGAGGTGTTGATGTTTACCCCAGCCAGGCCAGGGTTGCCATGGGGGACAGGCTGTGGGCAGGGGCTGGAGGGGTACAGGCAGGACCTTCACCTGGGCTTCTTGACCATGGCAGTGAATTGTGACGCCTCGGTGTTATCCAGATGGGAGTGGTTTGAGATCTGGCCCTGTAACCACACCCCTCCCCCTCCCTCGCCACCCAAGATGGGTCCGGAGCAGACAAGATGAGGAGGAATCGCCACGCAAGCGCTTTGGATGCTTTGGACAGCGGTCCCCAGTCTGTGCTATCTGGGCTGGCGTCCTGCAGGGGGGGTGGCGTTACAGAGACAGACAGCGATGATCCCAGAATAGTCCGTTTCCCACAAAACGTTCCATCCTGGATGGCTGCTCTGGGGTCACACGAAAGGATGGTGGCTGTTTCCTTTTCTCCCTTTTTTTTTTTCCTTTTTCTCATTTTGGGGTGGCATCAAAATCCAGGCACACCTGTGGGTGAGAGTGTGTTGTGTTACAGGAATGTCATGTGTCACCCACTACCTGTCACTACCAGAACCAGCAAGTAGAGAGAAGAATTGGATTTTTATGGGAGCTTAATTCAGATAGCCAGTGATCTGAGAAGATAGTGGGTTTTGTATCCTAAAAACATCATCTTCCATCTCATCTCAAGGGGACCCTTTTAGTAAGAGGGGGAAAAGTGTAGGTAAAGAGCTTGGAATTCAGGGAGAAAAGGTTAATCAGATGGTGATTCTTTTAGATAGATAGATAGATAGATAGATGATAGATAGATATTATTGATTTCACAGAAGAAGAGAGAGAGAGAGAGAGAGAAAGAAACATCAATGATGAGAGATAATCATTGATCAGCTGCCTCCTACACGCCCCCTACTGGAGATTGGGCCTGCAACCTGGGCATGTGCCCTGATCAGAAATTGAACCATGACCTCCTAGTTCATAGGTTGGCACTCAACCTCTGAGCCACCTTAGCCGGGCTAGATGGTGATTCTTCATCTGCCTCCCGGGCGGGCACACTCTCTCCCTGGAGCACAATGGCTCAGATACCGTCTCGGTGGCTTGCAGCCCTTCAGGGGCATGGAGGTTGGATCGCCTGCGGGTCTCCTGGAGTCAGGGCAGGCCCCGTCATACACCCCAGGCCCCGGAACAATAGCTTCTCCACGCACCAGTCACCAGGCCTGGTAACTATATAACTAAAACAAAAATATTCAACTTCTGGAGTTCCCCATCAGGCTAGGGACCCCAAGAGGGGAGCTCTGGAGCCCAGGAGATTCAAACCCCAGATCGAAGCAAGTCTAACATCTCCAGATCTCGTGTTCCTCATTTGTGATATGATTTGGGGACAAGAGGCCTAGCTGAGCCATTGGTGATGGGGTTTAAGAAGAGTGAGTGTCAGGCCCTCGGCACAGTAGCTGGCCCATGGAGCGCTCTCTCTCTAGATGGCACTTGTTGCTTTTGTTGGCATTATTATGATGATTATTAATAATCATTAGAAGTCTCAAATGCCATTAGGAAGTCTCAAATGCCTCAGCTTCAGTCCCAAGGTCCCAGAGTTGGGGCCTGCCCTCTTCCTACCAACGATACAGAGGCCAGCGTGTCCATTTGCCCAGGACCTTCCTAGGTTTAGCACTGGAAATCCATCCCCCCCGGGAATCCCCTCAGTCCCGGACACAGCAGGGCAGTGGCTCACACCGTCACACTGAGGAGTCTCCTTGGGAGGTGGAATATCTCCAAAGTGACCAGAAGGGCTGTGCCAAATCACACCGCACGCCCGGGCAGGGCCAAGGCCTGGGGCTAAGGAGAGGTCAGGGTGGCCGGCGGACCCGGCTCCAAGGCATGTGGCCGCTCCATAAAGGGGCATTGTTGGTTCCTGTAGGGAGAGCCAGCCATGCCCAGTCGGGCCTGCACCCAGCTGGGGACAGTGGCTAGATTGTTCCCACGGAGGGATTGATCTGCCTAGAGCCGGCCCAGTCCGCCAGAACGAGAAACAACTGTAGATCGCCGGCCAGGAGAGGGAGAAAGCTGCACGCAGATGGGCAAGATCATGTCCCTCCACCTGACCCCGCTTCCCTGGCCAGGCCCCTGCCCTCCCCAGGCCCTGGTGGAGCCCCGCCCCCACCACAGCTTTGGAGCTTTCTGCAAAGACCAGTCACCTCCTAGGCCTGAGATCTCTCCCCCTGAGCATCTATCGGTTCCAGTGCAGCCTGGTGTGTGGGCAGTTCAGGAGTTGGTCACAGTTGGCAGTTCAGGGGCTGCCTGGTGTGTGGGCATGGATGAGCTTGAGTGCCGAGGGGGTTGTTTTTAGTTATGCAGATTGGGACACAGGCACAAGCTGTCCTTGCTGAATGAGGAGGACCTTCTGCACGGGGCTGTGGCGAGTATCTTGGAACATTCAGTGCCTGAGCCTTTATGCCTCATTTCTTGGGCCCATCCAAGGGGAGGTGATGGGAGGTGTTATCTCTTTGGCTTCTGTTGTTCATGAGCCGTTTGATGAAAAGGTCATGATTTTATTTTTTTTTCAGGAAGGGAGAGGGAGAGAGAGAGAAACATCAATGATGCCCTACCTGGTTTGGTTCAGAGGACAGAGCGTTGGCCTGCGGACTGAAGGGTCCTGGGTTCTATTCCAGTCAAGGGCACATGCCCGATGTAGGCTTGATCCCCAGCAGGGAGCATGCAGGAGGTAGCCCGTCAATTATTCTCTCTCATCGTTGATGTTTCTAATGTTTCTATTTCTCTCTCCCTCTCCTTTCCTCTCTGAAATCAATAAACATATATTTTAAAAAGAAACATCAATGATGAGAGAGAATCATCGACCGGCTGCCTCCTGCACGCCTCCCACCGGATATCAAGCCCGCATGTGACCTGACCAGGAATGGAACCATGTCCTCCTGATTCATAGGTTGATGCTCAACCCATGAGCTCCACCAGCCAGGCGAAAAGGTCATGGGTTTTGCAGTCAGGGGTGTGCTGACTCATTCACGGTTCTCAGAGTAGTGGTAGCCACAGGTCCCAGCTGTGTTGCCGGTGGTTACCCATGGTACTAAGTTTACCAAAGTTACTGATGCTGTGTCCTTTTATCTTGCAATGGCCACTGGCATAGGTATTGTTATCGTCCACTTAACAGATGAGTAAACTGAGGGGAGGAGAGGGTAAGTGAAATCCCTGAGGTTTCACAGCTTAGAAAGCCAGAGTGACATTTTAGCCCAGGTCTCTCGGACTGTGGAAGCCATAACTGCTCAGTGACCGCCCTCAGTGAGGTATGCAGGCTGGGGAAAAAGTAGGTTTGCAGTTGTGAATACTCAAAACACAGAGTTTATTCTTGTGTTATTATTTATAAACTAGAGGCCCGGTTCATGGATTCATGCACCAGTGGGGTCCCTCGGCCTGGCCTGTGGAGATCAGGCCAAAACCAGCTCTCCAACATCCCCGAAGGAGTCCCAGGTTGCGAGAGGGTGGTTCTCAGGTGATGGACCCCAGAATCAGGCTCTCTCCTCTTTGGTTCCGGGTGCGTTACCCGAGAATCGCAGCTGCCAAATCACTGCAGCTCTGCAGCTCCTGCATTGAGTGTCTGCTCCCCGGTGGTCAGTGCGCATCATAGCTACCCCTCAGAGCGTCTGCCCCCTGGTGGTCATTACGCATCACAGCTACTGGTTGGACAGTTGAATGGTCAGATGGTTGCTTAGGCTTTTATATATATAGATTATCGTACTATTTTGCATATGAACAACTGTAAACCTACGTCCATCCCGCCTGTCTGACCAGGGTCATGTGGCGCACATTGTCCTACATGAGGAGCCATTCGAAGCCTGGGCTGCAGTGGTTCTATCATTCATTTTGCAAGTTTTAATCAGCCCCCCTGTTTGTGCCAGGACTGTTCTGGTTACATGTCCTAACCCTTGGGCGACCGGTTACTAACCATTACCGTTGTTGGTGACCATAGCGCTAAGCTGAGTCTGATTCTGCCCTTCCAGCTCTGCGGGGCATAAAGAAACTCCTTCTGGAACTGCGTAGGGCCCTACGCCCATGGCTTTGCCAATGCAAGTACCCTTCTCCTCATTGCCCCCACCTCCACCACCCCTGAGGACATCTCAAAGCCTGCCCCCTCTGCTCAAATGCTTCTTCCCATCCTACCTCCTTTCCTGCCCTGCCCTCCCCACCCCAGTAACCCATGGGCTCGCTCCCCCACAGCTCTGTTCTGTCTTACCATCAGCGGAGCGCTGCTCTTCAACAGAGATGCTGGGCCTCTCTCCCCCAAAGCCCTTGCCCATGCTGGTCATAGAGTAATGAGTCAATGCATGCGCTCTGAATTGGCCTAAAATTCTCCTTCAGGGTGCGGGATGGGAGCCATATGGGAGCCAGCGGTTCAGTAGATATTTATTAATCCCTGAGCCAGACCGGCTGGACCCATCTCTGCCCCCACAAAGTGACAGCCTCTTGGGGCCCACAGCAAACACTGCGGTCAATGCCATTCAGAAAGGCTGGGATGTGGAAGGACGGGGGCTGCGGAGGCTCCAGACAGAGCCCCTGGCTTGGTCTCTGAGGGACCCGGGCACAACTCTCAGAAGTGACACAAATTAAAAAAATTAAAAGTGATACAAATGGAGGCCTGAAAAGGGGAAGACGGTTGTTCCAAGCAGAGGAGCAGCACGGGACACACCTGCCTGTCCTCCCAGGGATAGCCTGGGACCCACGCCTGGGTCTTGATGCAGAAATTCCCCTCCAAGATTGCCTGGAGGGGATTTGGGTGCAAATGGGCACCCTGTGTTTTATTCTGTAACGGGGAAGGGAGCTTGGGGTTCGGGACTGGACGTGACTTTGAGCCCCAGCTCAGCCACTTACTGGCTATGTGACCGTGAACAAGCCATTTCTCCTTTCTGCCGCTCGGTTTCCTTGCCTAAAACAGGGAGAAGGATGGCTTTCTCAGCGTCACTGGCTGCTCAGCCGTCCTCTGCCGTCATCCACGAGCACCATCCTGGGAAAGTTGGCTCCCTTTATTTTTATTTTTTTAATATCCTTTTCATTGATTTCAGAGAAAGGAGATGAAGAGAGAACATCCGTGATGAGAGAGAATCATGGATCGGCTGCCTCCTGTACTCCCCCACATTGGGCTGGAGCCCACAACCCAGGCATACGGCCTGTCTGGGAATCAAACCACGATCAGTGTTCGCTCCTTTACAGACAAGGAAGCCAGAAGCCAGAGAGGTTGTCTGGTTCGGGGTCACGCGGCTAGCACACGGTAATGCTGGGACAGTGACCAGGCCATGGCCCCTCTGGTGGCTTTTCTGCTTGTGCTTTTCCTCTCTTCATCTGGAGGACAAGTTCCTCTGCCCTCGTGTCCCCCGTCCGTGACCCCCACCTCGCTGACCTCCTCCTGGTGGGGTGGGGCTCCGACATCGGTCCCTCTCCCTCCAGACCCGTTCTTCGGCCAGCGTTACATCCACATCCTGGGCCGGCAGAAGCTCTACCACGTGGTCAAGTACACGGGCGGCTCGGCGGAGCTGCTGTTCTTCGTGGAAGGCCTATGCTTCCCCGACGCGGGCTTCCCGGGCCTGGTCTCCATCCACGTCAGCCTGCTGGAGTGCATGAGCGAGGTGAGGGCCCCCGGCTCCCCCACGCAGGGCTGCCCCTGGGCACCGGGGGGCTCCTTCCAGAGGGCCAAGCTCAGGATCCCCTCCCCCTGCTCTCCCCCTCTGTGCTGCACTCCCCTCAAAGCACCAAGGGAGAGTCCAAGCTTGGAGACCTAGATGCCCCCACCATTCACGTTCCGAAGGGGCTGGGTCCAGCTTACATTGACCAGAACGGGCTCTGGAGTCAGACTGCCCAAGTTCAGGCCCATGAGACACCTGGCAGGTGAACTGACTCCCTGGGCCTCGGTTTCCAACAAAAGCTCCTCCTTCCTGGGCTGGCTGTGAGCATCCGCACGTGTAAGAACTCGCTCACAAAGCACCCTCAGGTCCGTGCGGAAAGGGAAGGCAGGGAAGGCACCGCTAACAGCACGGGTGGGGAGGGGGCCTGGCCTCCAGGGTCTCAGACTGCCCCCCACCAGCGGGCACTGCAGAGACTCCAAGGCAGCCTGGGCGGGACCATGTGGGCCGGCCTCAGGAAGAGAACTTGGGTGGGCCAAGATCAGAAAGTGTTAGGAGTGCCAAAACCGGTTTGGCTCAGTGGATAGAGCGTCGGCCTGCGGACTGAAAGGTCCCGGGTTCGATTCCGGTCAAGGGCATGTACCTTGGTTGCGGGCACATCCCCAGTAGGGGGTGTACAGGAGGCAGCTTGTCGATGATTCTCTCTCATCGATGTTTCTAACTCTCTATCCCTCTCTCTTCCTCTCTGTAAAAAATCAATAAAATATATTTTATTTAAAAAAATAGAAAGTGTCAGGAGTGTGCGCTCAGCTGTCAGACAGCCTGGGTTTAAATCCAGCCTCTACCACTCACTAACCATGTGCCCTTGGGCAGCTACGGAAGAGGTCTGTGACTCCGAGGTCCGTGACTCGGTTTCCCCACCTATAAAACAAGGGTGATAGTGTATCTACCTCCTGGGGTAAGGCAGAAATGAGTCGGTGCGTGTAAAACCCCCACAGGGCCTGGCACACAGTAGGCGCTCAATAAATGTACTATTGCTATCAGTGTCCCCCACCTGGGAAGGCAGGAGTGACAAGCACCCTGAGGAGACTTTTGGGACCCCTCCCCTTCTCTCCCACGCCAGGAGATCCCGCTGACACCCATCTTCACGGACACCGTGGTGTTCCGGATTGCTCCATGGATCATGACCCCCAACATCCTGCCTCCCGTGTCCGTGTATGTGTGCTGGTAAGCCGTGGCCATGGTGCAGACGGGCAGTGTGGCAGAGGGGCTATCACTGAGCCTTCAGGGCAGACAGACCTGGGTTTCAGGTCTTGCAAAACTCACTTGGCCTCTATGAGCCTCCGTTTCTCTGAAATGCTAACATCACAGCATCTCTGTGAGGATTACATGAGACCAATCAGACAAAGCATCCATCCGAAGTCATGGCACACAGTTTTCGCTCTAAAAATAAGTTACCGTCTCTTTTCTTACTCTTGGCCCATGCTGTGAAGTTGGGAACCTCCTGTGCAATGGATATTCACCTCATTCATTCAGCAGTTTGTTTTTTTATTAAGCACCTACTGTGTGCTAGACAGCTGTAGCAAGATGAAAAGCAGGAGAAGGAAGTGCCTGCAGGTGGGTGCTGGCCACACCCAAGGGCCCGGGGTCCAGGCCCATCCCCTGCCTCCGTACTAAGCAGAGCTCCTCTTTGGAATCCAGGGGAGTCAGAGACAAGATTTCGGGACAAATGGGGGTGAGAGTCCCCCTCATTTTATTTGTTCATGACCTTGGCAAACACCGTGTGTGTGGGTGTTTGCTTGGCCCTTGAGTCCAACGACCTTTGCAAAGGTGACTGAACACAGGTGTGGCCTCACCTGCCTGCACAGCCTCCAGGTGCCAGCTGCTCTTGCCACCTCAATCCCTCCTCACCCTCCTCCCGGCCTTCCCCTCTCCCTAAACTTCTCAGCATGAAGGACAATTACCTGTTCCTGAAAGAGGTGAAGAATCTGGTCGAGAAGACCAACTGCGAGCTGAAGGTCTGCTTCCAGTACATAAACCGCGGAGACCGCTGGATCCAGGTGAGGAGCCGGGCTGGGAGGGCACCGCCCAGGGCTCAGGCAAGGGGAGGGCTTAACGTCACCATCCTGGCACCGCGCCGTGCCACGCCACATGTGGGAATGCTGCCGTCAGCTCGCACACGCACATGTGCTCACAGACATACATGCATAAGGCGGTTCGCTGCAGCCTAGGCAACTAAAGCCTGTAAAACAGCCCAAATGTCCCTCCATGGGGGACGGGGTGAGGGGCACACATATGATAGGACAGCCTTCCGGTGGAGGAGCCTACAGCAGCCAGGAAGAAGCCAACTGCAAATACAGCATGAATTCCATGTTAAGGTGTTTCTTGAAGGAGGATGTTATAAAACAGGGATCATATGAGCACTCACATGCTTGGCGTGTGCAAAGCCTGTCCATGGAAGGGTGCATAGGAACAGAACCAGAGCTGTCACCTGCAGTCAGGAAGAGAATTAGGGATGCCGGCTGGGACTCACAGGTGGTGCTCTGACTCCTCTGATGGCTCCCCTTGGTGTCCCCACAGGATGAAATCGAGTTTGGCTACATCGAGGCCCCCCACAAAGGCTTCCCCGTGGTGCTGGACTCCCCCCGAGATGGAAACCTGAAGGAGTTCCCAGTGAAGCAGCTCCTGGTGAGACGCTGAGGGCCGCCCTGGGACGGGGAGGGGCGCGGTCCTGGGGACTCTCACAGGACGGAGTGGTCAGGAGACCTTGGCACCCTTGACAAATTAGTCTGTTGCCCAGAGCCTCATTTTCCCACCTGCGAAATGGGTCAGTTGGAATAGTGATCTCTAAGGGCCTTTCCTGCTCTGGTAACTGATGCATTTCCAACAAATGGAGGGTTTTCTGTTAGATGAGAAGTAGGAACTGTGTGTCACAAAGGCAGGTCAGGGGCCCTGACTTCCGCCACTGCCCCCCCCCCCAACTTGCAGCGAAATAAGTTTCCAAGAGGAAAATTATAGTCAAGCAATTGTCAAAAATCATGGTTACAACTTCACAGTTCATGAAAACGGTGTTTTGGTGTGTGTGTTTTTAAATGTTTTCATTGATTTTTTTAGAGAGAGAGGAAGGGAGAGGGATAGAAAAATAGAAACATCAATGAGAGAAACATTATTGATCAACTGTTTCTTGCATACCCCTTACTGGGGATCAAGCCCACAACCTGGGAATGTGCCCTGACTGGGAATCGAACTCTTGGTTCACGGTTCAGCGCTCAACCACTGAGCCACACCGGTAGGGCTGCATTTGTTATTTTTTAGGCAATTTCCACTCCTCTTTAATGCCCTTTCCAAGACATCAGGGCTACTCAGAGGCGACCCCTTGCCAGGTTCACACTTGCTTTTTGTGAACCTTCACTCACCTATCCCCCTCCTCACGGGAGATGGGGAACCCCTTGATGTGAGTGCAAAGCTCTGGAATGTCAGGCAGACCGGGCCTTGAGTCCCGGTCTACCCCTTAGCAGCGGTGTGGCCTTGGGCAAGCAACTCACTCTCTTTACGAGTGGCCTGAAGCCTCAGCTTGCTCATCTGTAAAATGGGGATGGAAACAGTATCCATGGAAACAATCTCACAGGATTGTGGTGAAGATCGAAGGCGTCCTCTCAGGCATCCGTGCTGCACCTGATACACTGCCCATCGCTAGCTGTCGTTCTGTTTGTTGTTCCACAGCCCTGGGCAGTGTCCTCGGTGAGGACTGTCCCTTCCCTCCAGCACTGGAAGGGGCAGTCAAACCGGCCCGCCACAGGCATGAGAACCGAGGCTTCCCAGACCCTCCTCGCACGGTCCCTGCATCACCACCTGCCTTCAGGGTTAGCTGCCTGTTTGCAAAGCCCTGGGCTGCATTGTTCCCGGAGGCCTGTGCCAAGCCCGGCTCTGTGCCGAGTGCCTGCCCGCCTGTGTGACGCTGTAAAGCCCCAGCTGCCCCAGCCTCCGGCAGACCGCACCTTGTCATCTGGGCACCCAGGCGAGAAAGTGCTAAGCTTCAGCCATCCATACCACCCACCACGGCTGTCCCTGGAGCCTCTCAGCTGGGCCAAGATAAGCCATATATCTTTCCCCTTCACTTTTTTTTATTACAAGGATTTTTGTCAGACAAGCTTAATCCCAGCCCAGTGCAAGTTCCCAAGCAAGACCCCTACTTTTTTTTTTTTTAACCAAAAAATCATAAAAGGAACTGTAAAATTCAGGTAGTCACCAAGGTTATAACAACTGGGGACCCCTGGAATTATGCCAGCTCCAGAGCCCTGTGCTAAGAAGGATTCTGAGGCTACATCTGGGCTCAGTGGACAAATATGGTTTGTTTGGGGACAGATTGGAATGTCATATGTCCCCTACCTGCCATGCCTGCATGTATTAGTCAGCTTTCACTAGGTAAGGCTGCAGTAACAAACAACCCCCAAATCTCAGTGCTTGACAACAGCAAAGGTCCATTTCCTGTGTCCACTCGTGTTGGTTGCTGGTTGGTTGTCTGCAGCTCTGCTTCCTTGTTCCTTCCTCATTCTAGAGCGCAGGCTGTAGGAGCAGCTCAAGTCTGAGCAATGCCACTCTCCCAGCATGAGGATGGGAGAGAGGTGGAAGGCATGCCCAGTGGTCCTTGTGGCTTTGGCTCTGAACTGGCATGCGGAACTTCTGCTCACATTTCATTGGCCAAAACAAGTCATATGACCAAGTCTGATACTGGGCAGGGAAGTATATTCTACAGGGAGAAACCAGAAGCCAACAAGCAATAGCTCAGGAGGCAAAATCCTCTCACTGAGAAGTGGGGAGCAAGTCTCTGGGAGCAATAATACCATCTACCACCTTGCCGCAGGTCACCTGACCCAACACCTCTGACAGCTGGGGAAACTGAGGGTCGGAGAAACGAAGAGATGGGCAGGGACATCCATAGCACAAAGTGAGGACTAATCCTGAAATCACTGAAGTACCATCCTGTTTGGGAAACAGAGGCACATGCAGAAACTCAGACACAGATGTGCGCATTCACACACACACACACACACACACACGTTCATGCCCACGTTCATGCCCACACTCACACCAACATGCCCACAAACTCAACTTCCCCCAGCCAGGCTCTACTCTTTGGTGATAATGAGAAGACCGTGGGTGACCCCCGCCCAGAGGCTACGTGCCCATAATGCCAGACGTAAGGCCGTCAAGGCATGATCATCAGAAGGTGACGGTGTCGGGGCTAAGGACACCCCGTGGCCACAGGACACTAACGATGGGTGTGTGCCCCCTGCCTAGGGCCCGGATTTCGGCTACGTGTCCCGGGAGTCCCTCTTTGAGCCTGTCACCAGCCTTGATTCCTTCGGGAACCTGGAGGTCAGTCCCCCAGTGACCGTGAACGGCAAGACCTATCCCCTGGGCCGGATCCTCATCGGGAGCAGCTTTCCTCTGTAAGAGAAGCCAGGGTGGGGCTGAGGGCGGGCCGGGGGGGGCGGGGTAACTGTTTCTTTAGGAGTGTCTTGGGTTGCTCATATGTGGAGCAAATGACTGAGAGAGCGAACCCCTCCCTTGACTCTCTGACGAGATACAGACATTTAGGGAAAGAAAACGAAGTTAGCCAGTACATCTCAGCATAAGTTAGGGTCAAATATAAAACTAAATAAAAAGCGATCTTCCCGCCGAGACCCGTTTGGCTCAATGGATAGAGTGTCGGCTTGGGGACTGAAGGGTCCCGGGTTCGATTCCGGTCAAGGGCATGTACCTTGGTTGCGGGCACATCCCCAGTAGGGGGTGTGCAAGAGGCAGCTGATCGATGACTCTCTCTCATCGATGTTTCTAACTATCTCTCTCCCTTCCTCTCTGTACAAAATCAATAAAATATATTAAAAAAAAAAAAAAAAAAAAAAAGCGATCTTCCCGAAAGTGGAAGATCTACAGTGAGATTGGGATGAAGGCATCTGGAGAAGGAACACTGAAAGAGGGGAGTGGGAGCACACCAACCAGTCCTAGAGGGGCCATACACAAGAGTCATAAGACGGCATGGCCCTGCCCCAAAGCCTGAGTGCCTGGCTCCATGGCTCGTCCACAGCACCCTCCTTCCGTCCTCAGATGCCCACCCCACACACCCCCCGACCCCCGTCAATGAAAAGGCAGAGTCTCCCTTGGTCAGGCAGTCGCTGGGGAGGTAGTGAGTGCTGTGGGTCCTCACTTCACAAAAGGGCTGCCAGGAACCTGCCCAAAGGGGACCAGCCAGGGTTTGTGCACCACGTTCCTCAGCCACGTGGGATCCCCATCTTCTCAGTGGAGGCCACTGGCACGTCAGTGACCGTTTGCCCACCTTTCTGTCCTTCTCCCTCCACTCAGTAGCCTCATCCATTCAGCAGGTATTTCCCAAGCACCAGCCAAGTGCCACGCCCTGTGTCCAGCATGAGGCTCCAAACAGGAAGCCCCGCCCTTGCCTTCAAGGAACTGGGGATTGAACAGACATGAAACAAGGGGTGTACGGTGACATAGGGATGTTAGGGAGCCCGAGGAACCCAGGAGGGGGTCTCTGGCCCCCAGGGGGAGTTCAGAGAGGCTTGCAGAGATAAATACTTACTGAGAGCCTTCTCTGTGACCAGGCTCTGGGGACACAGCAGTGAGCCAAACCGACCAAGTCCCAGCTCTCGGGGAGTTTGTATCAGGGTGGGGGAGAACAGGAAATAAACATGGAAGCATGAAAATAAATAAGATGCTTCTGGGTGCTAACAAGTATAATGAAGAAGATAAAATAAGGTTACATGATCAAGAGTGATGGGCCAGGGGTACTTTAGCATTTGTGGTTTTGAGAAAGTAACTTGAAAATGAGGGCTGGATGATAAAAAAGAGACAGCCGAGGGGAGATCAGAGGGAAAGAACATTCCAAATAGAAGGAGCAGCAAGGGCAAAGCCCTGAGTGGTAATAAGCATAGCAGGTAGCTGGAGCAAACAGAACAAGGAGGAAGAAGAGGACATGAGGAAGGAGACTCAGACAGGGGCCAGATCAGAGAGGAATTTGTGGCCTACCATAAGGACCTTCTGTTATAATCTAAGGGTAATGGGGAGATCGAAGACCTTAAGGGGTCTGGAAATCAGGAAGGGCTTCCTGGAGGAGGTGTCACTTGAATAGATTAAAAATGAATTAAGTAGAAATTAATGTAGCAAAGAGGCACAAAGGCTAGGGCAGATTTTGGAACCATGCCTGTGTCCTAGACCCTCCAGCCGTCCAGGCGGGACCCCTGAGCACAGAAGCAGGGGCTGAAGGCTGGGCCCCAGGCCCTTTGCACAGGCTCTAGCTGCAGCGAATGCTCCCTTCTGTCCCCTTGGCTCAAACACCTTCCTGCCTGTGCCAGGTTCTCTCAGCCCTGCAGCGCGGGCTCCTTCCCGTGACTGCTCTGCTGATGCCACCCTGGTGAGGCAGGCATGGTGGGCAACCTTCTAAAACGCTGCCTCCTCCCCACCCTGCCCCAGGTCCGGCGGTCGGAGGATGACCAAGGTCGTGAGGGAATTCCTGCAGGCCCAGCAGGTGCAGGCGCCCGTGGAGCTGTACTCAGACTGGCTGACCGTGGGCCACGTGGACGAGTTCATGACCTTCGTCCCCATCCCGGGCACAAAGGTGAGCTGGCTCCTGAGACCGGAGTGACTGGGATAGTGGAGAACCCATGTACTTATCAGCAGAGGGTGGGATCTAGAGGAAGTGAAAGAAGGAATTAGACCGAATGTGGTTTGTATGTTTTAGGTGTAGCAGCTACATTTTTTAAAATATCTTTTTATTGATTTCAGAGAGGACGGGACAGAGGGAGAGAGATAGAAACATCAATGATGAGAATCATTGATCAGCTGCCTCCTGCACGCCCCCTACTGGGGATCAAGCCTGCAACCCGGGCATGTGCCCTGACCAGGAATGGAATGGTGACTTCCTGGTTCACAGGTCGATGCTCAGCCACTGAGCCACACTGGCTGAGCTAAATTTTTAACCCAATATTTCCAAAATATTAGCCTTTCCACGTTAGCCATGATAGACTTTACACTCTGTTTTTTGCGTAAGTCTTTCAAATCTGGTGTGTGTTTTCCTCTTAGCATCTCAGTTCCGACTAGGCGCAGTTCAGATGTCCAATAGCCGCACAAGCTAGGGGCTACTGCATTGGCCGTAACGCCCCCCCCTCGAGACCATGCATAGGGGCCTGGGGCTCTGGAAAGAGGTTCTCTCACTCTCTGGAGTAAAAGGAATGGCTGCAACTTCATACCCTGGGAATCGTGTGCACATGGCCTGGCCTCTTGAAGAAGCTCCTTCCTGCATCCAAGGCCACGCATGACTGAGCTTTGACCCCTGGAGGGATCTCTGTAGCAGGAAGGGCGGGAAATGTTCCTCTGACGTGAGAAAGGCCCGCCAGGCGGCCTGTGCCACACGGCGGCCCCTGGGCGTGAGGAGGCTGCAGACAGGGGCAGACAGGGCTCCGTGTCCTCAGGGCAGGGCTCCCTCCCGCTCAGCGGCCACTCCCCTCGGCTGACACTGTCCCTCTTGCAGCAATTTCGGATGCTCATGGCCAGCACTTCGGCCTGCTACAAGCTCTTCCGAGAGAAGCAGAAGGAAGGCCACGGCGAGGCTGTCATGTTTAAAGGTGAGTGCCCGCCGAAACCGGTTTGGCTCACTGGATAGAGCATCTGTCTGCGGACCGAAAGGTCCCAGGTTCGATTCCGGTCAGTGGCGTATGCCTTGGCTGCGAGCACATCCCCGGAGAGGGATGTGCAGGAGGCAACTGGTCGATGTTTCTCTCACATCGATGTTTCTAGCTCTCTGTTCCTCTTCCTTCCTCTCTGTAAAAAAATAAATAAAATATATTTAAAATTTAAAATAAATAAATAAATAAAGGCGAGTGCCCACGGGTCCTGGGCAGGGAGCAGGGCCTGAACCCCCAGAGAGGCCCTGGGGAGGATGGGCTGATGACCAAGTTGTATTCTAAGGGTAACGGAGGAGACGTCACCTGGGGTTGCCCTCCTGTCCCTGAGCACCCAGCTCCGGGGCATCTGGTCGGAGAGCTGGCACCGTGGGGGGAAGCATCCTGGACTGTGAGCTGCCCGCGGCTCCTTAGTGTGTCAGCAGCAGCTGCCAGGGGCTCCCCTGGGGCCTGGAGTAAACTCTAAATGGCCCCAACCCAGGGGAGCCTGAGCTGGTTCAAAACTGACGTACAGTCTGCCTTCAGGGAGCTCGTGTTTTAGAACGGGAGAAAGAGAGAAGCATTCACCCTGCATCTGAGGGGCAGGAAGAAAAGGGGGCGTCAGCAGGCCTGCTCTGCAGCCACCACTGTCAGTCCCAGGGTGGGACTTCCCTGCGTCCCTGACACAGCCATACGGAACTGGGACAGACACAGGCGGGGGAGGTTTGCTCTTAAATTAATCATGGACAGACAGACAGCGGGTCAGGCCGACACCAGGTCAGACTGGCCTGGTTAGTTTCTTAGGCTTTTCTTGAATTACTTTTGGTCGCTTTCAGGTTGCTTTCTCCAGTCTACCTGCTTCCAAAAGGCTCCCCGCTTTGGCAGGCTGACACTTACACCCATGGCTACCCTCCCCGAGCAAAGGCAGGGTTCCTGGCAGGGAATACTGGCTAGGACAGGCAGGACCCATTCAAGGTCACACTGTCCTTTTTCATCCTTCACTGATGGAACTTTCTTTTCTGGGGTTGGCAGGCGTGAGTCTTGACTTTCTGGAGGCTCCATTCCATAGTAAAGATGCCTCCAACGCTATCCATAAGATCTAAAAGCCATTATCTTTGTACAAACACAGCTCGGGTACAGGGGGAGAGCCCCGGTCTGTCTGCACTGACACGCTATAGGCTGGGAAGTACCATGTGTCAGAGACTCTTCCCAGGATGTGCCACTAGCTTTGAGACCGTGGCCGAGTCATATTACTTCTCAGTGCCTCCGTTTCCTCGCCTTTCACTCTGGCTCATAGCCATGTGGGTAGGTGACTGAGGTGATCCATGCAAAACATCCGGAAGCCTGCCTGCGCACAGTAGGTGCTCGCTGAGCACCGGATGCTACTCATCAGGGCAGAAACCACATGGGCCACGTGGTGGGATAGGAGGCAGAGGCCGGCACAGAGCAGGGCAGGGGCCGAGCGTGAGGCAGGTCTGGAAAACAGGAGGGTGACACCTCTGGGCATCTTGCTCCTGCCATCCTCACCCCAGAGGGCTGCTCATGCTCAGAAGCAGGCTCCAGGTGGGAGAGTCAGGTGGCTCACTGTGTCACCCCACCCTCTGGCCAGAGAGAGAGCAAGGCAGCTGCCACCCACTCGCTGGCCTGGGGGACACACCTTCCCCCCTCCCACTCTCCCGCACCCCCAGAAAGGAATGTGTGCCGCCATCCCCAGGATTGCCCTCGTTTCTCCCAGGATTGCCCTCCTGTGCCCCAGCCTGTTCCCAGCCCCGTCCGTCCCCCCTCGCCCCAGCAGTCAGCCCAGAAGCTGGCATACCCGAGGCTAACCCATCCCCTGTCCTCTGATCCCCACAGGCTTGGGCGGCATGAGCAGCAAGCGAATCACCATCAACAAGATTCTGTCCAATGAGAGCCTGGTGCAGGAGAACCAGTACTTCCAGGTGCGGGCGGGCAGGGGCCCAGCTGCTGCTGGGTGGGGTGAGATGGGCAGAGGGCCCCTGGGACTGTGCCCGATGCCACCTCTCACATCCTCAGGGCTTCCGGAGGGAATGGCCAAGGGTTCGGGGCACATGACAGACAGAAAAGCTCCAGCGAGCATTGGGTTCAGCCTCCCTGCTTGACCCCGTGCTAAAGCCGGAGCTACAGGGTGACAGAGACAGGACGTGTGTCCGCAGAGGCTAGGAGCAGACAGGGGGCCTGGGAAGGTAGGCACACCAGGCAGCGCTGAAGAGCCCAGACTCTGAAGGCTAGAGAGCCCATCACATTTGGGGGAGATACACCCCTTTAAAATAGGATGGAAGTGCCAGATCTGCTCTCCACAAAAATGCATATATGAATATATGCCCTGAATTTCCCAAGATGAAATGGGTCCCTGGGTGAGGAGCAAATAGTCACACATACTAGTATGTGAAATGCTACCAGGTATGGGACATTACTTTACATGCGTGACCAGGTCATGACAGCAGCCTGTCCCGGGAACCAGCACTTCGGGGGAGGAAGGTAAGAGGTGCTCACTTATGTCAGAATGAACAGCAGTTATGATCAGTTTCTATGGGGGTTGCAGTAAGCAATCTTTGCTCTGGCCTGAGTCCAGTTCATGGGTGCAGCAGTAGTTACATCATGGAACAGTCTCTCCTCCATAAGTACCAAGTTTACAAAAATTAAAATTAAAAAAACACAGAAAACAAACCGATTTAAACAAAAACATGTGATTGGCTCATCTATGCGGAAAGTCCCGTCGTGGAGTGGATTTCAGGCACAGCTTGATCAGGACTCCCGCTCCATCGACCTGTACTTTCTGGGTCTGCAGGTGACCTCGTGGGTGGGAGCATAGCTATAACATTCTCACATCCACCCAGAGCACCACTCACAAAGACAGAGACCTTAGACGCCCCCAACAATTAAATAAAATGCCTTCGACCTGATCTACTGTCCAACCCTGAACCTGTCCGGGGGGCAAGGCGGTAGGGGTGAGCGTCCACTAATTCGCTCTCACCAGAACGTGCGCGTGCGGGCAATCCAGGGCAGCCTTGCAGGGGGAGGGTGGAGTGGAGGCTGGAGAAGCAAAATCTACAAACCCCAGCCACGTTCACAACACGCCTCGGTGGCTATCTGAAAGTTGACTTTATTATAATATCTGCTCTCTGGCCTATTTTTTGGCAAATTCTGGGGTGAACTATGAGGGGAAATCATGCCCCTCCCCACTTTTGGCAGTACGACCTGGGGCACTTCACTAAGAACACCATGTCTTCAGTCCCCTCAACTGGGGTTCACCTCCCCCAGCGTTCCAGGTGGCGACCCCAAGTATTTATTCTTTACCAGCCTCTCCCACACCCCCGAGGCTTTCTCCCTGCTGTGTAGACACCCTTGGCTAGCCTCCCCATTCCCTGAGGGTCCAAAATGTCAGCCCTTTTTATAAGGAGCAGAAAAGTGTAGGTGAAGGGGTTTGGAATTGAGGGGGAAAGTAAGTCGGGAAAAGCTGCAGTCTGGTGATCTTCCGAGCATCCCCTGAGCATCCTCTCCTGACCGTGATTCATCTGCCTCCCGGGCGGGCGCTCTCTCTCCCTGGAGCATAATGGCTCAGATACCGTCTCACCGGGAGCACGGAGGTTGGATCGCCTGTGGGTCTCCTGGAGTCAGGGCAGGCCCCGTCATACACCCCAGGCCCCAGAACAATAGTTTTTACACGCACCAGTCACCAGGCCTGGTAGCCATGTGCCCACAGCTATGTACAGTTCTGTATCAGTGGCAGGGCTGTCCTCTCACTGCCTGCCCTCCCTCCCCCTCCCAGCGCTGCCTGGACTGGAACCGGGACATCCTCAAGAAGGAGCTGGGGCTGACGGAGCAGGACATCATCGACCTGCCTGCTCTGTTCAAGATGGACGAGGACCGCCAGGCCATAGCCTACTTCCCGAACATGGTGAGGCGCTGGGGGCCCCAGACCCACCCAGGCCAGTCAGGGGGCGGGCCAGACCCAGAAGGACCCGTGGGCGGAGGCTGTCCATCGGGAGGCCCAGGTCCCAGTCCTGGCTGAGCTGCTGTGTGGCCTCAGCACCCACCCCAGGCACTTGGCCTCTCTGGGCTCATTCCTTCTGAAGGGAGACAGGCTCGTCCCGGCTGCCTCACTGGCTCCTCAGGAACCCTTTACCTTAAACAGATAGGAAAGGGCTGTGTAAGTTAAAAAGGCCTTTATGGAGCCCTAGACGGTGTAGTTCAGTGGATAGAGCGTCAGCCTGTAGGCCAAAGGATCCCGGATTCAATTCCGGCCACGGGCATGTACCTTGGATGCAGGCTCCTTCCCAGCCTGGGTCCTGGTGCAGGAGGCAACCAATTGTTTTATTTCTCTCACATCTATGTTTCTCTCTGTCTTTCCCTCTTTCTTCCTCTCTCTCTAAAAATCAATGGAAAAATATCCTCGGGTGAGATTTTAAAAAAAGACCTTTATGGACAGGGGATAGACAGGGGAAATCTTGTTATCATAGAGAAGAATCTATGATACATGTTGACAATATCCTCCATGTACGCATTTACATGCATGCATGCATGTACATGAAAATACACATGTGCATTTATATGCCCTGCTGCATGCATATATAGCTATGTGCACCGGCAAATACATGCACCTGCACACAGAAGAAAGCCTGATTTTCCACTTCAGCTCTGCCATGTGTGAGTCACTTAGCCCCCTCTGTGCCTCAGTTTCCTCATCTGTAAAGTGGGGACAAATCACAATATGTACTTCATAGACTTGTTGGGAGAGTCCAGTGAGTTTAGAACAGGGCCCGGCGCATAGTAGGTGCTCACTGAACGGGAGCTGTTGCCCTGCCCTCCACCACAGGTGAACATGATCGTGCTGGACAAGGACCTGGGCATCCCCAAGCCGTTCGGGCCGCAGATCGAGGAGGTGTGCTGCCTGGAGACGCACGTGCGCGCGCTGCTGGAGCCCCTGGGCCTCTGCTGCACCTTCGTGGACGACATCTCCGCCTACCACAAGTTCCTGGGCGAGATCCACTGCGGCACCAACGTCCGCAGGAAGCCCTTCGCCTTCAAAT